>JAJHZJ010000733.1:2245572-2845572 GCA_023548195.1 Bettongia penicillata ogilbyi
TAATTCTCAGGGGTTCCCAAATGGGGAGATACCACTCCCTGGCAATGCTGAAACAATCCAAGGGGGTGGTAGTAGCCTTGGGTACAATTGGGGGACACTGAATAAAAATAAGGGGGTCATGAAAGCATAAGGAAAGAAGAAAAAATAAGAAAATTTTGAAAAACCATTTGTACGTTTCATCTGTTGTTTCATCTGTTGTGTAACAAAGTTAAAGCAAAAATGATTATATTATTTTTCAAATAAATGCAGAAAAGTGCAACTTATAATTGATCAGTGGTCAAATCTGCTGACTGATCTTAACAAAGAAGTGTTGGCAGGTGACTGTTGCATGTTGTCAGGAAGTCCGGTTTGCATTGGCAGGGATATGTGCATGTAATGACTTGTTTACAATACAATAATATATGGTTACATGATGCAATATTACATCATCAAAATTTCTGTGCAGGAAAGCCCCTCACAAATTTACAGTAAAATATTAAATTTAAGGTGCACCATTTAAAAATACGTTTTATATTTTTTGAAATGACACAAATTTTTTTGAAAAACTATTAAAGGGTTAAAGAAAGTAGATTTCCAGGGGAGAGGGACTGAGTAAATATATCTTTTTTTGAAAAGGGGGTAGTAGGCCAAATAAGTTTGGGAACCTCTGTTCTTTTTTTTTTTTAATTTTATTTATTTTCAGTGTTCTGCAATCACTACCATATGACTTAGATTTCTTTTCCGTACCTCCTCCCTCCCTCCCCTAGATGGCACACAGTTTTATGTAGGTTCTACCCACACATTCCTATTAAATACATTTTCACTATAGTTATGATGTATAGAAGAATTAAAATGAATGGGAGAAATCATATAACAAATCAAAACATCATACAAAAAAATTGATCTGCTACATTCTTCAATTGAATTCCATAGTTCTTTCTCTGGGTGTAGAAAGAACCTCTGTTCTTGATAGACAATTTCAAATCAAAATACAGCAAATTATGACTTTCATTTCTTAAGAACTTGCCCTTGTTTCAAGACATACTCTTTTAGTATTGGTGCCTGCCCAGGGTGGACCTAGGTCTTTCTTGTCCCTACCATCTTTTATAAAACTGTAAGAAGCAGCCAGGATAATTTGCACAATTTGGTCTAGTTACATATGAGAAATGCAGGAGGCAGAAAAGCAAATGGAGAGAGGACTTTTCCAAAGACTTAGTGTTTATGGAGCAGGAGCCATATCCCCTCCAGTGCTAGGGAAAGGAAGAGTAGATGGGACTATATCATGGACAGATATGGAAATTATAGAATCTTTAGAGTTATCCAAGAAAAAAGAAGGTCCCACAGCAACCTGGAGAAAATCCTTTTTGTGGGTGTGGAGCACTTAGTACAAAATAAAGAACATATAATAGATCAGAGGCATTCTGATTGTAGGCATAAAAGAATTGGGAAAGATCTATAATATTTTCAGCCTACCACTACCCCACCTTAGATTTCAGCCTCAAGAGCTGACCTCATCTCCTAGGAGAAGAGTTAACATGAGAGAATCTAAGAGAGCAATAGAAACAAGAAGGACCTTATGCTGGGACACAGATCCCACTAGATCCTTGGAAAATGGACATAGTTGCAGCAGCAGAAAAATAGAACAAATGGAGGGTGAGAGCTGAACGATGGTGAAAGGGTCCCACAACCAGATTCATAACCAGGACAGGGCAATTGGAACTTGGACCTCAGTGCCCCAAATTTAGAGTGTATCAGATTGACCTTAGCAGGTTCCCACCAAAAGCTAATCCTCCAGCTTCCTGTCAGGAATGAGGAGAGTAGCTACGCATCCAAAAATTGGAGTGTGATAGACAAAGAAGGACAACCAGGACTCTACAGATGTAGTTCACTGCCATGAGCTCCTGCCCCAAGAACTGAAGAAATCAGAGCTAAGCATGCCCTCCTCTGAGAAGTCTACCCACTTAAAGCACCTCCTTTCCATCTAAGAAATTCATTCTTCTTCAGATTCTCAAACTTTCAAGCCTGACCAGAAAGCTTGCCAGCTTTTTTTTTTAAATAAATGGAACAAAGGCTTTCTTTACACCTGTTTATAGATAGATGAATTCATAATGGTTGGCAAGCTTATACCTGAGGCTAATGTGAAATTACTATTTTCAAGGTTTAGCATTTAACTCAATGTTTACAAGGAGCTGGTTGCTTGCAGAACAATTCTGTATTCCTTTCTTTCCAGAGCTATAATTAGCACAAGGTGAACAAGACCTTGCATAACAGTGCTGATGCTTGGGCGATGTCCCTTCCCAGAGGAGAATGCTTTATCCTGCAGCAACAGCCATCACTGAACATGACATCACCTTACAATCCTCTCTGGTTCTGCCACATGGCACAAAGATCTAAGCTAACTTCAAGTACAGGTCTAGCTCTATCCCCTAAAGAGGTTTCGGACAGGAGGCAGGCACAGGGTCCTATCAAGATGGATGTGATAAGAAGAGCCTGACTCCTCTCCTCACCCAAGTTAGGCTAGCTTTGTTTTGTTTTTTTCCTTAAAACCTGTTGCGATCTTCGTTGAGACTTGGTTGATTTAGAGGCCTGAAGACTCAAATAGCTGACATCATTTCCTCATCATCTGAGTACCAAAAAGCCACCAGGAGATTCATAGACTGATGTTTGGTTACTATTCACAATGACTAATTCAGACAACAGTATTCTTTCAGCTCCTGGTGTCTTCAGCGTCTGTTGTTGCTTATGTTCAGTGACCCCATGGACCAAATCATCTATGGACTTTTCTTGGCAAAGATACTAAAGTGCTTTGCTGTTTTCTTCTCCAGTGGATTAAGGCAGAGGTTAAGTGACTTGCCCAGAATCATACAACTAGTAAGTGCCTTCAAACTGGATTTGAACTCAGGTCTTCCTGCAACTCAAGACATCACCCTGTAAGGTCATCGGTCCTCTTTGAGAACAAAGGATAAACAATAAAATAAAAAGCACTGTTCACTGAGCCTCCTAGCTGCCTCCACCATCCCTGTTGAATATATTTCTGTTATAGCTAAGTAAACTTTTTTTTGTTAACTGTGAAAAGATCTATGAACTTCTCATCTTGTTCCAATATCAAACTTAAACTATTAAGGCCCAGCCCAGAATAGTTGATGCAATTTGGCAAAATTGGAACATAATGAGCTCACTGAAATTGAGCCTGGGAGGTGCAGAGGAAGGTAAGCCCAAACTGGAAAATAGAGGATCTCTTGGGAACTATTTACTTTAAAGATCCTGGAGGGATGGAATTTTGTGGGATCCCGAAAGAGACTTTTCATCTCTCAAGAAAAGGGCAAATTTAAGAACTACCTGTGCCCAGTAGACTTTGTATTGCCTTTCTATTGCTAATGGCCATCATTACAGCAATTTCTTGGAGGAGGTCTCCCAAAAGGAGGGCCCTACAAGGTTTTAGGAGTCAAAACTGTATAAATGATATGGTTTTAAGTGGCTTTTTGGAAATGACAGTGCCACTGAACCAGAAGTCCTCAGTCTGTTCCTGGTATATGGACTTTGTTATTTATCCCTCCTTTAGTAGCAGATCAATGACATCATCCAGCGATGTTTTGATTCCTGGGTGGATTGCATTTAAGAGTGGCTGAGTTGCACTAAGACATCAGCCTCACTCTTTCTTTCATTTATCAAAGTCTAGTAGCAAGATAAAAGATGTCTAGTGATGGTGGAATGCAGTGGATGACTTTGGCGTCGTTGATGTCTGACCAAACTCTAAACTCCCCACAGTACCTGCTTGGGGCGCCTTCATTGTCATTGGAACAAATTTTTCTCATCTGCCCATTCAGGCAAGAGAAGTCTTCACATGCATGGAGTTGACATCCCCCCCACCCCCAATGGAGTCAAGAGGTGTCATGAAAGACCCCACCATCCAAGTTTGGCTAGTTTTTCCTTGAACGTAGGATTTCCTTATCTTAAAGGTATTGACCCTTTCCTCTGGCTCTGAGGGCTAAAGAGGAGTCATGATCACTCCTCTGAGTACAAATCATTTGTAAAGCACTCCATGCATTCTGGTGGAACATGATGGGTAACTCAAGGCAACTCTTCTCAGCTGGATCAGCTCCAGGTGTATGTGGTGCCTACACTTATGAATACCCTTCCCCTTCTATGGCTAAGTAAATCATTTCTGAATAACCTACAAGTGTCTCATTTTGTTCTAATATTGAACCTAAACTATCAGGATACTGGTCTGGGTCAGTCTAAGTTCAGAAGAGTGGGACACTTTTTTGAGAGTCTAATTTCTCCTATCACCCCGAAGGAGTGAGAATCAGGCTTCCTACATCTAAGGTACAACAGCCATTGGTTGGTATATCTTCAACAAGGCTAGGCATGCCAGCATCAAATGTTTTTGTCCCACATATTTACCATATATTTCCAGTTGTAGAGTGTCTGCTTCCCTTCCTTGCTTTCACCTCACTCTCCCTAACAAAAGAAAAACAAAAATAGGAAGAAGATCTATCAAGTGTGTTGTTTTAATTTTTGCAATGAACTCTTTAAATGACTACCAGATAGTAGATAAATCCAAATCCCTCCAAATGAGAAACCAAGTTAACTGAGAAGGTATTTCACTTTCTCTTAATTCCCCACAGTCAGGATCCTATAAATTTTTTTTGCTTTCCTGGTAACCAAAAAAAAAAAAAAGAGTCAGAATAATAGAAAGTTGGAAATCTTAGAAAAGAATAAGGAAATGAAAGGCCCAGAATGGTGAAAGGACTTGCCCAATGTCATGTCAGCATTCAGGAGAGTAATTAAGATAAAATCACAAGCCTACTACCATAATGACTTTATTGTTCTTATTAAACCTTCCCTCAAAATGTCTTTCTTCTATAAACTCAATGGATGTTTGAACATTAGAACTGAGATATCTAGTTCAATTCTTTCAGTCAACCACCCAATTAGCCCACAGGCCTTTAATGATCTCCTGGGCTCCTGGCATTGACCTAGACACTGGAGACAAATAAAATCCCTACTTCATGAGCCAGGGCAGACAGCGAGTACGTATATAAGCAGCTCTCAGTATAGAGCCAGCTCTGGAGAGATGATTATTACATTTTCAGTGGGAGCATTTACGCCTCAGAAATCAGCAAACTGCTACAAATCCGGCCTTGATTTATTGTTTTATTGATTGTCCAGAATTCAGAAAGTGAGCAGGAAACTGTAATTAAATTCAACTCAAATGTATGTCTTGCAGACTTTTTTTTCCCAAAAAACTGGTTGTTAAACAGTTATCAGTACCCTATTAGGTATAAGTACGTTCAGAATAAATACAAGATGTTTAGGGAGGCAAGACATTAGTACCTGAGGGATCAAGATTTTATGAAGAAACTTGAGCTGTATCTAGAAAGAAGAGAGTCTTTAAAACTGAGGTGAGGAGAAAATACATTCTTTTCATGGGACATAGCCAGCATAAAAGTATACAGAAAGGAGTGAGAAGAGAAACGATAAATCTGGCTGAATCATAAAGTACTTATAGTGATCTTGGAAAAGTCACTTGATCTTCTCCAGACTCAGGATCCTCAAAATGTAAAATAAGGTTGAACTCACAGTTCCCTTCTACCTCTTAATCTATGATCCCAAATAAATATATCCTCTTTCCCTGTCTCCTTTTTTAAATTTTCATTTCAAAGACTATGATATTCCAGTACGCATCTGCTTGCTCCTCCTAAATGTTGGTTTTTCTAGACCTTTATCCCACCAGAGGGTAGGCAGAGGAAGAAAAGGGGAAAGGGTTAAAATTCAATAAATTTATTCTTCTAGTAGATTTTTGCTATGCTTGATTAGTAAAAGTTTTGATAAAAGACACTTCATGTTATCTGTAAATTGTCTTTTCCATCCTATATTTTCTTACTACATCTGTTTTATTAAGAATTTGACGGCATGCTTATTATTTAGTGCCACATAGATTTAAGGGGAGGACAAAAATACCAGTCAGTCAACAAACATTTATCAAGTGTTTATTGTATACCTAAAGTGCTGTGTTAAGTGCTCAGGATTTCAAAAAACAAAACCATAGTCCCAGCCCTCAAAGAACATATCTACTAGTGGGGAGAAAACATGGAAATACCTGGGTTCATATAAGAAATATATGAGTATATGAAGATAACTCTGCAAAGACAAGGGAGGATAGAAGAGACGCAGGAAAGACCTCCTACAGAAGGTGATATTTGAGCTGAGCCTTGAAGGAAGACAGGGAAACTCAGAGGCAGAATTGAGAAAACAAAGCCTTTCTGCAATAAGGGGACAGTCAGTGCAAAGAAACAGAAATAGGGGATGTTGTTTCCCATTCAAGGAAGAGTAGGCCTATGAAGTTGGACCATAGAACGTATGAAGGGGAATAAGGCAAAAGAAAGCTACAAATGTAGGGAAGATTAAGGTTGGAAGATAATAGAGTAAGTTCTTGAAAAGAAGAGGAAGTGTGGTATAGTGAAGAGGGCACCGGACTTTGAGTCAGAAAGACCTGGGTTCAAATCCTACTTATAGACACTTCCCAGATATGTGAACCTGTTACTGTTGTTCAGTCATTTCAGGTGTGTCCAACTCTTGGTGACCCCATTTGGGGTTGTCTTGGCATAGATATTGGAGTGGTTCCTTCTCCAGCTCATTTTACAGATGAGGAAACTAAAGCAAACAGGGTTAAGTGACTTGCCCAGGGTCACACAACTAGGAAGTGTCTGAGGTTGAATTTGAACTCAGGTCTTCCTGACTCCAGATCCAGCACTCTATACACTTTGACACCAAGCTGTCCATGTGACCCTGGGCAAGTCATATAGCTTCTCTCTGCCTCTGTTTCTGCTTCTGTAAAATAAGGGAGCTAGACTAACATCCCTACATCTATAAACCTAGTCCAACCTCTTCATTTTGCTGAGGCCTAAAGACAGAGTGATCTGCCCAAGGTGATATGGATACAGTAAAAGGAAGATCTGGGACTTTAAACCCAAGTCTTCAGATTCCAAATTCGTCATTCTTTCAACCACATTAGTCTATTTCCTTGACATTATGTTTTTGGAATAAGACTCATATTATTTATGATGATGAAATCAAACACTCCAGGGGAGATGCACACAAAAGGACCGAATTCAAGCCTGGAAAGGTTCATTTTGTGAAACACAGAGCTAATCCAAACCACTTGTCCTGCTTCTCCTTTCTCTGCATCAGTACTTTGGAATTCTGGGAGTCAACACTAGAACAGAACCGTGCATTGTCTTTGAAGCAGGTAGGGCCCAGGAGTAGACAAAGCAAAAAAATCATGAGGTCATCAAAAATGTATGAATGTCTCTGCATATCCACAAAAGGAAAGCAGGAATTTTCAAAATCCCAAGCATGTTTATCAGTTCAAGAGGTGGTTTTAAATGTGGTCAACAGAACAAGAAACAGAAGGTCCTCTTCCACTGACAGATGCAAGCCAACCCTGGGGAGAGACAGCAGACAAGAACAGAGGCAACATGCGGGGTGGGAGTCCCACTGGTTCAATCTACAACTTTCTGGGTGGTCTTGAGTTCCCTTTTACCATCTATTCTTTTTATGATGTAATACTACTGACTGACCTCACTAAGAGCATGACAGATACAACTGATGAAATATACATGGTCACCTATTCATATTGTGGAGTAGAGAGGATTAATCGTGTAGGTGGGTCTGATATTCTCCATTAGGAATTTAATTTAGTTTAAGTAACATTTTTTTTACTTGCACACTATGTACAAGGCACCTGAATTTAAAAAAAAAAGACTCCTGCTCACAAGAATTTATTTTCTATTACATAGATACAAACATATGCACAGATAAGCAGAAAAAAAGGTAATTTTAGGAGGGAGAAAACATTAATCACTGATGGTTGTGTGTAGCACCAATACAATACCCATAGTAGCCACTATGATATGCAGGTATATTTCAAGGGTAAATTCACAAAATATAAACTCTCTTCCTCAAAGATAAAACCAAAATATTTATTCAGATACCAGAAAGCAAGTTCCATCATGGTAACAAGAAAGTTGCTACAAATTACCAGTAGGGGGAGGACTGCCATCCCCCAGGCTTCCTTTCATCAGGCCTCCCCACAAACATGCCCCTCTCTCACCCAGGCTAACTGCTCTGCCTCAGCTCTACCTCACTTTCTTTTCCTTCTCCATCTGTTTGGCAAACTTCTCCCACCATGGACTTCAAGTGACTCAGACTGAGGGCTGGGCCAAAGCTCAAAGCAGGTCACATGGGTCTATTAAGGGGCAGGGAAGATCTTCAAATTCCCCTAACATTATATAACAGGAGAATCAGGGAAGGTTTTATGGAGGAGGTGGCTCCTGAGTTATGCCTTAAAGGGAGGAATTTATGGATTCTGAGAGTCAGAGATGAGAAGACAGTATATTTCAGACATGGAGAAAGGCTGTGTAAATGCCTAGAGAAAGGAAGGGAATTCCAAGTTCAAGAAAAAGCTAATAGTTCAGTTTGACTGAAAAAAAAAAATTAGCCCACCAATATGCATTTATTAAGTACTTACTGTCTTCCAGCACTGTATAAAACCAGGCAAAAATATTCCCTTCTGTAAAGGAACTCTCTTATATTTTAATTGGGGGGAGGAAGAAGGAGACATGCAAACCACTATTTTTATACAAGATCCATATGAAGTAAATTGGAGAAGTAATGTCAACAGGAAGGCAGTTGGGGAAGGGGGATACTCCCAGGAAAGACCTCTTCCTAAAGGTGGGATTTGAGCTGAGATGAAGGAAGTCATAGAAGTGAGGAGGGAGAACATTCTAGACATGGCACAGCAAGTGAAGAGATGGTGTTTTCCTGTTCAAGGAAATGCAAGTAGCTCAAAGGAAGGTTAATGGGAGGTAAGATCTTCCTCTCCCATTAATAGGCCTCACATGGAACCCTGGCACAGGGCCAATTCCCACACCTTTCCAATTAAGTGCTGATTTCCAAGTTTCTTAACATTAAGTCAATCAAGTGCTGAGTCTTTGATTGAAAATAGTATATGTTGTATTGCTTGGAGGGAAAGGTGTGGGTGCAGAGAGAAGCAGGCAAAAAGAGAAAGGGGCTGAGGGAAGAACTTGCCCAGGGGAACTCACTTGCAATGTCAATGCTTCCTGGATTGGTAATAAGTACCTTACTAAATCTTGCCTTCTGGTATCCTAATAACAATGGTCCAAATAAATATTTTGGTTTTGTCTTGGAGGAGGAGAGTTTATTATATTCTGCAAACCAACCATGGAGATACACATGTATATTCATAGCAACTGCTATGGTCATCCCATTGGTGTTACAGGCAATGTAGTTTAATGGTGGAGTATATTGAGGGGAATAAAATATAAGAAGCCTAGAAATATAGGAAAGGACTAAGCTGTAAAGGGCTTTAAAAAGCCAGAGGATTTTATATTTGATCCTGTGGGTAGCAGGGAGCCACTGGAGTTTGTACTCTGAGATCACTTTAGTAGCTAAATGAAAATTAGGCTAGAGTGGAGACACTTGAGGCTGACAGACCCACCGGCAGGCTATTCCAAGTTCAGGTATGAAGTGATGAGGGGCAATACCAGAGTGGGTCGGAGAAGGGAAGAGAATATACACAACAGGTGTTGTGGCAACAGAACTGGATATATTGAGTTAGTGCAAATGAGTTGAGGATGACACTAAAGTTGAATGAACCTGGCTGATTGACAGGATGTTGATCCTTTCACCAGTAATAGGGAAGTTAAAAAGTGGGGAAGATCTGGGGAGAAAATTCCAAATGGGGTCACAAGGTTTGGACAGGACTGAAATGACTCTGCAACAATAACAGGACATCCCGTTCAAGATGTTCAAGTTTCCAAATCGTTGAAATCACAGGTCCAATCCCTATAATGGTCATTATCATTATCTTAGGCAAATGGAGGGAAAATCTTATCTGAAAGTTCCCAGCACTTCACTGGATTCACTCTGTCTACATCAGTTTTCTTAGCTGTAAAACTGGGATAATAAGAGTATCTTCCTTGCAGGCTTGCTTTGAGGACAAACCTTGTTGTCCTTCTTTTCTTTCTTTTTCTCTTTCTTTCTCTTCTTTCTTTCTTTTTCCTCTTTCCTTCCTGCCCTCTTTCCTTCCTTTCTTCCTTCCTTCCTCCTTTTCTCCCTCCCAAGATTGTTTAGCACAATACAGTGCCTGGCACATAATAGGCACTCTATGAATGTTTATTCCCTCCCTACCACACACACACACTCCCAAGCAACTTTCTAAAATTATGAGTGGAAGAGCAATATTGATAGACAGTGTCTTCTCATGAAAACTCCCTAATGTTTTGAAAACACAAGTTCGATATATGTTCACTTAGGAAGATAGGAATATGCAGAGGGGAAAAGTAATTTCTTTTACAGTCAAAGTACTTTCACAATTTTCATGGAAAATTTTGCAAAGTTCCATTCTAGCCATATGTGCGTATACATGATACGTTTGTATGACTACATAAGTATATGTATGTATGCACACATGTAAATATGTGTATATATCCATATATGCACATATACGTTATATTGTACACTGTCTATATTGCATTCTATGTATGCACATGTATGTATACATGCACACATATCTAGTACTATCTCTGTGTGCATGTGTATATATATACTTCTTCACATGTTTAGACATAAAATCTATATGACTATTTATGTGTGAGTATACAGGTATGCATGTGAGTATATAGATGGGGGCAACTGGTGGTTCAGGTGATAGAGCTCTGGGCCTGGCATCAGGAGGACTTGAGTTCAAATCAGACCTCAGACAACAGCTATGTGACTCTGGGCAAGTCATTTAACCACTATGTGCCATAATCCCCTGGAGAAGGAAATGGCAGACCACTCCAGTATCTCTGTCAAGAAAATTCTATAGACAATATGGTCCACAGGATCACCGAACAAGACTGAACGATGGGTACAGTTCATGCAGGTACGTTTTGTATGTAAAATATGCCTGCCTGTACATATTACGCATATTATGTATATACATTTACATATATGTCCAGGCAAGTGTATAGGTCATGTTTTATCTGTGTTCATACTGACATAAGAATCAAGTTGAATAGCCAGAACTGTACAATACAAAATTTCAAATGAAGCTTGTGAAAATGTATTGACTATAAAAGGAATTCATTTTCCTCTCTGTAAAGTTTATAGGACTTTCTCTAGCTTCATTTCCTTTCATCTCTTTCTTGTCCCCTTCATATACAACCCTTGAAGGCCAAAAGTTATTCATAGATTTTATAAGACTTTTCTCCTGATTTCCCAAGTTGTTCTTCCCCTGGACAGCTGGGAAAAAAATCACTTGGTGTTCCCCGAGAGTTTCCTTGCTCTCCCGCTCCCAGCCTGAGCAGGATCCTAATAAGGCCACTGGTCATGAGGAGAGACACGAAGCTCTATTACACACTGCTGTTACGCCATCTCCACATGTACCTAAGTCTTTTGTCACAAGAAACACCGGGTGAAAGAGAGTCGATTCATAGACACTTGTAGGAAAAGCAGCCCAAAAGCAGGGGATGCCATCTTTATAGATGAGGTCAAGATGTTTTATATACCCTACCATGCAATTTTCAGTGTTCTGGGTTTGTTGAAAAAACCTGAATCAGTTTGGCAAACCCTAAATAGATTGGTTTACAGGGAGTTCTAGCCTCATTTGGACTATCTACTCTACATCATTAACACCACTGCCAAATGGTATTATGACTCTTACTTTAAAAGACTAAATGCCTAAATCTCAGTTTTGTCCCTCTCTACTCTTTTCACTGTTAACCATATAAATCCTTAGAAGAAAAACTGATTTTAGCACTAGAAAGACCTGGGTCCAAGTTCTGATATGCTGGTTGAGTGACTGGGCAAGTCATCTAACTGCTCAAGGCTCTAGGAAATTCTTTAAGACTATCTGATGCACAGATGTACCGACTAGCAATAGTAGAGGGAATTTCCCCATCTAAGATTTCCCTGTATCAATGAAATCACAAGTCTGGTTTCTTCCCTAAGGAAATGTGTAATTGTGTTTTTCTACTGAGTTGCATTAATGAAGTATTTCAGCTGCTAAAATTAGTAGGGGAACTCCATTTTCTCACCATATACCAGGAAATCAGCTTTTCTCCTCCCACTTCCAGACCTCTATTAGATTAATACCAGAAGTATGAAGTAACTTTTAACAGGAACATGTAACTTTTTTTTGAGAATCTTGGCAGGAGGGGATGATGACAGGAGGGTGAATAAAAGTCAGAACTTTCATTTAAAAATAACAGACCTATAAAATCAAAGCAACCTATACTATATGATCACAAATAAAATTTTATTTCATTGTTTTATGAGATAATGCATATGCATCATAAGTGACAAAATTATGAATTCTGCTTTCTGTTATGTTATTTTTGCATCCCAAACTCAACTTTACAAGTATGAGATAGGATTTCATGGCTGAAAAGCAGTTTATCTGACAATGAACTTGGCGTTTTAGTGGACCACAAGCTCAACACAAGTCAATAGCACAACATGGAAGTCAAAAAAAAAATTCATTTTGGTTGTAGGCTTCAGCGAAAGACATCTAATATCCAAGACAAGGAAAATGAGAGCCCGGATACACTCAGCCACAGCTAGATCATATATAGAATATTGTGTTTTGTCCTGGAAGAAAAATTTAGGAAAAAATGCTCAACAAACTGGATACTGGGGACTAGGCAAAGGCTTGATGAAAAGCCTAATAATCATGCCATATAACATTGGTCTAAGGAGGTGAGGATATTTAACCTAAAGATTTAGAGGGAACATAGGAGGTGACTGTCAAGCATTTGAAGAACTAACTTGTGGAATAGGGATTAGAACTGATCTACTTTGCCCCAGAAAGCAGAACTTAAAATAATTAATAGGTGAAAGTAGCAAGTGATTTGATTTTAAATAAAAGTAATGAAAAACTGGGCAGTTAGGCAGTACAGTGGATAGAGGGCCAGGCCTGAAGTCAGAAAGACTTATCTTCATGAGTTCAAATCTGGCCTGAAATACTTACTAGCTTTTGTGACCCTGGGCAAGTCACTTAACCCATTTGCCTCAGTTTCCTCATCTGTAAAATGAGATAGAGGAGGAAATGGCAAACTAGTCTAGTATCTTTGCCAAAAAAGCCCCCCCCCCCAAAAAAAAACACAAATGTGGTTACAAGAGTCAAACACAACTGAAATGACTGAACAAACAACCATAAAAAAAATAAAATTAGAGCTTCAAAAATTAGATTCAATTGCCTCAGGATTTAGTAGACTCTCCCATACAAGAAATCTTTCAGCAAGGTTGGATTGCTACTTGTGAGGGATATTTAAAAAGGGAATTTCATTCAGGGTACTAGTTGCCTTTTAAGAGTCTTCAAAGGTCTTTCTAACTCTGGGACTCTGCAGTTCTTTGATCCTGCAGGTCTAAATCTTCTTCTTAATGTGTATCGATATGGGAAATGGTAAGGAGAGGAAGTGTAGCCAAACAATCTAACTATATCAACTCTCAGTCTGAACCATAATGCAAATAACCTAGCCTCCTATATCTCAACTCATTCATCTATATAATGGGAATATCAGTAAAGGTATTTTGTTATCTTTTTTTTCTATTACTGTAGTTTTTCAGAAGCTATATTAAATAAAAGTTGCATGGTTTCAGAATTAAAATGAGGGGAGTCTTAATAAGTAATTTTTCATATCCTTTTCAGTTCTAATATTCTACAATTCTATCAAGAAGTAAGAAAGGGGAATTGGGCATGCATCAGTCAATAGAATATGTTTGAAGAGCTAAATAAAATATATTATGTTGTTCTTGGATGACTAGTAGAAATAAGCACTAAATAATTCTTATTCCATGCTTTCTTTTTGTTGACTTTATTACCTATTATGAGTTTAATTATTATCTCTATGCCAACAACTTACATATCTATATATTTAGTCCCAGACTCTTCCCTGAGCTCCAATCCTATATCCCCAATTGTCTACTGGACACTTCAAATTAAATGTCCCAGTGGTATTTCAAATTCGACGTATCTAAAACAGAACGGATCATCTTTTCTCCAAAGCCCACCCCTCTACTGAATTTCTCTATTTCTGCCAAGGGCACCTTCATTCTTCCAATATCCCAGGTTAGCAACTTCAACGTTAGCTAGACTCACCACTCTCCTTCACCATATATATCCATTCAGTTGCCAGATCTTAACCATTTTGACCTCTTACAATATCTCTCGTATGATTATTTTTTCCATCTGCCCAGTCACCACCTTAGTTCAGATGAACTAAGGTGTACACATCACCTCTAACCTAGTCTATTGCAATGGTCTCCTACTTGGTCTCCTTGACATAAGTCTTTTCCCACTGGAATCCATCTTACAAACAGCTGTCAGAGTGATTTCCTTAAGCATAGACCCTATCATGTCTCTTCTCTACTCAAATCAACTCTAATAGTTTCCTATTGCTTCTTAGATAAAATATTAACTCTTCTGTTTGACTTTTAATGACTTTCAGAACCTAGTTCCACACTATCTTTCTAGCCTTATCATACATCACTCTCTTTTCTGCTCTGTGGTTCAGGTAAAGTAGTATTCTCTCTGTTATTCACATAGAAAATTCCTTTTCTAATCTCTGTATTTGCATTAGCTAGTCCCCTCCCTGGAATTCACTTCCTTTTTATTTCTATTTCCTAAAATCCTTCTCTTCCTTCAGAGGCTCAACTCAAATGCCACCTTCTACTTTAAATCTTCTCTGACCCCCCCAGCCCCAAGCCCAAGGCAAGTGGACTAGCAGCCTCCCTTTCTAACTACTGTATTGTTTTTACATCTATTATCTGTATATTTACCCCAGCATGCACACACACACACACACACACACACACACACACACACACATATACATTTGTATGTGTATATACATGTAGATGGATAGATAGAAAGATAGGTACATAGATAGATAGAAAGATAGTCTCCCAAGTAGAATATAGGCTCCTTGTGATTAGAGAGTTTCTTTTTTCTTTTTCTTTTTCTTTCTTGCTTTCTTTGTTTCTCTCTCTCTCTCTCTCTCTCTCTCTCTCTCTCTCTCTCTCTCTCTCTCTCTGTCTCTCTCTCTCTCTATCTCTCTGTCTCTCTCTCTCTTTCTCTCTCTCTATCTCTCTCTCTGTCTCTCTCTCTGTATCTCCCTCTCTCCCTCCGTCTGTATCTCTCTGTCTCTCTCTGTCTCTGTCTCTCTCCCCGCCCCCCGCTCTGTCTTTCTCTCTTTCTCTCTCTCTCTCTCTCTCTCTCTCTCTCTCTCTCTCTCTCTCTCTCTCTCTCTCTCTCTCTCTCTCTCTCTCTCTCTCTCTCTCTCGGCTTGGTATTCCAGTAACTAACACAGTGCCTAGCTCTTAATAAATAAATACTTACTGATTGATGAATTGACTATTGTTCTTGATTTAAAAATTGTAACTAAATAATAAAGATTAGTTCCTATCTAAAAGAATCACAAACCATTAGTCATGCAATTAAAACATTTAATAAAATGCATGGGTCCTATCAGCCTCAAGGTTGGGGCCCTTTTTTCTTTGAAGACAATCTCAGAGGTCCATGTAAAGAGGGGAATAGTAGTCCTAGGTGGCTGGAGGAAGTCCCTTTTGCAAAATTTTCAAGGAAGGAGTTTTGTGAGATGGAAGAGGTCTTAGAAGTTTACACATGAGGAAACCATAACCCAGAGGTTCCAAGTGACCATTATAAAAACAATAAGTATTGAAGCCAAGATTCAAGGTATTTCATATCACATTGAAATACAGTCACACAAGAAAATGAAAATTACTGATAGAGATTGATAGCCATGGATAAGAAGGCTTTTTCTTTGGAGAGCAAATAACTAGAGCAGGAAATCACCATTACCATCAGCCATATGCTGACCTTGTGACACAGGAAACAACCTTGTAACACAAGACCAGATGTTATAATGGTGTTTTTAGACAGAGGGATTCTGTCCATGTGATTTCCCAGCTCATTAGATACTCTATTGAGTGAGGTAACCTAGGGTAATGAAAAGAGCCCTGGCCATAAGGTTTGCCTTCTGTTTTCAACTCTGCCATTCACTAGCTGAGTGATCCCCAAGGAGTCCCTCACCTGCCCTGAACCCCAGCTTTCCCGTCTATAAAATTTGCATATCTCTCCTGCCTGCCTCATATGTTGCTCGTAGGCTCAAATGAGATAATATCTGCAAAGTGTTTGTAAACCGTAAAATTATATATATATGTATACATACATATATACATACATGCATCAGCTTTCATTCTTACTATTTTTATAGAAAAAAAAATTCTGGTTAATACAAATTCCATTTTTCCAGGCCTTCATATTTTATGGGTTTTAAAATTCTGAGCTTGCTGTTGGGCATCAGAAGAGGACAATGATCCCAAGTGGGCCGTCTTGACTTGTGCTGAACTGGATTTGCGTGAGGCAGAGTTGCACAGTCTGCAGTCTCCTTCCCTCCTCCAGAGCTATCGGAATATAAGTGGCAAGGCAAAGGTCAAGATGACTGAATGATGACATGGATGACTTTGGTCTTTCTAAATTAAGGACTTTCCAGGTCTCCATTTGTCTAAGGCTATGCCCATTCAATGACTGAGGGTTAGGTAAGAACTGAGACAAAAGATGACCCAATTTACCATCCCAAAGACATCAAACTTCTGAAGTACAATAGAGTGTTGACACTTTGAGGGCAAGAACTGGTTCATTCTTGTCTTCATAACTTCATCCCCAAGCACAGTGTTGGTTCAGGGCTTGTCATCATTTGAGTCCTGATTGACTCAGAGTGAATATCAATAGAAATTCTTTTGTTTTTGCCAGAAACCCTGTGGGTCTTCCTCCCCTCTCCAGATTTTTTTCTTTTAATTAGGTAAAAGAGGCCATTCTCTGCCTCATTTCCTACCTAGCCTTAATAACTGAATGGGTGTTGCCTCAGGCAAATTGAAACCTGTTAAAGGCCTTAGCTTAAAAAGGCCAAGGTCCCCCACTGCATCCAGGGTCATCTCCAGTCCTGCTGAGCTATATCTTCCCTCTCCAGAGGAGAAATTGAGGCTGGTGACTTTGCACTGCCCTGCCTCACTTAAATCCAATTGACTTGTATGTTATGGCATCACCTTCCTAGTCCTCCTGGAGCAGCAACAATAACAGTATTTATGATACTCAAGATGGATTGGTCATTTAAAGAAGAAAGGTAAAGTTCTAGAAATAACAAAAGGAGGAAAATTTAGGGAAACATAAGAAAGTAGTAATTAATACAGAAGGGTAGCAAAATTAAGACTGGTTATCCACAGGAAGTGGTACAGACTGGAAACATAAGTACTTTCAAAGAATATTTAGGTAATTTAGATGATTTAATTGATGATTGATTCATAATAGAAGGGAAAGGAGGGATGTTTTTCTTCCACACTCTTAAACTTATAAGGTAAATGGGCCACATTCTTTTCCACAAACCATTCTTTTATGCCACTTTAAGGGACAACATGTACGTGCTGAACTGACTGAAACGTGAATCTCACCTAAAATAGTTGTATCTTATGTGATTCTGAGTAGCACTTTATGATATATCAAGGTTAATAATAATTATGCCATATGACTACACGGATCACCCAAGGGAAAGAACATTGACTCAGAAACCAGAAGACCTTGGTTCAATTCTCACCCATAACGCTTACTACCTACGTGACTTTGGCAGAGTCAGCTAACTTGCCTGGTCTTCAGTTTCTTCATCTGTAAAATGGCCTCTGTGGTCCCTTCCTAGATCTATGAAGCCATGAAAGCATATAGAAATGTTTACTGCTTTCAGTTTCCCAGTTTGCCCATCCTTGAGAAAGCTACAAAAAGGGCATAATATTAGTTCATTGAATATTCGACATTGAACTTTGGTTCAAATCCTGGCTCAGATTCTTGCTACCTTGTGTGACCTCGAGCTAACCACTTAACCTCTTTGGGCCTCAATTTCTTCCTGTATAAAATGAGGGAGTTGAGTGGAGAGCCTTTGATGACTCCTTCAGATCTATGGTCTATAATTTGTCCTTTGTTGTCTGAGTCCCAGAGACTTGCTAACTGACTTGTCCTGGGTCACATGACTATTAAATATTGGGAGACAGGACTGGAAGCCATGTATTCAAAGACCAATCCTTTGTCCACTACACTGTCTTGCTTTTACAAAGATATTCTACCTCTCTATATCTGATCTTCATTGATTTTTTTCATTCTTGTTGACCACCCTGATGTTCAAGAAGTGATAGGTAAGCAAATAAATATGGCTCGTAATAGGCAGACAGAGGGAGAGTGAATGGGTTCAGTGTGGGACAAAATACCAAACCTCAAGTCCCAGCTTAACGCTGACTAGCTCCGTGAGCCTGGACAAAGCTCTTAACCTTTCTTTTACTTCTTTTCTTTGCCTGTAACATAGAAAGAGCAATTAATTGCTAATATTCAAGGGCTTTGATGAGGAATATTTTGATGGGATACATTGTCAAAAGGGATAAGAAAACCAATCATGGTCCTACTTACGGTCTGGTAACTTTACTGGTTTACCAATTCTCAGAAAACATTTATTCAGTGGTTACTACATACCTTCCAGACTTAATGCTAAGCACTAAGAATACAAATACAAAAAAGAAAAGATTACCCCTGCCCTCAAGGAGCTCACTGTCTACTGGGGAAGACAGTATACAAAAGAAGCTGACCCATTCAGAGAAATCCCCAGGGAATACAACCGAGTGAGGAATGAGATATTCTGAGGTGAGCTCCCTCCTTAAATGGAGGTTTTGGAGTTCATGGCTCCACCCTCCAATCAGAGCAACAGAGAGTGCTGATATTGCACAAAAGCACAGAATTGGGACCTCACCACTTCTGGGCTAAGCATTTCGTCTCCCTGGTCCTCAATTTCCTTAAATGAAAAGTGAGGGAGTTGGACTATATTATTTCTGGGGTCTCTTCCACCCCCGATCCAAGATCCTGAGATCCTAAACTTCTTCTTTATTCCTCCACAGTCTTTCATAGATCACTGACAATGGTTTGACAGTGACATCTATCATTTCTTTCAATATCCTAGGATGTGATTCATCCTTGTCTGGTGAGTGCATCTACTACATCATCATCATCATCATCATCATCATCATGCTGGTGACTCAGTGGATAGAGTACTGGGTATGAGATCAGGAAGACCTGAGTTCAAATTCAGCTTCAGACACCTACTAGCTACTCTGGGCAATTCACTTAACCTCTGTTTGCCTGTTTCCTTAACTACAAAGTGGGAATAGCAACACCTACCTCAGGTTTATTTTCATTTTTTTTGGAGAGGGGAAGGCAAGGCAGTTGGGGTTAAGTGACTTGCCCAAGGTCACACAGCTAGTGTCAAGTGTCTGCAACCAGATTTGAATTCAGGACCTCCTGACTCCAGGGCTGGTGCTCTATGCTATGCCACCTAGCTGCCCGCTCAGGTTTATTTTAAGAATAAAATGAAATATTTATTAAAAACAAACAAACACAAAAACTTAGCACAGTCCCTGGTAAATAGTAGGTGACAGCATGTGTTCCCTCCCTTCCAATAATAATGACAATGATAGCAGCTAACATTTATATAGCACTTTAAAGTTTACTAATAACATCTCATTTTATCTTCACAATAACCCTGCAAGGTAAATGCTTCTATTATCTCCATTTTATAGATGAGCAAATTGAGGCAGAGGTTAAGTGACTTGCCCAGAGTTATATAGCCAGTTAAGTATCTGAGGCTGGATATCAATTTAAGTCTTCCTGACTCTCTCTTCCACTGGTGTCAACTGCCTCTTGACCATTTGTATTCTTTGCTTTCTGGACAAGAAGTGACCAACCGTTCCAGTATCTTTGCCCAGAAAACCCCAGATGGGGTCACAGAGAATTAGACATGACAAAAACAAATGAACAACAACATCCTATTCTTTCCAGTCCAGCAATTATTCTAGCAATACTAATCTTGGGGAATCTTCTTCTTTTCCTCACATTACTTTTTTTTCAAAAGTTTTTCATCTTCATATTTCTTCACTAGCTTCAGCTCATTCTGAGTCTAAGCATTCCTGACACTACACTATTTTGTATTCATTGGCCTCTACCTGCTCATCTTAAAATCTAAGCTGTTTGATGAGTTCCCCATCATCTCCACTTCCTCTAGCCTTGTCTTTCTCCAGAGCTTAAGAATGGAAACAGAAGAGAAACTTTGGAGAATGAAAGAAGAACTCTTCATATCTCCACCAAACTGCATGGGGAACCATGTGATTGTTACCAGAGATGCAGAATTGCTTGTCTTGGGCCTGGAACTGTGGGGATTAGAACTGTCCAACCTACAATAAAAAGACTGATACAGAGCTCTGAGCCAATGGCATTTTACTAAAGGGTCCATGGTCCCCTCTAATGAAGTGGACCTCATGATCTGAGACACCCCCTTCTTCTAGGACTTTGTATTTACAGAGTTTGATATCCAACTAGGTGAAAGAGGCTTGGTAAAATACAGAATCCCATTGGTTGACATATGATGCATAAACTACAATAAGCAAAAATGATCTATCCGCAGGGTTATGAGTTGGGTGAAGCAAAAAATATCTCCACTGACTAGGTGGTCATAGGATGGAGGGGTTTCTCTTTAGGTTTAGGCAGGAGGAGATGGTATAAGGCCAGGGTCCTCAAGTGCTGCGCAAAGTTTGGATTCAATCAAAGGGCCACACTTGAGGATCTAGAGAGTTACACGTTGGCTCCAGGCTACAGATTTCCTCTCTTTTCCCCCTTCCCATTACACTCCAAAAACATATCAGGGAGACTTTCCATACCATGCCACCGTCCATGCTTGGTTTGATCATGGAATCTGAGCAAAACAGATATCTCTGTGGTTGCACAAGTGAATTCCATAGTTATTAAACAAGAAATAAACACGCTAAAGTTTGAGGCCTATTCTAGGACCTTTCTATTAGAATCTGTATTTCTATGTGAAACCCATACAAAGTATGGATTAATACTTGCTTATTCTTATACCTATTATCAGGTGATTGACTAGATATGTGTTTTAAATGAATATATTAAAATAATTACTATCATTACCCTGCATAAAATCATAATAAACTGACTGATACTGATTGGAATAGAGTAAGGGTCTAAATCAATTATTTCTCACACAGTTCAGTCATGGACTTTGCAAGGGCTCCATAACCGTGAATTTTTTGACTGACTGGCTAAAGGGTTTGTTATTTCACTTGTAACACAATACAAATACTTAGCTTCTCTGGCCTCTTTCAAGACTCAGCTCAAAAATTCCCTTCTGCAGGAGACTTTTTCCATAACCCCTTCCCAGCCCACCCCCAATGCCTTCCCCATGAGAAGAATCTGAGATCCTTGAATGCAGAGTTATTTATATCTTCGATTACATGGCTGCTGTCTGTTGCCTTCTCCATCAGAAGGGGATCCCCTTGAGAGCAAGGATCATATTTTTATCTCTCTGTATTCCCATCACTTAGCACAGTGCCTGGAACATAAAAGGTATTTAATGAAGCTTGTTTACTGACTGAACTTGCTGTCTTTTTCTTTCTTTGGATATAGAATTCTTACATATGGGCATCCTTGCTCATAATAGTGGGATAAAAGAAAAAGATAAAAGGGAAGAGTCAAGCAATTACAGTTCTAAGGATAAAAATAACATATTTAATATGAAAATGATTTGGGATAAGGGGTTCATTATTACCATACATGCAAGTCATTTGGAAATAAACTTGAGTCTTTCATCTTATTCACTTCACAAAAAAGGAAAAGGAACAGAAGGAAAGGAAAGGAAAAGGATAGAAACATTTTTGACTTTTCTTATTCAGATTTTAAAATCTTGTCTCATACTTGGTAGCTCTGTGACCCTCAGTAAGTCACTTAACCTCTGTCTGTCTCAATTTTCCCATCTGTAAAATGGAGCTAGCAATAATATCTCTCTCCCAAAGTTGTTGTGCAATCAAAATGAGATAACAATTGTAAAGCATTCAGCATAGCGCATGGCATATAGTCAGCACTACATCAAGGCTAGCTTTTGTTGCTATTTGTTCTTAATTTTCAAAGACAACCAATGAAATCATGAGGTGACATCTTGACTCGTACGTGAGTTGGATTTAAGCTTGCCACAGATAGATGGTGACAGAGTTGAAACCTATTTGTCAGGGATTTATTAGCTCTTATAGGATCATAAGATTTAGAACCTTAGTCACCAACTACATTTTATAAGTGAGAAAACTGAGGGTTTCTGTTGATCGCCTCATGTTAACATGGCTTTCTGAGAGGCCAAACACAATCAGAGGAGCTTTTAGCTCCATTCTGGCTTCTTTCAGAAGCTATCAAATAAATAAAGAAAAAACATAAAGTAGAAACTTTTAAAATGCTTTAGCTTATTTGGTCAAGGAAATTCACATTCTCTAAGGACAATTCCAGTTTGTGATATTCAAAGTACCCCTACTTCAGTCTCAGCTACACCATATCTACCTGGAGATTGTGAGAAACATGGTGAACTCTAGACTTCCTTAGATAAAAGACTTTATCATAGTACCAGGTAAGATAGAACTTTCAAGGTATCTTTTTGATACTGAGACAGTAAAAGGTCCCTATAGAAGGAGACCTACACTCCTCTAATATCCCAAGTTGATCCATAAGACATCCTGAATTTCAGTCAAAGGTACCAGGAGGCATGTTCTTCTGGGGATGTGGGATGAAAGGTTTAGTAAACCCCTGGTATGTTAATGGGATAATAAGATTTTCCCCATTCATTAATAGGCCTTGTGTGGAGCCCACTGTGGGAGGAGCTTGCTTAGGGGGAGGTTTGCTTGTTGGAAGGCTTCCATATCTCTCGGTGCTAAGTTGATTGGGTGCTGAATTGCAAGGGTTGTGGTGCCTTCTGGCTCTGAGAAGTGTATATTTAATGGGAGGTTGGTATAAGACTCTTGAGTAGCTATATATTCAGACCCTATGCCCTACTCCCACCGCTCAGATGTAAAGGTTCTTTCTACCCAGTGGAGTATGTAAAGCATATAGCAATATTGCTTTGATTCAGGCCGTCAGAGTCCTCTCTGTTTGTCTTTATGCTAATTTCTCTGCTTGTATTTTCTCCATGTTCAGGGTGTTAACCTTTCTCCTCAACTACTGAATGATGTATATATGTTTAATTAAAGAAGGACTGGTAACCTCTTTGAAGCTGCCATTTCTTTATAAAGCAGATCAAAGAACATGTACCACCAGGCTATCCTGGGTGTGCTAGAGTGCTTACTTACTGTTACATCCCGCCACTCAGTATCTTTGGAGTGTGCGTCATTCTTGGATATCATGGAAAAAAGCTATGGAGCTATTCTAGACAGTGATTTGATCCAGCCTAGAGAATCCAAGAACAAGGCTTTCATTGACTGAAACACTTGGAACTCCTTGCCTCGTCTCCAGGCTGCCTAAACCTCCAGTTTCTGTGGTTAAAATGACAGGTCATGGAAGCTGATGCCACCATCCCTCCACCAACACAATGCTCATTCATCAGATGACCCTGAAGAGTGGGAACCTCTGATCAACTTGTGTTCCCCCAGTTCGATGTCCTAGCTACCGTTTTCCTGATCCCTGGGATTCAAAGTCAATGTCTACGCCCACTGTGGCAAAAATACCTCCTCCCTGCTACCCCATCTTCCTGTTTCATCCTTCTCCATTCCAACCCCATCCCAACATGGTCCATATTCTCTTCTAATTATTTGCATTGTGCTCTTTGGAGCCCTAACTCTATCATTTAAAAGTGTCCCCTCATTTTAGAGCTCTTTTTCTCTCTTTTCATTTTCTGATACAGAATCTTGGATTCCCCAGGGGAGGTGGTATCTTTGGTCATCTTTCCTAACACTCAGTGAGCCTTCCATTATGCTCCCTAACCCACCGGGCTTGCTAAAAGAGAGGACACATCCTTTACTCCTCGTTGCTCCTTCTAAGGCCACCCTCATTCAGTCATCTTTCCTACGCTGTTCACCACATCTATCTACAGTACCTTGTCTAGTTCACTCTCGCATTCATTTACTGGCCTTCAATTCATTCCATCATTTCTCAAGGAATTCAGTAATTGAGCTACAACCCAGAATCGTCAAGAACATAGAATAATGTAGAATTTTAGAACTGAAGGGACCTCAGAGTCCATCTACCCCAGCCTATGCTGGAAAAAAATAATTTCCCCTACAACAGTTATTGCCAATATTTTTTGTTCCATAAACTTCATTCAGCGACAACAACCCATAACAACAAAAAGTGCTGTGAATCCGCAGGGTAATTTAATATACTACTTATATTATTTTAGGTATTTATTAAGTGTTACAGTGACTACAATAATACCTTCTGTTCCCTCCCCAAAAAAGCTCTCCAAATTCATGTTTACATCGTGGTTGTTGTGGCTTTTCAGTTGTGTCTGACCCTTTGTGACCCCATTTGAGGTTTTCTTCACACAGATACTGGAGTAGTTTGCCATTTAATTCTGTGGATGATTTTACAGATGAGAAAACTGAGGCAAACAGGGTTAAATGATTTGCCCAAGGTCACATAGCTAGTAAGTTTCTGAGGCCAGATTTGAACTCATGATGATTAGTCTTCCTGACTCCAGACCTGGCACTCTGTCCGCTGCACCACTTATTCTACCTCTGATTAGGAAAACGCAATAGAAAATTTTAAAACTTTATAACTAATTATAAAATAATTACAAATATTTTGTGTGGGACATCCTATAAGAATTCAAAGTAATTCTGCAAGACCTCATATACTTTTGATTATCTGCAAGACTTCATATTTTTTTTAACAACAAATTTTGTGGAGAAAACATATATTTGTAATGTAACTGGACAATTATTTACTGCTGAAGGCATCATTAAAGTCATGAACTTCCAAGGGGCTTCCCATGAAATGGGAATTATAACTCTATAACCTAACTAGAAATGTATCATCCAATCTTAGCTTGAAAAATCATGGGAGGCAGACAGGAGAACTTATTAACTAAGGCGGTCTATCTCACTTTTGTCGTTGTTGTTCAGTTGTTTCAGTTATATACAGCTCTTTGTGGTCTCAAATGAAGTTTTCTTGGCAAAGGTGCTGGAGTGGTTTGTTATTTCCTTCTGCCACACATTTTACAGTTGAGGAGACTAAGACAAACAGGGTTAAGTGACTTGCACAGGGTCACACAGCTAGTAAGTCTGAGGCTGATTTGAACTCTGGTTTTCTGACTCTAGGCCTGAGACTCTAACCACTGCACCACCACAGCTCTCCCACATTTGGATACTTCTAATTGTTAGCACTTTTGCTTTTTTATCAAGGATATATTTGACTCCTTCCCACTTCCATTCATTGCTGCTACTTCCACCCTCAAGGACCAAAAAAAAAAAAAGCCTAATCCTTTTATATGGCAGCCTTTTTAACAATTAAGTCAGCTCTCATATCACTCTCTACCAAGTTTTCTCTTCTCCAGGCTAAGCACCATAAGTTTCTTTAGTCAATCCTCACATGGGCATGAACCCGAAGCCTTTCTTCAGCCTAGCTTCTCTTGTCTAGTCACACTTCTATTTATCAATTGTCTTCCTAAATGTGGTGCCCAAAATGTGATCAAATGCTGTCTCTGTAGTCTGGCATCAAGTGGAGCAGGACCATCACCTCCTTGTTCCTAGAAGATATGTGTCTTGGTGAAATACAAGACTGAATTCGTTTTCTTGGCTGCCATGTCACATTGGTGACTCACATGGAACTTACAGACTTCTAAAACCACCAGATATTTCTCAGACAAAATGTTCTCTAAATGTGCTTAGCTCAAGCTGTACTCTAAGAAGTGGATGATTTGAATTATTGTGATTATGACCCTGAGTGTAATCCGTTCTTATTTCTCTGACGCGGTAGAAGTAAGAGAACAATTTATAAAATAATATTGTAAAGACAATTTTGAGAAACTTAGGATAAATACAGTAAACAACCACAGTTTCAGATGACTCAGAATGAAACGTTCCCTACCTCCTCACAGAGAGGTGATGTGCAGATTGAGATATATATATTTTTTGGACATTAACAATGTGGGAGTTTGTTTTATTTAACCATGTCTACTTGTTACAAGGGTTCTCTCTCTCTCTCTCTCTCTCTCTCTCTCTCTCTCTCTCTCTCTCTCTCTTTCTGTCTCTCTCTGTCTCTCTCTCTCTGTCTTTCTCTAATAAGGGAAATTTCTAAATGAAAAAAATTAATTTAATTTAAAAAGAAGACTGAGTGTGAGTGTATACAGTTATCCCTATTAGTTTCTGCTTTCAGATGTAGGGACTTCAGTATTGATGTCCCCTGGAACTCTTGGCCTTCCAGTTTATCAATTTCCTTAGCTCCCATGATCTACAGCATAACTCTACTTCAGTCCTTTGCAGAAATGATCACATCTTAGATCTCACCATCGCACATAAACATTCATCCTTTATATCTTGAACTCTGAAATTCTTCTCTTTGCCCATAATTTTCTATCCTCCCATCATTTTCCTTTGCCTCACCCCTTTTAAATTTATTCTTTGTTCTCCCTTCGGCCTCCAGGCACTTCATCACTCCCTATTCTTCCAATTCTTTCTCTGGCCACATTTTCCTCCCTTCACAGACGACCACAGGTTAACCATTTCAACAATACATCTAACCATGTCTCTTTGCCCTATTGCTAGTCAGCCAAATTCCAACTCTGAGTTTCACTCACTATCCACCTCTTCTGCTCCTGCTTGAATGTGACTGTACATTGCTGGAAAAAGTTATGAAACTGTTCTGAGTGGTTCCACTAAAATTTTATGTAATCTAACCCCAACTAGGATTTCACTGCTGTATGGCAATTCTTATATTCTTCCTCCAATCAACTCTATCACATTCCTTGTAGCAGACATTCCAAACATTCTCTTCTCAGGTCCTTATCCCCAGTTAAGGACCTAATCTATTTTACTGAGGAAAGAGAGGTCATTAGGAGGTCCCATTTGAATAGGCCTCAACTGACGTACATATCAATTGATATCAAAAAAAGCAGAACTAAGGGGAAAAAGTATACAATAGTATAAAAGAAGACCACATTAAAAACATTCAACTCAAACACAATAATAAGCACTGATTCTAGAAAACTCTTCTCTCTGGAAAGAGGGTGGACTATGGATAAGTAATGTTTCATATTCTATCAGTCACAATTGTTGCATTTGAATAGTTTTGCTTCATCGTTGTTGCTGTCAGAGAGGGTAAGAGAGGGCAAGTTATTGGAAAATGACTGTGCTATAAAATATATCAAAAGGCAATTTTTCTAATAGAAAAGAAAGAAAAATAGAAGTAATTTATCATGAATCTTCGCTTCCTAGGAGGAAAATCTAGATCTCAAAATTCTCCTACCTAATCCCCATTCTCTCCTTATTCCTTTCTTTCTCTGAGTCCTTCAGGGCAGTCCTTCGCCTTGACAAGGGCAATTCCTCTACTTGCATCCTTGATCTTATATGTTCCTATCTCCTCCAGGAGATTGTGCTTTTGATTATTTGTTCTCTCTCTCATCTTCAGTCTCTTCTTACCTATCACCAGGTCTTACCCATACTTTACTTGACCTTGTCTTCCCCATAACATCATCATCTCTTTCATAGCCAGACTCCTAAAAGAACTATCTACAATAATCCTTTCTATTTCCTCATACTCCACTTTACTTTTTAAAATATGACTTCTAGCCCTACTCTCTGAAAGTTCTTTCTCTAATGATACCGGGTATCTTTTAAGGGTTGAATCCACTAGCCTTTTCTTAGTCTCCTGGAGTTTCCCTTCCCTTGACCTTCATGATACTGCTCTATCTTGGCTCTCCTCCTTATCTAACCAACATGTCTCAATCTCCTTTGCTGGATCATTGACCTTCTCTCACATGCTCCTTATCTCCCAAAGTTCTCTCCTGGGCTTTCTCTTCTCTCTCTACAATTGGACTTTCAGCAATCTCATTAGTTTTCATGGGTTCATTGATTATCTCTGTGCAGATGACTCTTGAATTTCTTTATTTCTTTTGAAATCTTTTCAGTCACTCAGATTCACAAGCTAGAGTAATCTTTGTCTCCTCCCTCTTTATCATCCCCTATAGCCAATCACTTCTCAGTTCTTGTCCTTTCTCACATGCATCTCCTTCTCTCTACATGAGTCAATGGCCTAGTTCAAGCCATCATTATGTCTCACCTGGTCTGTACTATTGCAACAGTCTCTAATTCCCCTTCCTACTTCCATTTTCCCCACCCTCAGTACATCATCAAAATAGCTGTCAAATTAGTTTCCCTAGGATACATGCCTATATCACTCCCTCACCAGAAAGTCTTCAGTAACTCCCTGTTGCCTCTACGATATAATACTATGTCCAATTAAAGCCCTCCACAATCTATTTTCTACCTACCTTTCCAGATATGTTTCACATTTTGCTTTATTTATTCTTTATTCCAGTTGAACTGGTCTACTTGGTATTTTATCTTTTTTACCTTTACCTTTACCAGGATGTTCCAAAGCCTAGAACGTACTCTCTAGGCTCCTCCAGTCCCTTCAGCACTCCCTCTTCTTCCTAGATTCCCGATTTCTCTTTAAAGCTGGGATCAGGTATCACCTCCTACATGGAACCTAATCTAGAAGACAATGCTGTCTTCCTTAAGTTATCTCCTGTTCCTGCCCCTTGAACTTCCACAATATGCCATCTCAACCTGGGACTTTCCTCAGGGTATGGGGCCTGCTGGCCCTTAAGAAACATCCAATCACCCCTATAGCTTTCTCAAGCTGGAATATCCTTCTCTAAAGTCCACCCTTTTCCCATTGGTGAATTTCTCTTTGAGCCTCCATTTTATGAAGGGTTCTGTTTGGTCTTTATTTCCCTCCCAGCATTCTGAACTTCAAAACTTTGTCTCATACTGACCGGGTAGCTTCTCTCCCCCACCTCACTCCCTAGCTTTTCAGCAACCTTTTATGTATTATCTTCTCCCATCAGAAAGCAAGGTCCTTGAAGACAGGAACTGTCTTTTTTCTTGTATTTATATCACCAACATGTGGCACAATGCTTGTAATGTAGTAAGTGCTTAATAATGCTTATTTCCTTCCTTTCTAAATGTTATATTGCTGACCCCATCCCCTTCCCACTTCCCATCTCTTCCTCCAGTAAATATAATCAAATCAATATTATAATTGCTACTTCCATGATAGATCCCTGTGATTTTCCCCATACCAAAAGACCTCTCTTGCCACCATTCTCTTATATGTAGTCATCTCTTCTTATTAGAATATAAGTTTCTTGAAGGCAGGGACTATTTTGATTTTAGGTTTATATTCTAGAGATTAGTATAATGCCTGACATATAGTACACACATATATATGTATGTATATGCACATGTATATGACTATATATATACACATATATATGTACATGTATATGACTATTTATGTATGTATATGTATATATATATACATATATATATATATATACACACACATTTTGTACATTCATCACAAATTTGGCACCCTGTAGAATCCAAGCCCTTTGAGTCCAAGCTATTTCTTGGTGCCCCTAGAACCAAGCACAGTACCTGGCATATAGTCATCTTTCAAGAAATATTTATTTAAATGAATTAAGTCTATATACAAACATTATGCCTGCTTTATGGCAAAAGTCAAGTTATTTTTTTTTTATAATCACCAAATCTCAGGGTTGAAAAGAATCTCAGTGATCATATAGTCCAACCGTACAAAGTATAATACTTCTTTTCAAAATTTCCTTTAAGTGATCATTCAGCTTCTACTTGAAAATATTACTATAGTGATTCTCAGAATATGTAACAATAAGCCTGAATTTTACTTTCAGTTTGTTCTAGACAAGTTATATTAAATGTACATATGTACATGTGTGTGCTTGTGCGTGTGAGACAGACAGACCAAACAGACAGACTTGGGTAATCACTATCCTCCATGCCAAATGACTGTGGTGGGAGGGAGTGGAAGGAGGTGTGGTGTATAAAAAACATACATGGGTGGAGAACAAGGGGATTGAAGTATTGACCTCCTTTCCCCTCTTATTTAATATATTATTGCAGAGTAATACAACCACAGGTATGTTGTAGAAGACAAAATTCCATCCCTAGAGGCTTAGTATCTCACTTAAAAGGATACCCAGTGCATAAGTAAAAATTACACTATTATTAATAAGCCTGGAGTGCATTCGACATTCTTGTTCTATGACACAGGCTAGTATTTGCAAATTGAAACTCAGAGAGGTTGCGATTTTCCAGATGAGACAATTGGAATGATACGATATTAAACATTAACTCCATGCATAGTAAGATCATTTATTTAAATAGGGATAGGTATGTGTAGAATTAATCACTAAACAATTTGACTAGTTTTAGAGATTATACTATTATGAATTTATGTTCATTTGTTTGAGTGCCCACTTAAGAACTGGAATAGTGACAGAAGACAGTTCTCATCTATTATTATTGGAAGCCACCAAATTCTTTGTTTTATTTTTAAAAGAAAAGATTTCAAACATAAAATCTAATACACTTTTGGAGGGTTTTTTTTTTCTTGGTGCCTTTTGCTTTTTATACCAAAACCACTTCCAAATATATCTCTCTTTGGTGCAAACAAAAACTGTAAAATATAACAGAGCATATGCAACATTTTGCACATTTTGACCAGAGAACCTAAGATCCTATGGTTCCATGATCCTAAATCACATGAGATGCTCAGGATCTGTGGGAAAGGTAATGTTTATCAGACAAATATCTTACAAATCCCCTTAATCCCAGTAAACTCTTTGAAAACAAGGTCTCTCATATGTCTCTCATGATCTCCCTAGTCATGAGCCTGATGCCTTACACAGATTGAGTACTCAATAAATGTCTCACCCAAAGCTGAGAGGAGACCCTTTCACAGAAGACAGATCCCTGGCTCTGAGTTCTAGTGGTTCCACATTCAATCCTGGGAGAGCCTGACCCCAAAGACAGAAGATTTAGATTGGTTTTGTACCGTCTCTCCCCACATCCTCAGAATCTCTATGCTCATTCTATAGTTACAGAGAAAGATCTCTTAAATAAAATCTAGGTATGGCTTTTGTCTATAGCAACTAGATGGTGCAGTGGATAGAGTGGCAGACCTAGAGAATGAAAGATGAGTCTTTATGTGTTCACATTTTTGTGAATTCAAATCTTACCTTAGACGCTTACTAGCTACTGACCTTGGGTAAATCACTTAACTCTGTCTCAGTTTCGCATTTGTAAAAATGAGCTGAAGAAGGAAATGTCACAGGATCATGAAGACTCAGACAGGACTGAACAGCAATCTGGTTTTTGTCTGTCTCCACAATAAGTCCCTTCTAGAAAAGTCACTCAATGTAGATATCAGGTATGAGACAGTTATTTCCACAACCATAAAAGAAATGTTTTAAATATGACTCCTAAGGTCCTATTAGCACACAATTAAAATATTAAATGATAATCCAACAATACTATTGTATACCACTGAAAATAGTGGGATTGCTGAACAGATATTTCACTTTCACATGTAAAGTGTGTTTGTCTGAAAAACTCACAAATCTGCATCTCCTAGACAGTTGATCATAGCTTCGACTTTCATGCTTCAGTTGCAGAATCCTTTTGGTGGTGGTGCCCTACTCCTCCAAGAATTTCTGCATGAATGACCTCCTGCTGGACAACCAGCATCTAATGTTAGAGCTCTCAAATTTACAAGGTAACCTCCAATGCCAGAAACATCTATCTCTTGGGACTGTTATTCATTCACCATACTCAGGAAAAGAACATGAAGCATAAGACACAGCCAGGAATTTGGGCTCCTTCATCAGGTTTACCTAGGCAAATACATGCTAACACAACATTGTCACATGCTTGAGTAACAGGCTTCATTGTGGTGGGGGTTCCAGTGTAACACGAAAAGTCTGAATTGAAGATGGAATACCAAAATGATAGGAGTTTGTGAACTGACTGGAATTCTGGGATTTGTAGTTCTGGGAGATAAACATTCCTGAATAGCCTTGAGAGTAATTTAGACTATGACCATCTTTGGGCCAGAATGTGGATTTGAAATATGTTTAGAAGTATGAAAAAAAGACAGACAATCTGAAAAACAAGGGAGACTGAGGGGAAGGAGCTGAGAGGGCATGAGCAAAGCAGTAGTTGTAGTAGTGGAGGAGATGGCATCCTCAAATCTGGCCTCAGACATTTATTAGGTATGTGACCCTGGACAAGTCACTTGATTCTGCCTCAGTTTCCTCACTTATAAAATGAGTTGGACAAGGAAATGACAAACCATTCCGGTACCTCTGACAAGAAAAGCCCAAACGGTGTCACAGAGAGTCAGATGTGACTGAAAAAAGACTGAACAATGAAATACATAGAACAGAAGAGATGTCTGGTAAGATTTCTTTCAACTTTAACTCTGTGACTCCCTCATGTCATGGGATATATTTTAGTTCATATTTATTTTTAAAACATCCACTATCTACATGGGAAATAGATTATTTTTTCTTGCCTAGGCTAAAATCCTGAAATCTAAGAAATCAGGAAAAGTGGCTGTGTCCTAATTACAGACGTTGTCCAGGATTTTGATAATGTCCCTCTCAAGTCACCACTTCTCTTACTTCATTGGAAACCTGTTGTGGTTTTGTTTACACCAGAAGCTGATTGTCAGGAAGGGGAGTGAAGTTGGAAGGACCGTTTCAGTGACTCATAAGACATCTAAAGTCACATTTCAGCCAAAAAGGAACTAGGAAAACGATCACAGAAAAAAACGCTATGAGTTACCTAGGACATAGCTGAACTCAGAACAATTGAACTACAGTTTCCAGGATGAAAGGGACCCTGATAACCTATTCATTGTTGGGGGGAAGCCTTGGAATTGGTTTCCTTAAACCTCGTAATGGAATCATTTTGCTTATACTTTTCCTTAAGATATTTTCAGATTGGGTTAGTCAGCTAAACAGACACATAGAACTTAACTTTTCTATACTTTGTGGGATTTTTTGCTTTTATTGCCTTTTTTTTTGCAAAGATATTATAATAATACTGATCTTACCTTACCACTTACCTTACCTTACTTTATTATTCCTTATGCCATAGGGAATAATAAAGAAAATAGATAAAAAATCAGAAAGGTGGTATGGAATACTGGAAAGAGGACTGACCCTTCATAACCTAGCCCCCTCCTACCTTTTCAGTCTTATAAAAGCTTACTCCCTGACATGTACCCTTCAATCCAGTAACACTGACCTCCTGGCTGTTCCACGAACAAGACCTCCTTCTCTTGGCTCTAGGCATTTTCTCTGGCTGTCTCCCATGTCTGGGATGCTCTCCTTCCTCAACCCTACCTAGTGACCTCCCAGGATTCCTTTAAGTCCCCCCCAAAATCCGATCTTTTATAGAATGCCTTTCCCAACCCCTCTGAATTCCAGTACCTTCCCTGTTAATTACATCATATTTATCCCATATATAGCTTGATATATATATTTATATATACATATAGATACATATATGTATTGTGTAGCTTGGTTGATATACATATAGCTATTATATATATGCTTGCATGTTGTTTCTCATATATAGCTTGATATACACACACATATGCTTGTACTTTGTTTCTCTCGTTGTAGTGTAAGTTTCTTAAGATCAGGGACTGCATTTTGCCTCTTTTTGTATCTCCACTCCATGGTAGGTACTTAATAAATATTGATCAATTGGCCCCAGGGTCACAGAATCAGAGTCAATTTAAGAGTTAAAAGGAACCTCAGCAGCCATTTAGTCCAACTTATGACAAAATTATCATTATTATTATTACCATGTACTTTATAAAAGTTCTCATTTAATTAAAGTTTAAATTTAAAGTTATTAAATTTAAAAGTTAATTAAATTTAAAGTAATCTCCTTTAATCTTCTAATACTCACATAATCCACAACTCACAAGTAGTTGCCATCCCCACTTTAGCACTGAGAAAAAAGAGACAAGGTTAAGTGACTTGCCCAGGGTCACACAGTTAGTGTCTGAGGCTGGATTTGAACTCAGGGCTATCCCAACACTAGGCCCAGTGCTCTATCCAGTTCACCACCTAGCTGAATCCTGGTATAACATACTTGACAAGTGGCCATTCATCTTTTGCTTAAAGATCTCCAGGAAAGGAAACCCACAATCTCCTAAGGTAATTGATTCCACTGCTGGCCAGCTCTTAATTGTTAGGATATATCCAACATTAAGCTAATTAAACTTAGCTCTTTTTGTACATTTTTCAGGTAAGGTTACTGTATTATTAGTATTACTTAATTGTTTTGCTTTGTTACAATAGGTCTTTCATGTAGTAGAGGTAATCTCTGAATGTTTGTAATGGAATTTTAAAAACATATCAATAAAAATCTTAAAGAAAAAGATGGTACATTGATCTACAAATTTGATATAAAAAGAGAGTATCATATTGAAGGAAAAAAAACATTTAATGAGTTTGTCTACTACACACAGATATTTTGCTAACTTTTGGGGAATCAAAAAAAGCCTGAGATTTTCTCTGACCTCAGAGAGACTCTAGGATGGGGGAAGTAATAACTACACATAAAAAGAGGAATTTAAGTACAAGGTACCTGAATTTAATTAAATAATATGTATTTAAGCTCCTACCATGTTTAACATTCTGTATGTGGGACTGAGGATATACAGATGAACATGAAGTGGTCTTGTGTTGTGTGTGGTTTGTTCTTTGTTCTTGAAGGGGATCATGGGAAACGATGACATGACTTTATTTTAAGTGAGGAGGGCTGTGCAAAGTCACCAGCTTCACTTTCTCCTCCAGAGCCATCTGGGTCCAGTGGCCAGATATGGATCAGGACAACTAGAAATGACCCAAGATATGTTCTTAAGTAATATACATTTTACCTGGGGAAGGGGGTAACATGCTAGTGCCTGAGAAATGATACAGATAAAGAATGAGACAGAAAATCCAGAGAGGGAGAGATTGCTGAGGCCTAGGTGGTTGAGGAAGCCTTCATGGATTGAAGTTAAACTTGACCAAAGATGGGTTGGACTCTTTATGAGTATAAAGGACAGGTGGGAGAGATTGGCAAGGTGAAGGGGATTATATTAGCAAAGACTAAATAGGGCAGGAACACATATGATGTGTTCAGAGAACAGAACAGATGGGTTGGACTCTTGAAAGATGGGTTGGACTCTTTACGAGTATAAAGGACAGGTGGGAGAGATTGGCAAGGTGAAGGGGATTATATTAGCAAAGACTAAATAGGGCAGGAACACATATGATGTGTTCAGAGAACAGAACAGAAACACAGACAACCTAGTCTAACTCCAGCTTTAGAGATGAGAAAACTGAAGCCCTCGATGGTTAAATGAATTGCCAAAGATAAGCTGGGAGAGGCTGTGGCTAGATTCTGCAAGAATGCTGGTCTGGTAGTCAGAGGATGTGGGCTAGACTCCCAGCTCTAGCACTATCTGTGACCTTGGGAAAACTACCTGGTCTATGTTTCCTCATCTTTAAAATAAGGTATCTGATATTCCTAATAGCTCCAGATCTATTCTCCCATGAGCCAAGACTTTATCCTGTAGGCAATGCAAAGGTATTATTAAAGGTTTTCATGTAAAGTATGTTTTAAGCAGCTTCCTAATCAGATTAATTTGGCAGCGTTTTGTGTGTGTGTATGTGTTCCTCCTTCATTGCCAAAGAAGACCATGCCATCAGAGAAATAATGCCATGACTTGCACTTGACTTTGTTTTGAGGGAGGGAGGGCTGTGCAGGTCACCAGCCTCGCTTTCTTCTCCAAAGCTATCTGAATCCAGTGATCAGATATTCATCAGGATGACTGGAGATGACCCAGGATGAGGCAATTGGGGTTAAGTGACTTGCCTAAGGTCACACAGGTAGTGAGTGCCAAGAGATGACCATGGCGCTAATCTTTATTATAGCTGATACATTGTAAATAACTATATCTTTCTTTGATTATTTGTTACATTGTCTTTTATATACACTATATTTTTATTTCATACACTATATTTTATATACACTAAATTTTATAGCCAATAACCTTGATGCTTACTTAAGCCTAGGAGATAAATAGGTTTGATATAGTGAGAAGGATGGGCAAAAGTATAAAAGAAAAGAGGCTTCTCTCATTTATTTAATAAATCATATTAAATAAACTGGAATACAGTCTTAGAATTAATTCATTGGTAAGAGATGTTATAACTGTAGAATGGATTAGAGGAAGTAACCTGGAGGCAGGGAGAAAAGTCAGAAATGTATTTTAATAGACGAAATGTAAGGTGGTGAGGGCAGTGGGAATAGAGGAGAAGGAATTAGTGGATACAATGTTTGATTAAAATCTCAACCTTGTCAAAGGTTATTACGAAACAGGGCAGCTAGGTAGCACAGTGGGTAGAGCTCCAGATATATACACAGTGTTAATGTTCCCCTCCATTTATGCAGATAATTGACATGTGATTGCATAAAGAATTGCATACTTCTGTAGCTCTATTAAAGCAAGCAACTTCCCTCTTCAAAAAAAAATGTACGATTTACTTGCTAGATAGTATATAAGACAAAATTAACTTGTGCAACAGAAAAGAAATAGATCACATAAGGGCCCAGCTTAATGAATCTAGTAACCATCCATGCTTGAAGGATGGACAATGCAGAACACTGATTTCTTCTCACTATTCTTTAAATGGGATCTCCCAGAACCTTATATCTAGTACTTTGTGGAGTAGTAGTAGTATATATATAGTTGATGACCTAAAACATGCTCTGTTGTGTAATAGTGTAGAAGAAGGCACTTGATACCTTTTTTTAAAACCTCCTATCCACTTGCACTTATGAGCTACCTATTGTATGTGAGATACTGTTGTAAATTATAGAAATACAACGATAATAGTGAAATGGTCCCTACCCTCAAGGAGATTACAGTCCAATAAGAGATTTGTCAAATACAAATATATATATATATATATATATATGTGTGTGTGTGTGTGTATGTGTATGTACATATATACATAGACACAAATATGTGTATGTGTGTGTATATATATGTATATGTGTGTGTGTGTATGTATACAGAATTTACACAAAATGAATACAAGATAGTTTTGGGACAGGGTGCCCTAGCTGGGAGTGGAGGGAGGTTAAAGGGGTCAGATTTGGTTTCATGAAGAAGATGGTATTTGAGCTGAGTCTTAAAGGAAACCAGAAATTCCAGGACATGGAGGTGAGGAGAAAGGGAGCATTCCAAATTTGGGGGACAGTCAGCATAAAGGTATGGAGAGGGGAAGTGGGACATTGTGCATGAAAAACAAGTATGTCAGTGTGGCTGAAACAAAGCATGTAAGGAGTAAAGTGTCAGAAGACTAGGAAAGTAGGAAGGGGATTGATTGTGAAGAATTTTAGATGTCTAACATTTGCCTCTTTTTATATCCCCAGCACGTAGCACAATGTTTGACACTGTAGATGTTTAATAAACACCTGTTGAATTGACTTGAATAACAAAGAAATTTATATTTGATCCTGGAGGTAATAGGGAGCCACTGGAGTTTTAGCCACTGGATGACATGATTGGAACCACACTTGAGGAAAATTCTTTTGATCCATGTGTGAGATGGATTAAAGTGACTGAGTCAGGGAATCCAAACAGGAGAATATTGCAGCAGTCTAAGCTACAGATAGAACCTGAACCAAGATTGTAACTATGTGAGAAGAGAGGAGGGCACATACGTGAGGTCAAAATGACAAAATCTTTTCCAAGGGATTGAGTGGGGAAATGTGGAGAAAGTCTTAGTCACTTGACACCCCTAGAAACTTGTCCAGGTGACCAAGTGACTTGAAGTCATAGCTATTTATCTGGAGGATTTAGTGTGTGGAAAGCATGCTGATCTTGGAGTCAATTAGTGTTTAAATCCCAGATCTGCCATTTACTCCGTATCCCTGGGCAAGTCACAGTTCTCCTCTGGTTGAGGTTACCCACCCTTATCACAGCTATGGGGAGTCTGCTAGGTTTTCCATTGAAGCATATTGTGGCTAATATTAGGTCTCATTGGTTCACTCTGGAAATCAGGACAAATACGCATTTGTCTATTTATGAATTCTTGTTCCTTTTTACACACTCTTGACAAACTTTCTAAGCTCCATAAGAGAAAAAAACACATTAGAAGGTATAATGCATATTCTTTTTTTAATCCTTTGTTATTAATTAGTTGTCAACAACAGGACATCTTGATTCATTGTCCAGAATGTGGGTTGTGACCCCATATGGGGTCCTGTTACTGAATGTGGGGGTGCTGAAAAATTTGGCAATAGAAAAAGGTTTCTGAAAGTATAATGATCAAAATATCAGTATCAAATATTCTGCCAAGATTTACTCCTTTATGTAAAAGTAAACAAGCACATCCATCTCATTAGTATGTAAATTTGCTTTCATCTTTAATAAATGGCAAAAGTATGTGCATACCAAAAATTGTTTTAAAATAAATGTCTTTATGATTTATTATCAATGATGATAATAATACTTGTAAAAATTTCCCCAGTGCCTAGCATAGCACTTCCTTGCATATTGTAGGTATTTAATAAATGTTTGCTAGATTGAAAGGAGGTGAAGTCCCAGCCTGAAAGAACCTTTGCCATTTGAACTGTTAAGCCACAGTTCCAAACTAAACTTTGTCACCAGCACATACGACCCGAGCAAGTCATATACCTTCTGTGAATCTCAAGTTTCTCCTTAGTCCAATGAGGGATTTTGTAAGAAATAAAATAATACATGTGAAAGTGCTTTGAAAAATGTTAAATACAAGATACGTTGCATTGATATTACTGCTATCAACAAATTAAAAATGGACATTAAAAAAACAAAAAAAAAACTGTCCCAAAATAACAAAATCTGGCAACAGATAACGTAGACTGACCATGAAGTTCAGTTTAGGACATTTACTGTGCCTAACATATTGTAGGGTTACTAGCCATTCATTTAAGACAGTGTTACTACTAATGATTAATGTTGTTTCTAAAATTGCACACCTTCCATATCAAAGACATTAGCATTGACATTACAAATATAATATAGATGAGACTTGGTCTCTGGAAATAATCATACAAATGATTTTTCCTTTTAGACCCCATTTCAGCAAAAACAGATGTTGATCTGACTGTCCCTCAAGCACATTCATAACTTACAGAGAAAGGGGGAACAAACAAATACTGTGCACCTGACAAATGGCGGTTGTAGAAAGGTTCTTTCTTCACTTTTTGGGGGACTATCTGATGCTTGAAATTCTTATTTCTGCGTTGTCTTCCAGTTCCATCATCTCTGCACAGTCTTCAAGACAGTTTCCAACTGAGTTGTTCTTGGATCTTGTTTTATAACTTTTTTTTTTCTGCTTTTGCTTATTTGCTGTCCAGGCCAAGAATTTTATTTCCCATTGAAGTGGTGCCTTCATTTGACTTTTCCACTGTTTTTTCCATTGTGTTGATTTGTGTTATCGATTTGCCTTCTTCCATTTTTACTGATGACAGATGTTTCACTCTGAGGCCAAATCTTTCTCCACTTGGAGCACATTCTCCTTCATTTCCTTTGAAGAGTTTTTTATTCTAATTGATGCTTATTGTGCTAGATCCAGCTTCTTTCTGGGGACATTGTTGGAGTAAATTTGTATTTTTTTTTTCTTTCATGCGACTTTTCTTTGGAATCTTCTAAAGATTTTTCACCTTCTTAGGAGGATTTTTTTTTTCCTGCTTACTCACTTCTTTCTCTTTTCCTATTCTTTATCTGAGAAGGCATTCTTTTTTTTTTTGAGGTTCTTTCCCCTTATTTTCTTTTTAATTTAAGAGTATTACATTTGCATTCACATGTGAGATATTGAGGAACTATGCTCTTCTATGAACTATGCTCTCTTACATCTTACTAGAATTTTCTTCTAAACATACTATGTGCAGGGCACCTTGCTAGGCACAGGAGGAGAAAAGGAAGGGGAATAAAAGGAGACAAATATTTACCTACTATGAGCACTATGTGCAGGCACTGTTTTAAGTGTTTCTGCAGGTATTATCTCATTTGATTCTCACAACAATCCTAAAAGGGATAAGATCCCCATTTGATAGCTGAGGAAAATGAGGCAGACAAACATTAAGTGACCTGCCCAGGGTCATAACCACTAGGAAGCATCTGAGATTGAATTTGAACACAAGTCTACCTGACTCCAGACCCAATGCTCTGTCCCTTTTGACACTTAGTCACAGAGAAATGTAAATATACAGTCCATGCTCTCAGGGAGCTTTTGATCTAACAGGCAAAGATTCAAATGAACCTCCAATTGAACAGCTTTAATCAAATGGATTAATTACTATCTACTATCTTTGAAATAATTGCCCTAACTGGCTATTTGAGCAGTTACCAAATATCGAAGAATGTGACACTTTATTATAATGTTTTTTATTAATTCTTTTGTATTATGAGGATCAAATGAGTTAATATTTATAAAGTGTAAAAAATGAGCTAATGGCACAGTATCTGGCACATAGAAGGTGCTACATAAATGTTAGCTATTATAACCTGGATGTCAATGCAATGATCCTATTCTTACGAACATATAGGTCAGTTGAACGATTTGATTTTCTAAGAGACAGAGCCAGCTAAATTAGCATATTGGATATCTTGTCTCCTATTTGACTTAAAACTAAACAATACTGTAGCATGGTACGTTCTGTCACTATTACTAGTAACTGGTTACTATGACTAGGATGAAGGAAAATTCAGCAGCAAGAGCCAATAAAAGATCGATAACTGAACTAGGGTCCTTAGCAGATAAAACTGGGATATATACGTATGAGGAATGAGTACAGTATTTATTTTTTAACTTCATGAATTTAATTTCTCTGGAATGTCTTGAATCCTCCCTCATCCCCCACATCCAGTGAGTTATTAAGTTCTATCTATTCTTTCAAAATGTCTCCCATATCTACATCCCTTTCAGTCCACTTCCACCAACCACCTCTCCAATGCCCACACATGCCTTTCTATTCCTACTGCTACCACACCAGTTTAGGTCCTCCTCATTATCTCTTACCTGGTCTATTGCAATGACCATCTGAACGGTGTCCTCACTTCCAGTATATCCACCCTACCCCACCCCCACAAGCCTATATCCCCATGACTACAACCTAAGGAATGCTCTTGATACAGAGTTCAACCTCATCATTTGTTATCTATAGCAAAAAGTCTTGAATAAAACTGAGCATATCTGCTTCCACCCAGCTCACAAGTGTTGTATCACACTCCTCATCACTTCTTACTCCACTTACCTTTCATGCTCCAAACTCCCCCTGCAATTTCCTGCCTCTTAGCTTTTATTCATGTTGTTCTCTCCACCTGGAATGCCTTGCTCTACAACTCCATCTATAGGATTCCTACTTATTCTTCAACTCCTAGATAAAATGCCATCTTGTCCATGAAGCTACCTCATTAATATTAATAATTAATTCCCAACAGTTAACAGTAATTAAATATTAATAAACAATTGCTTATATTAAATTGCTATTTAAAAATTATGAATATTTAATTATTACCTATTTCTAGATAAAAGCAATCTCTTCCTCCTTTGAATTCCTTTTGCACTTTGGTTGTATCTCTTTTTTTTGTTGCTTATCACATGGCTTTTAGTATTATATTGTATGAGTATTATATAGTATCATATGAGGCAGCTATGTTGTGTAGTGGATAGAGTGCTAGGCCTGGAGTCAGGACAAATTGAGATCAAATCCAGCTTCAGACACTTCCAATCTGTGTGACTCTAGACAAGTCACTTAACCTTTGTCTGCCTCCGTTTCCTCATCCATAAAATGGGGAATTTTTTAATGCTAAATTAGCCCATCTCATGTCTCAATTCTTACCCAGCTCTTGGACACTGAATGGGCATTGCCTCACATAAACTGAGGCCTGGGAAAGACTTTAATTTAGAAAAGCTAGGGTCATCCAGGGCATCCTGGGCCTTTGCCAGTCATCTTGACTTTTGTCCAAGTGCTGCGCTCTGATGCCTAGAGGAGAGAGTGAGACTGATGACTCTGGGCAGCTCTTCTCTCCTCTACCCATTTTATGTTCAAGTCAAGACTTCACCCTCATGACGTCACTGGTCTTCTTTGAGAAGAAACGACCACAGTAGTAGCAGTAACAACAAAATGGTGATAATTAATCGCACCTGCCTCCTAAAATTGCTGCAAAGATCAAAAGAGTTCATATTTTAAAGTGATCCATAAATGCTAGTGATTATTACTATACATCCAATTATGCATGTGTGTGATTTCCCCATTGGAATTTTTTTTTTGTAGACAAGGATTGTCTTAATTTATTTTTATATCCCAGACTCAGCTTTTGGCATAGTTCCTTGTAATTCTCAGGCACCGTACAAATGTTTATTGACTAAATTAATTGATGAAAAAATGTGAGTTCGTCCAAGGTTATGACCCTGTCTTTAGTGTTCTCACTGTATTCTTGATCATGAAGCAAAACATATGTCACTGCTGTGAGTCTTCAACTGGTGACAGCATTGGGAGGTCTGATTATTTCCAGCAGCATAAACCTGTGGCAATCTCTCTCTGACTTTCGTCATTGTTGAAAATGGTCCCAAGGAAAATGTGCTAAGGAGGTATTTTAAGGCACAATATATTACTTACTCAGAGATGTCTGTTCAGGAACATTTTTTAAAAAATCATAATAATGTAGAGATTTTGTAGCGTTCTAGAAGGAACAGGCAAGTAGGAAGGAATAAGGAGATACGGTAAATTTTGACATTTTTTGTGTAAAATTTTGCCATTAAAAATGCCATTTGAACAAAATTTTGCCATTAACTTGCTTTGTTACTTGGGTTAAGTTATTTATACACTGTTTACCTTAGGTTTTTCATCAATAAAATGAGGCAATTGAAATCAACCATCTCGAAGGATCCTTTCTAGAGAATCCCCTGTTCCTTTCTGAGGTGAGAAACTACACAGAGTTATCTAGGGTGCAACTGCACAGCAAGTCTGAAATGTCAAGAGTTTCCCAATGCAACTAATTAATTTATCTTTGAAGAAGGTGACCAGGCACTAATCCATAGGACACAGTGAGGTTGGACAAAAGAAAAACAAAGAAAGGGCAATTCAGCAGCTTAAAGAATTGTTTCTCTACTCTTATACAGCCCTGCTGATTTTTTGCTGTGGTTTGCAGACAGGGAGGTGTAATGTAAGCCTTCAATGCTGAAAAAGTGAGCTGATTCTGGATCCTCAAGTGATTAGGGAAAGGGGCCAGATAAACACAGCTGGGATCCTGTGGGCTAGGCCTAAGAGCTGCATATACACACACACACACACACTCACACACACACACACACACACACACACACACACACACTCACACAACATCCCTTTCCTGTCTCTCTGATTCCAATACAAACTGAAAAAAAATTGTGCTTTGGAATTTCATGACACATTCCTAATTGATTTAGAACTTTAGTTTAAGAGAGATTAATACTCATTGAAATTTTAGGTTTAAGTAGGATATCAGTTTAAGACTCAAAACAGAGAATGCAGTCAATCAGAGAGCAAAGGGCTGTTGGGTTGTTGGCCTTTGCATATCTCTCAGAAGTTTACACTGATGGTTAGCCAAATGATTTCTCCTCCAGTTTCCATTTCTGCCTTGTTGTTGATGTGAGCACCTAACAAATCTCAAATACCTTTATTCTCTCTTTCATTTTTTAAAGAAAGCTGCATAAAATGTTCAAAGCTTAAATGGCTCCTCATTGCCTAAAATACCTTGACATGCAATGTTCTCCAAGGCTCTGCTGAAGTCCCACCCTCTGTCTTTCCCAGTCCTCCTTAATCTTACTTCCTTTCCTATGAGATGATCCCCACTTTATCCTGTATCTATCTTGTTTGGACGTAGTTTGAATGCTGTCTCTATCCCATTCCACCATGAGCTTCTTGAGGAAATGTCCTATTTTGTTTTTTTTTGCCTTTTTTTGTATATTCAATTCCTTACACAATGCCTGGCCATAGGAGGTGCTTAATAAATGTTAGTTGATATACCAACTGACTCCAATATTTGTGTCAGGAGAACCACAGCTCAGAATGCCTTAGGTAAACAAGGCAGGATAAGGAGAAAAAAAAATTTATATGTATATATATACATATATATATATTTAACCTATTTACAGAGGAGGAACAAAGAAAAGATAGGACAGTGATCTGGAAGAATGATAATTAATGAACAATGTGAAGGCAGAGGTGCCTTTCTTATTTGGTTTGTTTTCTTTGCTAATTGATAACAAGGAAAAATAAAATTATAATCAGAGAACACCTAGGAATCCTCAATATTATGCAGAATAACAATAGCTAGCATTTTTATAGTACTTTGAAGTTTGCAAACATCATCTTATTTTACCCTCACAGCAACTGAACATAGGCTCTATTTTTATCACCATTTTTTTTACTCATGTGAGGAAAAGCAGGCATCTAGAAATTAAATGACTTACCAGGAACACAAAATTGGTAAAGATCTAAGACTGAATTTGAACTCAGGTCTCCCTGGTTCCAGGTCCAGCATTATATCCATTGAAGAATCCCTGGAGCAAAAGATAAGGTTTTCTGGACTAGCTCCCAGAAAGTAGGAGTTGTTTATCTGAGAAGCTGACTTCAGGATAGTAATGCAAACTTCAAATTCCAAGGTACCCCTGTGGCCCCCAAATTGACTTAGAAAACAACAAATCACATTATCTATGCTGAATAGCATTTTATTTATTTTGCTAAACCTTTCTTAATTATATTTTAATCTGGTTCAGGCAGTGACATGTACCTGTGGGCCAATAGTTTGACACCTTTGCTTCAGGCTATTGGATGATATAGGGCAGTGATTCTCAAACTTTTTGGTCTCAAGACCCTCTTACAGGATAAAAAATTATCAAAGACCTCCCAAAGAGTTTTTGTTTATGTGGATTATATCTATCAATATTTACTATACTAGAATTTAAAATGTCTTTTATTATTATGAAAATTACTGACCTCATAGACCCCTAAAAGGGACTCAAGAAACCCCAGAGGTCCCCATACCGCTGAGAATCACTAGCATAAGGGATAAAATGCTAAAACTAGAGGCTGGAAGACTGGAATTTGACACCTATGTTTTACCCATGCTAATTGTATCACCCTGGACAAGTCACTTGAACTCTCTGAGACTGTTTTCTTATCTTTCTTTATCTCTGTATTGTCTGTCTCCCCTCCTCCACCCCATAGTGTCATACATTTATTAGACACTCAAAACTAAAACCTCATGTATAAGACACTGAAAGACCTCAATAATCTCTTCTCCAGAGTTTTGGAGTATTGATCCCGTGTTATGTTGCCATTTAGGTGAAAGGATCTCCAGAAAATAGGCTTGATAAAATTCACACCCCTGACCAGTTCTCAGAAGGCAAGAGGTTTTCCTGAAAAGTGCAATGACATCTATTCGATTATCCTCAGGTAACCTTTCTCCAGTAAGAAATACTCTGCCTACAGGATCATTTGACTTGGCTGAAAATTAATTACAAGATAGCAGACTACCAGAGAAGATTACCAGAGAAGACTTTGGAAGCATTGTGGTCAGGATGCATGTGTCATCTTAAACAGAACTAAGGGAAGTACATGGGACATTTAGATATTATGGGGAGGAGTGGGGGAGAAGACAATTTTCTTCAAAGTCAAGCAATCATGCAATCAGCAAGTATTTATTAAGCATCTGCTTAGTAACAGGCACTGTGCTGTATGCTGAGGATAGAAAGACAAAAAATGAGTTGATACTTTCCCACCAGGAGCTTATGCTCTATCAGGGAAAGCTGAGAGGTTCCTCTTCACTGACTTCAAAATGGGATAGTCCATTTTTTACTTTGGTATGAATCTGTTCCAAAGAGTACATATAAGCATGGAGAAGTTAATAGGCCCAAAGTAATTTATAGAACTGCTGATAAGTCACACTCCTGACCAATGTGTTCAGTTCCACATTTTCCTAGCTGATAAGGGAAGGTGGACATGGGTCCCAGTGGGATTTAATGGGAGGATAATGGAGAGAGAGAGAGCAGGAAATGTGCAAAGCAAATACTCTGCCTGCAGATAGTCAGGGAGGGCACCTGAAAGGAAAAGTGACCTGCAGGGCTTCAACATCAGGAGCATACGCTTATTGGTTATCCTTTCCTGGTTATAGCTAAGTAAAGCTTATTTTATTCATTGCTGAACGACCTTTCTGAGATCAGACTTAAATTAAAAAGAGAATTGGCTTGTCAGATCCAAATCAGAACACACCTATTATGCACAAGGCACAGGACTAGCCACAAAAGATACAAAGATGAAGGAAGGAAGGAAGGAAGGAAGGAAGGAAGGAAGGAAGGAAGGAAGGAAGGAAGGAAGGAAGGAAGGAAGGAAGGAAGGAAGGAAGGAAGGAAGGAAGGAGGAGAAAAAGAAAGAATCCTTACCGGAGTTTATATTTTACAACAATATGACTCTCTTTCACCTCCATCCCCTCAAATCTTGCAATACTTTTCTTGTTCTGGTAAGGATTTATCAAGATCCTAATTACTATTGGGCAGCTAGGTGGACTCAGCGGATAAAGTACCATCCTGGAGTCAGGAAGACGGATTCAAACCTAGCCTCAGACACTTACTGGATGCGTGACCCTGGACAAGTCACTTAACCTCTGTTTGCTTTACTGCACTAGAGAAGGAAATGGCAAATCACTCCAGTACCTTTGTCAGGAAAACCTCATGGACCATATGGTCCATGGGGTCACAAAGAGTAGAATGCCACTGAATGAAACAACCCCAATATTCTCCAGTTGATGGACACCACAAAAAGAGCTGTTATAATTACTTTTCTCTTTGTAATCCAAGAGGTGGGATTTGATTCCAGAACCTCGGATGTTCTTCTCACTGTGTACTGGGAAAGGTTGAAGGTGTTGGCTAGGACGGGTTTTATATTTGTTATTATTCTATTTATGTTTCCAGACGATTCCTTCCTCTCCGTACCAACTCGCTGTATACCACTTTATGACACACCAAGAAAACTGCCCCCCAGGCAAACTGTCAAAGGTGGTTGCAGTCACTAGGAGTTTCCCGGGAGAAGTTCAATTAGCGGGTGTGGAGTAAAGGGCAGATCCTACGCTCTCCCACCCCTTTTCCGCAAAAATCCCTAATGAACGGCTGCTGAGCAGGCTTTGAGCAGATAGCTCTCTACAATGGGGCGTAATAACCAGGACCAGCCATTCTGGCAGTCTGCCTCCACAAGTCTTTATCTCCATCTTCATTAATAGGAGTAACAACAGTCCCAAGCAGGGTCATAAATAAGGGGACGGGAGCGGGAGGGCAGAAGCAGAGCCAACCACCGGCAGGGAGGAGCGGGGAGCGGGCACACGGGGCTCCGCGTAAACACCTCCCTTCGCTTCCACCCGGGCTCGGGAGTCGGCGCCACGGCCGGGTGAGCAGGACCGCTGCCCCTTGGCGGAGGCGGGAAGGGAGCGGGCGCTTTCTCCGGGTCTCGGGGCGGGGCGGGGGGCTCTCTCTCCCCCTCTGGCCGGAGTTGGTTGCAGCCGGTTGCGGGGCAGTGAGGAGGAGGAGGAGGAGGAGGAGATCTGGCGGGCCCTTGGGTGGGGGGCCGGCGTTACCCAGCCCGGTCCCGAGGAGGGCGGGCTGCGCCGCAGCGGGCGGACGGAGCCTGGGGCTTCGCGGAGCGGGCAGGGCAGGGCAGGGCAGGGCGGGCTGCGGAGCGAGGGACGTCCGGGAGCCCGCCGCACCGAGGATGACAAGGTGGGTGAGGACGGGGAAGTTTCTCTGCTCTTTCCCCCCAGCACCGGGAACAAAAGCAGGGACGGGGTTCCGCTGAGCGGGGAAAGGCTCGGGGTCGGGTAGGAAGCGGCCAAGAGATGCCTGGCCTTGGAGGGGGATCCAGGGAGGACCTGTGGGGCTGCTGGGGGAGCTCCTCCGTGGGGAGAGAGCGGCGGATGCTAAAGGGGTTTGCCCTCTTGCCTTGGGCTCCCTAGGGTGACAATGTGCGTTGGGTCGGGGCGCGGCGGAGACAGACTGCAGGATTCTCTCCCGACAGCCCCCACAGGGAGAATTTAGGAGCTTTGTGGGGACCCCTGGAGCACCTCCTTGGGACAGAAGTGCAGACCTGGGGTTACCCCGAGGCGCGGCGAGAACCACGGCTGTGCTGCGGGCACAGGCGGGGAAGAAGAGTCAGAGAACTTGGGTGGGAGCTGCCCGGCTGGGACTCTGCCTACTTTACCCGGCGGGTGTATAAATGACTCCTAAATTTCAACCCCCCAGACGCCAGCCGTGGCTTTTGTTGCCTGTTTGACATATCCCGGTGTTCAGTTTAGGAAAACTGATACTACGTGCTGGCTGGTTGAGAAGGGGGATGCTCACTTTTTTGTGTCGTTTAGGAGATTTAATAACTCTGATCCAGTCAGTCATTTATTAAAGCAGAAGACCCGGCTCACCCCAGCCAGAGCCAGGAAATTAAAAGGCTGACAGGCAGTAGCTCCAAGGGCTGGGGTTTCCTGTTTTAAAGAGCTTTGTAAATGGAATCTACCTCCTCCATAAATCCATCTACCCTTCTTATGCAAAAGAGAAACGTGAAAGAAAGAGGCTAAGTGGGATTGGGGGAGAAAAGTCATGAGTTTGGAATCAAAAGACCTGGGTTCTAACGAGAGTTCTGCTCCCTATTTCCTTTGGGATGTCTAGGGCACGGCACGGAACCTCACAGAGCTTTAATTTGCTCATCTGTAAAATGGGAGTTAGGGGTGGACTTGTTGACCTCAAAGAGCCTTTCCAGGTCTAAATCTCTGAATCTGTGACTAAGCCTGTTAACTTTTATTCTCCCAACTCTGCCTTTACCATTTTGCTCTAGGCTCATCTCTCACCTCCTTCTCCTTAACTCCCCCAAGGTCTCCAGCTAGTAGGTAATTTACCACTGCGAATGCTGCCCCACCTAGGTGCAGCAGGAATACTTTCGTTAGAATTCTTTGTAAATAGTTAAATATAAGTGGTTAATATTTGTGACCCTCCCCCAAGTTATATATGAATAATATGTGTTGTTGTGTTGAGATGTTAGGTTTGAGGTTTTGATTGATTTGGTTCGCATAAGTGTTTCAGTGATCTATGTCTTTTCTTCAGGATTCTTGAATTCAATCTCGCCAGGAGATAGTTGAATGTACTGTGAATAGCTAAATGTATGCCTCAAAAACAGTAGCATTTTTGGATTCTAGTAGGATAGCAACAAGTTGTTGAATTCGGGATAAATTAACATTTAGGGTGTCTAGTATAAAAAAGAACTTATTTCCTGGGTGCTCTTCCCCAGATGATGAAAATATTTGTAAGGAAGAAGACTAAGTTTTTCTGAAACAATGAAGCAGTGACCTTTTTCATGGTTTTAACTTAGTCATTTAAAGGTATTATGAATGATCCATAAAAGATATACATTCGTTATTACTTGGAAGGAAGAAGAATTACTGCATTTGAGTAACATAAGTAACCAGTGCAGCCTTCACCTCTTGAGACCTAGTGGTTTACAAATCCCAGTCTCACTGACAAATGGAAAAATGAGATGTTTGGTTTTAGTACAGTCATCATTTTGCTCAATTTGCAATCTTCAATCTGTTTCAAGCAGCTGGCAGCTGTTGCTTTTAGGATGAGGCCCAAGACCTTGACTGTAGGGGGTGCAGTCTGGATCTATAATGGAGGTGGGAGAATAAAAGGATTCTCAGAAAATTATGGCAAGAAACTCCTATAGCTTCTATCTTCCAGGAGCCTGACTGAAGCCAGAGCTCTTCACCGTCCTTTCCAGAAGAACTTCCTTTTATTTACAGAATTGTAGGAGGAGGGAAGGAAGGGAAAGGGAGATTAGAAGGCAGAGGGGGGCAGGAAGATAGGGGAAGAGGGCAACTTCTAATTGATTTAGCAATTAGCAGCTAACTTACTTCATTTCCTCCTCCCTTCCAAAACAAAACAAAACAAAACCCTAAAACACTATTTTCCCAGTTATGAAAAGAGAGCTTTTTTAAATCCAGAAGTATACTGGAAAAGTGAATGAGAAAATTAGATTTCTTTCAAATTGTCTTACTAGACTAGCAATGGGGGTTATGACTTTGTTAATTTTTAGCCCATAGCATACTGTGGGTTTGCCAAGCTGCAAACTTGGAAGGAGAGTTAGTTAGCTTTGCACCTATTCCAAGAGCACACGTGTTTCATGAGTTAGATTGCCCATGCAGATGTTTAAGTCTTTTTCCATCCCTTAACTGATTATTAACCTGCACATGTCTTCTGCATCAAACAAAAACAAGTTCTAAATGATCTGCTTAATCTACAATCCCCCATAAGACTACATTATTGCCTCAGGACATATTTTAACAGAATTTATAACACTAATTTGACTCCTTCAAGAACTTGTTTTACAGCATTCACTGGCTGTACTCAAACAGAATGCATTTTAAGGTTCTTTATGCCTGTAGGAGATTTTTGTATGTAAGAATACCAAATGTATTACAGGTGTCAGGTACTGGCAATTGCCCACTACCTTTCTTTAGGTTTGGGTGAACTGATTTTTCATTTGATAGAGATGGGAAATTCATGTTTGGTGAAAAGGAGTCTTTTGAGACCCAAGTCTAACCCTTCTGTGACAAAAATATGGGATGCTACATTCAGGATTTGCCATATGTAGCCTTTGAATGGAGACTGATTTGGCATCACCCCCAGGGGACTATATAACATATGTCTTGATGAAGCATCCCCATGGAAAAGATGTGCAATTCTATTGTTCATGACCTGTGACACTATACTGATGTCTGTGCCATAGCATCCTTGGTAATGTGGACAGCAGATGGGTTCACAGACTCAACAGATGCTCCACTTTAAACTCAGGTACAAAATGAAACATTTGCACATTTCAGCCAATCAGTTTCAAATAAACACTTATCTCATTCAACAGGTGCTGCTGGCCTTATGCACTAAGTTTAACTGAACTCTAAGTTGTCTTTGTTATAAAAGTATATGTATATGTAGGGATTAAGGAACAGACTTCAACTCTTAAAAGATTTTGCTATTCCCTGGCCAAATGAGAGGGAAGGAGATAGAGACATGTAAGAAAAATGGAAAGGAACCTAGAATAAAGGGAAATCAGCAAGCTCAGAAGCCAACAGGCTTCTATATTGTCCTCACATAAACAAGGAAAATGGGAAAGTCTTCATATGTTGATGAATGAAAAGACATAAGACTTAAGTTTTAGAGCAGGGAGTCAGAAGACTAATTCCTAAGTAAGCTGGTGGTTAAGTCAGAATCATAGAATTTCCTATCCAAAAGAAACCTTAGAGGACCTCTAATTCAACCTCTTTTTTTTTTCTGCAAGTGGAGAAACAGAGGCCCAATCAGATTAAGTATCTTGTCCAGGTATAGTTGCCAACAGAACCAAGACTCAAATCCGAGTCTCCTGAATTCTTTGTCAGCATTCCTTATATTAGTCACTCATTTCTGAGTTTCTTTGAGTACAATAATATCCAATTATTTACTAATTTCCTATAATTAATTCAATAAAACAAAGCATTCAAAATGTTCTGTTCATGGAAAAGTGCTAAGTAAGCAACTGCCAGCATCAGAAATATTTTACACATGGTCTAATATGGGAACATGGTCAAATATATCTCCTTGATGTAGTTTTGAAGTTCTGTTATGATATTTCCTGTTAAGTTAAGTTTGGGACTTCTGTCTGTTGATGTCCTATGGATTTCACTGAATTCTGCGTTTCTGTCTGCTTCCATTATTACTGATCAATTTTCTGCATTATTTCTTGGGACTGTGGTATTCTGCTTTTCTTTTTTTTTTTTTCTGTCTTTCTATAATCTTTAGATGATTATTTCCAACACTCCTTCAAAGTTTAGTATCCTTATTTTATTGTGCACTCAGTTATATTTTCCAATCTTGATTTATTCCATTATTCTTTCCTTCTTTCTCAATTTTTTCATTCTACTTTGGTTCTCTTTTTGAAGAAGTTACTGCTACTGAAAGAGTTTACTTCTTTTGTTCCAGACCTTCCAGCCTCTTGTTAGATTTGCTGAGCTCTTCCTTTAGAATTTTAACTTCTATCCTTATTTCTTTGGTAGAGAGGAAGCATAGTGTGGCAAGCAGAGGGCCAGCTTTAGAAAGACCAGAGTTCAAGTTCCACTTCTAGCGTATATGGATACATGATCCTGGACTAGTCACTTAGCTTCTCAGAGACTTAGACAATGGGCTATGCATTGCAGAGCGGATGCTGGACTGCATTAGTAGAGGGAGTTTTCTCATCAGGAGTTTTTTATACAAATAAAATCACTGGTTGAGTCCTATTTCTTTGTATTTTCATTTAGTTCTTTAGCTGCTCTTCTGAAACATTCTGAAGGTTCTTGGAGTTGCTTTGTTGTTGTTTCAAAGAGATGCTTGTCCAATGAGATGGCGTTTACCTAAAATTAGTTATCCATATTTCCTTATGTTTTTCTTGTTCCCCTAAATACTACTCTTTCCCTTTGTTGCTTAGCTCCAATTTAATTTGCATATATATATGCTTTTATATATATATATATATGTATATATATGAAGGTGTTTTCTTGTCTCTTCTTTTAGATTGTGAGCCCTTTGAGATCAGAGGCAGGTTTTTGCCTTCCTATCCCTATCACTCAATAGTATTTGGCACATAGTAAGCACTTAGTAAATACTATTGACATAACTCATCAGTCAGCTTTTGTCTCTCTCATATGGTTGATTTTTCTATGGTGTCCTTGCTATCAACATGCTTCTTGTGTGTAGTCCTTTCTTTTATGAATGACCACTGCTATTTTAATTCAGTCTTTATTTTCTATTCTCCTAGCTTATAAGACTTGGACTTGGTCTGTATCTCTCCAGGTGTGGAGGTGACTCAGACTACTAATTATCCTTTATCTTTACAAGTCCCTGACACTTTAGACTGACTAGGAAAGGTAGGAGGATGATGGTCCCCCAAGACACTAGGGGGGGTGGTGCTTCAAAAATCCTTTGAATCTCCTCTTCCTTTCTCTCCCCTACTGTTCTCTCTCTCTCTCTCTCTCTCTCCTCTCATCTCTCCTCCTCTCTCTCTCACCTCTCTCTCTCTCTCTCCTTCTCTCTCTCTCTCTCTGTCCTCTCTCTCTCTCTCTCTCTCTGTCTCTCTCTCACTCTCTCTCTCTGTCTCTCTCTCTCTCTCTCTCTCTCTCTCTCTCTCTGTCTCTCTCTCTCTCTGTCTCTCTCTCTCTCTCTTTGTCTCTCTCTCTCTCTCTTTGTCTCTCTCTCTCTGTCTCTCCTCTCTCACTTTTCTTGTGCTATAATAATAGTAACTAGTGCTGTATACTTCTGGTCTCCTTTCTTCTCCATTGTTCTCCCAGACTCCACACTCCAGCACAGCTGTCCCCATTCTTTCTCCTCAAGCTTAAGTTTGGTTTGATTCAGGGGCCTCAAGTCTTTCTGACCATAGGGAATTCCCCCTGGAACACTGCTGTAGGATTGATTCCTAAGCTTCCTAAGACGTCCTATAATTGCTGAGTCAGCAGCATTTTAGGACTCATTTTACGTGTCTCTTGTAGGCAGCTGTGAGCCTGTGATTCTGTATTCAGAGTGATGATAAGGTGTATAAAAATAGTTCCAAATAATTTCTTTTAGTGGAATTCCATGTAGATGCTGTGGCAAAAGTTGTGTCATTTCCATATTCTCCTTCCAGTTTTTGCCCTTATTGCTTAAATCATTTGTTTTTTGGGATGATGGGTAGGTGCGTGGGGTGGTGTCAAAGGAGTGATTTAAGTCAATCCTTCTTGAATTTGCCAGGACATATTTATTGAGTTGGGGTTTTTTTGATTTTGTTTTGTTTTTTTGTATTAGCATGAAGATTATCCTTTTGAAAATGGCTGAAAGTACAGAGGAAGGATTATTTTTCTATGCCTTTAAAAATAAACGTTTTGGAAGAAAGAGGGACATGAAAATTATGCAGATTACAAAATAAGGACCACACAATCTTTTTGGAAGACCAGTGTGTGTCCCTATAATGTGCAGAAGCCTATAATCCCTACAGATGAACTTATATCCAAGTTGTTTTCAAACATTTTAGAGGGTTTTCCTTGGCACATTTAAGAAAAGAATCTCAACTGAACATGAATAACATGTACAACTTTTTTATATCAGCTGTGTTATATTTGCTTGTAAGGCAGTGCTTTGGAAGTTGCTACCCAGAACAGTATCACAACCCATGTGTTCTAGAGCATGCCCCTTCCCCAAAAAAGTTTCTAAGAAAAATCACAGATTTTACGATATGTGAGGGAAAGCATGTGATTGTAAGAACTGGTAAAGAATCAGAAACTGACCAGCAAGATGAATTTAGGGTGCTGGATATGAGGTAACAATTTAGAGAGATCTTTTTTGTTTTAGGGAGGGCCACTTCTGATTCTGTTAGATCAGGATTTCTTAAATGAGAACCATAGCTGAGCCATGTTTCCAGAAAAATGCATATCTTTATTTTCACTAAATGAAATTTAACATTTCTTTCAGTTATTTAAAAACTTTCTGAGAAAGGGATCTGTCAGTTTCCAAGACCTACCAAAGATACTCATGACACACAAAAAAATTAAGAACCCCTGTGTTAGATGAATTTTTGCCTCCTTTCTCCTTCTCCCTTCACCCCTGACATTTAAATAAATATTTCAAGGATGCTTGGGTTATTTTTTTTTATCTTTTTATGGGGAATGGGGAGGAGAGAAGGTACCTTGTTGATACAAACTGAAGCCTTATAAACCAGTTTTCTAAGTTGATGTGTACCCCCCCCCCCCCCAAAAAAAAAATCATTGCCCAATGGCAGCCATTGCAGTGGCCAACTTTTTGGTAATGTTTTTTCAGAACTTAATTTGGGTTGATCCTTGGAAGACAGGTAATAGAGTTCTAGGTACATAGATTTAGGAACTAAAGGGAACATTAAAGGCTATCAGGTTCAGATACTTAAGATTAAAAGGGACATCAGAGACCATCTAGTTAAACTTCTTGATTTTACATTTGAAATGAAACCTCAGGGAGGAAAAGTGATTTGCTGAAAGATTTTTCCTGTACTGCCTCCTGGCATGTACCTGAAATGTTCTGAGCTTAGTAGGGTGCCCCAGAGCTTGTGCTACCTTGGCAGCCTTTGAAAACCCAGACACCTCATAGCTAGGATGAGACAGCATATATTCGTGGGAGGAAGGAAGGAAGGAAGGAAGGAAGGAAGGAAGGAAGGAAGGAAGGAAGGAAGGAAGGAAGGAAGGAAGGAAGGAAGGAAGGAAGGAAGGAAGGAAGGAAGGAAGGAAGGAGGGAAGAAAGGAAGGGAAGGAGGGAGGAAGGAAGGAAGGAAGGAAGGAAGGAAGGAAGGAAGGAAGGAAGGAAGGAAGGAAGGAAGGAAAAAATAACATAAGGAAAAGAAAGAAAAAAGAAAGGAAAAAGGAGGGGAGGAAGAAAGGGGAAAAGGAAGGAAGAGAAAGTAGAGGAAGGGAGGGAAGAAAGGAAGGAAAAAAGAAAAGAGAAGGAGGGAGGATAAAAGAAGACAAGAAGGAGAGGGAGGAAGGAAGGGAGGAAGTGAGGAAAAGAGAAAGGGAGGAAGGGAATAAAGGGCAAAAAGGAGGGGAGGGAGGGAGGAAGGGATTGGTTTGTAGATAAATTCAACATGAAATACAGGTTTAATCAGTTTACTTTTTAGTACTTTTGGGGTAGAAATTGAATAACTGTGGGACCATGGGAAAGTTATTTCCCTTTGCCCAGGACTGAGTCTAATATGGGAATAATAATGCTTATTGTAGCTTTGCAGGGCTGATGCAAAGAAAGGACTTTGTAAACCTTAGAATGCTGTAGAAGTAGAAGTTCACAGAACCAAAGATTTCAAGCTAGAAGGGTCCTTAGAGACCAAGTCTGTGCTTCCCTCCAGTTTCTCCCTTACATCCACACTGCTAGAGTTTGGTTTTTTTCTGTTTTGGGTTTTTTTGGCATGTGACGCTGTCCTTGACTTGCCTGGCCACATGGCCTTTCTTACAAAAATACAGGGCATCACAGAAAACAGAAGATTACGTTTGTGGCTGGAAGATTTGTTGCCTTGACCTATGTTCTGCCTCCACTGAAACCAAGGCAGGGTAAAGTGGGAAGAAAGCCAATCCTTGCATCCTCTCAAGCCGGCTTAGGCATGGGGAGAGATATGCCTTGTGGAGTGGGGGATAAGAGTCTAGCTGCCTTCCTGATCAAGTCACTGCCTAACCATTAACAGAGGCAGAGTTTTCCACAGCAGGGTCCAGAGAATTATAGGCTCTGGGAATGCATAGCAAAATGCAGCATATACACTGTACTGAATGAGATATCCGTAGCATATCACATTAGCTTGAGCTGTGCAGTCCAACTTCTTTCCCAGGGTGCCATGATGAAAAAATTTACCATGGTCTGGGAATGTCACAGAGAAGTAGATGCCCCTACAGATTTCTGTTTAACAGTCTCATCTGCAATGCCAGTTCTCGATTTTTCAGGTCAGTGTGTGCTGGGTATTGTCATTTTGTTTTCTTCTTTTGTCACCAGCCCTTTTGTCAGGTTGGTGAGCAGGTAATATTGATGAAAGGCAGGATCTGCTCAATTGAACATGTATTTATTGATGAGGGTCAGTTTCAGCTCCCTTCTCTGGCACCACCATGTGGTAGAGTTGCTAATAAACAATGAAGCATCTAAAAGTAGGCTAAAACAATGAGACAAAAAATAATGATAGTTGACATTTATCTTGCACTTTAAAGTTCACAAGACAGGAAGCATTTCATAGTGACTAGAGAGTTGCCATCATAGCCAGGAAGACCTGGGTTCAAGTTCAATCTCAGCCACTTATTAGCAAGGTCACCCTGGGCTAGTCACCTAACTTCTCAATGCCCTGGAGAAATCCATAAAAGGAAACATTGCAGACAAGGCACAATGGGACTGCTAGGTGGCAGTAGATAGAACGTTGGGTCTGGAGTCAGGAGGACCTGAGTTCAAATGTAGACACAGACACTTACAAACTGTGTGATCCTGGGAAAGTCACTTAACATCTATCTACCTCAGTTTCCTCATCTGTAAAGTAGGGATAATAATAGCACCTACTTCCCAAGGTGGTTGTAAGGATCAAATGAGATAGTAATTGTAAAGCATTTAGCATGGTTTCTGGCATATAATAAGTGTCATAAATATTAGGTATTAATATCATAAGGTGCCAACCTCTGTTGGTGAAGGAAGTTTTCCTCATGTGAAAGTTCCCAACACCAATAGAATTACCCCTCCAGTCCTTGCCCTTTGACTTTTCCAGTTCTTTAAATACATTGCCTCATTTGATCCTTACCACCACTCTGCAAAGCAAGTATTCCATTATATTATTTACTTTTTACATTTTAGAGATGGGGGATCAAGTTCAACAAGCAGTTTGCCTGTGGGGCATCTGGAGAATAACCTTTTAAGCCTAGACATGAATAGAGAGTTGGGAACATCAGGGAAAGATGATGGCAGAATTTTGGTCAGTATAGAATAATTAGTAAATCTGATGCAAAAATTATTGGCATTCTAGGGTATAAGGAGTCATAAATTGTCCATTTAGTAAACTATCATTTTCAGAAAGTAAAGGGGGCTCTTTTTACTGGAAAGATAACTAACCCTGCTGTCCAGGGTATCTGGATTCATATTCCACTCTTGACCCTTACATTTTATGTGGGCTTGAGTAAGTCACTAAAATTTACTGGGCCTGAATTCCTCATATGTAAGATGAGTGCTTTAGAATAGATGGATGACCCCTGAGGTCACTTCTAGTCCCTGATCTATGATGCAGTAAACTTAATTTGAAGCTTTTTTAACATGTTAACTTTATATGTTAAATATAATTCTCCAGGATATACTGCTTGCTTATTCATATTTTGTCATTTCGATCAAATATCTTGAAACTTTAGGTTTCTGGAAGAAGTTGCTTCTGTTATATTAGTATAATATATTATTATCTGAGTATATTAATGGCTTCAGTGAATCAACAGTTATTAAGCATTATGTGCCAGGAAGGCACTGATAGGCATTGTGTGATACAGTTAAGAAGAATGGAAAATATCATCCTAAAGATGTCCTAAATGTAGTTACTTGACTGCAACTTGAAATAGATCAAAAATACTTTTCTTGTTTTATAATATTTTTATATTATTTATATAATTTTATTGTTTTATTTGGTGTTTTTATTATTAATATTATATTATTATTTATAATATAATATAGTATTTTTTCCCAATTGCAGGTAAGTACAAAAATATATTTTCAAATAAATGCCAAAGCGTTTTGGAAAAAATGCACTTTTAGAAAGTTGATTACATTTTCTGGGATAGAATAGTAAACAGAAAATAGTAAATGGCAGAAACCACTGAATATGGTGAGAAGGTGATTTCATCCTTCTTAGTAAAGTAAACGCTCTTGTATTACTTTCAGTTTGGTGAGTCAACCCAAGCTTTTCATTTTCTGTGTACTTTTTTTTTTTTATCTGTTTCACTCTCATTTTTAGACGTCAAAGAATGATTTAATATTAAGGGATGTTTTTCCCAGCCAAGTCACATAATATCATGAAAATGGGTTAAATAATTCCTGGGATGTATTTGATCGTCTTACCCATAGTTGTATATCTAACAATTATATATGGAATTAACCGTGTTTGGATACCACCTGAAATAACTAAATGACACTTACATTCTAGGACGCAGAATGTTTGAACTTCTGGAAACTTAGGTATCTAGCATTACTTTGATATCTTAGAACACCAGATGCTACTAGTAATTGTTATTACCGATGTAATCTTGGCAATTCATTTTATTAGTCTAGTCCTTAGTTCCTGAATCTGTTATTTGAGGGAGGTAAAACTGAATGCTCTCCATAAATTTTTTTTCATTTTTTTTTTTGGTGGGGAGTCAATTGGGGTTTGCCCAGGGACACACAGTAAGTTTCGGAGGTCAGATTTAAATTCAGGTCCTCCGGACCCAAGGGCTGGTGCCCTGTCTGCTGGCCTCCTGGCTGCCCCTCTCCATAATCTTATTATAACAGTCAGTTTTCAATTTGTTAGCTAAGAAGGAAGATTTTGTGAGTGAAGAGGGTCAATTTTTGTTGTTGTTCAAATAGGCTTAGATGATTTTTTTTTCTTTTCTTGTTCATTTCTCTGTGCTTTTCTTCCTCTTTTTTGCCCATGAAGGGTTGAGAGAGAAAGAGAGAAAAGATTCTGTGAGTGATGTCATAGCAAAGATAGATTCATTTCAGCCTCAAATTACTGATGTCAGGCGAATCATAAAACAGGAAGTTATGTATTCAACGAAAGTGTTGGCTACCATCATGGAAGAAAATTCAAGACAGAATCCACATGGAAGAAAAATTTCGTATCAATGGCAAAACTTTTCAAATGCTTCTGTTTGCAAAGGGCATTACTTAGATTGATTTGAATCCTAAAAAGAACATTACAGTTCCTACTAAATGAGATCCGTAATCACTCAAAAGCATTTCCCCTAATTGTAGGCAGCTTAAGTGAGTTCATGGACAGAACCAGGCTTGGAGTCAGGAGGAGATGCATTTGAATCCTGCCTCCGGTACTTATTAGCCTTGAAACTGGAAAAAAATCATATAAGCTTTTTTTGACCTCAGTTTCCTAATTTATTAAATGAGAAACTAGGGCTTGATGGTCTCAAAGATCCCTTCCATAATCCATACATCTCATTTGACCAAATATTTTCATCATCATTGTCCTTTGTATTGTCTAGTATTAGTCAAGAAACCTCCATCACTTAGATTAAAAAACACAGTTGATTAGCTTTAGCTTTTGAGTTTCACTTAGGAGATGATATTTCCCTGTTTGAATCAAGGGCAGAGATGGTATAGATAAAACCTGCATAATTTAGTTAAGTCCTCTGACTCCTCATGTATATCAGCTGCTGTTTGATTGGTGTATTGTGGGCCCCAGGGATTTCTCTTTTTTTCCCTTTTAGAAAGAAGTTAAAACTACATCTTTTTACCTCATGCTCCTCTTTCTCTTCATAAATTGGTGTCTCTCCTTTCTCTACTGCTATCTACTTTTCTTTTAGTACTTTATTTCTTTGCTCTTTTTTTAATTTGGTCGATTTCTTTTCTCTGTTTTCTTCATATTTACATTCACACTTCCTCACTCCACATACCATAATGTAACAAAACGAGGAAAAGCCCCAAAATACAAACTATGTGACAGAAATTAGTATAAACAGATATATTGTTATTATCCCTTGTTTCATGATGTTACAAAAATCTGGATATTTAGAAAACTAAGTTCAAATTCCCAGCTGGATCTTGTCTTCTCATCCCCACCTCTTCCCGCCCCACATATTCCTAAATTCTCTGTTTTCATGACACCAAGAGAAATCCTAGTATCATAGGATCCATTATGATTGAAGAAAAAGGCTCTTCCAGGATCATAGACCTAGAGTGAGGAAGACACCTCAGGAACCACCTTGTCTAGTCTGATGTTGCAGGTAAGGAACTTGAGGACCAGGTGATTAAGTGACTTCCCCAAGATCATAGAATTTGAAGCATTGGAGGAAGGATTTGAACCACTTCCTCTGATTATTTCTATAATCAACACAGGGCATCAAGATCTGGCCCTTACATCTAATTCTTTGTTGTGAATGCCTTAGACTTATGTGTGTTGTGATCTTGTCATATTAGTCTGACTCGTGTTGTTTGCAATTTTTTGTATATTTTAGACTTCTTGAGGGGTTTAAGGATATAGATGTTGCCAGTAAAAAGCTATCAGCTGCCTCCATGGGCAACTCTCTCAAGGAGAAGAAAAAAGGGAAGCATTTTTAGTGTCTTTTGGACAGAGATCCACATGCAGTGTGATTTATGACTGCTAATAGAAGGGGCATCTGCAGGAATGAAAACATGTCCTTTATCTCCTTCTTCCTGTCCTTTTAATATTTAGTCTCAACTGGCTTAAAAACAAACATTCATTTCTTTATGGATCTGCATATCTTGAGTTTTTCCTCTGATACTAAAGCATTCTCTCTGTGCTGAAAGCATCTGAGATGTTTAATCTGCATTTACTTATCTGTGACTACATAGGTCTTCATCTGTTATCTCCTTCAAAGGTAACAATGGAAGGAAGAGAAGGGGGAATTCATTTATTTCTACATTTACAATAAGGACGTTATTTCCTAGTAAATTATGTTTTTATCATCCTCTGGGAGATACACACACACATACACACCACACACACATACATACATATATACACATACACACCACACACACATATACATTTATATACATACCACACACACATACATGCATATATATATACACATACACACCACATACACACATATATACACACACACACACACACACATATATATATGTATACACACATATATTTAAGTGGAAGCAGAGTTTAAAGTAAGTGAACTGTTAGTTCAGGAAGTTGAGGGGAGGGGAGTATGTCTGAGTGGATAAGTATAGGGAAGTTTCTGCTCTGGGATGTTTGCAAAGCTGTGTGTAGGAAGGGATATTTACAAGAAGGAGTCTGTTTGCAGAGATGGGGTCTAGGATTATTTGCTGAGATGGAGCTATTTGCCAAATGGGGGTAGAGGAGATTTTCAAAATATAAGGATTTGTAAAGCTGGAGGAGTATGTTTGCAGAGGGGGAGTTAAGAGGGCAGGAAAACAACAGAGGGTGTTTGGGGAACTTGGGATGAAGGGAGATGCTGACTTTGGAATTTATTTTTTAAAAAAGAGAGACCACGACTAAAAATACTGGTGTTTTCCTTAGCCAATAATTATTATCATCTCTCTTACCTTCTAATGGATGGATTGAGGGCAAAAACTGAAACCAATCAATCAACAGACATTTATTAAATCCCTATTATATGCCAAACCCTATGAGCTAATATGGCTAAATTGAGATTTGCATCTGGTATCTATTATTTTCCAACATAAAACTTCTATTAACAGTATGAATTTGCATCCATTTAGTCTAAAGTAGTATTTCTCAAACTTTTTTATTTAGCCCGTGTCCCCAATCTATTCCCAGAAAAAAAATCCTACAAAATTAATGGAATGATGAAATATCCTGAGCAGATGTCTAGATTTCATTAACCATAATAAACAAGGTATTTACTCACACTAGATCAAAAATATAAACATTGTCATGCTATACATATCAATACTACAAGGATTAGTGAACCACCAGTGGTCTTATGTAGTTGCTTGAGGAGCTACCATTTAAAAGAAAAAATAGGCATTAATGATAGCATTAATGATGAACTTAATACCTAAGAACATGGGATACTGGAGATAGAAAGGATGTTAAAGGTCAATAGGTCCTATTTCTTTTAATGAAGACTTCTAGCAAGGTGAAATAAGTTGCTTATGATCACACAACTAGAGCAGAGATGGCTTTATCTTTACCACTGTTGCCTAACATAATGCCTAGCTCATAATAGGTACTTAACAATTGTTTGTTGATAGCTGGTGGAAGCTGGGCCTGGAACCAAAGCTTCCTGATTTTCAGTCTAGTGTGTTTTAACACTGCTGATTTCACCTATAGCATGCATTATAGCAATTTAGAAGATCCTGGGGAAAATATAATGTTAAAAAATATTAGATGAAAGAATGAAATAGGGGAAAACACAAATGAGAAAACCCACATTTTAATTTTCAAGATTAAAATTCTAACCTTCTAAATTAAAGATATAGGTTTATGTGTATTATATTTATATATTATATATTATTTGTATTGTGATATTTGATCATAACTAATATTTATTTGATGCTTTAAGGTTCACCAAATATTTTACAAAAAATACCTCACATTTATCTCACAACAACCATGGAACTTAGGTGTTATTATCATCTTCATTTTACAGATGATAAAACTTAGGCAGGCAGAGCTTAAGCGACTTGTGCAGGGTCACACAGTAAGTGTATGAGGCCAGATTTGAACTTGTCTTCCTGATTCCAGCCCTGGTATATGTTCGTTTCATATATGTATGATTACATACATGTTGATATGTATGCATACATGTTGATGTGTACAGTGCATGTATATTATGTACACACTTATATACATGTATATCCTTTCAGTTGTGTTCAACTCTTCATGATCCCATTATGGGATTTTCTTAGCAAAAATACTAGAGCACTTTGCCATTTTCCTCCCCAATTAGTTTTACAGATATTCATATGAACATTGTACTATATATAAGTGTATGTGTATATATCATGCACAAACACATATATATATATATATTCATGTGAATAGATAGATAGTTAATTACTGCTGAGTTCAAGGTCTAAACTAGGATGCTTGAGCCCTATTCCTCTAAGGGACCCCATTTAACTCTATACCCATGCACTTGAATCCATGTTCTGGTCAGGAGAAGCCTGACTTCCAAAGACAGGAGTCAGGCTCCATTGTCTTCTTTGTTTCTGGCTCTTTGTGCCAGAAATCAAAACAATGACAACAAAGCTCAAATATGGCTTATGTTGAGGGTTTTCCCAAAAGAAATAGAATAGAAATATAGTCAGTGTAAAATGTGGATCAAGTATAGGACAGTTATATTCTTCTTCTATGAGAAAAAACACATATCCATATACACGCACACATGTACATGCATCCAAGAGACTGTCTATGGATGTATGGAGGGTATCTCCCATCCCAGCTGAAGGTCCAAGATTTTTGAATCTCTAAAAATCCCAAAGTGACCTCCAAGGCTGGAATAACCTCAAGATTGCTGCTCAGTCACATATAATAAGGAAAAGGAGAAGAGGCAGCTAGGGCCCTGAGGTCCAGTCTCAGACTTTTCCAGTTAATCTGCTTTTGCTACAGTGTTCTCATAGCACATTAAGTTTAGATCAGAAGAATGGACCCCTTCACCAACCCTTCATGGTGAAATTACTTGCTACATGTACTGAAGAGTTATAGTAAGAGAGTTTGCATGTTAATTATCTTTTCTAACTCATATAAGAAAAGCATCCTACCTCCTTGCTGCAATCACATGTGGGGTAAAAGGACCAGGAACTACCCAGGATTTGCAGCTAAATATCAAGTGCTGATCTTTTCAGCATTAAGCTACACTTGATGCCTCCAGAAGAGCTCAGTGCATTCTTTATGGAATGACCTGTATAGGCCCATGACCATGCATATTTTATGTGGCACAAAACTTCTGCTACATATATGAATGGATGAAAAAATAAATAAATAAATAAAAGGCATTCACTCATTCATATGTGTGTATACTTACACATATGTGTATACATATATGTAAATATATAAGCTTCTGTTTAAGCAGTTCTCAATAAACTGCTTTTCAATCAAAGGTAATAAATGGAACCACCACATTTGAACCTTAACATTACATTCCCTAAGTTGCTGAAAGAGGAGGAAATGGTACTGGATAGAACAAGATGAAAAAAAGCATCTGGATAGAAAAAAATTCAGATTTTATCAATACCAACCAATAAAACATCAGTAGTATTAATCTATATACCTACAGTCCCATCCATACAGAATTGTTTAGTCATTTATACAAGAATGGAGGGCATCCTTGATAGCAATATTACTAGGGATCAATAAGGCTTCACCAAGTGATATTCAACAATGGACTACATCTTTACTCTCTGACAGTCAGTTGAAAAATGGTGAGAAAATAAGATCCTGTTGGACTTACTATTTATTAATTATAAAGCATAATTTGATTCTATAAAACAAAACATCACCTTACAGACACTTTTTCAGCAAGTTGTCTCTCATCCATACATCAAGACCACTCAGGATTCCCTAGGAAGATATAAAAATAGACATAACACTGTTCAGTTAAACTCTGATATTAAGCATATCAAGCAAGGCATAAAAAAGGAACATGTGTGCTCACCAAAAGCAATTGCCACTGTGGCTGAGGAAATCCAATGAAGAGTCCAAATTGAAGGGAGATTCCCTGTAAATGATGAGGTCCTCTGAAGATACCACTGAGCTCATATCCCCAGTGATTTAGTCTGGTGCAGATGTGTAGACTAGGCGTTAAACTCCCTCCTAGTTGGAGGTGGAGAATGAAATTTTGCAGTTTATTATTTGCCTTGTGGGCTCAATTTGTTTTCATTACCATGAATCCAAAAGTACAGCTGTTTTGGTATTTGTAATTAGTGTAAATGCATAGATGGAGACATGGTTTTGAAAGCAATCTATTTTACTAAGAGTTAGTAGATTGTATGTTTGGCAGATACAGTTTGAAAGGAAATACCAGTCAAAAAGGTTAAAAGGAATGGAATCAGAATAGGATTGTTCACCAGAAAACACTCCTGTGGTTCACTTTTAAAGATTCTTTTCTTTTATAAAAAAACAATCCTGGTTACTTTGTTGTAGCTGCTTTGCTACTACTGCTGCTGCTGTGTGATGGTGGTTGTGTGTTTCTGAGGCAAATGTTATCCATTAAAGATATCTTCCTGACAGCGGCATTTTTTTTTTTTTTGATGTGGGAAAGATGCAGTCATGGAGTAATGAATAAAAAGTCTGGCTGAATCAGGAAGAGTTGGATTCTGTCCCTCCCTCTAATACATATTATGTAATACATATTAGTTGTGTGATTCTCTATTAAGTTACTTAACTTTTCAATGCCCCAGGTCAATTATTTAAGACTAGAAACTAAAGAATAGTTGCACATCTGCACTGATAGAAGCAGTTGCCTCACCAGGAATTGTCTATCCCTGTGCTTCTCAAAAGTGCAGTCTATGGACCCAGAGACCCTTTCAAGCGGTACGTGGGACCCAGACTTTTTTGGTAACAATAATAAAATGCTATTTTCTTGTTAAAATGCTCCTCCCTTTCCAACTAACATCCGTTTGAGACTAGATTTTATTCATATACTTCAACCAGAACAATATATTGCAATAGATTGAAAGCAGAAGGAACTAGGAGAATCCATTTGTCTTCTATTAAACCAGACATTAAAGAGATTTGTAAAAATATGGAAGAAAAAGCCACTCTTCTCACTATTTTTTTTAATTTTTGAAAATAGTTTCATGAAAATGTTATTTATGTTAATATTTTTAGGTTTTTTTTTGTTACTTTAAATGAATTAATCAGTAATTTAAACATCAATTTTAATTTCTAACATGGTAAATATAGATAGCTATAACCAGCAAACTAAAGCACATGGTTGTTTTGAGGATAAGATCTTTGTAAAGAACTTCATAACCCTTAAAGGGCTACATAAAATTCCTCTATTGTTGCTACTGCTGCTGTGAAAAGTCCTCTGGTGCCCTCAGTTTTTAAGGCTAAGGTCCTAAGATCCAAAAGTTTGAGAACAGCTGCTTTACACCAATGAATCTTACAGGCCTGGACAAAACAAAACAAACCAAAAAACCATCAGTGTGGATTAGAAAATAAATGAAAACGTTCCCGCACATTTTAACTTCATTCATGTATAGGTTTTCTGTGTGTTTCCCTTGATGGTGCTTCACATGTGCACCAGATGGCTGCTGCTCTGTCTTCACCAGGCCTCTTCCATACATCTATATGTAACATACGTACATACACAGTGGAGCCCTTGGGACTCTCACTTCCCCACAAAGGCACAAGGGTCTTGAGTACAATGAGACTTTATACAGGATATTCAAACGTTAAAGCCTAGGACTTAAGAAGTTAGGAAAGCAGGAAGGGTCTAATGCTTTATCATTTTATTCCCAGAGTGGGGGAAGGAGAGGCAATCTAATGACTGGATAGGTGACAGGGTGATGGTAATTGAATTTTCGTTTAGATCTGACTAAGTGAGGAAATCAGAACTAACAGTACTAAAGCAACGACTAAAAAATGACTAGTACATGCTAAGTAAACATAATGGTTTTCAAGTTTGAAATGACTTCAGTGGCTGAAACACAGGGCTCCAAGTTAAACTTTTTGAAAATAACCTGGCAAAGGATTGTATATACCCGTAACACTGAGTCTGTATGGGGGAGATGAAATTAACTCTGAATATAAATATTGTAAATGTATAGTGATTTAGAATATGGAATTAGCATTGAGAACTGGGTTTGTTTTGTTTACTTATTACTTATAATAATAATTTTTATTAGTATTCATTTTTGCTTACTTATAAGGCCAATTTCCTTCCAGGGGTGGGGAACCTGCAGCCTCAAGGTCTCATGGGACCTTCTAGGTCCTTGGGTGTGGCCTTTGACCAAGTCCAGGTTTTACATAACAAATCCTTTTATTAAGGGGATTTGTTCTGTGAAGTTTGGATACAGTCAAAGAGCCACACTTGAGGACCTAGAGGGCCACATGTGGTCTTGAGGCTACCGGTTCCCCCACTACTGTTAGCTTTCTCTGATTATACTCTCTAGTTCATTTTGCCAGTTATCACATTTGTGCTTTCTCTTCCCATTGTGTCCTACCCCTGACATACTGTTCCCATTCCATTTTAGTCATTAGATAAGTTTATTTTTCCAAGTATAGTTTAATAAGACCATCTTTCTGAGTCATTTCCTGATAATAGTGTCTATGTATGTAGTGCTATAAGGCTTACAAAGCGTTTTCCTCACTATTCTCTGTGTTGTGAGTATTATACCTGTTTCATAGATGAGACTCAGAGAGGTTAAATGACTTGTCCAGAATAAGTATCTGAGAGCAAGTATCTGAGGAAAGTTTGGATCCTGGGTTTTCCTGAATCCAAATCCTGCATTCTGTCATACCCACACTGCCTTATACCAAGTTCATCGAGAAGAAAATGTTTTCTCCTTATAAAACAACAAAAAGTCAATCTGTCTTCAAGGACCTTAATATTGCTCTGGGGAATGTGATACATAAACATGTTAATACAAGGCATTTTAAGAAGGGGAAGAAGACTAAGAAAGGGGATGGAGGAGGATAACCTCCTGAGTGGAGCCTTGAAGAAAGAAAAGATTCCAAATGGCTGTTGTAGGAGAGAATGTATTGTAGTCCTGGGAGATGATCTTTGCAAAGTCTCAGAGGCAAGAGAGCAAGTGTGTGGGGTGTGTATGTGTGTGTGTGTGTGTGTGTGTTTATAACAGTGGTAGAAAACTAGATTACAAAACAGATAAAGCATTGGGCTTGGGAGTGAGGAAGGCCTGCCTCAGATCCTTGCTAACTCTCCTAAGTTCTCTCAGCCTCAGTTTCCTCATTGATAAAATAGGGATAATAATATAGTGGCACCTATGTCGAAGGGTTGTTGTAAGGATCAGATGAAATAACATAAAATGCTTTGCAAACCTGAAAGTACTATGTGAATGTCAGCTATTATTGTTTAATGTTGTTGGTGATGCTGTTATTAATTGCAAGATCTAGATATGTTTAAGATGAATGTCAACAGAGATTAGTAGTAATTATTCTATAACTTAGAGTCCTGAGTTGACTGAGGCTCAGAGAGCTTAAGCCAACTGTGCATGGTTACTCTGCCAGTAAGTATCAGAAGCATGAATCGAATCCCAGTTATCCTGATTCTCAATTCCAGGGAAGTTCTTCTAATCATGGACTTTTAGAACTGGGGGGAAAAAGTCTTACATTGCTTTTTGACAGTGTCCCTTCTAGGTCAGCTCACATTTGTCTGTTTAATTTTCTTGATACAGTACCCCAAACTATCACTAAAGTAAATGACTCCATGTCAACATGTATAAAATGTATTTCACGGTACTCTTGACTAAATTCCCATTGTTTTGTATTTGGCTATCTGTGGGTAAACAAGAAGTACTTATAAGCACTTCCTATGTATCCAGGATCTCTGCTTAGTGTTACAGATAAAAAGCAAACGTTGTAACAGTCCCTGCCTGCAACAAGGAATTTGCTTTCATTCTAATGGGGGAGGCAGCTTGTACATAAATTGGCATCTACCGGATAAATGATAATAACCTCCCAGGGGACAGAACAAGCCACTAGGGTGTGAGGACTGCCCCCCTGGAAGAGGTGCGCTTTAAAGGACACCAGTGTTTCTTGTTCTTCCTTTCATTCAGTCATGTCTGACACTTTGTGATTCCATTTGGAATTTTCTTGGCAAAGATACTGAAGTGGTTTGCCATTTCGTTCTTCATCTCATTTGACAGATGAAGAAATTGAGGCAAGCAGGGTTAAGTGACTTGCCCAGGGTCGTACAATAAGTATCTGAGGCTGGTTTTGAACTCAGGTCTTCCTGATTCTGTGCCACTTAGCTGCCCAATGATTTCTTAGTAGTCAGACAGTAGGCAGGAGAATATTCTAGTCATGGGGGCCAGTCAGTGAAAGAAACAAAGACTGGACATGGAGTGATGTTTTAGAGAAAGATTTGGCAACCAAATGGGTATGTGAATTGAGCTAGGTTCAGGGGATTAAAAAAACAAACTTGGTAGTTATGATTCCTTTCCTATGCCTTGGTGGTTTGTTTTATGCTTTGATATATTTATTTTATGCTACTAATAAAGTTTTCAAATGGAATTAGTGAGTTTGCCTGATGGGCATTTTTTGGGATGAGAGTCATTTTGAACAGTTAGGGGAACATAGCAGTGTGTTCATCTGGTTTCCTTGTTTAAAATAGCCTTTTATGGAAGAACTAGCACAGTGATTATCTGTGCCTGGAAAACTGAGGAAGGAGCAGCTAGATACCTAACTGAAATTCAAGAAGTGTTGTCACAGTTCGCATTCTAATGTTTTAAAAGTCTAAATGATTTAGGAGAGAAGGAAACATTTGATTGATTTCAACCACAAGCTCCTAGCAGAGTGTCTTTACTCATGGTGTAAACTGACTTGTATTTGCCTGTTTGGCATATATTTGTATTTATTAGTTTCCTATTTATGCTTTATATATGTATTTTGTACTTATATCCTCAGCCCCTAGCGTAGTGCCTAGAATACAATAAGCACTTAATAAGTACTTATAGATTGTATAGATTGATAGGCAGTATGGCATAATGGAAAGAGCATTGGATTTGAAGTGTGAGGACATTTGAAGTGATGAGTCCCAGTTCTGTCACTAATTAGCAGTATAACCTTGGACAAGTCACTTAACTCTAGATTCTCTTACTTGCAGTTGAATAAACTGAAAGATTTTAGTAGGTGTATAAGGGAGAGACTTCATGGTATATCAGAAAGATAGTACTGGATATGGAATTAGAAGGTCAGATTTGAATTTAGGCTTATAAATAAGGAAACTGAGATTCAAAGAAATCAAGTAATTTGCTCAATTTTTCTGAAGTTCATTGAGTGGTAGAACCAGGATGAGAACCCTACATCTTCTTACTCCTAGGATTCTTTTTATTGTGTCATGTTAAAAGGTTTTTTAATGAGAGAATGACATGATAAAGGCTGTACCCTTAGGGAAGTTGATTTGATGTGATGGTGCCTTATCCCAATATTATTCTACCTTTAAGTCCCATGGTTTTGATTAGTGATCACACACACACACACACACACACACACACACACACACACTCACACTCATTTTTCATCGCCACTACAGTTTGATTCCTTCCCTCATTACACCCAGTTTCTGTGGAGTTTGGCCTCCACTTCTCCGTGGTTCTGCTTCCTGAGGTCAATATAAAACCCAGTTTAATTTTTGCTGTCTTTATCTTCTCTGTTGTGGCTTTTCACAATAAAGATTTGAAATAGCAAGAAGGGAAAAGTTACATAGCCATGGAAGTTCTTCTCTCTTGTTTGCATAGTGGATTCCTACATAATGTATTCCTACTCACCTCTCACTTTTCTGGCGGGCTTTCTTGCTCCAACTTGCCCTGATGCTGGCAAGTCTAGGTTCCCAGAGAAGGGCTACCATCATATGTTACACTCAAACTACCTTATAATTCTGGGGATGACCCTATTGTAAGGGAATGTACTCTTCCAGCTGACCACTCCAGTTCTCAATCCTCTACCACTGCACTTACATGTACACAAACCCAGCCATTAGAAATGATGACACATTTATATCTGAAACATAATCATTTACTTGACCATCAAATATAAGCATTAATTACCATAACCTCAAAAGGATCCATGTATTAAAACAAGTGTGACAGTAATATTTACATCAGAGTTCACACATAAAACTCCCATCAGTGTATTTGGCATCTGTAAGGAAGAGTGGGAATAGATAGTACAATTTGCCCAAAGTCACTTAGGTACTAAGTAGCAGAGGTCCTTATTCTAATCAAGGGTTTTCACATTGGGTCTCACCACTGTATGATATGTAATGTTGCATATAGGTCCAAGGTTCGAAGAAAGTCAGACTGAAATAAATATTAATAAAATTATTTTATCTTTCTACTATTTTGATTCTATTTTTTTTTACATGGGAGAATTTTGTTTATGGTTTCTGAGCCAATTACAAGACCTATAGACAAAAAATATGTAACATTAACAAATATGTGCGTGACCAAAATCAATTTTAAAGTTCCCTTTGCGTAGCCATGGGTCACATCGGATGTCATTAGGCTCTTAGATAAGTAGTACCACTCCTATCTTCTCATCTATGAATCCTACATTGAACTCACATTGCCTTTTTCATGTTTCTCTAAAGGTTGATGGTTCTGACTCCTGGAAGTGTTTGGGGAGCAGGGGGTAGTGAGCTAGTACTAGTGCTTGATAGTTATATGTAGGCAGATTTTAGCTCAAAATAAAGACAAAAAACCTGATGGCTATCTTGAACGGACAGTGAGTACCCCAGAGGCTAGATAGTCAGTGTTTAGGGATGTTGTAGACAGAATTCATGGTTGGTAAAGAGTTTGGACAAAAGTACTTTTGAGACACTTTCTAGCTCTAAGGTTCCTTGGATCTTTAAGGTCTACGACTCACTCTTTGTTCTGGTTGATCTGCATAAATAAATCCACTAGCCAGTTGTTACAGATGTTTGAGAAAAGGGGTTTGTTGTTGCTGTTTTTTGGTGGGCTTGTGTGTTTTTTTCCTACATCTTGTTCAGCTAGGTTAGTATTTAGTTCTGTTTCCTCAGTAAAGTTTTGGAGTTGATAGTCGCTGCCCACCCTTATTTTATCTTTTAATCAGCCTGGGATCCCTGTTTTTCACTTGGGGACACACTGAGCTCTTATCTTTTGTTTTTTCAAATTCATGCTCCTGGTTGAGGTTCCCATAAAATTGCTATTTCAAGCAAGCCTCTATCTCCTAGGCTATTGTGTTCACTGAGGTGATAGGTCCCAAATCTAATAAAAGGCCTACTCATTTCCTACTGTTCCTTTGAGACTTTTTAAATGGTTTCTGTTCTCCTTTCCTCCTATCTATGTGAAATATTTTTTAGAAACATTTTCATTGAAGGTTTACAAAACAACAACACTTTACACCTACAGATGTTAATAACAGACCCTTATTGCTAACAATGAGAGCTGGATTATGGTGCCACTAATGTTTTGAAACAGGGAGAGAGACTGAGAGGCCATTTAAGAGGCTGTTACAGGGGTCCTGGTACAAAAATGATGAGCACTTTGTACCAGGATTATAGAAACAGGAATTGAGAGAAAAGGGTAGCTACGTATGACTTGTCAAAAGAAGAGCACACAGGACTTGACACCTGATTAGATAAAATTTAGGAGATGAAGAAGAGGGAGGAGTTCAAGACGACTGAAGTATCAGGCTCAGGTCACCGAGAGGATCTTGGTTTCATTGACAGAAATAGAGATATTACGAAGCCTAAAAATGCAGGCTGCCCCACAGGTGTGACTGTTAAAAGTTCTTCTAGAGCAGAGGTTCTTAACTTTCTACGTCTCATCAACCCCTTCGGCAGTCTGGTGAATCCTGTTCACTGCTACATAATAGTGCCTACAGTCATAAGTGCTCAATTGCAGTTAGAAGTTAATAAAAATAAAGCTGAAATGTGCTGAAATCCATAGATCTGAGGACCTCAGGTTAACAACCCAAGCTCCGGAGGTTATAGTGTGTCTAAGAAATGTTTTTCTTTTTTAAAAATTTTTAATTATTTTATTTGCTTTCAGTGTTCTGCAATCACTTCCGTATATCTTAGGTTTTTTCCCCTCCCCCCTCCTCTCCCTTCCTCTTCACTCCCTCCCTGAGACAGCATGTAATCTTATATAGGTTCTATACATGCATTTGTATTAAATACAGTTTCATGTATTTAGTCATGTTGCATAGAAGAATTAAAATGAATGGGATAATCCATAAAACAAAACATAGTACAAAAGAAAATGGTCTGCTTCATTCTGCAATCCAGTTCCGTAGTTCTTTCTCTGGATGTGGAAGGCGTTTTGCCTCAAGAGTCTTTTGGGAATTTTTTAGGTCCGTGCATTGCTATGAAGGACTAAGTCTACCAGAAAAATTCCTCATACACTGTGGTTGTTGCTGTGTACAAAGTTCTCCTGGTTCTGCTCCTTTCACTCAACATCAGTTCCTATAAGTCTTTCCAGGTTTCTCTGAAGTCTTCCTGTTCATCATTTCTTATAGTACAATAGTATTTCATTACATTACTATACCTCAGTCTGTTGAGCCATTCCCCATTTGATGGGCATCCCCTTGATTTCCAGTTTTTGGCCACTACAAAGAGAGTTGCTATAAATATTTTTGTACATGTGGGAGCCTTTCCCATTTTTATGATTTCTTTGGGATACAGTCCTAGAAGCCATATTTCTAGGTCAAAGGGTATGCACATTTTTGTAACCCTTTGGGCATAGTTCCAAATTGCTCTTCAGAATGGTTGGATCAGCTCACAGTTTCACCAACAATGAATTAGTATTCCAACTCTCCGACATCTTCTCCAACATTTATTGTCTTCCTGTTTTGTCATGTTAGCCACAGATGTGATAAGAAATTTTTTTCTACTACTTTATAGCACTTAACAAAGATTAGATCATTTCTCCACCAATGGAAAACTAAGATGTTTGAGGGCCATAGTCTATAAGCACTTCCCATTTTTAAATACTCCACTTTGACTGACCAAGTTATGATAGTTCTCAGGACATTTTTCCCCCTGAGATTCTTGGCTTGTTCTGACCGATATAGGTGCTTTATTAAGGTTTTGTTTTTTTTAATAAGAATACTATTGACTTACCTATCAACATCCATTTCCAAAACCTCTTTGTTTATGGAAGAAATGTTAAACATATTTACAAGCATTGACTTTGGGAAACTCAAGGATTTTCTTTCTAAGTAATGTCTTCCAGTGTTTGCAGTAGAATTAGTGAGAGAATCTTCCTTATGAACTGTTACTGTTCTTCAGTGAAGTAGGCTAATTAAAGTGTAATAGTAAAATTCAATATGTATATTGAATTGGTTATTTCATTGTTCAGTTTTTTGGTGTTTTTGGTTATTGTTGTAAAAGCATGCCTGTTCAGTTTTTATCATTCATTTGCAATCTATACTCTAATTTTATTGGGTTTATTAATAAAAAATCAGGCAGTCATTAAACATTTATTAGGCACCAATTATGTGCCAGGCAGTGTGCTAAACACTGAAGATATAAATACAATAAAAGGCAATCTTTACCTTCAAAGAGCTTACAATAAGTCGAGAAGTTTGAGCTTGAAGGTCAGAATGTAAGGTTTTCAGTTACACATCAATTGACTGATGACTTTCGTCTTTTTTTACCTTTTCTTAGTTGAAAAAAATTTGTCTTTATTTCTCTCTCTCTTTTTTTTATGCAGATTCCAACACGATTATGGCCGAGTACAGCCACATGCAAAACCATCTGGATTTACAAAATGGTAGCTTGGAAGGAGGTTTTATGGTGAATTCCCTTGAAAACAATCTCCAAGGCATAATGGATAGTTTAAATCAGAAGAAATACACTTCTAGCCTAAGATTTAAAGCTAATGGCGACTACTCGGGCTCCTACTTAACTCTTTCACAACCAATGTCTGCTAAGAGAAGCCCATCTCCTCTGGGGTCTGGTATCAGAAATGCCTCCTTTGCCAAAATCCAGGGAAGCAAACAGTTCTCTTTCGATGGCAATGACAAAAACATTTCCACCAAACCTCCCACTCCTTTTCTAGGTACTACACCCTCCCTTAGTGGATATCCCCTTGGGACAGTGGACTTTGATCACTGTGCTGGCTGGGAGGATGAAAGATCCTTGAAAATTGCAGATAAGCTTCCTTATTCCAAGTACAGCTCCAAGAATAAGTCGCATGACAACGTCTACTTTCTTGGGGGGCTAGAAGGCCGAAAAGCATCAGGCTCCCTCTTGACCATGTGGAATGGAAACTCCATTAATGATGTTGGACTTTCACCTCTCCGGAGGTCTGGAGCAACAAGCATGCCCTCCAGCCCAAAGCAAGCCAGGAAGATGAACATTCAGGACAGCATGAGTCTTCAGCCCCAAATGACAAAACACAAGGAGATAACAGCTGAGAATGTTGGTTTAAGAACCAGAAAATATTCAGGAAGCTCCCTAAGTCAAATGGGGGCATACAGCCGTTCACTGCCCAGGTTGTACAAAGCTGCTGAGAACCAGCCGATGCCACTCAGCTTGCCCCCAAGAAACTCTCTAGGTAATTCTAAAAGAAAGAAACTTGGGGAAAAAGATCTACCTCAAAGTATAGCAGATGCTGACAACTACCTTAATTTTTCTTCCTTAAGCTCAGGGGCTTTGCCATATAAGAACTTTTCATCAGATAGCAATCCGTATGTAAGTTCAACTCTCAGCATTCCTGCAAGCCCCCGAGTGGCCAGGAAAATGCTGCTGACTTCCACCTCATCCTGTGCATCGGATGACTTTGACAGGATGGTATTCTCAGGAACAAGCCCTAACAATTCATTTTCTCCTGCAGAGTTCAATAGAGTATTTGCTGGCAGAAGGGACTTTTCTCGTAGCTCCATGGAGTTTGAAGACACTGACTTGGAGAGCCTCAGACAGACTTCAAGTACTCCCCAACCAGTCCTTAGAGAAAGGAAAAGCAGCATTAGCTCCATTTCAGGAAGAGAAGAGCTGATGGATTATCACCGGAGGCAGAGAGAAGAAAGGCTAAGGGAACAGGAGATGGAGCGGCTGGTAACTTTCCTCTTCTCACTCTCATTCACTGCTTCAGCTACTTACCAAAGTAGCCCTCTGTGCTATGCTGTATTTATTTTTTACATTCCAATAATTTTATTGAAAGTTCACTTTCTTAGTACCACAACAAAATGGTACTCAGTCAACTTAAGTATGTTGGTGTTGAATAGTCTTGGAGGTGGGGTCAGAAATATACAGAAGTCTAGAATTTTCATCAGCTTTATTTGTGCTCACAACTGCTGTCCTTATGAGTTTCCTAGATTTTCCTAGGTTTCCTCTAATGTTCTCTGTTACGTTAGGTTTCGTCATGACAGCTGATGTGACATAATGGATAGAGTGCTGAGATCGGAGTCAGGAAGACCTAGATTCAAATTCTGCCTGCCTCATTGTTTATTAAGAGCCCTTAGTTGAGACATTTAACTTCTCTGCACCTCAATTTCCTCATCTATAAAAAGGAAATGGCTAAACAGCAACAAAAATCACGTAATCAACAAGCACTTATTAAACATCTCTCGTGTGCCAGGTACCGTAGCAGATGAAGAATTTAGTGAGCTTTACTCTCAAGGAGCTCATTAGGGGAGATGACACATGCATGCGTAAACACATACAGGATAAATGCAAAATCAATACAGAACCGTGTGGGAGAGAAGGTATTAGTATTTGGGAACAATAGAAAAGAACATGTAAAAAATGGCATTGAAGCAATGTCTTGAAGGAAGAGAAGGATTCTGTGAGGCAGAGGTAAAGAGGAAGCACATTGCAGGAGTGGGGAGTACCATCGTAAAGGCATAGAGATGGAAGGTGAAGAGAGGGCCAATTTCACTGTTGTTCAGTCATTTCAGTCCTGTCTGACTCGTCATGATCCTATTTGGAGTTTTCTTGGCAGAGATACGTCAGTAGTTTGCCATTTCCTTCTCCAGATCATTTTATAGATGAGAAAACTGAGGCAAACAAGATTAAGTGACTTGCCAGGGTCACTCAGCTAATAAGTATCTGAGACTGTGTTTGAACTCAGGAACGTGAATCTTTATGACTCCAAGCCTAGCACTCTATCCACTGTGCCATCTAGCAATACCACATTGTGGAATATAGAAAGGGGAGTAACATATTATAAGGATGGAAAGATAGGTTGGGGACAAGTAGAGAAGGGCTTTAAAAAACTAAACAGAAGAAATTACATTTTATTCCAGAAGCAATAAGGAGTCCTTTGAGATTACTGCATGGGAGAGTAACGATCAGAACTGTAATTGAGGAAAATCACCTTAAAAGCTGTATGGAGGGAAGCTTGGAGTGGGGAAAGACTCAGTAGAGAGAGAATTAGGAGACCATCGAAATAACTGAGTCAAGATGTGATGAGGTCCTCCAGTAAGATGGTTTCGATAGTAACAGTAAGTACTTCACACTAGGGACTTCTCTCAAAGCTTCGGAAAGTCTGCCAAGGCCAATGTGGGCAGCCTTGGCCAGCACTGGTGTGCTGTCCTTTGAGAAAGAAAACACAATGTTAGTGACATTTCAGGAGGAAAAGACCTACAGGATTATTCCCAAGCCAAAAAGAAAGACTTAAGGATCAAATGAACTAATACATATACAATACTCTGCAAGCATTATGCTATATAAATGTAAACTACTATTATTATTATATCCAAGAATTTTTCAAGTACCTGTTATGTGTTCAGTAAATGTTGTCCTTAAGAAAGGCAAGTGTCCCTCCATAGCTAGAGTAGCACTGGTACAAATGCCTACAGATTGGAGTAGAGACTTGGGTTTGAATCCCAGCTCTGAGCCATGAGGCAAATCACTTAACATCTCTGTGCTTTAGTTTCCTGATGATTAAAATCAAGAAGGGGGCCCTCTCCAGGTCTCCTGATTTATATCTTTCCACTGGACCCAGATGGCTTTGGAGGAGACAATGAGGCTGATGACTTTGCACAGCCCTCCCTCTCTTAAATCTAATTCATTTGCAAGGCTTGGCATCATCTTCCCGTTGTCATGGTCCTCTTCTAGAGTGAAGAACAAACAGTCACAACTGTTAAAATCAAAGAGCCAGCCCAGGTAGCCTCTGAGGCACTTTTCAGCTCTAAATTGATGATCCAAATACTCCCACAAGCATTTACAATTTGCTAAAAGGTAACAGGAAAAAGGCAATTCTCAGTGAATTTCTTTGAGGTCCCTTTTGCATTCTTGCATATGCTTTTTGCTGTTTTCTTTTCCCTTCCCATTGTCTGGCTTTGTGCTGTCACTCCCACAACCATCAGTGTCCTTGCTTATAGCACCCCTTATGTGCTCCAGTTCCCTTAAGTTAGATGTTTTTAGTCTGCTGTGAGATTGGAAAAGAAGATAAAAAAAGGCTTGTTAGCAATTGATAGCGTGTAGGTTGATAATAATAATAAACTAGTATTTTTATAGCTCTTATTATGTGCCAGGTACTATGCTAAGAACTTGGCAAATATCTCATTTGAGATAACCTGGGAGGTAGGTACTGTTATTATCCTTATTTTACAGTTAAGGAAACTGAGGCAGGTAACAGTCAAGTGGCTTGCCCAAGGATCACATCGCTAGGAAGCATCAGATTTGAATTTCAGGCTTCCTGTAGGAAGGCTGTAGGCCTAGCACTCTATCCCTGAGCCACCTAGTCATCCCTTACTTAGCACATGGCAAGTGCTATAAAAATGTTTGTTTTGTTATTATGGAAAACCTATAGATTTCTACAAATTACTCTAGAGAGATCCAAAATTTTGTTTTGGGCTGACTGCATTCATCTGTGGTAGCTCAATAAATAACTATATAAGGTCCAGGGGCTACTTAGAGTCACATTTAATAAGGATTTCACTATAGAATTCAAGAGTACTGGGCTTGGAATCAGGAAGACTCAACTTCATGAGTTCAAATCCAGCCTCAAAATACATACTAGCTGTGTAATCCTGAGCCAGTAATTTAACCCTGTTTACCTCAGTTCCTCATCTGTAAAAAGAACTAGAGAAGGAAATGGCAAACAACACTATATCTGCCAAGAAATCACCAAAAGGGGGCACAAAGTCACATGTGACTGAAAAAATAACTGAACAACACCAAAATAGAATTCAGGGTGGGAGATGGAGGGAGAAAGGAATAAGCATTTTTATAGTACCTACTATCTAAAGATCACTGTGCTAAGAGCTTTACAAATATCATCTCATTTGATTCTCACGGTAACCCTGCAAGGCAGGTGTTGTTAGGATCCCCATTTTACAGAGGAGAAAACAGAGGCAAAAAAAGGTTGAGTGACTTACCTAAGGTCAGACAATGAGTAAGTGTTTAAGACTGGATTTGAACTTGGGTCTACCCTGACTCCAGGTCCAGCAGTCTATCCACTGTGCCTTCTATTGGCCAGATGGGGAAGAGTGTAAATTGACACGAGATCTCACCAAGCTCCAGGTTGGTTGTTTTGTTTTGTTTTGTTTTGTTTTAACTCTTTCTAGAGTTTTGCTTAAGCATTGTCTGAAGGGTACATTATTGTGGTGCAGCAATTCCCTGGTTTCAGTACAGGCATACTGCCACTGATTGTCATCACTCGGTTCCAAGGAAACGTGGTGTTCATAAGTTAGTTGCAGAGGAAATGAATTTCACCGGAATTGGCCTGAGGGAACCAGAGCTAGTGGGTCAGAGGGTGTAGATAGAGTAAGGAGCAGAAGTTTGTTAGGAAACTCATGGCTGTGGTGACATTGTCCTCATCTTAGGCTTCCAAGATCCCTAATTTCACAAATATGGATGCCTCTATATAAGTTGGGAAAGTTCAGCATAACTCACTTCTATTGCTACCACACTGGGACCAGATGAAATCTTTACAATTGCTTTTGGTGTTGGGGGAGTGTAGGAGGGGCAGAAGATGAGAGAGACGTTCTACATTGTTGTTGCTTAAGATTAGAATAAATCCTCTCTTAGGGAAAGGAAACTCCCTTCACATATGAGTGTTCATAAGTGCTGGAAATTATGCTGTCTTCCAGATCTGATCCAAAGGAATTTCCTCCTCTTTGATGTACCCTTCCTCTTACTGCATCCTGAGTAGAAGTGTTTTTGAAAGTCTTGGGATTCTAGATCTAGAGCTGGTCACCAAGTCCAATGCTCTCATATATGAGAAAGCTGACACTAGGCATGATAAAATGACTTGCCCAGGATCACATGACTAGTAAGAGCTTGCGGCAGGATTCAAACTCAGGTCTTCCTAACTCAAAGTTCATTATTATACCAAGGTGAATGAATATTTGCAGGTGTGATATTTTTAATCTGGGGTCCATGAAGTTTCAAAATTGAAAACTATATTTCAATATAATTGGGCTTTTTAAAAATAATTTTATATATTTTATTTTATGCATTTAAAAACATTCTGAGGAAGGGATCCATTGGTGCTACCTCCAAAGGAATCCATGACACTAAAAATCTTAAGAAGCCCTGAACTGATGGGATCCAAGCCAAATGGTCTTTTAATTAATGTGAATGGTATCAAAATATCCAGACAGCTTAGGCCAAAGAGCTTGGGCTTTTCAAGGTCTTATATAGGTTTGACCTAAAGGTAAAGATGATTTGTTTCTGTGGCATCTTCTTACCTACCAGGGAAGCTAGGTGGCATAAAAGCCTAGAATGTTGGACTTGGATTTAAGAAGACCTGAACTATTCCTGCCTTGCATGCTTCCTAACTAGGTGACACTTAGGCAACTTTTCTCAGCTTCAGTTTTCTCATCTGTGAAATAGGAATAATAATATTATCTACCCTACAAGGTTGCTACAAGGATTAAATGAGATAATGTATAAAGTGCCTTGTGAACCTTAAAGCACGGTAGAAGTGATAGCAATGATGACTATCATTTCTAGCTTAAAACAACTTTCTAATTATCACTTGCCTGGCTACCTCTCTCTGTTCCATGCTTACTTCTTTTGATAAATGTATCCTGATTAAGGGGCACTGATGATGATATCTGTTGCCTTAGCATGACAAACTCTCCACGGTGTTGAATAAAATTATGCAAATATGAATAACCACAAACGCAGAAAGATAGAAGGCTATCTATGCAGTCAGTTATCGGCATACTGGACTCACAAATTTGAATAACCACAAATGTAAAAGGATAGAAAGCTATCTGTTTAATCAGGACTCACAAGGCAGTGCTGTCTTTATATGTTGTAAACAGCACTTAGCTGGCATATTTGCAGACCTTCAGTAAATACTGAAACATTTAATCATTAGCAGAGTAGGATTGCCAGCTGTCCCCAGCTGACCAGAAACAAAAGCAGAGATTTCATTTATTTCTTTAATCTTTAGTATTGTTGGGTGGCTTGGAAGGGAAAGCAAAAGTGAAAAACTCTGATTACCTCCTTTTTCTTTAGCCTTATATTTTAGAAACTCAGACTCATGCCCTGAAAGTACTCCTATATAGCAGGATTTGAAAGGCCAGTCTCAATATTTGACAGCAAACTGTGGGCTTCTGATCTGTGATGGCAGTACAAGCTGCCGCCTCTTGATGGTGCCACAGTTTTACAAATCACCACTCTGAGGGGAGTATGCCCTGAAATCCGGGCACTGCAGATTAGTTGTCCTGCTGCATTCTGGCAAGGGACCTAGAGGGTGACCTGATTAGAACCCCTTGGTTCATTTAGAGGAGATAACTTACTTATCTTTTTAAAGGTTGAGTGAGTTAATACTATGAAAAGTATTTGATGCTTAGGATTCTTACAAGTATACTTCAGAGTTTCAGGAATCCATGATTCCCTCAAGGCAGGTGCCTAAACAGACCTCATCCTAAATCTTTAAGAGTTGCTATAGACAGACAATATAATGCCCTATGGCAACCTGGTCATGAGTCACTCTGCACTTGGAAAACAGAAATACACTATGTCTTAGGGTCCATGATAGAAGTCTTGCCAGCTTGGCAGGATCTGCAAGAGATGACCTTCTACTGACATAACCTTCAGGATCCCAGGTTCACATATAGGCCAGGGAGAGCTATCAGATGAAGAATTTAGTGTAGAATATCTTACCTAGTAAACTCAAAACTAATGAGTGATACTCTATCTGGAGTTAGAGAATCTGAGTTTAAATCCCTTCTCCACGATTTTAGTACTAGTATATTCTAGAGCAAGTCACTTAGCCTTTCTTGGCCTCAGTTTCCTGATCCATAAAATGAGGGAATTATTGTTATGAGGTCTCTTCTAGCTCCATGTCTATGAACTCTTGAGTATGAATACCTAGATAGATAGATAGACAGATAGATAGATAGACTAATAGATAAATAAATGAGATGAAAGCTTACTAGAAAGGGGGAGAAGCACTCTTGGTCTTCCTGCTGTTGATAAGTCCCACATTTTTAAAATGACTTTCCATGTAAATGAATTTATATCAAGTTATACATATTAGCCAACTGTTTGACCTACTAATAGACCTATAGATTTAAATGGCTTTGATAAATGGTTCTCAACTTTTCAGATTTGTTTTCTTTTCATTTCAAGAAAAGCTTAAAGGAATCTTCTCTATAGGGACTACTTTAATCAAACTTGTAGTTTGTTTAAAGAGTTTAAATATAGTCTAGAAACAACCAAGACTAGAAATCTGATGAACTAATAGGAGAGTACTCTCTCAGTGAGGAAGTATTCTCTTGAAGACACTGACTTTGGAAACTTAAGGATTCACTCTAATAATGCGTTAGGACCTGGTACAGTGGCATGGAGATTTTTTTTTAAAAGGCAGAATTGACTAGCAACTGAATATTATGGGATAAGACAACATGGTGAATGTTATGGGACAAGAACCTATGCAAATAGCACCTTCCATTGTGACCTTTCATAGTCTAGTTCAGATAAATTCTAGCCCTAAGTATTTCACAAATCTTGAGTTAGATGCTGAAGTCCTTCCATGTGGTATTGAAATGTAGAATCTTGTGCAGCTACCAAAGTAAGATACTTATTAAATGTTCTCCCAAGATCTCCTACTTCTTGGTAATTTAGCTGGATGCTGGAACTTGACAGTAGAGGTGGTGGTTGGTGGTAGTGGTAGGCATGAAATTGAGACAAACAGGACAGAAATATTTGTCCACTTCCTCTCCTCAAATAGGAGAGGAAGGATCAAATGTGGTGGGCACAAAGAAGAGAAACTTCTGAAGTTTTCTGGATTTTTTTGCTTTGTTTTTTAGATAATAAATAGATAATGACCAGATCTAAACTCAGTTATTAACTATATAAGCATAGTGCTCTATCTACTGTACTCTCTAGCTGCCTCTCAAGGGGAATTTTTACAAAAACATTTCCCTCAAACCAGGGGTGTATTTTTTCTTGCCATACCAGGTCTCTGGGGAGAGTGAGCTCAAACTTAGAATACAAAGGTATTGAGATATGCATGTAGAAAATACATGTAGCCAGAGAGTAAATTCATAACCCCTGGTTACTAGAAGTCCTTCCTTGAATTTCTTTGTGAAGGCCTCATGAACTATGGATGTAACTCTTGACTGGACTATGAGAATCATTGTCATTTATGGCTGATATTCTCTCCTCTATGAGGGATCATACTCTCAGTAGCTACTTCCTCCCTCAGGCCACTGTTCTTCTGCATCTGTGCTCATGCTTGTTCTTGGTATGTGTCTGTCCCAGTTCATTACCTGATACCAATTCAGTCTCTCTGATAATATTGTCAGAGGGAAGAATGTAACACATTCCTTTTGGACTTGCCCCCTCCGTCCTATCCTCTACCGCCCTCTGTTACAGCGTCAGCCTTTTCAAGGCCCTCCTGAGCTTGTATTCTATTGGTCAGCTGGCCAGTTTCTTAATTGTTCAATTTTAAACCGGCATGCTGTCTTCTAAGTAGGCCCAGGTTGTGTCTGATTCAGCCAAACACAGGATTTTTTTTATATAGCATCATCTGTCTTTATCCAATGATTGAAGCACATTCCTGCCACATCCATCAGTGGAATTATTGAACTTATTTTCTGCTTCTTATTGATTACTTTAGAAATCTGGGCAGTCTATGATTATATTAATTGAGGGGGGGATGAAAACTCTTCCCCACCCCTGCCTCACACTAAGAACAACTGGGTCACAAAGAATCATGGTATATTTTTTCTATAAGGGGAGAGGATGATGGAGACCACTTAGGACATCCTCTCATCTTAACAAAACAGAGAAACCCAGGACCAATCAACATGCACTAGATACACGAAGAGGAAAGAGACACTCCCGGCTCTCAAACAATACCGGCTCTCACAAAGTTCACATGGTTTGTGTCAAGGCTCAGCAGATTGGATTTCAATAAAGACACCAGATGAATTTAAAAGTAAATGTCACACTGATTATCTTCAAATGGTCAAACTGTGTCTTTTGGTTTGGTTTTGTTTTCCCCTGAAAACAGCCAAGGGGACAAAAGGGAAAAGAAAGAAACATGTAGGTACCTACTGTATGCCAGACTCTATACTGAGGACTCTACAAATACTCTCATTTGATCCTCACACAACCCTGTGAAGTAGTTGTTATTAAATTCTTTTTACAATTGAAGAAACTGAAGCAGGTAGCATTTAAGTGGCTGGTTACATAGCCATTAAGTGCCTTAGGCTAAATTTGAACTCAGGTCTTCCTTAAGCTAGATTTCATGACCTATCTACTGTGCCAGCCAGCTGGAGGATCAAGAGGTTTCAGGGTCTTACTGTCACCTAGCCCAAAATCTGACCATAAAAAAAGACTGGGGTTTCCCCCTCAACGATGAAAATGCATTCCATTCTCAAACCTGTACGAAGGATTCCTTGCCAAGATAAGGTCCCTCCTCAATGAGTCAACCTCTCCAGATGGAATAAGATCCCAGACTGAATTCTAAAAGCAGGTTTAGGGCGTCAAAAGAGTCTGAATTGGGAAGAAGGAATGTTTAGAATAGGGACCGGACGGGGAGGATTGGTTTTTGATTTTGTTTGTTTGTTTTTGACTTTTAAAGAAATTATTTTTGTAGAGGAGTGGAGAGGACAATGAATTGAGGAAATCACCTGTCCTTCCCTGTCCCCCCAACCTCACTTCAGTCCTGACCATTTCATTACTCCTCATGTGTTAAAGTTGGTGACTAAATACTAAGGCCTAAGTATGTTTGTATTTTACAGGAAATGATATCCAACATGACCTCTAGGTGCCATGGACATCTGGCATCTGGATTTGTCTAGCATGAGTCAAGTAACCTACCACTGTCACATAGTTAATTAAACTAATGACAAAGACCAGAACCCAGATATCACTCCAAGTCCAGTGCTCGTTCCATTGATTTCCCCATTCGCTCTCATTTCATTTTCCTTTGTACATCAAATCTTGGCAATATTTTGAATTAAAGTGAACAAGCAATTCAGACTTCTTCATTTTTATTTATCCTAAAATCAAAAACCTGAAAGGAAATTTGAGGAGTCAAATTTGGTCCAGCCTCCTCATTCAAGGAAGGTTGGGATTTAAATAATTCAAGACACAGTATTATCTGCATTATTTTTTAAGAATCTCCTGGGATGGAGAAGCCATGATTTACCTCGCCAATAACTCACATATACAAGAAGTGCTACAGATGGTTTTAATAAAACACCATACATATTCTGACTGATTTTGTTATACACGCTACTGTCTTTGAGACAAGAGAGGAACAAACCTGGTTAACTTGACATAAATAGCAAAACCAAAGGAAGTGGTCCAAAGGGAATATGTTTGTTTTTGGAGGTGTATTTATTCCCCAGGGATTAGTTCTAGATGAAATTCGTCTTAGTCGCATATTGTATGTACTCTGGTATTTCTACATCTGCTCCTTCATAACTCTCCTTATGAGAACAAAGAACATCTGGAGTGGTTTTCCTGATTGTCCTTAAATGAGAGTGATGGTTGTGCTTCTACCATGGCTTTTTGTTTTGGGAATTCCCTCTTTTTCTCAAAAAGGTAGAATTTGTTAGTCTTTATAAAATGATACAGTTCTTCTTCCTTTTGAAAATTTGTTCAGTAATAAAAACAGGGTTAAAAAATATTCCCTACATAACCTTTGACTCCAGAGAAAGTCTTATTCTCATTTGTTTATTTTTTAGTGTTCAGAGAAAATAATGAATCTGAATTTTTTCATGCTCCATTAAAAGCCCGTTCTAATGCTCAGATGAGCTTGAGTTTTTGAAGTCTGTTTCATTAGAATGCAAGCTGAAAAGACTTTGAATATGAGTTAAAAATCAACTGTCACCTGAGGGTCAGCCTAAAAGCTACTATGGCAAGAGGTGGTATGATCTTTGTAACTGATTTGTATTGCCTGTATCCAAGAAATCAAACTCAAGACACAAGTTCTTTGTTTCCTGGAAATATAAAGCCAAAAGAAAATATCCCTCTCCCTTTTACTTTCTACTTTAGAGACAAAATATGTGTAATGGAAAACCTTTGAGTCAGAGGTCAGCACCTGAGCTGAACCTTTGGAAAAGTAAAACTTCTGAGCAAATAGGAAGGGTTCCCAGAGATCATCCAGTCCAAGTCCTCATTTTACAGAGGGGGAAACTGAGGCCTGGTGAGTTCCAAGACCTTTTATTTTTAAACTACAACATTACTGAAATGTCCATAGGCATATGACAGTATAGAATAGCCAATATAGGTAGGGATTATGGTCAAGGAGCTAATTGTGAGTCAACTTTTAAGAGTTAACTTCTTTAAATGGAATTAAATAACTCCAGAAAATAAAATTAAACTTGACATTCTTTCCTAGAACAAAGGTAATGGGGATACTTAAAAAAACAGAAATAGTGTCCCAATATGATTGAATTTTTTTTTTAAATGAACAAAGAACTCTTGGAATTAGCAGCAACAACCCCAGTGGGAATGCTTTCTGAAAGGAAACATAGAAGTCATTTCATTCATGGTAGGGACATGTTAATTCAAGGGAGCTGTTGACACATATAGATGAGTAATAACTGTCAGGGGAAAAACCTCTAAGGTGAAGGATTGATTTATAGGGTATGAAGAAAAGAGCTTAATGCTTGGTTCATCCAAAGTATGAGGAAGGCAGGATATGATAGCTACCTAAAATATGTGAATCATGTATATATACTAAGAGTAAGGAAGAGCTGTCTAAAATGATTCCCAGTGAGTCATGAGTAAGAGTGAATATGAGTAAATATAAGGATTAGATGTACATATGTTCTGGGAGGGAAGAGATAGGAATGCCAAAAGAGAGATTTGAGCCTATACAGTAGGATGAGTTTTTCAAGGCAATTTTATTCTAAGGGTCACTTGCCTCATTTGGACTAAAGATTAGACATTGTACTTTTTGATGAATTTATTTTGGTGGATAAGACCTTATTAAGAAGAACATTAGTTTCTTATATTCCCTGGAAAAACACTTCAGTTAGTTGATGGATCAGTATGAAAGCTGGTGACAGCCCCTCTCCTCCCCATTTTGTCTTCATTCCTCAGGAATCCAAAAAAAAAAAAAAAATACTCTGAGAATTGCCTGTGAATTTGTTCCCCCAGGTAGAGTCTCTTTACCTTTTCCTCCAAGAAAAACAAATCAGGGATCTGAGGTTTGCTTGCTGAACAGAAGGCATACAAAGGAAGTCATGTCTTCTGTGACTGGTTGTTTATGGATGCTGTCTATATTTTCAGTGTGTTCTGATGATTTGTGGCATTGTGGACAGGAACTGGACTTGAAGTCAGGAAGACCTCGGTTCAAATCCTGCCTCAGACACCTTAGCTGTGTGAACTCGGGCAAGTAATTTTGTGGTTGTGGTTTGTCCTTCATTTTCAGAGAGTACCATGACATCAGGGAGATGAGGACATGACTTGCAGTTGACTTTGATTTGAGTGAGGAAGGGCTGTGCAAGGTCACCAGCCTCACTTTCTCATCCAGAGCCATCTGGGTCCAGTGACCAGATATTCCTCAGGACAGCTGGAGATATAACCCTGCCAGCAAGTCATAGATCCCCTGTGGGAATTATACACAGGCCTTTAAGGTTCCTTGAAGCTCAAAATACATGAAGCCTTTGATATTTTTTTCCTAGTAGGAACAATCATATTGTTATCATATCATATCATAAAACAAACACTTTTATTTTTGGAGCTCTGGGATTATAGAGGAGACATAAGGGTTTTCCAGTTTTCTTCCAAGGGCGTGTGTGTGTGTGTGTGTGTTTCAGTCATGTCACCCCATCTGGGGGTTTTCTTTGTACAGATACCAGAGTGCTTATCTCCAGCTCATTTTATAGATAAGGCAAACAGGGTTAAGTTACTTTCCCAGGGTCACACAGCTAGTAAGTATCTGAGACCAGATTTGAGCTAATGAAGATGAGTCTTCCTGATTCCAAGTCCAGTGCTCTGTCCGCTGTGGCACTTAGCTGCCTGTAAAGCACTTTTTTTAAAATTAAAGGCAATTTAATATACAAGGTAGAACAGAGGGGAAAAGTCATCTGTGCTCACTGCCAGTCTTTTTATTCCCTGCACTAGGATGCAGGAGACAGAAAAACAATATAACCAGTTAACAATGTCATAAATTTAACCTAAAACTAACATCCTGTCTATAATAGACATTTTATCCTGAGTTAATAATTCTGCTTGAGTTAGTATTTAGAAAGGCTTTATAGAGGATTGATTCATATAGTCCATATTTCTTAAAATATTAGGGATGGGAGAAGAGAGAAGAGAAAAAAGGACACAGTGAAAATATGCCTATCTGGTCCAGGAGCTAGAGGGTTAGATCTGAAATCAAGAAGACCTGAGCTGAAATCCTGCTCTGACAAGTTTTCTATATGAAACTAGCAAGTAGCAGAATCTCAGCTTCCTCATCTATAAAATCTAGATAATAATGATTTTAAAAACCTGTGTCATAAGGTTATTGTGAGACTGAAAATGAGTGCTTTGAAAATGTTAGTTATCATTACTATAAATGTCACTGTTTTGAGAACTTGGGGACTAGTCCTGCTTCTAAAAGGGCTGTCCTGAGATTTCAGCCAAATTATGGATATCTGACTGTCCCTGAACGGAGTTTTGCCTAATGAAATAGAAGGCTTGGCTAATGAATGCTAAGTACTTAATCTCTTTGGGAGCCCCATATTTCTTTAAAGATCTTCTGATTTTATTTCTTTTCCACTTAACCTTCTTGTCCTAGTAAAGGATGAACTGGAATTTTCATTTAGAATGCCCTATATGTGATCAGAGTCCATTGGGAAAATTCTGAGTACCTTGTACATTACGGTGATCCATAGTTTGTACAGATCTCCAGTTGGAATGCCCAGTGTGTTACAGGGAACCAAAAGAATTTTCACCCAGGTTATCTTAATAGCAAAACTGAAGGTTAAATTGTGAGTGCCTGTCAATCCCTCACTGCCTGTTCAAAATGGAATCCCTATTAGGACCCTCTGAGATGGGGCACCTGGTTTTCTTTTTCCCTTTTCTATACTGTCTTTGATTGAGGTAAGGTTTTGCAAATACTAAGATAAGTGATACTCCCCTAAGAATTTTGTAAAAATGATATCAGTTTGTTAGATTACATAACCATGTATTTAAAGGAGAGTATAATCTCTGGGCCTACCAGCTATGCAAGACCTGGACCTTCATAGAAGACTTAATTGGCCTTTGCCAAGTACTTGGGAAGAAAAAGAACAAATTAATAAAGTACTATCAAGAATTGGAATTCTGGACAAATATTCCCAAAGCACCCTTAAGAGCAAATATTTAACTAAGGGAAGACTGGAGGGACAGGTTTTGGTACCTAAGCAGCTGAATTCTCCCCCAACCTAGTTGATGTTATCACAGAGAATAAGGGGTAGATAATAGAGGAAACTAAGTGTTAATGTGCTAAACTAAGTGCAAAAACTTGTCTCCACTCCACATGAAGTGTGAAAACATTTCTCTAATTGAACTGGAAAGAGAACTTGGCATTGACTGGCTATGACCCCAGGGGCCTGTTAGCCTTGGAAGCAGTCAAGAAACAGTTGAGGCAGATAGCAGCTTTCTGGAAGCTGCAATTCTCCAAGAGAGTTGTAAGTAATGACCCACCTACTATGACCCACATTATTCCACAATAGAGCTGTTTGTCCAGGAGTAGACAGATCATCCAGCATACAGCAGACATATACAAATACAGGTCGTGACAAGGGATAGGAACTTTTTAGAATCAAGAACTCTGGCAGTGGAGAAGACAGCTTGACTACATTCTGGAGAGAACTAGCCCTGGCAGTCTAGAGAAGAGTTGTGGAGTGGAGTAGTCCCAGGCATCTGACCCAAATAAACTGCTTTCCAGAGATACTGCTTTGTTCTCTGACTCCAAATCCAGCCTTCTTTCCATACTACCAGCCTGCCTCTTATGACCTTAGAGCTAGGAGGAATAGTAAATAGAGAGTGGTGGACATGGAACCAGTAGGAATGGGGGTAAAGTGGCCGTGGCAAAGCTACTTAAAGTCTTTCAACAAAGTTTTCCTCGTCTGTGTGATGGGCCATATATGTGAAGTGCTTTCCAAATTATAAAAGTGCTGTCTATAACAATGCTAGCTACTACTACTATTGTCATTACTATGTCACCTCTAAGTTTTCTAAGCATATTTTGTTCCTTCAATCTCTCCTAGCATAACTTGGTTTCAGATGCCTTTGCAGCTGCTTTCTTCAGGATTTACTCCAAGTTATCTCTGAATTTGGAGGATATGCTCTGGAGGGATTAAGAACAAAGTATATATTAATATACAGCTTTCCACTTCTTTCAGTGTTTCAGATAATTGAGAGTTAACTGTTGTGTGCATGGACACAAGGTTTTTTGTGGCAAATCTTTCAATCAATTGATGGAACATGAGCAAGAAAGGTAGATGACTGGTAAGGTGTGTGTAGTAGTAATTGCTCCTCATAGTTCTAGAGATTTTTAATCTACCAGGAGTCCTACTCTGATGCCCCCTTATGGCAGGGGCATAAGCCTGGATCCTTACTCATACTAACTAGACACAAACCTGCCAAACTGGAAAGGCTTCAAGTGTGGGCTGCCTGCCACACTAATCACACCTTATCATTTCACCCTTGGATTATTTCTGTAGCGTTCTTGTGGTTTCCCCACCTCTTCCTCTTCTAATCCATCAGCACACTGCCTTTAGATTTATCTTAGAATTTTTCATAGGTGATTCTGTGATATAATCAATGCAAGTAATATGTCCATTGGTAGGTATGTGGATAGGTAGATAGAGCAAGCATTTTTTCTTTGATCTCATCAATGCAGACAATATGTCCACTACTAGCTAGCTAGGCAAAACATGAAGCATTTACTCTGCAGTAGGAGCAAAAAGAAAGACAGCCCCTACTCTCAAAGATCTTATATTCTAATGGATGAGGATGACACATAAAAGGAAGCTGAAAAGGACAATAGTCACAGGGACATGGGCTGAGTTGGATTTGGTTCAGTTCTGGTCCATGTCCTTCCACATATCCTTAAAGGATCATCCCAACGTACTTGGGACCTTCTTCTGGTTCCTTAAATGTTTCACCAATACCAATCTAACTTTTAGGCTATTCATCCCTTATCCTTTATTCACATGACAATGATTAACCCAAATCCACAAACATTTATTAAGCATGGTGTTAGGTACTAGAAATATAAAGATGACAAGTGACAGTCTTTTCTTTCTAGGGGAGAAAGATAATCAAGTACAAAAAACTTTTAAAATGCACCCAGACTTTTGAGACACTGTATAACACCAGATAGAATGTTATAAACAAAGGAAAGATTCAAAGTGCTTAGGAATTTTAACTAGGGAGAGAAAGCTTTTTGCTGGATGAATCTGGGCTCACCTTCTTTTCCATTCATACAAGGTATGTAATGTAGCAAATACAAAGCTGACTTGGAATCAGGAAGACCTGGGTTCAGATCCTGCCTCAGACACCTACTGCTTGTGTGATCCCAGACAAGTTGTCACTTACCTGAACCTTAGTTTTCTCATCTATAAAATGTGGAGGATGGATCCGATGGCCTCTAAGGTTCTTTCTTTTTCTAAAGTCTGCAGTCCTAACTCCCAGAGTTGGTTTTGAGAATCAAATGAGATGATACAATAATTCTCTCCACATCATGACTTTCCCCATCTCAGTTTTCTGTATTCATGGGTCAGCATAAGAAATTGAATGAGGATTTGGGGGGAGTTTTACAGAAGCTGCAGATGGCACATGAAGGCCCAAAAGATAACACAGAAAAATACATAACCCAAATTTTACAATAAGGAACTGTAAACACCCCATAAAAGAAAAAGAAAAAATTCAGACTTCTTTGATAGGAAGAGAGGGACAAAAAATTTACATGGATTTTCCAGATTGCAGGGACTGAGCCTCTAATCCCACAATGTGTGAGGGATAACTTCCACCTTCAAAAACCTTGTATAATTGGGAGCTACTTATTATTAATTAATTATTATCATTTTGTTTTCTTCTTCATGAAATTGAGATTCAGTTACACAATATCCTAGGAAAAGTTGCTGCCTCCTATTCTTTTATATTTAATATCCTACCAGCTATTGCAAAGGTAGATATAATAGCTGCTTTTTTGTGGTTGAATAAGAGTACCAGTAGATAAGCATATCTTCAGAAAGGCAGTTGAAGAATGCATGGCATAGCTTTTGAAGCAGACATGTTGACCAAGATGGTATGTTCTTTGTTCCAGCCTTAAATGATTTTTATTTCCTTTGCCACGATTCTATATGTGAAAACTTTTTGTTCAATACAGTTTGGAGATTATGAGTATTTGGTGTGTTTCTTCATCTATAAAATTGAGGAAATTGAACATGACCACCTCAGTCTTACAACTTGTCTTTGTCAGTTCTAATGCTATGATCTAAGGAACATAGAGAATGAGGAGCATGAAAATGCAAAAATATTGAATTAAAAGTAAAAAAACCAAGGTTCTTAGTGAGGCCTTCAAGCCTTTTTTAGTCTTTCTCAGCTTATTAAAGTGAAAGGTATTTGGTAAGTGTATAAGTATGTTGCATTAAGTATCTTACAAATAAGTATATTGCATAAGTGTCTTGCAAATTTAAAAGCTTAACATTTTAGATATGAAAAGGATGTTAGAGATAATCTTTTCCAGTTGCTCACTTGTAAGTGAGGATATTTTGAATCAGAGAAATGACAAGTCTTGCCCAGGGTCATACAGTTAGTGACAGAGTCTGGCTAAAATCTAGTTAAAATTAACTGACATTGGACCCTTGTACACATAGCTTTTTAAAAAGAGATGGATCATAGAAATCCATCTAAACCTCCCTCCCCTAAATTCCAAAATTAGGAAAATTTATTGAGCTTGAATGTTTTTATGGGGCAGCTAGGTGGTGTACTGGATAGAGCACCAGCTTTGGAGTGAGAAAGATTTGAGTTCAAATACAGCTTCAGATGCTTACCTTGGGCAAGGCACAAGTCACTTAACCCTGCTTGCCTCCATTTTTTCATCTGTAAAATAAGCTGGAGAAGGAAATGGCAAACTTCTCCAGTGTCTTTGCCAAGAAAACCTCAAAAGAGGTCACAAAGAGTCAGAAATGATTAGTAATGACTGTGAAACAACAGCTATCAGTTCATACCATCTAGACCAGGGGGTCACGTAGAACTGGACACATCTAAACAAGAACAACATTTTTATAGCTTATAATTTTAGGCCAAATTTATGCTATGTTAGAACTGGGCCTTTTATACCCTTGAAGCACATTTTTATAATGGCGTAGGAATTCAGAAGAGAAGGAGGACCCAGAGACAACAACAGTGGTCAGGAAACAGGACTTTAACCCGGACTTGGTTAGATGGGATGTGGATAGGTGGAGTCTGGGCGTTCCAGAGAGCTGATAAATGTCCCCTAGGGAAGGCCAAGGAGAAAATTCGTTTTAGGTGATGGTGGATGAAAGGAATTGACTTGATCTACAGTGGGCTGGGGGTGAGGGGCAGGGTAGGACAATCACAGTCCAAGCTGAAGAGACTTGGCTTGTGTTAATTTTTTTTCTTACTGTTCTGGGTTTTCCTTAAAAGGTTCCTGTGTTACACAGACCTCTATTAGTTCTGACACATTTCAACACAATAATTTATTTGTTTTTGGAGCAGATCGTAAAGGGCTCCCGTGACTTGGCTCTCTATGAATATACATATATATATATATATATATATATATATATATATATATATATATATATATATATATATATATATATATATATATATATTTTTTTTTTTTTTTCTTTACCCTGTGGGCAGCCCTCCCGCATTGCGCATCTGATTCAGACTTAAACAAATTGGCTGTGAATGGTGTGATAAGAATAGAGAGCCGCTCATGCCAGCAGACCCAACTTCCTGCGCTCAAGCCTTTGAATACTGTGTTTCACAGGCCCAAATAACATTCCTCTTAACACTGAGATCACTTATTCCCTGGTGACTTAAGCAATAGCATTGGCTTCAACAGAAACTATTTTAGGAAGGAGATGTAGGAGGAAATATGTATCCTGGGTTGTTCAGAAGTTCCTTATGCATTTATTAAGACTCTGGCACTCACTGCGTCCTTTTAGATTAAAAATTGGTGGTTTCCAAGTTGTCCAAACTTTCCAATGCTATTTTCTAATTTAGGGTACATGCCATAAACCCTAAAATGTGATGAAAAAAAGGCTGTTCTGTGTGTCTTTCTGTTGTTGAGTCATTTCAGTTGTGTCTGACTCTTCCTGATTCCGTTTGGGATTTTCTTGGCAAAGATGCAGGAGCAGTTTGTTGTTTCCTTCTCCAGTTTGATTCACAGATGAGGAAACTGAGGCAAACAGGTTCAGTGACTTACCCAGGGTCATAGAGCTAGTAAGTGTCTGCAGCCAGATTTGAATTCAGGGAGCTGAGTCTTCCTGATTCCAAGTCCAGGGTTCTATCCACTGCGCCAACAATAATTGATATTTATATAGCACTTTATTGGTTGTCAAATGCCTCTCTCACACTATCTGAGCCCCACAACAATGCTTCAAGATAGGTACCACAGGTATTATTATCCCATTTTACAGTGAAGGAAACTAAGGCTCAAAGAAACTAAGTGGCTTGGTTAATATGTAACTCCTAAATAAATATATTTGTCAGAAGCAGAATTTGAATCCAGGTGTTTTTGACTCCAAGTCCCCTTTAATCCAATTAACTTGAATTAGAGAAAAGAAATTTTGTGGAGAAATTCTAGACTTCAAAATACGTGCTATTTTGGAGGGGGGAGTTGTTTTACAAGGACCTTTTCCTTGCTATAGCTTGATCTACATCCGTCTGTTTCCCTACCATGTGCACTTATTTCTACCTGGGGTTATCAATATATTATAAGCATTCCCACAGAGCTTTGTTTTTTTCCTAAGTGGTTGGAACAACTTTAACATGACATTTTATTGTCACCCTGGTGCTCTGATCCCTCCCTCCCCTCCTCCCCATAAAGCTGAGGTGGGTCGGACTTGGCTTTAGCTGGAGCTGGGACAGCAGCTGCAGAGATACATAAGCAGTGGTATATTGAGTACAGAAGCTTAGGAACCAGGTTATCTCTTTTAAAGATACTTGTCATGGGAACAGACTATGAAGACAGAGTTGGAGTATTGAAGAAACTGAGGGAGTAAAAGAGTAAAAGGGAGGTGGGCAGTCACAGTGATTTATCTGAATATTCCTTTTGATCCATTAATGTATTTTGTCTATTAGGGGAGAGGCAGAAAGTTAAATACTCCTTAACTGATTTGCATGTGCAATTTTTTCATTTAATTGATTTGACTGGGGCAGGGGTAAGGGGAGGAAACTTTCAGTTTTCTTTGCTGTTTGCTGCCAACTTAAATATTAATATTGTGTTAGTTTCTGAATTAGTTGCCAGTTGGTATTTGAAAACTAAGCAGACTAGTGCTCATTTCATTTGTGGTTTGGCTCCTGTGCTATTATTGATAGGCAGACCTTCAAAGGGTTTTGCTTTATTTTGTTTTGTTTCGTTTTCCTATCATGCAGAGAACATAGTGAAGGACCCAGGCTGGTAACCCAGAAAAAAAATAATAGTAGAAGTGGTATTAGTAGTAGAAGTAGTGGTGATGGTGGTGGTAGTGGTAGTGATGGTGGTGGTAGTGGTGGTGATGGTAGTAGTAATAGTAGTAGAGTTTGGCCAAATGTTTGCTTATTCACATTGGAATTAATGTAAGGGGTGAAGCTATCAAGGTGAATTTTTTTTCTAAACTAATTCTTTCTTGGCTTTTAATAAGTGTTTCTTAAGAATTATAATATCTTCCATTTGTCACAAATATGCACTATTATTTTCTTAAAATTAAATCTAATTTTGCCCAGGGAGCCCAGACAAAAGGCATAAAATACAAAGAAACGTAAGTGAAGGTGTCCACTACGTTTGTCCATTGATTTCTCTAAAATAGACTCTATATTTAACACAACTGTACTTGTATAATCTGTATCAGATTGCCTGCTATCTACGGGAGGGAGGAGAGGAGAAAAATTCGGAATTCAAAATCTTATGAAAAATGAAGGTTGAAAACTATCTTTATGTGTAATTGGAAAAAAATAAAATACTATTAAGTGGAAATAAAATAAAATAGATTACTCAGTCAGCATTTCCAATAATTTGTTATCTGTTAGATTACTCTGTTTCCTCCATTTTGGCAAGTGTAGACAGGCCTGGAAAGGCCTGAAGTTTTTTGAAACAAAGAATTTGAAAAGAAGTGAACCCATCTTAGGAATTGGCATGTTATCTGGAGCCTCCTCTCATGGGTGACAAATACAACTATTTGTGTAGCAATCCAGAGCATATCTTTAAAACCAAGTGTTATGAAGCCGCCTTCCTGAAAGAGCCCAATGTTTCTGGAGCTACTTGTGAGAGTAGAGAATGAAGCAAAGAGAAGAGAAACCAAAATAATTAAGATGTACTGATCAGTCAAGAGAACATCCATTGAGTTACTTCATATTTTAGGCATTGCAGTACTGTTAATACAAAAAAGCATCAATGATAGAACTGAAATTTGAAGAGTAAGGTTGTCTGTAATCTACCTATCTATTTATCTATCTACCTATCTATTATCTCTATCTATCATCTACCTATCATCTATCTTATTTATCATTTATCTATCTTATCTCTATACCTATCCATCTTTCTTATCTATTAGTTATCTCTTATCTATTATCTAGTTAGCACCTATCTTAGTTATCATCTATCCATCTATTTTACCTACAGATCCATTTTTCTATCTATATTTCCATTTTCTATCTATTTATCTCTTTTACTTTTTGAATAGTAAATGACTTGTAAATTACTAAAGAGTAATCACAAAAGCATTGAATAGATGTGATGTGGGATTAGTCTAATTACTGGAAGCTTGTTTTGTCTGAAAGACTCACTGATTTCCCCTTTCACTCTCTTTCTATCCCAGGAGAGACAGCGCTTGGAGACCATCCTTAGCCTCTGTGCAGAATATTCGAAGCCCGACAGTAGCTCGATTGCTATGACCACTGTTGCTGATGTGCAGAAGATTAACAAAGAGCTTGAGAAGTTGCAGCTTTCTGATGAGGAGTCTGTGTTTGAAGAGACTCTGTTAACTCCAGAAACAAGATACAGGTGCCACCGGAAAGCCTCCATTACTGATTCAGAATTGTCAGGGTTCAGTAGCCTCGGTCAGAATGCTACCAGCTTACCTTCCACAAGGAGTTTCAGAAATGATGAACTCTTCGGTGACCATACCAAGACTCCCCCATTACCTTCCTCTCTGTTATTGAAGGCTTCCAGTGAGTCTGCCTATCTAAGTATCATACCAAAGGTAATGCTATTAGAGTAAAAAAAGCACACATTGCTTTTGTACCATATGCAGTAACAGAATCTTTTGGACCTCACAATTTTAATTTCCAAGTCATTTTTAAGTGAAATCCAATCAACTTCAGTAGGTATTCTGGTTGGCTTCACAATAACATGCTGGGAATTTAAGTGAAATTGAAAGAAAGTCTGATGGGAATGTCTAATGTCATCTATGTTGAGTATTTTTCATATGTAGCATTTCTTAACTGAATGCCCTTTTGCACTGCCAGAAAGTCACAGCTCTGTAGAAATTACTTGTATCCAATGTGACAAGGTGACTCAGAATACAATTCAATTTAACAAGCACCTACAAGCTATTAGACACTCTGCTGGTGCTGGAGATACAAAGACAAAAGCAAAACAGTCCCTATCTTACAAAAGAGCTTCCATTCTATTGGGGGAAACAACATGTACACAGATAAGTAATTCCAAGAATTAGGCAAAATAAATACAAAGCAACCTTGGCGTGAGTGAGAGGAGAGCACTAAGGGTTTCTTGTATTGTAGGAAGTGATGCGTGAGTTAAGCTAAGCTAAGCTTGGGGTTCCAAGATATGGGGGGTGAGAAGAAAGAATAATATTCCTTGCTTGGAGAAACAGTGTGCATGAAGGCAGAGGAAGGAGATGGAGTATTGTGTGTGGAGAATAATAAGGAGGGTAGTGATATGTAATAGTCTGGAAAGACAGATCAATCAGTCAGATTGGGGATATTTTAAATTCTGAACAAAGGAATTTGTGTTTTTTCCTAGGAGCAACAGGGAACCACTGAGGCTTCTAGTGCACAGGAATGACATGTGATTTAGTAATATCAAATGAACATTTATATGGAGAACAGATTACAGAGGTGAAAGCCTGGCGATGGGGTGGACAGTTATGAGGCAGTAGTCCAGAGGAGGGACAGTGATGACCTGATTGAGAGACTTTCTGAGTAGAGGGAAGGGACACGTAGTGGCTGTTATGGAAATAAAATTTACCAAGACTTGGTAACTTAGAAGAAAGCAAGGAAGAATGAAAATTGAAGCTCATTCATAAGTTTCGACCTAGGCAATTGAACAAAAAAGTGTTGCTGCCTTCCCCAGAAATATGGAAATTAGGAGAAAGGGATGGAGTTAGGAAGAAAGGTGATAAATTCTGTTTTGGACATGCTGAATTTGAGATCCCCATGTAACATCCAGGGACAGAGGGAGGTGGGGGGATGCGAAGCAGACAGTTGGAAATATGGACTGGATCTCAGGAGAAAGATGAGCATGAGGTATGTAGATTTGGGAGTCAGCTGGAAAAAGACAATCGTTGGCTGCAGCGGATATGTTATCACCAAGATCAATAAGGATAGAAGTTGCCACCATCCTCATTACCTGTCACATAGGATGTGGTGCTTTCAGGTCTTCTGCTCTACTGAAATTCTTCTTTTGGATTTCACCATTTATCTTTTCATAGTTCTTCAATAATTGAAAATGCCCCATATTTATGCTTTGAAATCCAATTGCACAACTCTTCCAGTGAGATCTGATATGATAAAAGTCTTTGAAACAATTGTTATTAGTGATCAGTCAGCGAACATTTGTGAAGCCCTGGTTATATATAGGACAGGCAGCTTCTTGGAAAAGTCCCTGCCCTTCAGAGGAGATAACATATACATACATATATGTGTACAGAATAAATACCAGATAACTTGGGGAAAGGTGCTAATAGCTAGAGTGACAGGGGAGAGGAAAGACTTCCTAAAGAAGGTGGCACCTCAGCTGAAATGTGAAGGAAACTAAGGATTTCCAGCAGGTAAGGGGGAGCGTAAATGGACAACTAATACAAAAGCATGGAGACTGGCAATGGAAGTTGATAAAGGAGAAATAGTGAGAAGCCTTGTTTGATACCATTCAGTATACCTGAATGGGAGTAATGTGTCATAAGGCTAAAAAAGTAGATTGGAGACAGGTTGTGAATCTTTCTGTGACACAAAGGAGGTTATATTTTATCATTTATGGCAATAGGGAGTAACTCGAGTGATATAGTCCTCAACTTTAGGAACATTCTTTTGGGAGACTTAAATTGGAGTGAGGAGAAACTTAAAGCAGGGACAACAATGAAGAGGCCTTTTGACTGATTCCAAGTTTTACACAACAAATCCTTTTATTAAGGGAATTTGTTCTGTGAAGTTTGGATTCAGGCAGAGGGCCACACTTGAGGACCTAGAGGGTCCTATGTGGTCTCGAGGCCACAGGTTCCCCACCGCTGGACTAGTGGGATAGGCTGCCTGAGAGAAGCCCTAGTCAACATGGTCTTGAAACTTTCTCCAGCTCTTTTCAGGACTGAATAACAGCAGAGGAGATGAACAGTGAGAATAATCCAAGCTTAGAATTTAGCGAGGCATGGCTGGTGATAGGATACTGAGCCAAGGGATTGGAGAGTTGAGGATAATATAAAGTGTTGAGTTGGCTAATAAAGGAGTTAAAATAGTGAAGGGAGGAAAGTTAAGAAATGCTCAATGGAGAAGTTTAGGAGATGTAAGGTTGGGTAGATTTAGGAGAATTATAGGTTATAATTAGATAAAGGAATTTCAGAGTTCTTAATCTTGGAAATGAAACACTGGAGCATGATCCAGGGTATAACCTTGCCTATGTGTAGCTGAGGTGTAATGTAGGACCGGGTCAAAACAATTAAATAGATTGAGGAATTTGGACGTTAGGGTGTTTCAGGGAACATCAACATATATGTTAAAATCTTCCACTTCCGAGACCTGAATTAAAGTGAAAAAGAAGAGACTGAGCTCTGTAAGAAAGAAGAGGGAATGACCTAGGGGGCCACGAGATAAGAGCCACCAGGCTTATCTGAAGAGTTGGACTAGGAACTTCACAATTTCAAAGGAGAGACTACTCAGTGATGATAGCTGAAGGACAGCCTGGAGTATTCTGACCCTCTCCCCTCACTCCACACTCCACCCCCACTAGTGTGTCAGGGAATTTGAGAGAAGGTACAACTAAACCACACTGCAAAAGATGGCCAGACATTTAGTGTCATCTGTCTCAATGGTTATTTCTGTACTTTCTCTGGGAAACATCTTCAGAGGCAGGTTTCTTCCTGGACAGAGTTCAGATGAGAATGCTGGTAATACCAGCTGAATAAGGTATAGGATATATCCCTAATTAATATACTTTACCTATTTTGAATGTTACAGTTATAGTTTACAGCAAAGTCTTTTTCTAGAAAGTGGAAACTTAAGTACAGGAGAGAACTCAGTGGAAAGCATGGTGTCACTGACTGAAATAGGTCACAAGCTGATCAACTTCTGAAGACAGTTCTCCTTTTTGCTGCCTTTACCAAAAGAGATCTTGGCTATGTGTCAGGTTGAGAGAGAAGTCACCTGAGGGTAGTAGACTTCTCTCAGGAAAAACAAAAACTGAACTGAACTGACTTGCTTGGCCTTGGGAATAGTCTGTTCCTTGTTAAGCATTTTAAAAAATGCTGTAATACTTGCTTGATAAAATACATGGCTCATTAAAAGTAGACCTTGGAGTTTATAGAAAAAAAATATTCCAAGCTTCTTTTACTGCATAGGGAATTTGAGTGGTATTTAAAGTGAGCCAAAATTTTGAAGATAAAAATGTCCTTGGAAATTTGATTATTTAGTAATTGACCCTTTTGATTCTGCCTTCATAAGCCAAGGGACAAGTAGAAACTAAGATTTAACTTCTTCTTGAGAAAGTTTTCTGTCTTCTATGGAAAGACTCCGTTCGTGGCTAAAAGAACTTTTAAAAAAAAATTCTAAAAAGGGAAGTTATGTGGAAAGAACTAAAATGAGTACTTTTCTGTAGGGATCAAGTTACTCCTAAGATGGAACATACTTTGAAATATAGAGATGATAGAAATCTATTTATTATCTGGATGATAATTAAATTATCTATTTAAGTGTGTTAGTGGCATTCCATCCATCCAGAACATCCCCCTATACTGACTGCCTATGGAAATAGCAATCTAATTTCAGTCATATTTATTTTTTAAGGGAAGTTTTTCCCTCCAAATTTATTTATTTATTTGTTTTAGGTTTTCAATAATCAATTCCATAAATTTAAAATTTTCTGCCCCTCTCTACTCCCTTCCTCCCCACAATGGCACAAAATCTTATATGGGCTCTACACATTCATTCTTATTAAACACATTTTCACATTAGTCATGTTGCATAGAAGAATTAAAACAAATGGGAGAAAGCATGAGTAAAACTAAACAAAACCAAACATAACAAAAGAGAAGATAGTCTGCTTCATTCCGCGTTCCAACTCCATAGTTATTTGGATGTGGATGGCATTTTGCATCATGAGTCCTTTAGAAATGTTTTAGGTCCTTGCATTGTTGTGAAGGGCTGTCTATCAAAACAGTCCTCCCACACTGTGATTGTTACTGTGTATAATGTTCTCCTGCTTCTACTCCTTTCACACAGCATCAGTTCACAGAAGTGTTTCCAGGTATTTCTGAAGTCCTCCTGTTCATCATTTCTTGTAGCACAATAGTATTCCATTACATTCATATACCACAACTTGCTCAGCCATTCCCAATTGATGGACATTCCCTGGATTTTCAGTTCTTGGTCACCAAAAAGAGAGCTGCTATAAATATTTTTGTATATGTAAGTCCTTTTCCCATTTTTATGATCTCTTTGGGATACAATCAGTCGTATTTAAAGCTCCCTTTCTACTTTCTTTCCCCGGTAGAAAGAAAAGTCATCTTGCCTTCAGTCTTCAAATACAGGGAATGACTAAATGAGATAATGCATATAAAGTACTTTGTAGCTTTAAAATGCTATGTAAATCATAGATAATAGATTGAGAGTTTGAAGGGATATTGGAGCCCATTTAGAATCACCTTCTCATTTTACAGTGAGGAAATTTAGGCTTAAAGAGATTAATTGACTTGTGCAAGATGACACCCAGAATTAAATAACAAAGTTAGGATTTGAATCTGGGTCTAATGACTTCAAATCAGGAGCTTTTTTCTATAAAGAAAAGATTATTTTTAAAAAAAAAAAATTTATTGATTTCTTTCCCTCTGAGAACCATCCTCTATAACAAAGAATAAAAAAGCAAGGGGAAAAAATAGTTCAACAGAATCAACATATTGAAAAAGTCTGAAAGATTATGTATGTTCCATAGCCTTAGTCTCTCACTTCTTTAAAGATGGATGAGGTATATGGGGGTTGGGGGGAGGAGGGTTGTGCGGTGTGGAGGCTCCCTTCTCGTATCTCTTCTTTGGGATCAACCTTGATCATTTTAATCTTACACCATTCAGTTTCAATTGTTTATAATTCTTTTCATTTACATTGTTGTTGTCATATACATTATTTTTCAGGTTAATGTAAAATGTTATTTAAAATCTTAGATTTACTACAAGTTGATTGAAAAATAATCCCTTTTTGCAGGGCTTTTTTTAAATTCTTTTACAATAGCCTTATGTCATTTTAAATGAAATAGTCCATTGAATAGGTTTCCTCCTTACAGAATTTACTTCACTTTGAGAATTATTTTTAGAGGAAAATATTCATTTCTGTAGAGTTTCTATCCATTGATACATTTGGCCCTTTTGATTCATTGTTAAATTGGAACGTTACTTGCAATTTTGCACATTGCTTTTAGGTTCCTGTCATTTTTTCCCTGCACCCCTCACCTGCCACCCCACCACTGAGTCATTAAGTTCCTTACCTGCAGAATTAGTCATATTGCAGGTTGTTTGGAGCCTGTGAAATACTTTACTTCCATAATTGAGAGGTTCTATTTTTAATCCACATTGGAAGTTGAAATCTAAGATGTAATGTCAGCATTAACCAGACAGGATACTAGACTAAAGGAGACCTTCCTGCTAGGATTACTTGTCAGTGATTTAGGAATGCCATTCATTGTTAAGGGAATGAATTTCAGATAGCAATAAAAGAGGCAACTGGAGAGCAGGGCAGTAGGATGATTTTGTATCCTGATAGTTTTATATTCAGGATTAATAAAAATAATTATCATTTACATAGTACTTTAAGGTTTGCAAAGTGCTTTGTAAGGATTATCCCATTTGATTCTCCCAACAACCTGGAAATGAGGTGCCATTATTATCCCCATTTTATAGATGAGGAAATTGAAGCAGAAGCTGTATGGTTTTTGTTGTTGGTATAATTTGAATGAAATATGATAAAGGGAATTAGGAAAGGCGTGCCATCTTGGTCAGACAAAATCAAGTAATCATTCAGTTTCTCTTCCGGTGTGTGTTGTGTGCTTAGTCATTTTGCATTCTGAGAATTATTTAGTGTGACAAAGTGACCTTTCTTGGTCTTTGGGTTTTTGAAGTATAAGACTATATCCTACAGCAGAATCTAGAAAAAAATAATAGAGCTTACACTGCATTTTTAAAATTACATAGTGGGGAGTTCTTATAAAAAAAAGACTAATAGTCTAATAACCTGAGAATGGTAGGAAGTGCGTGGAACGAATGTTAACTGTTCTGCTAATGACACTGGCTTTACAAACAAAGCTTTACAAAGAAAGGGATATTCTGAATTAAGAATTATCTTTTTTTTTAACAGTGGTTTAGGTGCGAGGAAATATGTGTTTCTCCTCCTATTACCCAGTAATATGCTGTGTGTAAGCATTAAACTTAAATGTTGAAAGAAATACAAAATTTAAATAACTTACAGACCCTGATGTTATGCAACTTATAGTCTTAATATGTCTGTGATTTAATATATTAATATGCTGCTTGAATTTTTGGCACAAATGGCATTTTCCTAGGAATAGTGAAAAAATAAGAGTAGAAAAAGAAAAAATATGTATATACATATATGTGTTTATATGTATGTGTATATATACATGCTTATAATGTGTGTATGTATGTATATAGGCATACCTTGCATTAAGAAAACTTTACTTAAGTATAACACATGGCCAGAGGACATGGACCAGAAGATTTTAGCTTACTTCAGCAGTTACTAGCCATGTAAACGTAGACAAGTTAGCTTACCAACCTGGGGCTCAGTTTCCACATTTGGTAAAGTTTTTGATATTACCTGCATTGAGAATTGTTCATATATAACATATTAGTGGAAAGTCATCAATCTAGGACATGCCCTTATACTATATCCATTGGTGCATCCTATTAATTTTAGCCAAACTTCAGACATATCTGTGCCAAAAGACTAGGCCTTCTTTGGTCAGTCTCCCTGTTATACCTGTAAAGAGGGATGGAGAGTTGACTTGGTATAATTGATGTAGAATTGTCATCAGAGTCAGGTAGGTCTAGGTTCAAATGCTATATCTCACATGATACTGCCTATGGGACCTTGAGCAAGTCACTTAAACTTTAAAAGTCCTCAGCAGGTCTCTAACCCTCAAAGTTGCCAAGTTTGTAAGAGGAAGTTTCTCATCAGGACCCCTAATGAAACCACAGGTTCCATTAAAAAAAAAAAAATTGCAGGGGATAGTAATACCTACACTATGTGTATAGCACTGTCCAAAAAATCCTTTTCAACAAATAAATTTTAATGGGTCATATAAATGTAAACTTGTATGAATAGCTGGTCTGTGTCATGTTAGCAGCAGGAATGGGTTCCCCATGGAATTTCAGAAAGAGAGAAGTATTTCCCAAGCCAAACCCACCCATGTTCTTTTCTGGGAAGCCATTGGAGTCCACAGCTGTGGTAGAGATGTTCCGAACAGCGCTGTGTTCCCTTCTTACGGGGTGGCAAGCTGCCGGTGCAGCTGTAGGGACACAAATTTCCCCTGGGTCATGCATTCCTTTCTCCTATTTTCCCATAGAAACAATATTTTACATACTACTTAGGTTCCCAGGTCAATTGGGAACATATGCATATGCAAAAAAAAGTCCTATTGATCTTATAATATACCTAAAAATATAAAAGAAAGAAAAGAACAAGAAGGGAAGGAGGAAAAAGAAAATGATTTTTCTAAAGCTCAGGTCTAACCATGTCAAGCCTCTGCTCAATAAACTTCAATGACTAGTCCTATTGCCTGTAGGTTCTAATTCAAAAGGCTTTATAAAGCATTTTTAAAGTCCATCACAAGTTAGACGTCTCCTACCTTTCTCGTCTTCTTACATCACATTTCTGGACGCATATTCTTCCAACTGGTGGCATCGGCCTCTTTCTTGGCTGTTCCACAGTAAAAATGCTCCATGTTTGGGCTCTGAGCATTTTCTGTAGTTGCCCCTTATTTCTTCCTCTTCTACTTACTGACTTCTCTGTCTCTCTGTCTTCCCACCTTCTCCAGGAAGCCCTTCCTGAGTCCTCTTAACTCTAGTGCCTTCCCTCTGTGAATTATTTCCTATTTATCCTGTAGATAGCTTGTTTGTATATATTTGTTCTCCCTTAGACTGTAGGCTCCTTCAGGGCAGGGACTTTCTTTTATCTCTTTAACAAAAGCATTGAGCATGATGCTTGACCCAAAGTAGGAGCTTAATAATGTTTGTTGATTGATACTAAATAGAAAATATATTGCTACTTTCATCGGGATTCCCCTGTACCTTTTTTTTTTTTGCTGAGTGCTCAATTGGCAGAATGGTAGATATTCCATTTCTGGAACTAAAGATTCCAGGAGAGTCAGGATGGCAAAGTAGATAGAATGCTGGCCTCTGAGTCAGGAGGAGCTGAGTTCAAGTCCTAACTCTACCACCTATTATCTATGTGACTCTGGACAAGACAGTCAAGCTCTCATAGCCCCCTTCCCCACCCCCAGGACTAAGTTGTGGTACAAGTGCAGGTCTGAATTGGTCAAGGATAGTCTTCATTAAGATCTCCTTAAATAAATGAATGAGGTTTCATCAAAATATAGTCTAACAGGAAAAAATAAGTCATTGACTCATTTGGCAATGGGAATATCTGGTTTATATCTTTAAAAAAATTATTAGTAATGGCTTTTGTTATTAAGAGTTCTGAGACTGACTGTTGTAGTTCTCCCTCAAAAGGTAAAAGGAACATTATTCATGGAGAAAAATGTATTAACATATGTTACACATTTTGCAGTTTTGCAGTTACGGATGATGATGAGAACTAACAGGGCCTAATAAAGTACCACTAAATATAAGCAGAATGCTTAGAAAAGTCTTTTTCACTTGTACTAAGGTGGAATTCTGAAGTTGCAAGGGATTTATCAGTGGTCCAAAGAGTTTTGAAATGAGAGTTGAGAAGCCAGGGTATTAGCCATGGCTTTTCAACCAGCTGTCACTTAACATCCCTGGGCCTCAATCTTCTCATCTGCAAAATGAAAAGATTACACCAGGCAACCTCCAAGATCAATCCTAACATTCTATGATTCTAAATAGACTTAGGGAGTGGAGGTGTTAACTGCGAACGTGACCACCACTGATAATGTTATGAAAAAATGCTTCTGAACTGTTTTACAAATGAACTTGTGAAACACAACCCTTCTGTTAGTTGGGTTTTAAATGGTTTCTTTCTGTGTGAACTAATTACAGACACCTGAAAGTGGAAATGAAGAGCAGAGGAGTCAGGAGTTGTCTCAGATGGAAGAGGCCCGAATGGTAATACTTAATAACCTGGAGGAACTTGAACAAAAAATTAAGGACCTCAATGATCAGATGGATGAATCTTCCAGAGAGGTAGGGAGCAGATGAAATCATTTCTCTCCCTCTACCTTCTTCTCTCTTTTCTTTCTTCCTTTTTGTTTTGACCAGCATAGAGTTTAAAAGCTTTTTGATTATCACAGTCAAATTATGAGAGCTGGATGAAGACACCAGCACACTATCATCAATACACATTTATTAAACCTCCACTATATATAGAACAAGAGTGCAGATACCCCAGTGAATCAAACCGAGACAAAAGTGCCAAGCTTTTATTTTTTAAAATATCGTTTATGCAGTCACTTGCTTTTGTATAGTGTTTGATTTACGCTACAGAGTCCATTAGCTGAAATGCCCATTTTCATTTTGGTTTTACTTACTAAATGATACCTATAACTTCAAAGGGAGTAAGGAGGTTGCTTACCTGTCTTTTACTCTTAACATCTTTGCTGGCAAGCCCTAGATCCTTCTCTACATTTGTCATTGCTTGGAATCCTGTACTTTCACTCTAGCCTGTGTGCAATTTTCACTTTGACTTTAGCAAAGAGAGCCAAGATGTATGCAACTGCTCCCAAATTAGCTGATGCTCAGCCTAGATACAAGAAATTGATATAATAACCTATGAGTATCCTCTAAGGTAGCTGTTCTTAAAGTGTGGCCATTGGACATCCCTGAGACCCTTTCAGGGAGTCTTCAACATCAAAATTATTTTCATAATAATCCTAAATGGTTGTTTTTTCTATTAAAATGCTATTCTTTTTACAATTATGTAACTGTATAAAGCTGAATTTTCTTGCTAGAATTTAACCAAAACAACCTATCACAAGGGACTGAATGCAAAACAGATATGAGAATCCAGCTGTCTTCTGTTAAGCCAGATATTAAAGAGATTTGCAAAAAAATATGTCAAACAAATCACTTCTTACTAATTTTGTTTTGGAAAACAAAGTTGTTTTCTGTTAAAAAGTATTGTTTATGTTAATGTGTAATAACTTTATTTTTGTTATCTTAAGTGAATTAATTTTTGGAAATTTACCATTTTAAATTTCTAATACAATAAATATCAATAGATACAATATACCTAAATGAAAAGTATTTGGAGTCCTCCATAATTTAAAAAAGTGTAATAGAGTCCTGAAATTAATAAGTTGGAGACCCACTGTTTCGAGGAATAGGTAGAATTGTAAATGAAGATTAAAGGAAGAGGAAAAATAGCTTCCTTAATAAAACTATGTTCAGATCTCAAGACTTCCACATAACTGACCCTATAACTGAGACAGGAAGCTGAGTCATTCAAGATTTTCTTAGTGATTTGGTGATCCCTGCAATGGTCAGATTAAAAGGCATTGACTCTGGAGTTGAGGGCCTGCTTATCCCTAATATGACTTTGGGCAAGTGATCACCTTCCTGGACTTCGGTTTTCTTATCCTGTAAAATGAGTGAGCTGAACTAGATACCTTTGAGGTTCTTGCCCTATAGGTCTGTGATCTTATGCTTTGAAAGAACAACTCTAGAAAATGTTTTGTGTTCTCAGGGGGATATGGAGTGTGCCCTTCTGGATGGTGAGCAGAAAGCAGAGTCAGCTGAACTTATGAAAGAAAAGGAGATATTGGACCATCTAAATAGGAAGATAGCAGAGCTTGAAAAGAACATTGTTGGGGAAAAGACCAAGGTAAAAGCACAACATGATTCTAATAATAAACAAATCCATTTTTTCCCTATGGATATATCTCTCTGTATTTTATTAAACTTGACATTTTGAAGTTTCCCATTCACGAAAATGTTAACAATGGATGCATTACCTCACGATTACCATTCTTTTGGTATCATTGGTCACATTCTTAGAATGGCACTACTATAGACCAAAGGGAAAAATATGGGATTGGTTGGGTCAAGTGATGAGGTGATGGTAAAATATGAGTGAATTACCTACCTATCCAAGGGCAAAGACACAGGTGTTTTACTAGCTGGTCTTCATAAGAGTCTGTTGTTCCTTTAGAATGATTAACTTTTTTGTTTCTTTGGAATCCAAGTAGTAGATATGTTGTTTGATGTAATTCCCAATTGTTCGTATTTCACCTTTAGGACTTGAAATTGTACAACTGTGGATCTCATTTTTCAAGATTTTGCTTTTTTTAAGATGGGTTTGTTTTAGTAAAGTGACATTAACTGCAGGTGTGTTGATCTTGGCAAACATGGCTAAGTTGTTCCTAAGTACCCTCTCCAGTATTAAGTGAGGGATGTGAAAATCCAATGAGTGCCGTGGCAATGGGTGAGAGGAACTCCTGGTTGGAGATTTCACTGAAAAAGGTTGCTCATAATTGTTTAGGTCTCAGACTGAAGGGAACACCACACAACTACCACCTTGTAATAATTGTGATGTCCTGGTCACATTTATAGTCATTAGAAAAGAGAAATGAAGCAAGAAAAGGAAGAAGACTTCTTTCTCTTTCACGCACTCATCTTCTCCTTCCCCACTTCCTTCCATAATCAGACTGTATATGTACTAATATTTGATTGGCGGAGAGAAAATAAAGGAATGACTACTGGGCATGTATATGCTTGCACATGCAGTTGTGTAGATGTCTATGTAGCTATGTCTATACTTAAACCAAACTTATGACCACCATAAGACCCAGTCATTGGTCCTATTTTTTAAAAATTATAAAATATATTTTCAGATAAAATATATAATTATATTGTGTCACAAATAATCATCAAATACTATATTTTATAATTATATATTTAAATTACCTATTATATAATCTATTTAAGTATATATTATATATACCTTATACCTGTATATATATCTTATACCTGAGAGCCAGTGTGACTTCAGAAAGGGCTAAGGAATGGTCGATATGGTGTTTACTACCCGACAACTCCAGGAGAACTGTCACAAGCAGAACAGAGGTCTGTATACAACATTTGTAGATCTGACCAAGGCCTTTGACACTGTTAGTTGGGCGGGCTTATAGAAAATTATGTCAAAATTTGGTTGCCCAGAGAAGTTTATCAGCTTTGTACATCAATTTCTTGAGGGCGTGTTTGCCCAGGTTCTAGATAGTGGACAATGCTCTTGTGCCTTCTCAGTCACCAATGGAGTGAAACAGGGCTGTATGCTTGCTCCCGTGCTTTTTAGCATGATGTTTTCAGCCATATTGTCAAATGTTTTCAATGAGAATGAACATGGCATCAAGGTCAACTACCATACTGATGGTAAGTTCTTCAATTTGAAAAGACTACAAACCAAGACCAACATGGAGGGAGTGTTGGTACATGATTTTCTGTTTGCAGATGCTTGTGCACTCAATGCAGCCTCTGAAGCTGAGATGCAACAAAGTATGGATCAATTCTCTGCTGCCTCTGCTAATTTTGGCCTAATAATTAACACCAAGAAAACACAGGTGCTCCATCAGCCACCACCACACCATCCTTAGGTGGAGCCATTGGTTACAACGAATGGAGAAGTTTTGAATGCTGTGGATAAGTTCATTTATTTTGGTAGTGTACTTTCCAGGAATGTACACATTGACATTGAGGTTGACACATGGCATGCCAAAGCTAGCTCAGTATTTGGGAGGCTCCGAAGAAAAGTTTGGAAGAGAAGAGGTATTCAACTACCAAACTGAAGCTCTACAGAGCCGTTGTGCTGACCTCATTGTTGTATGCCTGGGAAACATGGACAGTCTACCAACACCGTGCCAGGAAACTGAATCACTTCCTTTCGAACTGTCCTAGGAAGATTCTGAAGATCACCTGACAGGATAAGGTACCAGACACTGAGATCCTTACTCGAACTAAACTGCCAAGTATTCAAACTATGTTTCAGAGAGCTCAACTCTGATGGGCTGGCCATATTGTTCTAATGCAAAACGTTCACTTGCCAACAAGACTATTTTATGGAGAACTCACATGGGGCAGGCAATCACATGGTGGTCAGAAGAAGCGATACAAGGACATTCTCAAGGTTTCTCTCAGGAACTTCAGATTTGATTGTGGGACATGGGAGACAATGGCACAGGACCACTCAGCATAATGTGCCCACATCAGAAAGGGTACTGTGCTTCATGAGCAAAGCAGAATTGAGACAGCACAAAGTAAATGTAGGATGCACAAATTTGGAGTAACTACCCCAAATGTTCACATGGCTATCTGTGCCCAACCTGTGCTAGAGCATTCTGAGCTCGTGTTGGTCTGATCAGCCATGGTCAGACCCATCAAAACTTCACTTTGTCATGGTGATGTTATTTTGGTCCTCTTCGAGAATGAGGGACAGCTAACCAACCAACCATATTGTATATAATATAGAAAAGAGTTATATTTTATACTTACATATTTTAATTATATATAATTATTTGAAAATTCATAGTTATATAAAATATTAAAATATTCTATTAAAATTTATCTAGAACTGTGTTATTTTGTTCTAAGACACTACTATGCTTTGAGTTAGCCAGGCTTGAAACTGTGCCTCCTCCCTTTCCCTAATCTCTCAAACCCTTCTATCTCTTCATATTCTCTCTTATTTGTCCCTTTCCCTTCACCCACACTGCCACCACTCTAAATTTAGACCTTCATCACCTCCTTTCCACTAAGTAATCTCTTCCCTCTACAATCCGTCAAAATAATCTTCCTAATAAAAAAATGACTGTCACTTTCCTGCTTGAAAAACTTCCATTGACTTCCTTTTGCCACTAAGATAATTTCAACTTCCCACAAGTTGACCGCAGTCTACTTTATTTCACATTGCTACCTGTCATATTCTTTTATGTTTTCCATAGTCCCTCTAGTCACTAGTGCCTTACCTCTTCTGATTTCTCTCATATACCTTGTATACTTCTCATTTACATGCCTTCTCTCCTATTAAGAGGTAAGCTCCTTGAAAGCAGGGACTCGGATTTTGGTGGTGTTTGGCCTTTTGGTTTTGTTTTGCCTTTCTTTGAATCTCCAGCACTTGATGTCTGGCACATAATAAGCACTTAATAAATGCTTGTTTATTGATGATGACTCACTGAAATAGAAACAGATATGTGGGTTATTGGAAATTTTGCAGAGCTGCATTGCTAGTTTCACCAATGCCTTTAGGCTAGAAGCCGAGGTTTTTCTAGAACTTTAGGAAGTACAGGATAAGCATTTACAACTGTTGAGATACTGAGGTATGTTTCATAATGAGACATCCAACTTCCCTGTCAGTCACTTAAACAGCAAACAAATTTATCAATTACCTACTACGGTCAAGCATTGGATTGGGTAGGGGAGAAAGGGGGTGGGGTGGGGAAACTGTAGGGTTTTCCTTAACCATATGCTAAGAAAAATGGCTGTGATGTAGAGAGGGTAGGGAAAGCAACGGTTTGGAAGTAGGGGAGCCAATGGGTATTGAAACTCTGAAATGCTGAAAATGCAGTACGTGTTGACTGAGACTAAATTAAATGTGGCTCTTGATAGTTTAGGCCAGCTAGGTGACACAGTAAAGAGAGCGTTGGGTCTTAAGTCAGGAAGAGTCATTTTCCTGAGTTTAAGTCCAGCCTTAGACACTTACTAGCTGTGTGATCCTAGCTGTGTGTAAGCAAACCACTTAACCCTGATTGCCTCAGTTTCCCCATCTTCAAAATGAGCTAGAGAAATAAATGACAAACCACTCCAGGGTCTTTGTCAAGAAAACGCCAAAGGAGGTCACAAAGAGTCAGAAACAACTGGAAATGACAGAACAACAACAGTCATCTGTTCGTACCATCTTGATCTTTAAAAAAAAAAAATCTGACCAAGAATTTGTGGCCAGGGAAAGTATTACATCTTGGAGAAGGGAATAAGGCTTATAGGCCTTCTTTCTGCGTCTTTCCTAAGAAGTTTTAAGATGCTATAAAACAAAACAAAACTCAGGGGTTTAGAAGATTAGAATAAAGACATTTAAATCAATCCATTTAACTTTTTTTTTTTTAATCAAAACCACCCAACAAATAAGAAATCAGGAAGTCTTCTAGAGTCTGGGTTACCTGGAGTCACTTCTAATGAATGCCTGATTCTCTTGAGATTAACTCTGAATAATCTGATATCTTTGATTAGTCATTTTGTGGATTTTTATAGTGTCTGATAATGTCTGCTTGATAACAAGAACTTAAAGGAGCCTTCAAAACTGGCTCTATGTGTTAAGTCCTTAAGAAGTGATGACAGTAAATTCGCTTTAAACAAGTACCAAGAAAAGAAAGAGAAAAAAATTAGATAAGGATCTAGAGAACACATTGAGTTATCAATTCATTTGATCACATTGGGGAGAGAGGTTACAGTTGAATGAAGAGTTTGGAAGCTGAATTTCGAAGAGGAGAGTAAGTATAAGCCATGAGTGTCTACAGTGTTTTCTAGGAATTTACCTAAGAAAAAGAAGAGGAATCTAGGATCCCAGTTTGAGGGGATTATAGGGTCTGATAAAGGCATTTTAAAGATAAAGAAATTGGGCATGTTTGAAGCCAATAAAGAAGGAACCCAATAGCCAGGGTGACCTTAAAGATCCGAGAGAAAGGGCATGGTTGAGAGGACAGTATGCTGAGATATTTTCATTGTCAAGGGAAAGGTCTAGTTTCATTTTCAGAAACTGGAGGGTAGGACCTGAGAAGAAGATTCTGTCAAAGGTGTTTTATGATGAAGATAAAAAGGAGAAATAGGAGATCAGGGGAAATGTCCTCGATACTCTGAGCCAAGTAAGAGGTATGATGATGCTCAACTGACGCATTATGTTGAGGGAGTTATCAGAAGCTTGAGGAGAAAAAAAAGAAGTCTGGAAAAACTTCTCTTGGGAATGAGATGGACAGTTAATTAAGGGAGAATAAAAGCACGGCCTTACACATAGCTTTTGTACCCACCATCTAGCGTATAAAGAAGATTCCAGGTCTGCTGCAGATAGGCTGATGATGTTACCTCATTTTTAGATACACGTTCATTATCTTACTTTCTATTGTATAGTTCAAGAATGAATTATTTCCTAACCTGAATGGGCACAGAGATCTGTCTGTATAACCCAGAATAAATTAAAAGATATTTCTGAGTATGTCATTTGGAGTTTCATCTTTTGTATACATACATATACACATATATACACATACACATACACACACACACATATATATACTTCCAGGTAAGTCTTCTTAATAGTGGAAGCACTTAGCCAAACTATACAGAGAAAACTTTGTGGTGTTTTTTTTTCAAATACAGCTGCCCAACTGTGGGGTGTATGTGTTGACTTGCCTTTATTATTTTTATATTAGAGTAGAATATCATGGGGCAGCCAGGTAGTGCAGTAGATAGAGTGGTGGGCCTAGAGTCAGAAATTACTCATCTTCCTGAGTTCAAACACAGCTTCAAGACACTTACTAGCTGTATGGCTCTGGGCAGGTCGCTTAACCCTGTTTGCTTCAGTTTCCAATGAGCTGTTGAAGGAAAAGGCAAATCACTCCAGTATCTTTGCCAAGAAAACCTCAAACGGAGTCATAAAGAGTTGGACCTGACTGAACAATAGTAATTACAAAAGAGTAGAACTGTGTATAAATCTGGGAAAAAACAAAACCAAAGAAAACTTCCCCCTTAAATCATGTTTCCCTTCCCACATGCCTATTATAACAATAGCTGGTATTTATAGAGTTTCAAGTTTGCAGTGTGCTTTACATGTGCTATTTCCCTTGATCCGCACAACAGCCCCTAATATAAGTGTTGTCATTATCATTTTCATTTTATGGAGAAAGAGACTTGAGATTTGGAGATGTGAAATGAATTGCCTGGGGTTACACAAACAGTAAGTTTCAGAGACAGAATTTGAACTCAGGTCCCAGATCTGTGTGTCAGATATACAGCCCAGGGCTACATGTAACCTACAAGGCTCAATGCTGTAAAACCAGATTAAAATGCAATTAGAAAATATTTAACAAGATAAATAAAAATACAATAAAATATAATTAATATTATGTTTTAAAACTCAATATGCAGCCCCAAAGGATCCTTATGCATGGATTAGTGGCCCCATTCAGATTTGAAATTTGACAGCACTGTACTATACCATCCAGCTATATCTATCTGTTGCTTTCATCTATATAATTTGTGATCCAAGCTTTAAAGATACTCTTGGTTACTTGAACTTTAGTACTGATAAGACATCTTTTATGCTGACCCCAGATTTTACAAAGGCAGGCATCAGTGTATCATGCTTAAAGCAGGCCACCTTCCTAAGAGGCTTGGAATTACCATGATTTCAACTTATTCACTTAACTATTCAACTTATTCACCTTTGGTGACAGAAGAAAGTTTTGGACATAGTTTCCCATAATTAGTTAGGGAAGCTAGATTTTTTTTTTTTGTAGATCTTGTGTTATTTAAGGTTTTCTAGTGCTTACCTTGGAGTGTGATCAAATAGATTAAAATACTGTTTATCTATGGTGCCAGGCCCAAGTCTTGATAGTGGCTTAAACCATGACTTGCCCTTAGGTTTTACATTCTAAGACAGAACTCATTGTCATGGGCAGACTTACTAAGGATGCCTAAAGTAAGAAACTAATATTGAATTAATACACAAGGAAGTGTAGTATTTATATTGCATACAAGCAAGAAGTACTTGTTCACTCAAGTGAGGAAGTAGAAGGAATGATAGAGTCTGGGGCTGGGGCTTTGCATGTTTGGATCCAGGGTACATTGCCAGGCTGTAACAGTAAGCACCCCAACATACAGAGGGGACCCTGCTATCACAGGTTCTTAGATCTGCATTTATAAAAGGAAAGGCAAGTTTTGAGGGGATAGCAATCACTTTAATCAAGCATATGTATCATTCACTTAGTTCAAGGGAAAAAATCAGCATCCTAAACTTCAGAGAAAATACAGAGAAATCAAAAGGTCAACAGACAGGCTTCCAACTGTCAGTATATCACAGATCAACAGATCTGACCATACATACATAGGTTGTTGGATTCATCCTTTGTTGCCAAAGAAGACCATGCCATGAGACAAATGATGACATGACTTGCACTTGACTTTGTTTTGAGTGAGGGAGGGCTCTGCAAAGTCACCAGCCTCACTTCTCCTCCAGAGCCATCTGGATCCAGTGACATACAAAGGTACCAGAGGGGGAAAGGACCAACATCTGGGTTTTCAAAGCCGGGGGAGGGAATGTGGTATCCCCCAAAGTAAAACCTCACCCTCAGATTATTTATTAATTTTTTTATAACCAAAGGGCATCAACCCTTGAGAACCAGTGCCTCATTAAAAGATTAACTAAAAGTGTGGGCCTTCCTACTAATCTTCCCTAATCAAACTCCCCTTAATGGGCAGGTCCGTTAATGGGTGGGGAAGATCTTCCCATTGAGAAGCAAAATTATATTAACTGTAAGTAAAAGTGCATTACTAATGCACCAGCTTTCTCTCCGATATTCAGGGAAGGTTTCTGGTGATGTCAGAAGTCACTTGAATGATAAAGGCCAATCTTGGCGATGTGAAGTAGGGAGGTTGCTCTGTCTGGATGAGAAGGATCTGAGTCAGAGGGGCACCTGTCTGTTGCTCAGTCAGATTATAATCTAATGAACTGGAGGGTGTGTGTCTGAGGTTGTGTCTCTGTTTTCTTTATGTTTTTTGACAATATTCTGAAGACTTATGGGGATAACGTTTTTGTTAAATCCTCAGGTATGCTCAAATAGATCCATAATTGCATCGATGTGGATACTCTCCAACAATATATGTCATAACCCTTTGAAACTCATACATCCTCTTTGAGCCACATCCTTCCAGAAATTCTCCACAGGGGGCCCAGCCAACAGGCACTTTCTCCTGCCATTACAAGGATACTAGTAGAAGTACATGCATTCATCATCATTATGCCTTGCTCTGTCCATATGACTCAGCCATCTTTTTTTTTCTTTTTTTTGTTCATGTGTTTCTTTGAGGAAGCTAGGTGGTATAGAGGATAAATTCCTGAAATTGGAGTTGGGAAGACCTGAGTTTGAATCTTGCCTCAGACACTTAACAGTTGCATGATTGCTGGCAAGTTACTTTATCTCAGTCTCATTCTACATCTTTAAGAGGGTAATAAAAATACCACCTGTCTCACAGGGTTGTTGGGTTGACCAAACCTGATCATTTGTATCGATAATGAGTTTTATAAAACTTAATGTGTTATATGATGTTAGCTAATTTTTTATTAATATTATTTTATGACATTTTATTCTATTTTTTCTTTATAACTCCTAATTCATGGCTGTTCACACTTACCATGCACCTCTTCTCTCCTCTGTTGGTGGTGTTTCATTCATGCAATAGTACCAGAAGAATACTGGAATTAAAATTATAGGCCTTTGTTTCAGGGACAAATTTGGGGTCATTAAAAGAACTTTGTAGTTTCTTAAAGGTGATCCATTCCATTCTCCTTCGTATAAATACTTGGCCCAGTCCACTTTCCAATCATCTTATCTCTCCAAGATCTGGATACTGACAGATGAGCTAGGCAGGTCTGATAGGTGTTCTTCACTAGCTTGGTTTGTCCTGAATGAATAATTAGGCAAAACTTTTTTATTTTTTTTATTAATTAACAGGCATTTATTTTCTCTTCCTTCTACATCTCTCTTCCTTCCCCCCCCAAAAAAAAACTTGTACCAAATATTCATATTCAAAGAAAATAAATTACTACATTGCCCAGATTCAAATGGGCTAAACTCTTTGATGGATTATGGATAACATTTGGAGGCTTTGCAATATCCCGGATCTTGTTATGATCATTGCAATAGCATCTATATACAGAAGCATCTGAAAAGTCTCACTATATATCAAGAATCCATGTGCCTACAACCTATATGTTCTTTTCCATCTATGAGAGTAATCTAAATATCCCACACCTTGGGGCATCCTTAATGAAGTTACTGAGCAGGAAAAGACAAGGTTTTTCAAGCAATATTCCACAGTAGACCAGTTCTGTACAATCATACAATTGACTGAAAGTTATAAAGATGCAAAAACCTGTTGGGTCTATTGTTAAAAAAAATTTTTTTCTGCTACCTTAAAGGATTTCTTCATGGAAACAAGATATAACAGCTAGGGTAAAATCTTGTTCAGCAGCTCTTTGATCATTACTATCCAACAAAGGTTCTCTGAAAGTGTTTACCACTGAGTGTGATGAAAGAGCTCTGTTATAGCACCCAAGGCAAAAGAACTTATCTGGTTATCTGTGGTTTTATTTTATCCATTTTTTTCTCTTTTCTTGAACACAATCAAAACTTAACAAAGGTCTTCTTGTTGCTCAGTCCTATTCAACTCTTTGTGGCCCCGTTTGGGGTTTTCTTGGCAAATATACTGGAGTGGTTTGCCACTTCCTTCTCCAGCTCATTTTACAGAAGAGGAAACTGAGACAAACGAGATTAAGTGAGTTGCCCAAGGTCACACAGCTAGTAAGTGTCTGAGGTTGGATTTGAACTCAGAAAGATGAGTCTTCCTGACTCTGTGCACTATGGTGCCACCTAGCTGCCAACAACAGCAAGTGAAGGGAATATTAACTTCTGAGGGTATGAGAAATAGTTGTTTGTAGTATATGAGCTGAGCTCTAAAGGGAGGTAAGGGTTCCAAAAAATGGAGATGAGGAAGGAGAGCATTCCATACCAAGGCATGAAGATAGAAGATGGAATGCCATATATAAAGAAAGGCTGGGGAAGTAATGTGCAGTGCATAAAGTGCTGGACATGGACTCAAGAAGACCTGAGTTTGCATCTTGACTCAGACACATGAATTTGGGCCTCAGTTTCCTCACCTGTGAAGTGGGTGTGCCTACTTTAGGAAGGATAGATATTGTGTTGAGATGCAGATAAAACTTAAACCATCAGTTTTAGGATGTTTCTAGGATCAAATAGGATAGCATGTAAAGTACTTTGAAAACCTTAAAGTACTTTATAAAATAATGATAATAAAGATGTTTAATAAGCACGAAAGAGATAAACTGGAGCCAAAGTGTGAAGGATAACAAATGCCAAACTTCATTTTTTGTCCTAGAGACAGGAAATTTAGAAGTTTTTTGAACAGTGGAAAGACATGTTCAGATTGAATCTATCAATAAGGGTATTTTCATTCTAAATTTGTTTTCTAATAAACGTTCTTCCCCCTCTCTTTCCTTGTATGTCTTCTATTAAGTCAGTGAGTAGTTAAAAGGATGCTGTGGAAGGTCTTCCCCCTCCCCCTTAGTGTCAAGTTCTCTGTATACAAGCTCTGATATTTTATTTGTGAAAGAGCTTTCTTCTTACTTGTGTATTCTCTTGCTTTTGTGCCACTGAACTACAATGTTCTTTCATTCTGACAAAGTAGAGTCTGGTCAAAGGAATCCTCATCCAGACTCTCTGAAAACTCTGTGCCATTTACTTGACCTTGAACTGATGGTTTAAGTTTTATCTCCATCTCAACACAATATCTATCCTTCCTAAATATAATTCTTCCTATGGAGGGTCAGAGGGAGACTTTCCGCTTGACCCAGGATCCTTCATTGTGGTATTAATTCCATTGATTCTAAAGTATTTGCCATGACGCTATTCAAAAGGTGCCTGGCCCCTCTGGGGAGGCTTTCTTTAATTTCAAAGAGAACTCCTTGTTCAGAAAATGCCAACAATGCCAAGGGATTTGAAACTAAATAGGACTTCAGAGTTCAACCCTAACTGTGGAAAGAGAGAACTTGTCTGGAACTAAATATGCACTGTAAATGATTATTATTTAGTAATAATGGTGAATAATGATTTATAAACATTTATATCTTCATGGATAGAACCTCGAAGTCTGAGTATTCAGGGAGGGAGTAAGATCCCTCAGAGTACATTTTAAAGGCACTTCTGGTATCTTCTTTGCAAAATTTCACCGGTAGACCCTTCCTTCATCAAAGCTGTCAGTGGGTCTAAAAACCATCGAACCAGGATAAGATGGCATCACTTACATATGCAAAGTGCTGCAGAGCTGAAATGTTTCCATTAAAAAACTAAATTTCACCCCATGATGTCTCTGTTTTAGGATTTAATGAGAGGTCCAAAAGGTCTTATCATGCTAGCCAAGAGGAAAGAGGCCAAGATGATGTCTGATCTGTCTTTAACTGACACTGAGCAGAGAATGGGTGGGAGGGGCTAGTGATGTTTCCCCCCAAAAAACAATTTTAAAAAAATAAAAATTCCATTAAAAATTTTCCAAAAAGATTATTCACCTCATTCCACCTCTGTCCTGGACCACCACTGTCCTAGAATACTGAGAGTATAAGTAAGTGCCTTACCCAAAGAGTCACCCAGCCAGTGCGCGTCTGGGTTAAGTTCCGAACACAGGACTCCCTTATTGCCAGCTCTCCATCTGCTTCACTGTATTGCCTTTTAGCCGATGGTTGTTGCTGTTATTCAGTCATGTCTGACTCTTTGTGATCCCATTTGGGGTTTTCTTGGCAAAAATACTGCAATGGTTTGCCATCTCCTTCGCCAGTGGATTAAGGCAGACACAACAAAATGTGATGTCTGGGTACTAAGGGAATTAAGAAGAGCTTAGAATCTTAAAGTACAATTTTGAATGTATATTTGAGCTTTAATGTGCTGGTGAGTAACTATCCATTTATACTATTTCAGATAGTATAAACTAGAATGATTGTATTAATGATGTGGGACTAGAATGATGTATTAATATTGTGTATGTGTCATAACATCCTATTCATCTATAAGCTTTATAGGGTAGTGACGGGGCCCAAATGGATCTGTGAAATCTTCATTGCGGCTATTTCCCCCAGTGATGCAGATCGAAACCCGTCCATGCCTCTTCATGCTGTGTAACTCTTACTCCTGCCTGTCCATAAATTCACCACAGTGGAGCATGTGGGGCTATGTATTTTCAATCAATATTATTACCATCCTTTTTCTACTTCTCCCCTATTTCCAGTTCCATCAAAAAAGGACCATTCATATCTTATCTAAATTTTGTATCTACTCTGGCATCTAGCAGTGCTCCCCACTTAACACAGCTAACAAACATTTATTTATTTATTTATTTATTTATCCATCCATTTATTTATCTATTTATTTATTTATTTATTTTAAGTAATGGCCCCTCTTGAAAGTCTTGTGAAGTTTATGGACTCAATCTCAGAATAATGCTTTTTAAATGCATGAAAAAAAATGTGCTATTACAAAGGAAACCAATATAAAAATGTTGAAACAGATATTTTTTTTTAAGGTTCACTGCTCTTAGGTTAAAAGCTACTGATCTAATTGAATTAGAAATATGTTATTTTCTTCAAAATTCTCAAAAATACAGATGCCTTCCTACTGTTGAGTTTGATAATGTGCTAGTGGACTTTATTTCTCCTTTTTAACTGGCCTCTGCCTTTCTGAGATGCACTTTGGAACTATACCCCCAAAAGTCCTTAGACTTACTTTGACTTGGTTATACTTAATTGAAATTAAACTTAATTACAAGAATTAATTGGACGTAAACTCCAAATTTAAAATTTTAAATCCAGATTTAAAACAAGAAGAAACAGAAATGGACCCAATACATACAAAAAAATTATAGCGGTTGTTGTTGTTGCAAAGAACTGGAAATAAAGGGAATACCCATCAGTTGAAGAATGGTTGAACAAATAATGATATAAGAATGCACAGCATAAGACATGATGAAAGGGCCAGTTACAGAGAAACCTGGGAAGACTTATAAGAACTGATCCAGAGTAAAATGAACAGAACCTGGAAGACACTTTATACCATAGAAACTACAATGTAAAGACAAAACAACTTGAAATACTTAAAAACTTTAATGGATGTAATGGCAAATCCTGATTCCAGATGGTAGTGAAGTCAAAGTGCAGATTAAGACACATTTGTGCACATGGCCGACATGTGAGTTTGTTTTATTTGACTGTGCATATTTGTTAAAAGGATTCTGTTTTTTCTTTGTGTGTTTTTTTTTATGGGGTGGGAGGAGAGGAATGTATGGGTAGAAGGGGTTAACAAAAGTATCCTTCTCCCCGCCCCCAAAAAAAGGAGGTCATTGAAGCATTTTAAAGAAAATATGCAGAAAAGACTAGGAGGAATATCAGAAGGTAACACAGACAAGAAAGACAATTTTAAAAGCAACTTGTATAATTTGTTATACACTCTTAAAAACCCTAAGCTATATATTATAGATTTATGGTTTCATATAGTGATTTTTTTATTGTATTTTGTGTATGATAATGATCTTTTTAATGTGTGTAAAGATAAATCATTTTTTTAAAGGGGGGAAAAGGATGGAAAGTAAAATGATGGAAATAGTATTCATTTCCAGGGAAATGACCTTTGCCCAAATGCCTTTTTCTCCAAAGAGAGTTAGATTAGATGTGTTTATTTAATTGTTTTCATTTTTAAATCCAATTTTAGCGTTTTGTGTTGTTAAAAGAAATGATCAAAGCCTATAAATCTCAAATGTTAATCTGTTTTACCTCCCATATGAAAAGTGATATTTCCTGCTCTAATCACCTGTTTATACTGAGCAACACAACTGCAAGAACTTCCTGAACTATAAATAGAAGAGAGAAATATCATTTTCTTATTGGCTCAATGTCTCTACCTGAGCCATTTCTTGGAGTAATATTCTGTCTTCTCTGACTTGGGCAGCTGTTCACTTGCCAGTCACTCTGTTCTTCTGACCCCACTTCTCCTTGTTGCATCCTTCTGATAGCCTGTTGCTTTGGGCTTCAAGAAGTTGGCTGAGCTTTACTGAGTGAAGCCATGGGTAGGAAAGATGGTACCTGCTTTCTTCCTTCTTCTAGCTGCTCTTTTGTCTGCAGTGGCAAAGGCCTTGAATCTTCTCAGAAAGAAGCCCTTATGTAAATATAAAGTATTATTCTTTTAATTTACTATGTTTTGTTTTGTTTTTTTAGTTTGTAGTATAAAGCTGTGGTTACTAAGCTATGAAGGTATTTTTGATGGTGACAGTAATTTACTTGCAAAGCAGGACCACCATGAATTTTAAATAGTATTGATTTTTAAATGACTGAATAAAACTTTAAACTCACAGAATGCTAGTTCTTTGTACAAATGGTGCTTGAACTGAAATCTGTGGTAGAGGGACCATTCTCTATCTTTTTTGCCTATCTATCAAAAATAAACTTGACAACAAAGTGTTAATAATAGATGTAAATAGAAATTGTTAGATGAAATCTATCTGCCATTAAGATAGGGCAGGCACTGGTCCCAAGATAGAGGAAATGACATTTTATCCTAGACATGAGGCCAAAGAGTCTGTTGTCTTAAAAAAAAAAAAGAGTTTTTTTTTAAAGTCACAATCTGAAAAGTCACAAGCTGAAGCCAGCTTGCGCAGTCAAGTTAATGTTCCTGGTGAGTGAATCTTTTGTTGCTAGTAGAAGTCACATCTATCATTACATCACTTGAAGGCATAGAGTAAGTAGGTAAAATTTAATATATATGCAGACTATTACAAAGCAGCTTTCCTTGTGACTGGTATGTTAGGATTTGGTTCCCAGATCCATTTGAGACCAGACACTTCAATTTCCAGGGGTTGGAATTCTCTTGTTTGATTTCTGCACAAATAGAGTGTTGATGTAAAATGGTACTCATTATTTATTGTCTTGTCTTTAACCAGTCAATCTTAAATTCAAAAGGTGGCTATGAAGACAGATTAAACAAAACTCCTTTTTTATCAGGAAAAATATCAGAATGAGGGTATCTTCTGGAGAATGAAAGGGAAAACCATTCAGCATCTTTCTCATTCCAAATCTGAGAATTATATGATACATACAGATTAGTCCCTGACATAATTTATGTGAAGGTATAGCAGGGAGGTACAAGGGAAAGAAAAAAATAATTTGAGGGGTAATTATAGTAAGATCTGACACAAATTTATATCACATTTTATGGTTTAAAGTAGATTTAGAAAATGGAAAATAGAAATGCTATCAATTTATAAGATGGAGTCAAGTGAAGATTATTCTGTTTCCCAAGATTTGAGGAATTGGGAATTTTTCACATACATCTGAAAAGTGTTTTGGAGAAAAATGGCATCAGTTCTTCTTTGTAAATGTCATGCTTACTGATTGGCCTATGAAGTCTGAATTTAAAAAAAAAAACACAACCCAACCTTATAGGCATTTATAGCTGTATTTTCCCTTTAATTAGGACAAGCATAAAGGTTGTGTGGGTGTGTGTATGTGTAAGAAATTGAGAAAGGAGCTGCTGCATAAATCCAAACATAAATTTCAAAAAATATTCTGCTATTAAGAGAAGCAGTGCCACAGTAGATAACAAGTTCATCTTAAAACCATAAAGTTTTAAGTTCAAGTCCTGACTCTGGCACATACTGGGTTTGTGACCTACAGTACACATCATCTAATCTTTCAATACTCTAGAAAACTCTCTAAGACTCTAAATTGTAGAAAATTTGCAGACCTGCCTTAGCAAAGGGTATTTCCTCACTTGGGATAAGCTTACACCAAGATCACTAGTTCATTGCCCATCCCCATCCTTATTAATATCATTGTGGCCAGTATAATAAAGACAATTTGAGCAACAGAATTTCAGTAGTGTTAGTCCTCTTGTAGTGACATCTTATACTTTGATCCTTTATACAGTCTTTCCAAAGTCTTGGTGCAGTTTTAAGCTATTAGTATTTTTAAGGTTTTATATTTAAACTATATATATTTAATCCTCCAGTCATACATTTAGAGACTATTACCCTTCCTTCTTTTCAGAGCAAGTGAAATGCTAACAGGTTAAGCTGATAATTATTTTGTTCTCTGGACCCATCAGTGCTAATGATGCTCTGAGTGCTTCTGATACTTGAGTGAAGGTGAGAATAATGCTGAGCAGTGCAGAGCAAGGTATTGGTAGGTTGTATCTGTGCATCCAATGTGGGGGAAGGGATTAAAGGAAACACCTGCACACTGAAAGTGATTTCCTCACCCTACATCCCAAAAAGATTATTAATGGAGCTCTGTGATATCAACTAAAGGCAACATCATGACATCATCCCACATCAAGGATGTGGGATTAGGATGGGAAGGGAAGTGGTGATATTTTCCTCACTATCTTTTATTCTCCTCATTCTTATTAGACATTCATTCATTCATTCAATATTCATTTGTTTACTGTGTGCCAGCCACCGTACTGATCACAAAGACAAAATCATAATTGGCTTTCTTCTTCTAGTGGCTGTGGTTCTGATGTTTGATAGCACCATCATTTTTTGAGTCACATCATCCTTCCTAGTCAATCTCACTTTCACTTTTCTGTCTTCTGCTGTAGATGTCATCTGATTTCTCACTTTCTCAGCCTCACAGAAAAGTAACAGAAATTAATTTGTCTACTAATACTTTTCACTAGTTCTCTTGCCACTTGACTAGTGTAAGCAAGTGTGACTACCGAGGTGGAAATAGCATTGGACTTAGAGTTGGAATACCTTCTTTGAAATCCTGACTCTGCTCCTGATTACCTGATATCAAAGTATGATCTTGGACAATTCATTTCCAATCCTTTATGTCTGAATATATTTATCTCTAAAATGAAGACATTGAACTAGATGAGATACTTTAAAGTTTTATTGTGTCAGCTACTTCTTTGGCTGTTGGTGAAGCCTCTGGACCCCTTTCTCAGAATGCTTTTTAATGCATAAAATAAAATATATAGCTTTACCAAGGAAACCAACTCTATTGAAATGCAGTTATCGGAATATTTTTTAAAAGCAAGTTGATGGACCCCAGGTTGAGAATCCCACAACCAGATTATCTCATAAGGTCTTTTCTAGCTTTAGATTCTCTGCATGAGCCAAAGAATCACTTTTCTTTCTCATAAGCTGGGTGTGGAAAATTGCTTGAATTATTTCAAACCTTTAACTTATGAAACAAATAGTTTTCTGAGTGATACACAAGTGGCATGAACAAATTAATAGAATTTCTTAAATGATACAACTTAGACCCTGAGAATATGCTGCTTGTTCCCTGAGAGAATCCAGCTTCAATCAGGAATGTGATATAAATTCTTTTGTCTTTCAAGACTGTGGCACATAGGTGAGTGATTCTTTGCGAAGTTGCCTTATTTTGTCTTCATTTCCTGTTTGGATATATTGTTGATTGCCTATAGACTAATGTGCCTGTTGATACCACTGCCTTTTTTAAAGATGGGCAGCATACCTGTTATTTACTAGCAGGTAGGAGGAGGTAGGGAAAGGAAAGGGGGTGGATGTGGGGCTAGTGCTCATCAGATTGTGTTAAATTTAAGAATGAAGAAACAACTGAATCAAGTGTATGATTCCACCTTGTAGCTACCTTTATGCTGCTTTGTCCCAGTGACTAATACAACCGTCTGTTTCTACTCCTACAAGCTGTCTGGTTCATCTTTTTTATTTGTCATCCTTGCTGGTAATGACTGCTCACTCTAGATTGGGTGTTGAAGGTAATTTAATTCTTCTATTTTCTGAACTTCAGGAGAAGGTAAAGCTTGATGCTGAAAGGGAAAAACTAGAGAGGCTGCAGGAAATATACTCCGAGCAGAAGACCCAGCTTGACAATTGCCCTGAGTCCATGAGGGAACAGTTACAGCAGCAACTCAAGAGGGTCAGTAGCAATCAGGAATGCACCACTTCAATTTTTTCAAGTTTTTCTTTTTCTCTTTTAAAAAAAAGTGATTATATCCCCTTTCTCTTTTTTTTAAGTGTCCAGTTTCCTCTCACTCATGTAGATCACATAGCACAAAATCTGTCCTTAGCAGCCTGCTGGTTTAATGAATACATTATTGAAGTGCATGGTGACCATGAAAATAGAGCTTTTAAGGAGCTAACGTGAAAGTCATGAAACACTCATGATCCTCCCTTCCCCTGCTCCCCACCACCAAAAAAAAAAGAACCTGCCTTTTTGTTTATTGTGTCTCAGTTCAGGAGGCAAAAGTATATTAGAGCTGAGGCATCGAGTAAAAGCATCCCCCTGTGCCTGTTTTAGCTTAGGAGTCACAGATGTTCAGGAGTTGTAACTGATACCTGGCATTCCAGCCCCGAAATTAACAAGCATTAATAATTGACAGTATTCCCTGGGTTTCCTGTTTACTGTCTAGTGATTGCTATTTGCTATGTTGGCTGCTTAATGTTTTTCTAAGCTTGCTTCGTAATCTGTCCCCAAAGTAGCCATTTTTCAGACTGTGTATCTTTCACTTCTGTTTTGATGTTTATTTCTTTTCTTTCAGTTTTCTAGTGACATGACACTGAAATCATTGTCATTTAAGCCACACCCCAGGGTATATGGTATTACACAGTGCCTTCAAATTGTACATTAGCTGTTATTTGCTTGAAAAAATCTTAATGAATCATAGAAATGTCTGGTCTAACTTGTATCAACTGAAACTATATTCCATGGATACTGTCATGTGTTCATTCTTTTATGAAATTCCTATTTTGTGTCAGACACTGTGTTTTATTGCTGAGAAAACAAAGAAATGAGACTAGCTCTCAAATGACGTGCATTCTACTGAGTCAGCTTTAGATAAAAATCTAAATTTTTAGATAAAGAATGAAATTAGAAGTCCTACCCCATTTCACAAATGTGTCCCCAAAATGTAAAATTTTGTAGCCAGATCTTGTTCTCCATAAAGAACAATATAAATTAAAATATTTAGAAAAATACATTAATTGTCTTCAAAGCAAAATTACTATGAAAAGAGATTTAACTCCAGGGGAATAGTCATTAATGAGTGAATAATAAGGCTAGTTTATTCATTTTAATCACATTCTTCTCTCTTTTAGAGAGTTATAAAGGGAACCATTGTAAGACAGCAGCTCTTGGAGGATTTCTTAGGAGGCTAGTTTGTTTGTTTTTTTTTATAACAATATGTGAACTTTTATCATTAATTTAAATCACTTACCCCTTGGAATCTCAGTAGGGTAAATAAATCTTTCAATGAAATATAATTTTATATTACAATTGAGAGCTTCCTAATTCTTAAAAGGCATTCATTTCAAATATCTTGAAATGCTGAATAAAGATGATAATGTCTACTGTTTTTACCAATGTTGTTTAAAACGAATTTTAAAATTACATTGCCCTCCTTCATTCAATTATTGTGAAGAGTTGGATATAAGCCAATAAAGTGGAACTTTACCTATATGTCAGTACCACATTTCTGGGGACAAAGTTGTGTTAAAAACACACAAATAATGCCTAAAACTTAGAAAATAAGATTTGTGAAAGTATTTTATTTTTCTGTTAGTGTTAAACCCTAAGAGCCTTAGTCTTTTTTTTAATTCAAAAATAGTTTGGGAAACATATTTCTGTTTATTCATTACTTCTCAGAAATGTTTATTTTTCGTGACTATATACAGACAATGCTGTCACTGAACTTGTAATTCCTTAGTTAAGATCAGTCAATATATGGCTATATACGTTTTACCTTCTTTCCTTTAATTTCTTTTTCTTTCCACCTCATTACCTAGTTGTTTCCTTATTCTTACATAAACATTGGTTTCAGATAATACTTCATCAAGTTCATTGATATAATATAAAATTGATATAAATAATTCCTGCTCATTTTACTCTGGGCTCTATACAATGTCTTATAAACTTTTTTTTTCAAGTGTTTAAGGGATTTTGATTACAGAGAAAGGAAATGAATGCAGATGATCTAACTGTGCATCATACAAAGTCCAAGATTCCTTTCCTTTCCCATAAAGCAGTAAAGTGAAATTCTTGACATAAAAGTCCTTTCCTTGAAAGAAGTAATTGACAGAGATGTGATAAATCTTCTGTCTCCCTGCTATCAAGGGATGCCTTCATCTTGTTGTCTTCCTGGGGTCACCCTTCACCAGCCTCTTCGACTTAGACAGAAGGGTAGTTCACTCTGTGATAATTCGTTTATGCTAGAGACTTCCTGGATTAGCCCAAGCCCATTTCCCTTTCAGCTTCAGATGCTTCAGAATACTACTAAAATAAAATCTCTTTCCCCAGGGCCTTTATTAAGTTAAAAACAGATTCAATTAAGTTAACTTCTGTTTTGCTGTTGTTTGTTATTTTTCAGTCACATCTGACTCTTATTTGAGGTTTTCTTGACAAAGATACTGGAGAATTTTGACATTTCCTTCTCCAGCTCATTTTACAGATGAGAAAACTAAGGCAAAAAAAAAAGTGACTTGCCCAGGGTTGCACAGCTGGTAGGTGTCTGAGGCTAGATTTGAACTCGTGAATCTTCCTGACTCCTGACCCAGAATTCTATTCACTTTGCCACCTTTTGTTACCACTAACTTTAATACAATAAGCTTTTAATAAAGTTCTTTTAAGGGAGGCAACAGTCGTCCTTGAGGTGAGGTTATTGGTTTTTCTTTCCTTTTTTCTTTCTGTCTTCCTTTCTCTCTTTATTTCCTTTTCTCTCTTTAGTTAATCTTTACAAATCTTGAGCTGAAATTTAGAGACCAGTATGATTGTATAAGTACAATTTATGTATGAGAGTCACTAAGAACCCAGGACCTTTCATGTCAAAATTATTGACATAGATCCAGTTGAAACTGGCCAGAAATATGTGGCTTGATGGCTTGTGGTTGCTGTGGTAGTGGATATGGAAACTCTAATGAAGTTTTTCCATGGAAAAAAAAACCAAACCAAACATCATTTAAGATATGGATGAGATAGCAAAGGAAGCAATATGAATTCCCACAGTTGCTGAACAGTGGTACCTAACAGAAGAATTCCTGGAAAAATTGTCAAAAACTTGTACTTCTGTTCTCTTTGAGCCTCGATTTCCTCATTTATAAAATGAAATGGTTGGTCCAAATGGCCTCTAAGATGCCCTTTAACTCCAAATACATGATGCAATCTATGATGCATTATCCAATATCCAAATCTATGTTCCAACCAAGAACAAAGCCTAAGCCCACCTCAGATGTTCATTAGTCTCTAAAGTTGATTTTCACTTTTATATGCATTTATCAGTACCACTCCTTCCCATTTACTGTTCCTCAGTAGCCTAACAATCATAGCTAAACAGAATCTTGTTATAAACACATACCTGTAAAAAGTTATTAGAAAGATAAAAGGATTTTATGGCATTTTACTTAAACTCATCGAGGTGGCACAGTAGATAGAGTTCCAGGCTTCTAGTGTCAGGAAGGCTCAGCATTCTGAGTTCAAATATGATCTCAGATACGTACTAGCTGTGTGATCCTGGGCAAGTCACTTAACCCTGTTTGCCTCAGTTTCCTCATCTGTAAAATGATGCTGAAGGAAAATGGCAAACCACTCCAGTATCTTTGCCGAGAAATGCCAAATGGAGTCACGAGGAGTCAGACGTTACTGAAAGGACTGGACAATGCCCATTTAATTGCCTTTAGGCCTTGGACTTGTTAGCACCATTGCATTTCATATGAATTGGATAAGAAGATCTGAGTTCTATTCCTAGCTCCTTTGTTTATTCTATGTTATCTTAGACAAGGCCTCAGTTTTCTCATCTATATAAAATAAAAAGATTGAACTACGTTATCTCTAAACTCCTTTCCATCTCAAAATCTATCATCCTATTATTGTCATTTTGCTACAATTCATAATTCAACTTGGCTTTCTTGGGACACATATTACAAATTGCTAAATTAAATTACTCCTGCCTAATTTTCCATTTTTTTTAGTTAATTCTTGTTTTGTAGGATCATAGGATCGTTGCTTTAAGGCTAGCAGGGACCCCAGAAACTTCTGAGTCTAATCCCCTCCTGTACAAATGAGTAAATTGGGGTATAGAGAGTTTATATGAGCTTCTCACAGTGACACTGTCACTCCCATCAGAGGCAGGATTCAAACCCAGGTCTTTCTCACATGTAGTCTAGCACTTTATCAATTACACAACACTGCCTCATTTTAAATTGTCAGGGAAATTGCAATGATTTACAGGACAGATCATATCAATATTTATTCTCACTATTTCACAGTTTGATAAAATATCTGACACCAACAGAAGAATTTCAAACATAAGATTGTAGTTTCAGATGCAGCTTTTCTAATGTAGCACATTCTTATTTTCATGAAGTGATTTAAATATTTATCCCATAAGTGAATCATTAACTAGTTGTTCTATGAATTATCTAGCTGTTTTCAGGGATAACATGGCAGGTCTTGGGCATCAACCTGTTTTGATGAAGTGGGATGATGTTTCCTCATATAAATGTCACAAGTAATGTGGCATTTTGTTTTAAGTTGATGAACTGAGGCATATTTTCTTGCAAACCTTATATCCCTGTAACATCTACCCATGGACCAAGTTTCTTGCATCCATTAAAAATTCCATTTTTGCTGCCCTCCATTTGGTTTTAAGATGACTCTCTGATGTGTCTTGATATTCTTTAGTAATGGCAAATTTCAGTCCTAATTAGTCAATTCCTTTGCACATTGTCATGGAAAAAATAGAAGTATATAGACATAGACCAAAATTTTGTGAATTAAAATTTGGAGGCATAAAAAAAGTATGTATCAATATAAATAAATAAATAGACCCATCTTTAGAATGGCTTTCTTTCTTTTTTGTTCTCATACTTGAGAATTCTAGTTGTTTTGACATTGTATTCTTGTTGCTATAGGATTGGTAATATTAATGGGAAAGCCAATGGCTTGCTTACTATGAAATAGCTCTAGTAAGAAATTTGTTTAATTATAATGATGTCTCTCCCTATCTTTCAAGAATCATTTTTGGACATTTTTTTAAAAAAATGTAAGAGTAAGATCAAAGTTAAGTGACTCGTATGACTCTTTTATTTTGTGTCTTGTCTTTTTAACCAACTTTATAAGCCATTGTGCTTATGTAGCTATGGGTATTGCTTTCCCATATGTAAAAGCAAGCACTAGGAAAATGCTTAGGACTCTAGAAAAGGAGAGAATAAAAAGATAAAAGCCTAAACCAGATGGATTAGAGTAGAATCACTTCCCCATCCTTACCAACCTACTGCAAATGACCCTTCATATTCTCTTGATCTGCCTTAGTTTACACTCAAATTTTCCTCAAGTTTATTATCCTTAGAAGAAAAGACTTTGTACAGCATGAAGAATAATTTCTATACAGTATGTATAATGTTTATATTTAGAATGTTATGATTGGAACATGACATTTTTTCCGGGAGTCTAAAAGCATATTTGGCTTTCCGGATAATATAGTTATGCCTTTTATTGACTTCTGTTCATAATACATAAGCCATTGGAATCCATATTTTCTTATTGAGTCTGAAATCCATCATGAAAGAAAATATACGAAGAAGAAATAAGCAGAACTAACAAACCACTTATTCTAGTCCTAATCAGACACCTTCCAAATGTGTGTTTAATTCTCCAAAAAGAAAAACTCTCTATATTCTGGACATTGTCCATGTTGTAATTTGAAAGTTAAGTTTGTAGCAAACCCAATTTGCTTTCTAAGATTGTCTTTTGGTAAACTTAAAGTTGACTCTAGTCATTTTGGTATTTCTTCTGTGGTCTCCATTCTGTTTCCTCAAAGGATGCTGACCTGTTGGATGTAGAAAGCAAACACTTCGAAGATCTAGAGTTTCAACAGCTGGAGCATGAGAGCAGGTTGGATGAAGAGAAAGAGAAGCTGACCCAACAGCTCTTACGGGAAGTAGCTGAATATCAAAGGCGCATTGTCTCCAGAAAGGTAATTCTACTGGGTTCTTTTAAAAGTTAAAAAAAAAAAGGTTGTCACAGAAAGCACAAGTACCATAGACTTCATCAGACATAAGCAGTCGTAATCTCATTGCTGCAAAGCACTTTATATGCTTTAAAGTCCTGTGTGTTATTGTTACTACTAATTATTAGCTGTGGTTTTTATTAGTATGCATATATGTATGTATGTGCAGAGGCAGGGGAAATTCATTATAGCTTTGGGAAAATCAAGAAAAACAACTATAATGATGAGTAATTGCCTGAAACCACAATGAGAAAATATCATTGCCTTTGTTATATTGAACCTTGAGTTCATCATTAACAAAAGAGGAAAGATTTTATTCTTTTCCTTTGTGAGAACCAAAATGGAAGGGGGAAATGTCACTTCTCTGATCATTTGTCTTGACCTGTTTCCCTTTGGAACCAAAATATCTCAATGTTCAGAATAGCACTCTAGAAGGTTGAGTCTTTGTTGGGAAGGGGAGTGGGGGAAGGAGAATTTCCTCTGTTGCTATTTTCTGCTGTTATCATTACAGATAGCTAGGTAGAACTAGGAAAATCAAGGAGACACAGTGGATAGAGTGCTGCCTGGATTCAGGAAGCCCTGAATTCAAATCTACCCTTAGACACTACTAGCTGTGCTACTATCACTTAAATCACTTAAACTTTCTTGCCTCAGTTTCTTCATCTGTAAAATGAGCTAGAGAAGGAAATGGCAAACCACTCCCATATCTTTGCCAAGAAAACCCCAAATATGATCACAAAATGTTGGACATAACTGAACAAAAACAGAAAAAGATAGAGCTAGAGAAGGCTCTCTAAACCAGAGATATTCATCCTCTTACTAACAAAAGCCCAAAATATAGGATTAAATTCTCATCCTATGCCCTTCCAATACTGCACTGATAAAAGTAAAAGAGGAAAATGGGAAGAGAAGAATTTTTTCTTTAATGTTCAGTTTAAAAAAAGAAACTGAAAATATTTGTTTGTAAACAAGGGTGTTTCCCAAGATGATGTTTGCTATGTTCTATAAAGAGATTTTCTGTGGCCTTCTTTATTTCTTAAAATAGTTTTAAAAATTAAGTTCCATTGACCTTAAGTAAGATTCCTGGGAGACCAAATATCTTTCCTAACTAAGAGGCATTCTCCTCACTCTAGACTGAATCCTAACATTAGAATCTCTGAGGTCTCAATGGGTGGGGGAGGGATTAGAGGGAAGGAGAGAATTTGGAATTCAAAATTTAAAAAAAATGAATGCTAAAGTAAGACATATATATATATACATATATCTTTATACACATATGTGTGTACATATATATATAAATATATATATGTATATATAAATTTTTAATTAACCAAAGCAGTTTGGTGTAGAAAGAGTACCGAATATTAAGTACACAACTGGTTTTCCAATTTCAGATCTGCACCTTACAAACTATGACTTTTGGCAATTCATCTGCCATTTTTGAGCCACAGTTTGATCATCTGTAAAGGGGTAGGACTAGATGACCTATAGTTCCCTCCTAGATCTCAAGCCTATGCTTTTATGGTCCATTTTGCCTTAATCAAGAATATTATTGGGGCAGCCAGGTGGCACATTGATAGAGTGTGCATTGATAGTACATTGAGGATGATTCTTCTCTCTGAGTTTAAATCTCACCTCAGACACTTGCTAGCTCTTTGACCCTGGGCAAGTCACTTAACTCTGTTGGTCTCAATTTACCCATCTGTAAAATGGTCTGGAGAAGGAAATGGCAAACATTCCAGGGTCTTTGCCAAGAAATCCCCAAACGGGGTCATGAAGAGTCAAACATGACTGAAAAATGATTCAACAGCAACACAAGTATCTGTTATCTATTGTTATCTATTTTCTACTAGGAGAAAATTTCTGCATTAAAGAAGCAAGCCAGCCACATTGTCCAGCAAGCTCAAAGGGAACAAGATCATTTTGTAAAAGAGAAAAATAACTTAATTCTAATGCTACAAAGAGTAAGTGCTGTCTCTTGGTCATCTGAACACTGTCATAAAAGTGTTCTCTTGTTTTTACCCATTTTTCCCCTATTTTTCCCTAAGTTGTATTAACCACAAATATTCATAATTGGTAGTTTATATTTTAATGTTTTAAAGATGAAGTATTTTGTAGTATTGTAACACACTAAACCCTTAAATTTGAAACATTTTTCCATATCTATAGATTTAGAGACATAGATGTACTTTAGTATAGACTTTAGAAAGATAGTAATTTGCTTCTGTCAAACTTTCAGTGTAATCTGTTTATAGCACTGTCAGATATAGATTTTCTTTTGCCTCACAGGCAATTATATTTAACTTAACTGTCTTGTCAGGTGAATGGTATGACTTGGGCATCTGGCCCTTACACATGTATTCCATTACCTTGTTGGGATGCTTGAAATACTCACCATAGTCATTCCTTTTAATCAAGGAATTGTGAATATAGAAGGTATTGGATAAAAGAAGTAGTTCTTGGAATCAGGAAAACTGGGTTTCCATTCTAGTTCTAGCATTTACTAGCTGTGCAACCCTTGCAAAATTACTCTGACCTCGGTTTCTTCATCTGTAGGGTGGGAACAACATTTACACAAAATAACTCGTAGATGATTTTGAGGGAGACCTTAAAAAAATAGATCTTCGTGATGCCTTTTGTTTCTGTATCATCTACATTTCCCCTTCTATCTCTCCCTCTAACCCCTCCCAAATAACCATCCTTTATGATAATGAATATTTTAAAGAAGAAAATGAGGGGAAAAAACTCAGCAAGTCAGTAAATTCATTGAGAAAGTCTGCAATCACATGCACTGTTACACACCGGAGGACTCCAACCTCCAGAAAGGAGCAGGGGAAGATGCGTTCTTATTCCTCTTCTTAGGGAAAGCAGTCATTTTAAAAATCTTTAGGTGCTATGTAAGTGTGCATTACTACCACTTCTCTTATTTTGTTACTTGGAAATGGTCATTGAGTAGCAGTCATACAATACTATGTGCCATAGATTAAAACAGGGTGTCCCAAAAGTCCTAGTGCCATTTTATGCTATTAAAGAACATGAAGACTGGAAAACCTCATTAGCTGATTTTAATGTTACTTAGAAGAAAATAGGGCTGAGGACCAGCATATAGAAGCTACAAGATTCCTTCGGAACAGATTAATATTAAAGCTTGAATAGCTTAAAATGCACCAATATTTTTTTTTACACCCTTTATACAAAATTGTTAGCCAAATCCGAATCCTGAAGAAGGAGGTACATTATCTAGACATTTAGACAGGGAAGCCCCTGGAGAGCAGGTCAGAGGTAAAGGAAGAAGGAGGAACAGAGAAAGAGAATGCTGAGCTCCCTAAGGAAGACTTCAAAACACAGAGTAAGGGAGGGTTGCCACAAATGAGCTTGACGTAATTCACAATTTTACCTGTGGTGGACCCTAAACTTAACTGGACCTTGTAATCTTACAGGAAAAGGAGAACCTTTGCAATCTGGAAAAGAAATATTCCAACCTTTCTGGAGGAAAGGGGTTTCCAATCAACCCCAATAGTCTAAAAGAGGTAAGAAGAGTCCTCAGTTACTTTGAACTTGGATTAATCTCAATTTTAAGTCTCTGGGAATACTTGGCACTTGTGTTCTGATAAAGACAGGATGTATGAAAAAGAAATGGTATCAAAGTTTTCATGGTCTAGCTGTAGTCAGCCTCTTTCCTTATGTACTTTGGAATTTTCAGTGATTATCTTTTATGTTAAATGGTAACTGCAAGGCACATGCTAAATGTACTTTAATACATAATGAAAAAAAACTTTTTGTCTTCCCTAAGTCATCAAATTTTATTTGACTTTAGGAATAGCACTAACTTAGAATTTCTAAAACAGCTCAAGGCAGAGCCCAATATTGGTCTGTTTTTAGTGCTCAGATTCTGTCTCTTTTTCTTGATTTGATTTTCTGGCTGAGTTTCAGAGAAGGGAAACACACTTAAAATGTCAGTTCCTTAAACAGTGTTTCCTTGATCTGGTTTGAATACTTGCTTTCCTAACTCCCTTCCACTTTCCATACCCTTGCCACCCCTTCTGTGTTTATTTTCTCTCTGTCTGTCTGTCTCTCTGTCTGTCTCTATCTCTCTGTCTCAGTCTCTCTGTCTCTAGCTCTCAACCTCTCTCTCAAAGCTTCTATATAGATCAAGATAAATATCCCCTTCTCCTTTCCATATTCATATTCATTTTTTTACCCTTTCCCAATTTTTTTGTAGAGACTATACAAATTACATACCAACATTAAGATTATTTTGCTACTGATTCAAAAGCTTGAAATTTATTTGGGAAAAGAAAAGTCCTTATTAGGACAAGTAATGAATTCCCTAAAATGGTTGCATAATTCAAATCCTTACTACATATTTCCACTGGGCTGGAATCAGTTACCAAGTTTTACATAATTATAACTTCTAATAGTGTGGATTTGAATACATGGGATTTTATTCCCTTTATGGGATTCATTATTCACAATAATCAGAATCTACCTATTATTTAAGAATTAAAATCATTAAAGTAATATATATTGCACAGTTTGAAAATCATAATTTTTTTAAAACCCTGCAAACTTTTGTTGACATGTGAAGACTGGAAAACCTCTTGTTAATTTTAAAGCCACTTAGAAGAAAACAGGGCTAAGACTGACATATATAAGTCATATGATTTCTATGGTACAGATTAATGTAAAGTTTTCATACATACCAGGTAAAAGGTACATTGCATTTAAATGCTTAGCCCATGTTTGCAATGTTAGTCAATAAGTCATGTTGCTGCTGGAGAATGCATTTCTTAAGGTAGCCTTCCTATCTTATTCTACTTTATAATCTCTCTAACTATTTAAAAATATTAACTAAAGCATTTACTTTTCTTCTATATACCTGATAATTTCCTAGTTTCACTCTTTATTTCATTTTTCCTCCTATTCCTTCATTAAATGCAAACCACATAGGACTTGAGGAAGCAACTCAAAGGTACTTTCTAAGAAGTTATTATATTGCTTTTTTCCTAGTTGCTTTTTGATTCTTCTGATGCCTCTTTGAAAGTGAATTTTAAAAGATCATCCCATTTAAAGCTATTTTAAGAGGGTGAAGGCTTAGAAAATAGGCTCCCTCTTAGAGAACTGTGAAATGGTTTTACCTGAGGTTCTTGCCCTTATTATCTATCCTTTTTGTCTCTGTTTCATGTTTATAATGTTATGTTTTACTTTGAGCGGTTGATTACATGGTTAGCCATAAGCCAACTAAGTTTTGCATGTTTATTTGTTAAATCCAAATGCATGAAAGTACCTCCATAGATCAAATCCATTTATTTCTAGGAGAAATTCCAGTGTACAACAAAGTCCACTGGAACTATATTTAAAACATAACAGCAATTTAAGCTGCTAGTTGATTCAATTTCTTGCTGTTTTAGTTAGATACAGCAAAATTCTATGATGATAAATCTGAAGGGTCTATTGTCTTCCCTAAATTCATTTTATTAAAACTTTACCAATGTAATTTTAAGCATCAGCTACCTCTAAATGCTAGGTAGCTAAGTGGCCCAGGGGATAGAGCACTGCACTTGGAGACAGAAAGGAATAGGTCAAAGCAAGTCACTTTGTCATTACGAGCCTCAGCACCTTACCTGTCTGGTGAAGCTGAAATGTACTAAAGTGCTTTGCAAACCTTAAAGTACTGGGCAGACGTTTGTTATTTTTATCATCATCATTTCCTTATTATGCTGAGGAAACAAAGAGAAATAGCAAAACAGTTCCTGCTCTCAAGATGTCAGTGCTTTCACATTCAATACATGTTTATTAATCACCTTCTCTGATCACGGCAAATAACACAAAGATGAAATAAGTTATAGTTCCTGCCCTCTCAGATCTCTAAATACCATTACTAAGTTTATTAATAAGTTTTACTGGGGGGAGGGAATGTCATCATTATGGCTACATTGAATTTAAAGATGACTCTTAAATTGGTTAAATACACAGTTTAGAACCTCTAGTCCTATTATATTCCATCAGAGTAAAATGGACCCTATGTTTTCAGTGAAGCATCAGCTCTGGTAGAACTTATCAAGGTGGAAAGACTATTGTAGGTCTAGAACTGCACTTGTCTAGGACCAATCTACCTTGTTGTGTTTGTCCTTTGTTCTCGAGGAGGACCATGACATCAGGATGATGACATGACTTGCAGTTGACTTTGATTTGAGTGAGGTAGTTCAAGGTCAGCAGTCTCACTTTTTCCTCCAGGGCCATGTGGGTCCAGTGACCTGCTATTGATCCAGGCACCTGGAGATGGCCCAGGATTCAGTGTGGGACCCTGGCCATTTTAGGTTTAAGGTTATCAGATTCTCACTTTGAGTGAGATACATCCATTCAATGAATAGGCCTCTTTAAGTAGTTGCTCAAGGGATGGTAAAAGAAAAACAGTTACTATTTAGTATTTAAAATAAACAAATACTAAACAGGACCAGCCTACCTGAGATCAGATGGAGTTATCATCATGAGGCTAACATCTGAAAGATGAAAATTTTGGCCCCAAGAAGCTAATACAACTCTTAATGAGATGTAAAAGAGTTGTCACTGATGTTAGTGGAATAATCATCCTCAAGAATAAAGATATGGATGCTATGATTGTAAGGTAGTAAGTATAGTTTGGAAATAATGCAGGCTTTTGTTAACTTGGGGCCAGTGGAGCTGAGTTTAAATACTGGCATGGCTAATGCTAACCATATAACATTAAGCAAATTACATAATCCTGCTGGGCCTCCATTTCCCCAATGAACTTGAACTGGAAGACTTCTAAGAATCATTCCAGCTCTAGCTCTATATATATGACTGTAAATTTGGTATAATAATAAAAAAGCATATCTTCATAGCAACTTGAGGTATATATGTTTAATTTACAGTTGTTTCTTTCAAACTGTATTGAATCCACTATCCCAGTTGGTTTTCTTACCTACATGGGAAATGGTCAGGAGGGCTATTGGGAAGATTGTAGGAGCAATGATACAGGAGGGAACAAGGTTTTTGTTCTAGATCAGTGGTTTGTCTTTCACTCATTTCTTGCTAGGAACCAAGGGGAGACAGGAAGCACAGTATGACTATTCCTGCCTGTAAGCTCCTTGAGGTCAGGGACTGTCTTTTTGTTTGTGTTTTTATCTTCAGTGCTTAGCGCAGTGCCTGGCACATAGTCAGCACTTAATAAATATTTATTTCCTTCCACCCTCTCTCTCCTACTTAATTTCTGAAAGGTAAAGCATGAAATTAATTATCATCTAAGTGTGCCAAGTCAGGAATGTGCTATAGATGGGAAATATCTTGTTTCTTCTTCCTTTTGTGGAATTCAATTTGGATTCTGATTATTTCTCCAAAACTTTCTTATTTCTTCTTTTACCATAATCCTGCTTTGGAATGGTGAGGAAGGAGATTTGTTGTTGGATTTTGAGTTCAGGGAAAAGGAAGAATCCATTTAAGAAGTATACAAAAGTTAAGAAAGATGGGGGGGGGTGGAGCCAAGATGGCAGAGTAGAAAGCCTCATGTATGCTAGCTCCAAACCCACAGCCCATATATTTCCTGCAAGAAGAACTCCCCACGAATTCTGGAGCACTGCAAGGTACGCAGAAACACAGTGGAAAAGATTTCCGTTCCAGAGAGCCCTGGAGAGCCGTCCCCAGGGTCCGTCACGCCCCGGAAAGCAGAGTCCATCCCTGCGCTGCCCTGGCCATGCAGCCGAGAGGGGTAGATTCAAGCAGCCTTCAGGGACAGAATCTCCGGCGGCTAGGAAGTTACCTCTGCCCACAGACGCTACAGGTCAGTGAGAGAGACTTCTGGGCTGGCCGAGAGGGGAGTGGGGTGTCTCCGTGACTCGGGCCCCTTCTGGAGGCAGTGGCGGAGGGAGCGTCAGAGGCAGCAGCAGTGGCAGAGGCAGCAGCGGTGGCCTGGGACTCCCCGAGCAGCACACAGAAGTTCAGGGCCATGACCAAAGGTCTCTGCATAAACCCCCTGAGGGAAGTGAGCCTGGGAGGCGGCCCTGCCCCCACCCAAGCACCAGAACTTAAGCTCACATTGAATAGCAGCGGCGCCTGCCGCAGAAAGCCCATTTGAATCTCAGACCCCAAGAACTAGCTGGGCGGATCTAGGCCGGGGTGGACAGGAATCTCAGAAGGCAAGTAACTGGCTGGGAAAATGCCCAGAAAAGGGAAGAAAAATAAGACTATAGAGAGCTACTTTGAGGGAGTACAGATGTTCCTGCCTTTCAATTCTGATGACGAGGAACTATTCTTACCATCAGGGAAAGACGTGGAGGTCAGGGCCTCTGAATCCCAGACATCCCAGGTGGAGATCCGGTGGGCTCAGGCCATGGAAGAGCTCAAAAAGGATTTTGAAAAGCAAGTTAGACAGGTGGAGGAAAAACTGGGAAGAGAAATGAGAGAGATGCAAGAAAAGCATGAAAAGCAGGTCAACACCTTCCTAAAGGAGACCCAAAAAAAGGCTGAAGAAAATAACACCTTGAAAAATAGGCTCACTCAATTGGCAAAAGAGGTTCAAAAAGTCAATGAGGAGAAGAATGCTTTCAAAAGCAGAATTAGCCAAATGGAAAAAGAGGTTCAAAAGCCCACTGAAGAAAATAGTTCTCTCAAAATTAGAATGGAACAGATGGAGTCTAATGACTTTATGAGAAACCAAGAAATCACCAAACAAAACCAAAAGAATGAAAAAATGGAAGAGAATGTGAAATATCTCATGGGAAAAACAACTGACCTGGAAAATAGATCCAGGAGAGACAATTTAAAAATTATGGGACTACCTGAAAGCCATGATCAAAAAAAGAGCCTAGACATCATCTTCCATGAAATTATCAAGGAAAACTGCCCTGATATTCTACAACCAGAGGGCAAAATAAGTATTGAAAGAATCCATCGATCACCGCCTGAAAGAGATCCAAAAAGAGAAACTCCTAGGAACATTGTGGCCAAATTCCAGAGTTCCCAGGTCAAGGAGAAAACATTGCAAGCAGCTAGAAAGAAACAATTCCAGTATTGTGGAAATACAATCAGGATAATTCAAGATCTAGCAGCTTCTACATTAAGGGATAGAAGGGCGTGGAGTAGGATATTCCAGAAGTCAAAGGAACTAGGACTCAAACCAAGAATCACCTACCCAGCAAAACTGAGTATAATACTTCAGGGGAAAACATGATCTTTCAATGAAACAGAGGACTTTCAAGCATTCTTGATGAAAACACCAGAGCTGAAAAGAAAATTTGACTTTCAAACACAAGAATGAGAAGAAGCATGAAAAAGTAAACAGCAAAGGGAAGTCATAAGGGACTTACCAAAAGTGAACTGTTTACATTCCTACATGGAAAGACAATATTTGTAACTCTTAAAATTTTTCAGTATCTGGGTAGTTGGTGGGACTACACACACATACACACACACATGTACATGCGTGCACACACACATACACATATGCACGCACATACAGAGACAGAGAGCACAGAGTGAATTGAAGAGGATGGGACCATATCTTAAAAGAAATTAAGGTAAATGGTGAGAGAGAAATGTAGTGGGAGGAAAGAGGGTGAAATGGAATGGGGTAAATTATATCTCATTCAAGAGGCAAGCAGGAGACTTTTTAGTGGAGGGAAAAAGAGGAGAGCTGAGAAAAAAACAAGTTTACCCTCATCACATTTGACTAAAGGAAGGAATAAAATGCACACTCATTTTGGTATGAAAACCTATCTTACAATACAGGAAAGTGGGGGAGAAGGAGATAAGCAAGGGGGGGGGATGATGGAAGGGAGGGCAATGGGAGGAGGGAGCAATTTGAAGTCAACACTTGGGGAGGGACAGGATCAAAAGACAGAATGGAAACAATGGGGGGCAGGATAGGATGGAGGGAAATACAGTTAGTCTTATACAATACGACTATTATCAAAGTCATTTGCAGAACTACACAGATAGGGCCTATATTGAATTGCCTGCCTTCCCAAAGGGAATGGGTGGGGAGGGAGGGATGGGGAGAATTTGGAACTCAAAGTTTTAGGAACAACTGTTTAGTATTGTTGTTGCTACTAGGAAATAAGAAATACAGTTAATGGGGAATAGAAAGTCATCTGGCCCTACAGGACAAAAGAGAAGATGGGGACAAGAGAAGGGAGGGATGATAGAAGAGAGGGCAGATTGGTGATAGGGAAAATTAGATTGCTCGGTGTATTGGGGTGGGAGGAGCGGATAAAAGGGGAGAAAATTTGGAACCCAAAATTTTGTGAAAATGAATGTAAAAACTTAAATAAATAAATTTTTATTAAAAAAAAGAAAGATAGGAGGGAATCATAGCTGAGAAAGTTTGGCAAATAGAGGTTAATATTGGCACATGAAAAGCATTTTGCTTGGTGTGGTGTTTTTTGAATTTGGGGTATAATTCATCCATATCCACAATGCATTACATTTTAAAAGCAACATACTTTACAGGAACCTTATTGATCACACAGCAGTTACAAGATTGATGTCAGGTGTTTTGTTAAACGAACATCTTATACAACCTGACAAGACAGATTGATTAAGAATTTATAATGCAGTAAAAATACACTCAGGAAAATCGAGAACGTGAACAAAGGCAAACAAGTTGTATACATTTATTAACTATAGTGCCAAGATGCAGGAATATTGCTTTTCTTCATTGTAGTAAATAACTTTCACTAACAGTTGTAGATATTTCACACACATCTGCATATACAAGGGTAGTTTTTGCTAATCTGCTACCTACATACTTCAGCCCAAGTGAATTAACAGTGAACTTTCTGTGACACTCCATGAAAATAAGTTGTCAACCCCATGCAGTTTGCTTTGTGTGAACAACAGCTACAAAGACCCTAAAGCCTGATCTTTTGTCTTTTTTATGCACCAAGGGCCTAACACATAGTAGGTGCTTAAAAGTGACTATAAAATTGAATTGATTTGAATTCCACCTTTGATAGACATATGCTTTCATCTTCTTTTCTAAAAATGGTAATGGATTTGTAATGTGATGATCTAGTCCCACTGTCTTTGCCAGTTCCCACTTATGACTAATAGAATAGATTTATGAGGTAAAATCCTGTGGCTGTGGAACAGCAGAAAACTAACCAACCCATGAATGTGTCATACTGGCGATCTTGACCTCTTTGACACTATACTTTAATCAAAGAAATAACAAGAGATTGGATTCATGTCTTCATTTTGATACAGTCTTCTAAATTAACTAGAATAAATCAATGAAATAATATTTAACTCCTAATTCTACGGTCCTGTGCTGAAATTATATATTGATCTTGCCTTGTTCAAAAATGATATATTGATCTTATAAAGCTGGGGCAAATTTTCATTACTTATTTCCAAACTATTTAAACATCTGATAGCCTTCCAATGCTATTAAAATATAATATGCCTTTAGTTTTAGGTATTTGGGGTTTTTTTTAGCCATAACCACAATTTCTAGGTCAAAACATTTAATTACTTAATACCTTCATTTCACAAAAAAAAAAAAAAAAAAGATTCTCCACCTTTCCTGAAATCTCCTTTCCAAAGAATTGATACTATGCCATCTATCCAGGCATATGCTGATTCAGATAGTCTTATAATTATTCCCAATTGGATAACCCCCCTTTTCAAAAGAGTATTTCATCCTTCCCTCCTAGTCTCTTCAATGGTAATTCAGAGCCCCCAAAATCATCTTTCTTTTGTCTTTCATTTTTGTTGGCAGGAATTTTTATAACTGCTAGGTGCTGCTGTGCCTGGAGTCTGAAAGACATGAGTTCAAATGTGACCTTAGATACTTCTAACTATGTGACCTTGGGCAAGTCACTTAACCTCAAGTCTGCCTCAGTTTCCTCATCTGTAAAAGGGATAGTAGTACTTACCTCCCAGGGTTTTCATGAGGATCAAATGAGGCAATACTTGTAAAGTACTAAGAAAAATGCCCAGCACATAGTAGGTGCTTAATAAATGCTTATTCTCTTCCCCTCTCTTGTCCTTTTGATATACCATTTCTATGATTTGTTTGTTTTTACTGTCCTAGGTTTCTCATAGCCATTTATAGCCATTTTCTATAGGATGACCAGAACTTATGTGAAATTTTCTAACCCAAAAGCTCAAACTCATAAAAATGACAGTAATTCAAACATCACTCTTGCTGTTCCACATTTATGATGTATGTGAATGTTCATGGATGTATGTAAACCATTCACCTTTTTAATGAAAGGTTTAATGGGAAAAGAGAGCATAAGCTGATTTTTATTTCTATTTATTCTGTAGGATCTCTGCCACGCCCCTTATAAATCTGGCCCACTTGTTCTTTCATAATGTAGAAACCAATGACTTAGCTCCCTCTTGTTCCTTCCTCCAGTAACTAAAAAGAGACTCCTTCTACCCCCAGTCTAAAGTATGTGTCTTCTAATCAATTAATTAAGAGATAGGTTCTCAGGAGATAAAATGAAGGAGTAAGGATTTAGACAACAGGTTCTTGAAAGAAAGGGTGGGATGTACACTATGATAACTTTTATATGATGACAGTAATGATTAACTTGCATTTTAGAGATGATCCATCCAAAGAATGAACCAGGTGATACCACCTATCATTAAATGCAAGTCATTTTAAATGAAAGGATTTGTTGAACAATTATTGTGATGTCACCACAGGGAGAGAAAAAGCATTGTTAAAAGTTTAGGCTGTCTTTGCTCATATTTAAGCCCTACAAAGGTAATTTAATGCTGATCATTATTTCTTTAAGAAGTCATTTGGCAATAATATCACAGATATTTGGCTGTGTCACTCTAAACTAACCTCCATTGTACTTGATTCATTAATACCCCTGCATGCCTCAGCTTTTGCTCCCTTTGTATTTAACTTCTGAATTCCTCCTTTTAGGGCTTTATCAGTGTAAATGAAATTAATGAGCTAGGTGGCAATTCCACGAATCTATCCCCTTCTACTCATCTCCCCACTGACGCTGATGCTGATGCTGATCCCACTGAGCCTTCCACCGCTGTGCTGGCCAACCAGCCACAAAATCAAGAGGTTTGTTGGAGTGACATTTCATTCATTGACTGCATTTCCTCATGTCATAAATTAACCCGGAATTAACTGCAAATGGGAGGGTATGTAGCAAATTTATCTGTTTGGGGAAAGATCAGTCACATTGGGTTGGCAAGACATATTCATTCTTGGGTTTGTAAATAACAACAGCAGAAGAAGCAATAGGAGTAATTGATACTTGTGTTGCAGTATAAAGTTGACAATGCATTCTACATGTAATATTTTTATTGCTTATGAAATGTGATTTTATCTGAGGGAAGTCAAACCGAAAGTTAGTTGGGAAGTTAAAGCCTACAAACTGGCATCTTACATTGACCAAACCCAACCCTCATTTATTTAGAAATTTGAAAGAGCTGATTAGAGAATAGGCTAAAAGTATTATATGGAATGATGATTGACATACAGTGATTATTTTCCTTGATATTTGATTTGATATGTGTATGTCTGGGTGAATTTTAAGGCATTCTAAGGGGAGGGTAGAATAGTGACAATAGTATAAGGAAAATTGGAGCCAATGTTCTGCTGATTTAGGTTAAATATTTATTGTTTAGAATTTTGGCAATTAGAAAAAGAAACCCCTCTTTTTTGTAGGTTCTTTTGAAAAGCATAACAAAATATATTATTAAATTAGGAATCTGATTTGTTTGTGAAACTTGCCTTTTCATTACATGTAGACACATCCATATACTTTCTCTTCTCTTATAAAGCTACAGTCACCTGTCTGTTCTGGCTCTATATCTCCTCACTCACTTTCTCCTCATCCTATTGCTCAACTTCCATCAGTCCATTGGCCTGAAGTCTTGGCTGCCCCACCTGTCGACTCTTTTCCTTTAAATGATACACCTCCGCCTCTTCCAGCTAAAAAGCATCGGAGGCACCAACAGGTAACAAGGGATGCAGCACTGATAGTTAGGGTAGCCTTTGCTTTGACAATCAAGCCACTTCTTCATGGTGATCCCATGGCTGTTTGGGTTAGGACAAAGGAAACAGTATATGGAAATGCTGGTCTTTTTCTGAGTGTACTTTATTACTGGTCAAGTCCTGATGTACCCCCAAGCTTTGATTAGTGTAGAGTTGAGGGGCATCAAGAGATAATGGTTGTTAAAACCTTACAAACTTTCAAGCAGCATTATATCACAAAATTCCAGAGTTAGAAGGGCCCCCAGAAGCCTAGTCCAACCCTGACACAGAAGGAATCCTCACAATAACACAGCCAGCAAGTAATTAGCCAGTCTGAGAGAATCCATAATCCCTGCTGATGCAAAGCTTCTTTATTTCCTAATCTATGGTACCTCAATTTTCAGTTACTTGAATTTTGACCTATTACAAGTGAAGGGTTTTTTAAAAAAATAATACTTTATTATCCTTTTCATGCCCTCTACTATTTAGATATTCAATTTTAAGCATATCTTTTATCAATCTTGTCTAAACCATACATATACATAAATTCTAACTAGTATTCAGGAATAATAAAAAAGGCAAAGAAAATGAAGTATATTTATTTGAATTCAAATTGAGTAGTAAAAGCTCATAATGTCCTTGAAGAGTGCTAAAAATAATCCTAAACCAGAGGTTCTTAACTTTTTTTGTGTGTGACACAGACCCATTAAACAATCTGGTAAAAGCTATGAACTCTTTCTCAGTCATATTTTAAATGAATAAAACAATATACATACCATTACAAAGGAAACTAATTACATTGAAAAACAGTTATCAAAATACATTTTTTTAAAAATGTTCAGAGATTCCCTAATGAAGAATACCTGCAAATAAGTATTAAAATTTAGATGACTATCCATTCAACTCTATCCTTGTCACTATGCCTTGCCTTCCTATGCCTCCCTTCCCCGTCTCAAAAAAAACTATTTTGGCTCCTGCCCTTTTGTAGAGCATTGTTACCCCTACTTATTTATAGATTACTGTTCCCTAAACATGGTGGCAGGAAAGGCTGCTGGTTTTAAAAATAGGCACAGGTAACTGTAATTCACAAGGAAATGTTGCTAGAAATTGAAGAAAAGATTATGTATAACTGTGGTCTCCATCCTTTCTCCCCTAGAAACTCAACCTTGGGCAAAAGTATTATCTAGCAGTTAAATGAGTTTTCAAATCCAGGTTTTGCTGTTGAGCATTAATTGAACTCAGATTGGGGTGAATAGGAAAGAGAGTAGGCTTTGGGGGATGTGGAGATTTTATCTTTCTTTCATGATATACCAAAAAGGAATCGTAGTAGCTTTTTGGATTTTAAAATTTTTACTATCTGATCACAGTGGTGGCCAATGAGTCAAGATTTCTAATATATTTTCCCCCAAGGTTTCTTATAACTTTAAAAACACACACACAAATAATTTGGCACCAGAGTATTTATGTTGTTTGGACCAAACCAAACCACTGTCTTTTTTCCTGAATAATGATAGGGATAGGGCCTGGAGCTGTGATTTGAGGAAATATCAGGGAAGAAACTTTCTTTACTAATAATGTCAGAGAAGTCCCAGTTGAGCTGATCACCACCATCTCTGTAACCTAATATCATAGGTTACCCGACCTAAGAGGTCAGGTTACCAGGCCAGAGTCACGCAATCAGCATATGTGAGAGGTCAGGTGCTCCTGACTCTAAGGCCAGCTTTGTCTGTGCACTCTGGTTCAATGCCCCCTCTAAACAGCAGTGACCATTAATGAACAAACAGCAGACATATTAATGATTCCCTCCTAAACACTCAAGGTAGCTAAGAGACACAGTGCATAGAGTGCTGTGCAGTCAGGACAACTCATTTTCCTGAGTTCAAATCTGGCCTCAGACATTTACTAGCTGTATGACCCTGGGCAAGTCACTTAACCCTGTTTGCCTCAGTTTTCTCACCTGTAAAATAAACTGGAGAAGGAAATGGCAAAATAGCATCTTTGCTAAGAAAACTCCAAATGAGGTCACAAAGAGTTGGACATGATTGAACAATCTAAACAGCTAGCTATTAATGTAAAGCGATGGGTCTTATTATCATAATAATAATACTTTTAATATTATACACATAAAACTACCCTGAAGTTGTTTATTAATAGTATACTAAGCCCCCCAGTAAAGTTGCCAAGTTCTTGTGCCACACTTTTTAACAGACTGCTTATTTATAATATTATTTATACAGAACTGACTGCCTCCCTTTAATGGCTTCATTTAATGTAGTGTTTTCATTAAGACTATGGGAGATATGCTAATATACTGGTGTGCAGTTAACAAAATACTTTTCCCACAAGAGCTCTATGGGATTGATAATTTTGGCATCTTGATCCCCATTTTACAGGATAGTGACCCTCACAGAGTGGTAGGGAAATACCTAATATCACACAACTAGTTAGCAGTAGAGCCAAGATTAAAACTGAGGTCTTCTTACTGGTCCTGCCAATTTTTCTGTTACAATATGCATCCTTTGAGAATGAGGGAGAGACAGAAGCATGGTTCAGTGCTGGGGAGTCTAACTTTTCTATTCATATGTACATTTAGTTTTTCATTTGTTTGGAACGTCTGTTGTTAGTGTGATATTTGGGGAACAAGGTTACCCCAGTAAGTAAATCTCCCTACTGTTCATGTCATGTTTTTGTCAAGAAAAATTTAGATATATTCAGTAAAATGATCTGCAGGAGGGTTTAAATAGGGGAAAAACTGCTGTTTTGCACCCCTTGGCAAAGGCATTTAATACAAGTGTGATACCCAATAGAATAACGAATATGAGAACAAGATGTGGATTTGAGGCTTATATTTTAAAATAATCAACCTGTAGTTAGACTTTCAGATAACTTCCCTGCTTATTTGTTCTTTCTCTCCATTTTCTACCTTTATTCTCATTTTTCTTCTGTTCCTATTTTCTCATTCACTTCTAAGAACTGTCAAGAGAGATGAGGGAGAAACTATTTGTCTCACCTGTCAAGTGGATGCTTCACCATCCACAAGGAATCATGATAATAATTTGCAAGTCTTCCTGAGACACTAACAGAAATGCAAGTTGAGGATTGGTCATTTTTAGTATTAAAGCTGTCATAGTAAATCCTGTCACTGTCTGTGCACCTAGTCTTGGGACCAGGGTTTTACTCGGGTTTGTTTTAAAGGGGCTTTGTGACTTTGGAAAAGATGGGTTTACGTCTCTGCTCCTTAATTTCTTTGTATATCTGCAAGATGAGTTGGCATAGGTGACTTCTCTAAAGATTCTTCCAGCTCCAAAGTCCTACAGTAGTTATTATCTACATGTTTACATGTAGTCTACATATTATTGAAAGTTAATGTAAAGACTTAATCAAAAACATGAACTGACTCAGGTCCAAGCCAAGTTAACTTCATTCTGATCTGTGTGCAGTTTCTTTCAATGGTCTATTTCAGTTACTCAGAATTGTCCATTTTGCTCTTCGATTTGCATTTAAAGCACTTTAGAAATCTGGAAGAGAGAAAGAAACAACATAAAGAAGGCCTCTATCTAAGTGATACCTTGCCTCGGAAGAAAACTACACCTTCAGTGTCTCCACATTTCAGCAGTGCCACTATGGGAAGAACCATCACCCCCAAGGTGAGATGTGGAGTAGGGAAATACCTACATACTTAATGTAATTGCCAGGAGGAGCATTGAATGTAAACAAATTTACAGAACAGGGTATGATTTCAAATAAACACACACACACACACACACAGTAATAACCTGCCACATTACTGGTAGCTAAGTGGAGATAAAGGGGATGCAACCTGGCACATGAGAGAATCATTAACTTGGGATCATGGGATCTAGGTTCCAATATCAACCTCTATATATTATGTTACCTTGAGCAGTCACTTAAATTCTTAGATCTTTAGTTTATTTATACAATGTCAGTCAATGAAGCATTTATATCAACAGACATTGTAAGTACTTATTATATGCTAGACACTGTGCTACATGCTCAGAATAACCCCCCTCAAGAAAAAAGCCTGTGACCTTGAGAAGCATATATTCTGTTGAGAGTGACAACATGAAAACAATTATGTTCATTCAGTGGAAGGGAAGGAAAAGGGAGCAAGCATTTGTTAAGATCCTACTATGTGCCAGACATTATGCTAAGTACTGTGCAGATATTATCTCATTTGATCATACAAAATATATATAGCGTAAATAGGAGGTCATCTCAGAGAGTTCATAAGTGGAGTTGTTGGAGGGGGTGGGAGAAGGAAGAACCAAGAAAGACTTCTTGCAGAGGGTTGCACTTGACCTGAGTTTTGAAGGAAATCAGGTGGGAATCGATGACTTCTAAGGTCTCTTTCAGCCATAAGCCTATATTCTATGTCAAGTAGGGTAGATCTTCCCTTCCTCTCTTACAGGTACCAGCATTCTTGCTTAAATTATTCCTTATGCATAGTAAATCCTTGGTCAGCCTCTCTATGGAACTTTGTTCCTTACCTGCATATCTTTAGAGTAATAAATTCTGCAAGTCTCCATGCACTATGTCAAGACACTATTTAGTTTCCTGATGGAAACTGGCCTTTACTATATAGTTCTGTTGGCCTGAAGGCAACAGCCTCCTTCTTAGGTCCTATGACACTTTTTTCTTTTCATCTCTGAAAGACATTTCTGGCTGCCATTTTTCTAAAGTTTTCCTTTGTGATTTTCTGCAGGGTCACCTGCCTCTGGGACAGAGCAACAGCTGTGGCAGTGTCCTCCCTCACTCCCTTGCAACAATGTCCAAAGATTCAGAATCCAGGAGGATGCACAAAGGTACAGACCTTTTGAAACACGAACCTTTTCTTTAACATTTGTATTTTCTTTATTATTTAAGGTAATGGGGAGTCAACCCAAGTTCTAGATTTTAGTTTAGTCATCTCAGTCATGTCCAACTCTTCATGACCCCATTTGGGATTTTCTTGGCAGAGATACTGGAGTGGTTTCCCATTTCCTTCTCCAGCTCATTTTATAGGTAAGAAAACTGAGGCCAACAGGGGTAAGTCAAGCCCAAGGTCACAAAGCTAGTAAGTGTATAAGGCCAGATTTGAACTCAGGAAGATGAATCTTCCTAACTCCAGGCTCTGCCATCCACCACACCACCTAGCCGTCCTAAGTGAAATTAATAAGAGATGGCTATTAGAAGGGGAAGTTCATTGGCATAAAGTCAAATGGAGAATCACAATCATTAATAATAGAAACAGTTTTCTGCTTGGAGCAATTCAATTTTTAAAAAATTCATTTTGAACTTAAATACATAAAGACAAAAAAAAAGAATATTTCCATATATACAGCACAACTTATAAAGAGGATTCACTATGAACCATGAATTTGTTTCACACTCTTCACTTTCTCTTGAAAAACTGTATAATAAGCACTACACATTATTTTCAAAGCTACTGTGCTGTCTTTCCTTAATTCAAATTTTTCTTTTGTTTTCTGCTGTGCACTTTTTGTACTTTTTCCCTCCCTCCCCACCTGCCCTAGAGATGGCTACCATTAGACTCAAATATGTTTATACACACACACACGCATATATGTGTGTATGTATGTATATAAAACTATGCTATACATACTTCTATTTATCATTTGAAGGAATTTGAAAACGTTATTTTATTCCATCTTGTCCAACTCCGCAATCTCATGGGCCATAGCACATCAGTGTTATCCATGGGATTTTCCTGGCAAAGATACTGGAGTGGTATGCCATTTCCTGCTCCAGTGGATTAAGGCAAACATTGGTTAAACGTCTTGCCCAGGATCACATAGCTACTAAGTATCTGAGTTGGATTTGAACTCAGGTCTTCTTGACTCCACACGGCACTCTATTCACTGAGTCACCTAAATGTCTCCAAGGCAAACAGGGGTTGAAGTTGTATGCTGAAGCAGTATGTAACTGATATAATCTGAATTCTAAAGTTAAATATCTATGCTGAAGTAACATGTGTGTGTGTAATATGCATATATAGACACACATACACAAACATACATACACACACATATATATTTGTATTTAGTTGATGAATTTATGCTTCATTCATTCAACAAATACTTACTTTGAGGATGCTTTTTGTTTCCCCAAATTGCTTAACAGAGGCTGAAATAGCTGCTTTTCCTAAGAGAAATATGAAGGGGAAGATTTGAACAAAGTAAATCCAGTCTTTGAGATATATATTTTTCCTTTTTTTCCCCATTATCTCAGAAAAGACCAAAAGAATGTAAGTCAGTTGAGCAAATAACAACCTATGATGTGTCAGATGCTATGCTTAACTCTGGGGATACAAGTACAGAGAATGAGACAATCCCCTAAGCAATAAGAAACTTGATGAGAAGTCTTCCATGAGCTGTGGTTTTCTAAACCATGATGGAATGACTTTCCAATCAGGCCCTTATTCAGTGGGGGCACTGGGGGAGTAAACCCCATTTCTGTTTAATTTTTCTGTATTTCTTGTTTATGGAACTATTTTTTAAATGTGCCTTTGCCACTGGGTACATAGACATCAAAGTTTTAGTGGGTCTCCAAATTAACCAAATGAATGTAAATTGGAGCCATTTAAATGCTTACATATTTTTGTTGTTGTTGTTGTAAAACAGCCAGTAAGAAAAAGATAGGATTGTGGAGGGAAATCAATTCTTGCTATATAGAAAGTGTCTTCCGAAAGAGAAAAGTAAGGAATAATTTAGGTTAAAAATGAAACAGTATATCAACATTATTGCACAAGATCTTTGACGATGTGTTATAATTAATCATGTTTTGATTCTGCTGAAGAAAAAACTATTTCAGTGTTGCCCTATTTAAGTTTTTCCAAGTATGATATTCAAATCAGAAAGTCTAACGACAGTAATTTTTCCAAGATCATGCCATGGGTTACCAATGCACCCTTATGTTTTCTGGTATCTTCCGATCCATTATTGTGTTTTCATACTAGAATTGAGATCCCAAGATGGAGGGAATTTGGAACTGAAAATAAAATAAAATTGAACAACAAGAAAGAATAAATCATAGAGAAGGATAGAATAATTGCAGATTATGATCACATAAAAGAATTTCATCATTCTTGTCATGAAAATGGACCATTTGAAAGTGATGACAAGATGAAGGATCTGATTCACCAGTCTTAGCACAGTGCCTAGCACATAGTAAGTGTTTAATAAATGCAGACTAACTGGTCATCTCTGTCTGTGATGGAGGTAGAGTAGTGAAATAGCTGCTGACAGCTGAGGACATTTGTATCAACCCTGGGAAGCTCAATTAATCTCTCTCATAGTTTCCTCCTGTAAATGTGGATAATAACATCTACTACACAGGGCTGTTGTAAGAAGATCGGATGGGATAGTTTATGTAAAGTGCTTTAAAACTTTAAAATGCCAAATAAATGCTATTTAAAAAGAATTGATATCTCAGCTTTTTTTAAAATGTGCATTAAAAGCAGCTAGTTGGCACCATGGATAGAGCACCAGCCCTGGAGTCAAGAGACCTGAGTTCAAATGTGGCCTCAGGCATTTACTAGCTGTGTGACCCTGGGCAAGTCACTTAACCCTGTATGCCTCAGTTTCCTCATCTGTAAAATGAGCTGGAGAAGGAAATGGCAAACCACTCCAATATCTTTGCCAAGAAACCCTGAAATGGATCATCAGGAGTTGAACACAACTGAAATAACTCGATAACAAATACATGCTTAAAAAGACAGTATGGCTTAATTGATAGAGAAACCAATGAAATAACAAATAACCCCCCCCAAAATTTTTTAAGAGAAAGGGCATTGATTTTCACTCTTTTATAGGTTAATTCTCTTTAATATGTTCCATAAAGTGACAAGGAAATTTAGAATGTGCTTCTAGACTGATGTGTGTAACTGTTCTGGAATTTACTTTTGCACTTCCTTGGCAAGAGATCAGTCTTCAGTGTGATGCTGGAGCATTTGTCTTCATTTCGTAATTATAGAGTTGGTGAAATTATTATTTTGTTTATTAATTTTTGTAGGTTAGAGTTAGGGTTGTTATGTTTTGTTTTATTTTTGCTAAGCACATTGGTGGCCTGCCAGAAGGTAGAGGACTCACACCTAATGTTGTTAGCAAATATTGATTGACTTCGTTATAAATATGAAAGTAGAATGTTTTCAAAATTGTACTCAGCTCATGGTCTGAACTTAGTTATAAGTGTAGCATGTTACTGGCTTTTATCATTGCAACATTCGCTAAAATAGAGTCAGTAACAACCTAGTTCTTTGCTGCTGCTCATAATTTCTCAAGACCAGTATTGTAAATATGAGCCTCCCTCACGTGATGCAGTCTGAAAACTATCCACAACAGAAAACTTCAGAGCCCAAAAGAAAATAGTACTAAAATGGCAATCTTAAAATCTTAATGCTTTTAATTTTATAGGTTGTTTGTTCTGATAGAGAGTAATGAAAAACACTCCTATAAGTATCAGAATGAATAAGATCTTTGTCCTTCTGTCTCTTTTCAAATACAGGAAAATCAAAAAAAGGTATGACATCCTTGAATGAGATAATGTGTGCTTTTTCTAGTTTAAGCAAATGATTAAAAGGTTGCTGTCAGGTTATCTCCCGGCCAAAATATACCCTGATTTTTAAATTGTTGTGTCATGCTATAATGGCTTAACATCCCTATGAATTGAAATTTTTATTCACAAACACAGACAAAATTTACCACACATTCTAACTAAAATATATGTTTACAGCTGCTGTTCATTTGTGGGCAGCTGCTGCTAGTAGACAGCTCTTCCAGTTTTTCTTTTTTATTTCATAGTCAGATGATACTGGAAACACTAGAATGGTGGAGGCATTATTTGTTAAACATGAGACCCACACAAGGAAAAAAATGTAGATTGTGATGTGGGCCCAAGGCAGTTCATGCCTTTTCAGAACTAGAGAGATATCTGAAGATTCAGGTTTTAAATCATTCTTCTTCTTCTTTAGTCATTTCAGTCATGTACAATTCTTCCTGACCCCATTTGGGGTTTTCCTAGCAAAGATGGTGGAGTGGATTGCCATTTCCTTCTCCAGCTCATATTACAGATGAGGAAACTGGGGTAAACAGGGTTAAGTAACTTGCCCAGGGTCACACAGCTGTAATTATCTGAGGCCAGATTTGAATCAGGAAGATGAATGTTTCTGACTCCAGGCTTGGTGTTCTATCTCCTATGCCATCTAGCTGTCCTAATCACTTTATTGAAGCCAATTTTATTGGGGAAAAAAAGGTGGAGGGGCAGTGGGTGGGAAAAACATAAATGAATGAACAAAAAGAATGTATCATGATCTCTTTGTTTAAAAAAAAATGGATAATGGATACATTTTAAAAATGTTAAAAGAAAAGGAGATCGTTGCAAAGTTGTAGCAGCAAGGCCCTCTGACGCATCCAAGATGGTCTGCTAGCACAGGTTCTTAGATCTGCTTTTCTAAAAGGAAAGCAACTTTTGAGGGGTCAGCAATCTTCTTTAAGCATATGTATCACCAGAGAAAATACCAGTAGAGAAATAAAGACCAACAGATAGGGTAGAAACCCTGTCTGATCATAAGCAATACATACATCACAGATTAACAGACAGATCCAACTGTCTGACCATTATATACATACATACATACCAGAGAGAGAAGCACCAACATCTGGGTTTTCAAAGCCTGGGGACTCCTTAATGGCTACCCAGAATCTCATCTGGCACAGGAACCTTCTTCCAAAGAGTGAGCCCCCAAAGCAAAACCTCACTTTTCAGAGCTAGAGGGCACAACCCTGGTGACCCTAGTGCCTCATTAGAAATTAACAAAAAGTGTGGACCTTCCTAAAAAATAAGCCTCCCCTAATCAAGCTTTCCTAAATGGGCTTTACCTGAGGCCTATTAATGGAAGGGGGAGATCTTTACAAAAATATGACCACAATCAGAAGAAGAGTTTGGAATTTCTATTTTTAAAGGCATTGATATTTGCTTTGTGAAAGAATTTGACATTGTCTCTTTTGAAAAGAAACATTTGTAAGTGTGGGCTTGTTTTTGATTCTCATTTGATAATGCTTAAAGAGTGCTTGTGTTTAACCTAATAATATTTATGCTTTTTAAAAAAAGATTAGCATGTGCAAAGTAACTAATTTTTTTCTTTTTTTAACTTGAATCCTTGTATACTTGTAACCTTAGTCTAATAGGGAAATATGAACTGAGTATTAACATTTAATGGAAGACTTTTGGTATTATCACTAATATTCTCATTGACTTAAGCTCTGTATCTTGGCAGTATTCATTGTATGTTTTTCATATCTCATTGTCATCCTTCATGATCCTGACCACCTGCATCTCCTTCCTTTATCTCTACAACTTCCTTCATTTATGACATCTCTGTAACTTCCCCTTTCTTCCTCTGGACTGCGATTAGGAAGAGTGAATTTCTCAGCAGGTGAGCTATGAGGTGTTGATTTGGTGAAATATTGAGTAGTTTTGCCTTATTCATCCATGTAAATAATCTGTATCTTCTCTTTTTCTAAATTATCTCTCATATTTTTGTTACACGTTTATGATACTGTCATATTCCTGATTAATTCTGACTGACTAATGATACATCTCAACAGAATTCAGCCCATCAAAAGATCTGTCAAGTTACTGCTACGTCTTATGAGGGAGCTTATGTGGTGCAATGGGGCAGACAGTGGCTCAGGAGTCAGAGGACCTGGGTTCAATCCTTCCTCTGGCAGTAACTGCCTGTGTGACCTTGGGCAGTTCACTTTCTCCTCATACCTGCCTCTACTACCTCACCTCAAAAATGAAGGGGTTGGCCTCTGAGGCCCCATTCGCATCTAGATCTCTGATTCTATCACTCCAAAATTCTATGACCAAAAAATGGTATGAGGAAGAAGAGGGAGAGATACAACCCATAAATACACTGAATCTTTGAATTAGTCTAATTCTGATGTGGTGAACACAGGAAGACACAATATCAGTTTGTGAAATTTGTAGTGGTATCTTTATCTGCTGTCCTGAATAGATAGACTTTGCTCTAACCAATCCTGTCATCATTCTTTGGGTGAGTTCTCCAGTAAACTAGCTATTTGTGTTAGTGTGATGTGTTCTGAACTCCCTCCTCACCTCCTGGAGTTCTTTCTTCCTGTTGAAAATTAGTTCTCCTGCCTATATGAACAACTAGGTTATCTGAGTTATTGGAAGGGTTAGTCATTTTCCTCTGCCACTCTTTTCTGTACCCCACCCCCACCACCACTACCAGTAGTAGTGAATGACCTGTCTTTATTTAATTTGCAGAAAGTAAAGGAGGCTCCTACCAATAATCCTATTCTGTGGGACTCATACTGCACTGGCACTCATTAGGATGCCTTGTTAAAAGAATAACTTTAAAGACCCGACTTTTCAGAGTGCCACGGGGCAAGTAAGGAATGAAGGAATGGAGTTTCATACTTATTTTTCGTTTTGTTTTGTTTATTGTTTTTTCCTTTCTTTTTTGGGGGGAGGGGTTGGTGGCTGTGATAAAAGCAGCTATTTTTTCCCTTGATCTGATATAGTTGGCATATGGAGGCAAAAAGCCAGGGGAGAGAATTGAGAATTTATATAAATTATAAGTAGGTTGCTCCCTCAAACATCAGGATTTTTAAGTAGTTTTGTAAGTAAAATACCCTAGGAGTGGGGGAAGGAGATGAAGAGAAGGAAGATATAAACAACTAATACTGAATTCTACGTGTGTAGAACAATGGGGTGTTTTTTCTATTAAGATGGCGAGGAAATGGGAGATTTTTTCCTGAAGTGAGAACAACAAAAAAGTTCACTGAAACCTACAGAAAACCTTCAACTTCTAGTGAGATTTGAATTCGTCAAGGTTATGCCACCCAGTCAATTACTCAACAGACATTCATTGATCATCTACTGTTTGACATGTACAAAGGGGATAATACAAAGACAAAAATAGAAGAGTCCCTGCCCTCAAGGGATTGTTCTTTCCTTTCAATTACATTCTACCAGGAAAGGAAATATGTGCATAAATAAGAATATAAAAAATATTTCATGTGAAATACATGAGTTAAATTTGTGTAGGGAGGGCCATTGAAGATTAAGGATGATTAGGAAAGGTTTCACCAAAAAGAGATTTTTTTCAGAGTTTTGTATGAAATATAGATATACTGTTGTTTAGTTGCTTCATTCATGTCTAACTCTGTGACCCCATTTAGGGTTTTCTTGGGAGAGATACTAGAATGGTTCACCATTTCTCCAACTCATTTTACAAATGAGAAACTGAGGCAGAGTTAAGTGACTTACCCAGGTTTACATAGCTAGTACTACATAGATAGACACTAGAAAGTGTCTGTGGTCATATTTGTACTCAGGAAGATGAGTCTTCAGGCCTAGTGCTTTGTCTGCTGTACCACCTAGCTGCCCCACAAATATGGCTATACAAACAAGCTAATTTCAAGGATCTTAAGGTCATAAGTTTAGAACTGGAAGGGACTTCAGACATCTGGTCTAAACTCCTCATTTTCCAGATGTATGAATGGAATGTCCAGAGAAATGAAGTAATTTACTCAAGGTCACATAAGGTGGTGAATAGGGGAGGCAAGATCTCCACCCATATTCTCTCTAAAACTAGAGTTTATTTTCTGGTGTGTTCCAGATAAGCACCCCTTTGTGTCCTGCTCAGAATCACTCAGTCTCTGTCCCTATATCCCTTCTTCCCAGTCTCTCAGCTCTAGGGTAGTCACCAACACTGTGAAGCAGAGAGAAGGAAGTAGAAAAGGGCAGAAGTCCAAGGAAGGCTCTACAAGAATACAATTGATTTTCATATGTGGCTTATAAATCACTTCTGAATGACACTTCAAAAAGAAAAAAGGAGTTCTAAAAATGTTTGGAACAATAACAATGCCATGGGCATAGATAGATGGACTCCCAAGGTGGTTGCTTTTGAAGGAGAAATCACTTTTGTGCACACATGCAAAAATTCTGGTCATTTTCAGAGGCAGGATGGGTGACAACAATTCTCATTTAGTTGATCACAATACTCACTCAGAACAAAGTCAAGTGCAAGTCAGCTAAAGACCTGGGCAAGTCCCTTAACCATTTTTGTCTCAGTTTTCATGCCAAACAAAAATTCAGACACAGCTAAAACGATTGAATAAAGGCAACATAGAGATGCAGAAAAATTATCCTAGTGTCACGGAAATATAGACCACTATGGTGGTTCAAAGCACCACCAAGAGAATTTTAACTTAGTAGCTGGGATGGATGTAATGATTTATGCTGTTGAAATCCAACACAAAAGTAATGGTGTTTTGGAACATTTTTTAAAACATTTTTTTTTTATTTCATTGACTTTTTATCTCTTGAAGGATATAATAAGGACATGTCAGATTTTAGTAGTGCATGATCATTTCACCATATATGCACAAGCATACCCAACTAGAGATCAGAAAATTCCCATGGTTGCTAAATTGTTGTATGAAAAATATTTTTCAGTACATGGATTCCCTGCCAAGGACCATTTTGACCAAGGCAGAGGTTTTTAAGATCAAACTACTCAAGGAAATGCTAATATTGACATATATCAAGATATTTAGAGCTACTCCTCACCCCCTACAAGGAGACTCATAACCTCAGCATTTTAATGATACTATTAAATATATTAGGAACATCTTAGAACATTTTTTTTGAATATTCTGATTCGGGGACTTAAGATGAGGTTCTTATGATAGAAGAAAGAATCCTTAGAAGTAGCTTCTGAATGGGTATTGTGTATAGCCACTTGTCCTGAAAGAAGGCCATTTAAAGCAGGAAACCAGGAGCTAAAAGATCTGAATGAGCATCCTCTACTTAGCACATTATTGTCACTGTAGCTGGGTAGTGCAGTGGATAGCGTGCCAAGTCTGGAGTCAGGAAGACCTGGGTTCAATCTAGCCTCAGACATTTATTAACTATATGACCTTGAGCAAGTCACTTAACCTTGTGTGCTTCAGTTTCCTTATCTGTAAAATAGACATAATAATAGTACCTACCTCACAGGGTTATTGTGAGAACCAAATAGAACAATAATTGTAAAACAATTAGTCCAGTGCCTGGTGCACAGTAAACAGTATACAAATGTTACCTGTTGTGCCTCAGTGTCTCTTAAAAATCAGGCAATCTTACTAACCTGTCTATATCACTAAGATGTGGTGAAGGTTGACTGTTGCCTATATATTTCACAATTATGTAATTTGTTACATTTAAAACCAAGCCATGCCTTTTTCATAGAAGCTATAGGTCATGTGCATTTAGAAATATAAAAATGATGTTTTGCTTCTAAATATAAATCTCAACTGCTGTGTAAATGATGGATTGTCTTAAATCGCTGGTATTCAGGAAGAGGAAAGGTGACCACGCCAACCTCATTTTAAGAAGAAAAGAAGAAAATAAGACCTTTCATGACTCACTCCTGTGTATTTTCTACCACATTACTGTATATATTGTGCATTCATTTTTCATTGCTAAGTAAGGAAATCTCTTTACTTTGACTGGGGCCTACCGGAAATTTTACGATCCCTAAGCCTTTGTTGAAAGGCCAAAAGAATGTTCACTTGTAAAGTCTTTTCAAATAATTCTTTTTTCTTACTTCTTTCATAATGAATCATGGAAAACATTTTAAAAGGAGAAGTTAGTCAAATATCAAAGGTAAATTTAAAGAAGTAGTACAATATTCTGCCCTTTGGTGTATTTTAAGACAAAAGCTCTACCCATCGTTATGCCCTGGCTTTATTTCCTTGCCTCTATGATGAAGATTCATAATACCTCATAATATGCTTTCTTTTTCATTGCCTTCCTTGAAGTCATTTGTTTGATTTTTTTTTTAATTTTGGAAGAAGTTTAATACACAATGACAATTTATATCAATGATATGTTAATACTTCCAAGAATTTACTCAACTTTTAAGAGTAAAAGTTTCACTTCATTGCTTGGAATGTCCCAAAAACACCAGCATGAATGCTCGACATGGATATAATCAGCATTCTGATGTCTAGGACTGTAAATGCTCTGTTAAAGTTGGCATAGCTGTTATTTAAATAAAAGTGTTATAGTCAATTGCCATAAAAATAGTTAATGTATTGATGAACCAGTTTGAGATGAAATTTTATTCCTTCTTCCTATCACCCGTCTTTTGACCGCTCCACCCTAGGACAAAGGAGAGCAACAGCAGCTCCTTGCTAAAGCAGAAGGAAAAGGAGTTGCAATCAAGTCAGTCAATTCTGTTAAGCTGTTTGTGACCCTCATAGAAAAATTATCAGACCAGGCAATTGTTAGTTGAGAGAAGAACACTAAAACTAAATGTCAGCTAAGATAAGGGTTTTTTGTTTAATTTACTTGCAATTTAATTTTTTCATGCCATCTTTTCACATTAGCATGCATAATTAGTACTCAGTTCCAGAGGGAACAGGACTCAAACTACTATTTTGGTGAAACCATGTCTCATCATTGGCTATAGCAAAGGCTAATTAGAAGGGAAGTGTTTCACAGCATAAGCATAAATCACCAAGTTAAAATTTTCTGAGGGGCATTTTTTTTAAATGACAAGAATCCACTATAGGTTGTTCAAAGAGGTCTATCATTCTTATGATCTGGGAGAAGAGATGAAGCAGCTGGTCTGAGGACTGTTCTGTCACATGGGCTTGTCATCTGCCTATGCCCACCATATTTCCAAAATTTTCATGGTGAGAGTAGGATGGAGAACTTCTATAGGGAGGATCACCTTTCAATTTAAACAAATAAATAAATCTCAGGCCATTGAGAGAAGCTGAAAATGAAGAGAGAAGGAAAATATGAGATCTGAACTTAAGATCAGAGGTCATATAGTCCAAGCCCTTTAATTTATAAAGGAGGAAGCTGAAGCCCAGAGACGTGCCATGACTTTCCCAGATTGATCCTCTTGACTGTCCATGGTAGTGATGATAAAGGATGCTGACTCTTCTCTTGCTTCTCACTTCCACAAAAGCCTTAGAAAGTCTTAACCAGATTTCCTTCTGGTAGTTTTTTACTTAAAACAGCTCTAAAGGAAGCCATCCAAAGTCTTGAGGCTTTAGTGCCCAGGTTGTAGTCATTGGGGGTTTCTTTGTCCAAAGGTCTTCATGGGCTTGAAATGAATGTGGAGGAACTATCCAGTAGCAGTGTGTGAAAGGAGCAAACTGAATCCTAGGATTTGTTCCTAAGAAAAGCCTTTCATGAAGCCGCTTCTTCAACTCCATATCTTTTGCTTGAGGTGTGAAAATGCACTGGGTTTCTTTGATCATAACTGCCTAGAAACAAATTAGAACAGGACTCAGAATTCATTTGCAGATGTTTTTGATTGCTGCCTATGATTTTATAGGCTCTTTTCTTTTTAATGAGATCTCAAGACTGAAAAATGAAAGAGACTAACTTTTTTTTTTTTGCATGCGGTTCTTTTAGGGTATAATCACCAACAGATGAATGAAGGACAAAGGCAGAAGTCTTCTGATTTTTACAACCGAACTGCATCTGAATCAAATGTCTATTTGAATAGTTTCCAATACCCAGATCATAGTTACAAGGATCATGCCTTTGATACTTTGAGCATGGATAGCTCTGACAGCATGGAAACTAGCCTTTCTGCTTGCTCTCCTGACAATATCTCCAGGTAAGGTTTCTGATTTGGAAAAGACATCTGTTCATTTCAAAAAAGCAAGACCATTATCCCAGGTCAAGTCCTTTTTGAGTAGATTTTTACGGATTTCCCCACTGTATCTCCCCTCCCTCCTCTACCATCTATCTTCTATGACAAAGAATTTGAAAGAAAAGGGAAGGAAGGAAGGAAGGAAGGAAGGAAGGAAGGAAGGAAGGAAGGAAGGAAGGAAGGAAGGAAGGAAGGAAGGAAGGAAGGGAGGGAGGGAGGGAGGGAGGGAGGGAGGGAGGGAAGGAAGGAAGGAAGGAAGGAAGGAAGGAAGGAAGGAAGGAAGGAAGGAAGGAAGGAAGGACAGGAAGGAAGGAAGGAAGGAAGGAAGGAAGGAAGGAATTCAGTAAAAATTAATCTCTACATTAAAAGACTTGACATCATCTATGCTGTTCCAAATACTTGAACCAACCTCCAACAAAACTCAGTTTTGGTTTCAAAGTCCAAATGTGGTCCAATGGAAATATTTTCCAGGCAAAGAAATGTGATCCTTTACATTCATTTTCTATCTGTACCCTGCCATCCCTACTGGATGTAGTACAGTAGATTGTCCTCTTATATTCTATTACTCCATGATTTTATTCTAGGTCTAACTATATGGAACCAATGGAATTAGACCTACTGGAACCCTGCGTGTAGTCTATTAAGTCACTATTTTACCTCTGCAAAGCAGCAAATGCTAACATTAGAGGCAGAGGCTTCACAGTTCTTAGAGTATGTTTTTAGTAATATAGTTTTAGCTAAAACCAAACATTACAGTACTTAAAAGTTTTTTTGGTTTCTTTGATCTCATTTTGTGTCTGTGTTGTCCCTTGGAGATAAACCAAGCTTTGCATAATGAATTCGTCTCATGAAGAATAGCGCTTAAAGGATGATATGATGCACGACATTGTAGGAGAGACAGATGTTCATGGGATTATAGCTCTAGGGATGGAAGAGAATTTAGCAGGCAGCTAGTCCAGCACCCTCCTTTTACTGGCTCAGGAAGGTCTAATGGCTAGCCCAAAGTTACATAACTAATAAATATCAAATGCAAGATTTGAACTCAGCTTCTCTTACGCAGAGGTCTATGCTTTAACTTAATGCATTCTGAAGACACTCTGGTCTCTCTAGATGATGTGGTACCCTCCTAATTTGGGACTAAAACTTCACTTAAAGCCACTTCTTTTTCAAACTTCCCCTATTTCAGGTGAGGGTTATTGCTACCCTTTGAGTCGTTTGAGTTCACTGCCTGAGAATCCTCTTCAACTTTTACCCCTCCTTCACTTCTCATAACCATTCACTTGCTAAGTCTTGCTGATTTTGCCTCCACAACATCTGTCAAGTCAGTCCATTTCTCTCCTTGTATATAGCTATCACACTATTTCAGGCTTTCAACATCTCTCACCTAGACTATTTCAATAGTCTTCTACTTGTGTTCCCTTCCCAGTCTGTCCTCCGCACAGCTTCCAAAAAAATCATCCTAGGAAAGGATTCTGACAGTACCAGAGTTGCAAGGATGTTTACCAAGTGGTCATTGCTAAAACTACTTCTAGTTTCAAAAGCAGAAAAGTCAATCATAGAATACATTAGATACACAACATACAGAAGCACATGAACATAGTACCATAGAGGTTGGGGGAAATCATTCTAGATGTGAAGCAGGACATGAACCAAGATGGCAGCAAGGTAGTACAGGGTATGTTAGGGGACCTGTTTGGCTAGAACATATGAAGAAGTTCAAGATAAAGCTGAAATGGCAGGCTGGATCCACATTAAGGAGGGGTCTTAAAGGGTAGGCACTGAAGGTTTTCAGACAATGGAATAATGTAATCAAATATTTGGAAAGTTAATCTTGCATTGTTTTTGAAATGAACTGTATTTGTAGCAGGCAGAGACTAGAGGCAATGAGACTGGCTACTTGGAATATTATGTAGTCCAGGGGACAGGTAATGAAGACCTGTAAAATGAAATTGACTGCTTTAGGAATTAAAATGTTCCCTGTCACTAGAGGGCTTCAAACAAGGCTGGATATTCTATAGAAGGGACTGAGCTCCGAAGTCTCTTCCAACTCCAAGATTCCATAGTGAAAACAACTATAAAGTCCCTTTTGGGCTCCAGCTTCAGTGATCCTGTGATTTTTCAGTTCTGGATTTGTGGTGTCCTTGGGAAAAATTTTAATTAGTGTGGGGAAGAACACTTGAAAGATAAGAACAGAGCATCAGAAGTGATTTCAAAGGGCATAGTGAAAAAGAAAGGTAATGGTATAATCGGGATTAAAGTGAGCCTGGAAAAAAAATAGAATTGAACTGGATGTGGATGAAAAGGGATTGAGATAAGTTGTTGAATTTTTGGCTAACCAGGATTAGGGAGGTAGCAGATATGCTGGAAGGACATTTTATGAGTGTGGGAAGTACTGATCCTGAATAGGTAGAAATTTGATAGTGGAGACATTTATTAGTTTCAAGATTCTAGTGAGAATCTGAATGAATTGGAATGTTCTTGTGAGCCACTGTTTGACATGTTTTCACTCTCTCTTTTTCTTAAACCCAAAGTTGACTAAGTGCTTTTTACTGCTATAAGTTGGGGGTGGGGAGCTGCCATTAGTTGGTCTCCTTAGTTGAGCCTGGGCATCTGTGGCTGTGTTTAAGTGCCTAGTGTATATCCCAGAAAGGCAGCTAGGTGGTACTGTGGTGGATAGAGTAGGAAGTCTGTGTTCAGCAATATAGTAGTTCATATCTTGACTCAGGAACTTACTAGCTGTGTGAGCCTGGGAAAGCCACTTGACTTCTGTCTGCCTCAGTTTCCTCATCTGTAAACTGGAGAAATAATAGTGCATCCTTCCCTGAGTTGTTGTGCGGATAAAATGACCTAAAGTTTATAAAGTGCTTTGCAAGCCTTATTGCACCATAGATATGCTAGCTAGTCTTAATGCTAGCCTTGTGACCTTGGCAAATAAATTAATTCTTCCAGGCCTTAGTTTCTGATCTATAAAACAAGGGGGTTAGACTACATGAACTCTACAGTTCTTCTGACTTTTAGATCTCAGATTCTGTCACACTACCAGAAGTTCTTCAAATCAAGATAAACAAACAGACCCTACATCCCAGAACTTGGATTGTAGAGGCCTCAGTGCCACGTACCTTGGGAATTCAAAATACATCTATGGAAATAATAGCATCAGCAGATTTTTCTCTGGACATATCTTAACAGAGCATCCAGATCACAACTCCCTCATTTTCCAACTATCTTATTTTGCAGTATTAAGTCATGGAGTAGTTAAATGACTTCTCCAATGTCACAAGCCTGTAAATAGTATATCAGGATTTAAACCCACATATTCTGGCTGCAGACCCACTTGACTTTTACTGTACTATAATCTATGGAAAGCCCAAGGTCTTCCACTTCATCCTGGGCCACCGCCAGCCATCTTGACTTTTGTCTTGCCACTGGACTCTGATGACTTTGGAGAATCAAGCAAGGCTGATACACAGCTCTGCCTCACAGATCCAGTTCATGTTCATGTAAAGATATCACCTTGTGATGTCATTGGTCTGCTTCAAGAACGAAGGATGAACAACAGCAGCAATTAACCATAGCAGCACTGTGCTGAGAATCTTGACTTACTGCTGACTTTTTGCTCCTTTAAGGAAACCTTCTATGCTTTGATCCTCTTGTTTATAAAAATTAAACTAATAACATTCCCTCTTCTGGAATTTCATGAAAATAAAACAAGACTTAAGTTTGAAGCATTTTGAAAATAATATCAGCATATAAGGTTTAGAGTATCTCCTACCTTTCCAGAGGTGATCACCCTAGAAACATCCATTGAAAAAACAACCTAACCTTGTTTAGTGGATTATTTACCACACTTCATGAAGCACTTAGATGACTAAGCCATGAGTCGTAGGGTTTTAGAAATCAAAAGCTCAATCATTTCAAAGGCAAACTCTAGCCTAACAATGCTGCCAAGAAATGGTGTGTGGGAGAAGAGAATCAGCACTGCTTTTTCAGAATAATTATAGAGTAGTTTATTACAATTCCAGCATTAATGATTGAACAAGTATTTACATAGTACCAGAAGTGCCTTGCTGTGATCAAAATGGCTAGAATTCATAGAGGTAGAGGGGGGGAGATGAGAGGAGCAGAGATGGAAAGTCTGGAGCCTAATGTTTTGATCATTATTTTCTGGATTGAAATGATGGTGACAATCACTTAATCTCAGCAAAGTCCGAATAAAATTGTGCATGCATCCTTGGAAGGTCAGGCAGATCAGTGTCTGCCTTTGTCAGCTCTGGTCTAACAGGAATTGTTTTACAGATGCTCTTGTGGCACTGTATTATATTTTATATATGTTAACTCTTCAGTCAGTGGTTCATGTAGGTAGTTTTTGAGTTCACATTATGGATAACATAAGTTGTGTTCCTGGGGTGGGCTCCAAGCTGTCTTCTACACTGAAGGAACTTGAGCAATACTTTAAACCATGTAGGCACACCTTTATATTGATGAAGTCATAGGAGTTATGATTACAGCTGGATGCAGAGTTTAAGAAAAAGGGAAAGTCATTCAGTCTTTGGAATTGAACATCATCATCATCATATCATGTTTGTGGAGGTTTCAGAGGACATTGAAAAACTGAACATTTTTCCACCTTATCAATTTGAAGGTTTCTAGGGTCATAACAAATGATCCAGAGCTGGAGATCATCTGCTAACTTCTTTTTTTAAAGATAAAGCCCAGAGAGATGAAATGACTTGCCTAACATGGCAGAGCCAGGGATTTGAACCCATATTTATTAACTTCAAAGCTAATGTTCTTTCCACTTCACCTTGCCTGTGTTTTCTTTATATTGTATTTTAAAGTAAATATTTCCACCAAATGTGTGCATAACACTATAAACCCTTAGCAATTAGTCATAAACAACCCTAATCTAATGACTTTTTATGTGCTGTTTTTGGATAACAAGACATTTAAACCTGTTTCTAATGATGATTCACTTTGTTTTATCTAGTAGAAATAATAGGGAAAAAACCTCAATGGTAAAAGAGGGAGCACATTTGAATTCCTTGGCATTCCTTACCCAAGATGAACCATTATTATAAACATATATACTCTGTGTGTGTGTATATAAAGGTATGTGTGCATACGTATGTATACATAGAGGCTATTTTATCATTTCAAGCCCATCATAGTATGTATGTTATATAGTAATATCCTGGTCTCAGTTTCCTAATGTGTAAAGCAAAGAGCTTGAACCAAATTATCTGTACAATTTCTTCCAGTTCAAAAATCCTATGCTTTGCATATCCAATGACTTTAATATAACATTGAATTCCTCTAGGGGAGTTGGAAAAAATAACCTTCTTGTTATATTAGATACTATTAATGCAATTTTGGTCCCTTTACCTTTTTATATCAAAATGTCTCTTATCACCTTCGTTTCATCACATAACTAGGAATTTCCCATTGAATTAGATACTGAGACAGAGAAGTAGTTCTTTATTATAGACTTCAGTAATGTAAACATAAAAGAGCTGTTTATCAAATCTGCAGATGGCCTGAAGTGTGGAAGGGGTAATGAATGCATTTAAGCTCGTCAAGGTCAAGGACTTTTTGTTTTTGTCTTGATGGCAGCCTACCGAGTTTCTTACACATAATAAGGTTGTCAGACATTAGCCCGGCTGGATGACTGCATGGGTATGCTCAAGGACTTTGGTGAGGGTGAGGGGTGGGGAGAGACAAGGAATAGACTGTGATGAGATGTCATGGGGATAAGTGCAAAGCCCTGCTCTTAGGTTTAGAAAAGGAAGCTTCACAAGACCAGTGTATGGAACATGTGGCTAGATGGGAATTTTATGTGAAAAAGACCTTGGGTCTTAAGGGGTCTGTCTATAAGGTCTCTTACCTAGCTTTAAAGAATAAATACATTTTATTTCTACATTCATATAATATCTTCTCTCACTGATGGGATGAATAGCTCTGAGTTCTCAATAAGAGCAGTTGAAAAGGTGTCGTTATCTTTTTTTCCCCTGAAAGTAAAAGAATGTGCTTAAACACTATCAATACCTCCTAAAATGCTCTTACCAAGGCTCTATTAGAGACTTAAAGGGGAAAATTATGTTACAACAGTCAGGAGTAGTTAACCCTATGGCTATATAACACACCTATCTCCCATCCCCATTTTATTGGCAAGGTATCTTTGAAAAGAGAAGGGAAATATTATGTGTTCCTAATGCCAGATACATTGAATTTTAAAGTGAGCAGACTCTACTGCTTACCTGGACTGCTTAGCTAGTGGTCATATTTGACTATGCATAGTTCAAAAGCTTTTCAATAGCAATTGAGCAAAGTTGACCTAGTTGTGTTTGCTGTACTGGAGTCAGGATGTTTTTAATATAAATCAAGCATTTAATAATATTGGTAGCTAAAATTTACATACTGCTTTAAGTTTACAAGATTCTTTATAGAAGTTTTCTCATTTAATGTCATCTGATTCATTAAGAACCTATTATGTACCATATACCACCAAAAGCACTAATTGTACATTTTTTTAAAAATGGTGGATAAAGCACTGATCCTGGAGTCAGGAGTACCTGAGTTTAAATCCAGCCTCAGACACTTGATGATTACTAGCTGTGTGACCTGGGTTACTAGCTGTGTAACCCTGATTGCCTTGCCAAAATAATAATAATGATAATGATAAAGTAATGTTCGTTCTCAAAGTGCTTGTATTCTGTCAAAGGGAACAATGAGTTTGTTGTGCCTTCTGCCATATCATATTGTCCCTAAGGCTCTATTTTGATAGAAAATGCATATTTCATTAATGGATATCAGGAACTGGATCTGTGATTTTACTGATATAGGGAACTTCCATTTGAGAAACTTTATTTATTTACTTCCCTGTACCTTGGTCTGAGAAAGTTACCTAGAGCACTGGGAGCTTAAAGGATTTGCCAACTTGCCCAAGATCATATCGCCTGTGTGTGTTAGAATTGGACTTGAATCTTGGTCTTCCTGGCTTTGGAACTGGTTTTTATATCTACTTATGCTACACTGCCTCTCTATGGAATTTGCATTAAGAAAATTACCTCAGGAAAACACAATAAGGATGCCCTTTTTTTTAAAAAAAAAAAACTGCCTGTTAGAACAAAAGATACTAGATTAGGGAGATGTCATTCTTGTTTTCTTCTTTGAATCCCAGTTGAAAAAAAAGAGTAGAAAATAAGGTTCTGGTATGATTTTTAATTATATGGTAGCATACCCCCAAATTACATATAAATTAAGGATATAATTCCAAGTTGGAATTCTGGTGACATGAGCTTAGTCCCGTGGTTTATTATGCTACAGGAAATGTCCTGTGGAAACATGTTCTGTCACATTGTGGGTACATTTGACCTTCACGTTTTTTGTTGAGACATCACTTTTTGTAACAAGGATACTACTCACTGCCAAAAAGTTATGCTATTAAGGGGAAAAAATGTGCTTCTCCTATATCAAGACATTTACTGTGAAACAAGCACATGGCTTGAAATGAAGAATAACATGTTAAAAGCCAAGAGATTTCAAATCTCAGTGGTGTGTAAATTTTCCATTCCATTGAAGATCCTGAGGTAATGAGCATATGAGCAAAGTAGTCAGGACACTGATGCAATACTTCAGTATGTGCATCATTGCTATTACTACTAATAATAGTTATTAACTTTGTTGGCCTAGAGTTGGTATCCAGAGCTGTAGGGAACACAAAAAAAGACTCTGCTCAATGGATTTGTGGCATAAATATTGTTCATTGAAAGTGATGCACTGAAAGTGACAAAAAAGAATGAATGAATGAAATTCTGTAGTCTGGTAACAGTGGGGCTTGGGTTCACCACTGGGGATATCCAAGACCCAACCTATTACATGCCCTCACCCCTCCTCAGGCCGTGGCAGTCCCGGGAACCATCTGAAACTCCATGGTGTCTTGCCAATGCTAGTTTAGTCTAAGTCACTTTACTACCCTTAGAGCTTGGATGGGATGGGAGTCAATAGTCTCCTTTTTTCCAATGGGATGGAGGACCACCAGGTATCATAGGCTGCCCTACTTCTGTGGCCTGAAGTCCCTTAGCTCTGTCATCTGACCTACTTATGTAACCTAAGTACAGGGATATACAGGTAAATGTTTAGCAAATGGCTCTGTAGGGGAAAAAATAGGGGGATCCAGATACAAAAATGAAGTGCTTACATTTTGTGTAAATACAAAATGGCATATCGTTCAGTGGATACTAAAGTGTTTTGCTGTAACAAGGAGAGGAGCTTTTCCCTTTTTACCTCCCCACAACCAGTTGTTCCCATTAAAGGAAAGAATAATTTCTTCATCAATAATGGTAAAGATTTACTGACATGTGTGTGTGTGTGTGTGTGTGTGTGTGTGTGTGTGTGTGTGTGTGTGTCCCTGCAGAATCTGGCTAGTTAGGGATACTGGAGAATGGAACTCTAGAAATTCCTCTGGCAGGCAGTGGGAATGGCGGTTTTCTGAATCCCACCTTCTTTCTTGTCCCAGAAGAAAAGCTAGCCTCTGCCTGGACACAAAGAGATCCTTCAAGCAACAGAAAGTTATCTAAGTTGTAAAGTCCTCCTTAGGGCTGTGCTGAAGTTCCCTCATATTTTACATAGGAATAAAGAAGGGCAGGTTTGAAGCAACTGACTCCATCAATAAGCATTTATTAAGTGCCTACTACATTGTCCAGCCCTAAGTGCTAGGTGCTGAGAATGCACTTATCGACTCTACTTCCTCTCCTCTTACTCAGTTCTTAACTCTTGGTGATCTGACTTCTGACCTCATCACTCAACTCAATTTACTTTTAGTTCTCTCCCAACTTTCATTTGGTAAATCAGGGTTCTTTTCCTCTTTCTTGACCTCTGTGGATGTCTGTCCAGTGAAAGTATGAGTACATCATTCAGTCAAAGGGTAGATATATTCATTAGTCATTTTGGATGTAACTCCAAATTGCTTTCCAGAATAACTGGATCAATTCACAACCTCACTGACACTGTCTAACCCCTCTGGCAATTGTCATCTTTGCTTTTTGTAGGCTTGGTTAATTTTCTCGTTGTGAAATAGAAGTTCAGAGTCATATTTATTTGCTTTTTTCTTATTATTAGTGAGTAGGAACCCTTTTTATATGACTGATAATAACTTGCTTCTTTTCTTTTTATAAGTGTCTATTCATATTCTTTGACCATTTATCTGTTGTAGAATGGCTTTTGCTCTTATATGCCTTAGATATTAGACCTTTGTCAAGGAAACTTGCCAAAAAGATTTGTTCCTTGTCATATTGTTCCTTTTTAATTTTAGTTTTAATTTTGTTTCTGTAAAATATTTCCAATTTTATGTAGTCAAAATTATGTAGACAAAATTCCTTTTATCTGTTATGATCCTCACTATACTTTATTTGGTCAAGTGTTCTGTCCTAGATATTGTTACAAAAGGTATCTCTTTCCCTGCAATCTAATTCATATAGGATATGACCTTTTATATCTAGATCATATATCCATTCGGAGCTTATTATAGTGTAGAGTATGAGATGGTAATTTCTGCCAAGTTACTTTTCAGTTTTCCCAATAGTTTTTAATTAAATGGTGAGTGCTTCTTACCAACACAGTTGGGATCTTTAGGTTTATCAAATAGTGTGCTATAATATTTGTTTGCTTCCAGATGGCATATTCCTAATCTGTACCACTTATTAACTTTTCTGCTTTTAACCAGTACCAAATGCTACCTACTATAATCTTCATAGAGCTTCATCAGTCCACTCATACCACTGGTTGCTAAATAATATCTTGCAGACAATCCTGCATGTGTTTTATAGATTTATCATACTAAACTAGAAAATTCTTTGAAATGTTATCTTCTTCATGCTTGTGAAACATGATATTTCTCAATCTATAATGGTATCTTTAATGTTTTCTTTAATTTGTTTAGTGCCAGCACATCAAATATTGCCAGAATAGAAGAAATGGAGAGGCTGTTGAAACAGGCTCATGCTGAAAAGACTCGTTTGCTTGAATCCAGAGTAAGTGATCTGTATCCATTTAAGGGAATCACTTTGATGCATGTGGTAAAAAGAGCTCAGAACTGGGAATGACATGACCTTCCTATGTCTAACTGGCTACATGATCTTATTAAATAATTTTAGTTGTTCAGTCAAATCTGACTCTTCATGATGCAATTGGGGTTTTCTTGGTTAATATACTAGGATGACTTGCCATTTCCATCTCATTTTATAGATGAGATAACTGAGTCAAAGTTCAGTGACTTGCCCAGGGTCATACAGCTAGTAAGAGTCTAAGACCAGATTTGATCTCAGATCTTCCTGACTCCAAGATTAGCACTCTGTCCACTAAGACAACTAGTTTTTCCATAATCTTAAAATAAATAAGTTAAATAAATGATAAACAAGAAGTTCTCTGGGCTCCTTTTTTCTCTATTGAAATGATAGGTTTAATCTTTAAGATCCCTTCCAATTCAGAATGATTCTAAATGTAAAATAAAGTAACATAAAATATAAAAATCACAGTTGACAGATGCCAGGATGAATATAATATAAAAAGTAAAAATTTTCTTTGATAAATGACAAAATTGTATTATTTCCAATAATCCTTTGTCTCCATGTTTTTCTCTTCTACCTTTAGCCCACGTGGATTATTAATATGGGCAGCCAGGTGGCATAGTGGATAGAATGCCAGACCTGGAATCAAGAAGACCTGAGTTCAGACCCAATCTCAGACATTTATTAACTCTGTGACCCTGGGCAAGTCATTTAACCTTATTTGCCTTAGTTTCTTCATCTATAAAATGAGCTGGAGAAGGAAATGGTAAACCACTCCGGTATCTTTGCCAAGGAAACTCCAAATGGGGTCACAAAGAGTCAAACATGACTGAAAAGACTGAATAACAAGATTATTAATATAATATGTGATAGCATATTATAATACAATAATATTGTATTACATGTCATGTAAATAGCATGTAGTAAAATAATAATATTATAATAGTATTACTTTGCCCTTATTTCTCTCCAGGGTTTTTGAGAAGTCCCCCCAAATATCTCCCTATCTGTCTATAGAGGGCCCTTTCTTCCTCTTTCTCTCCCCTGTTGCATTCTAGAATTTGAAATAATATGCTCCATATTTTCCATATTAGCCAAGAAGCAGTAGAATAGCAATCATACTAATATCCTTAAATTAGTAACAGGCAAGTGGGGGAAAAAACTGAAAGAGTAATTCCTGTAATGAAAAATTGGATAACAATTTGACCTTGCAGCGGGGGTATTCTTCCTTGTAATCATAACAATGAAATAACTTTGAAGAAGTTAAAGACTGCCCCTTTGTATAAGAAGCAATACGTCAATCCCAGTTATGCTCAGTTACCAAATTCAGTTTACAGTAATCCCAAAAGTTAATCCAAGTTCTGTTTACAAATTATATTATTGTAATTTTTCATGTTGTCAGAAATCCCTGTAATGACTTCCATCTTTCATTTTTATGGTACTTTAAAGTTTAAAACCTCTCCTTGCAATAGTCCTATGAAATAGATAGTATTGTGTTCACTTTACAAATGAAGAAACTGAGGCTCAGTGACTTTCTTGATGTTACACAGATATTAAGGCTTGAAGTCAAATCTTGAACACAGGTCTCCTGACTCCAAGTATCATTCTTTATGTTGTATACTGCACTGCCACTATAGTTATCAAGCACTGTATAAGGAAGATTTGAGTTGTGTTTGCTTACAAGATTATCTTGGTGAATAATAATATCAGACTCTAAAACAATGGTTCTTTGCATGATATGGTGTTATTTAGGAACGTGAAATGGAGGCCAAAAAACGAGCTCTAGAAGAAGAAAAACGCCGTCGAGAACTACTAGAGAAAAGATTACAAGAAGAAACTAGCCAACGACAGAAGCTAATTGAAAAGGAAGTAAAAATACGAGAGAAGCAAAGAGCACAGGTTGGTCAGATAATTATTAAATCCGGATAAATTTAGAGTCTGTTGCCCTCTTGTGGTCATGTCATTCATTCATTCTGTATCAACAAGAAGACTCTACACTAAAGACTATACAAGCCATCATTCTATCATAAAGAAGACAAATATCCAATATATTGCAAACATAAATGAACTATGAAGGGGTTTTTTGTTTGTTTTTAACTTTTAAACAAAAAAATTCTAACATCTTTTGCTTGCTCTACACCTATCATCCCATGGTCCTTTTCTGTCCTTTCTCCTCTATTCTCATTGCCACTACTCTGTAGGCCCTTATTACTACCTACCAGAAATATTTCAGTAGCCTAATAATAGCTCCTCCAACTTATACTCTCTGCCATCTAAAACTATCCATATCTACCAGGGTAATTTTTAGATAGGCAAAGGTCTGTCACATGACTTCTGCTCAAAAGTTTCCAAGCCTTCTCTATTGCCCAAGTAGAACTCAGATTCTTTGGCCTGGCATTCATGCTCCTCCATGATCTATACTCATCCTATTTTTCTACTCTTACATAACTTTCTGCTCTCAATTCTGCTACGAGGCCACATTAAACTAAGGAGTTATCCTGAACACATTCTGAACTGTTCTATCTTTGTACCTTTGTTCACAATGAGTAGCTTAGGCTCAGTGATTTTCTTGATGTTATACTGCTATTAAGTCTTAGACCCAAGCCTTGAGCACAGGAGGTCCAGCCTCCTCCTCTTTCCCTACTGAATTCCTACCCATCTTGTAAAATGGAGTTGTGCTAAGTGGCCCCTCATCTCCTCTCCCAATCTAGTAAGTCAATCACCAAGTATTCATTAAGGGTCTAGTGTCTAACAGTCACTGTGTTAAGCAATGGGGATTCAAAGAAAAGCAAAAACAGTCCCCTAATCTCAAGGACCTCATATTCTAAGGTCTGTGTTCCACTGTGGGCTAAGATTTGCATTAGATTAGCCCATTTCAAATACGTCTTTAGGAAGCCTTCTCTGTTTCCTACCATCAACCTTCTTTACCCTCAGATCTCAAATAGCACTTTCTTTGCCCTTATATGTTATGGTGTATCATCAGCGTTTGTATGTCACATAGATTTGTGTAACTAGACATAGGTAAGTTTTATGAAGACAGAGAACAATTCGTTACTGCTCTTCAGGTGCAGTGTGATAGGGGCTTAAAAACTATCCGCGAATTAATGTGTGTGTTCTAGAAGCTCATGAGCTAAGTCAGATCTCTGCAAACGAGGTAATTTATTTAGCTTATTTTGTTTGAACTTAGAGGTTTGGGAACAGGGGACTTTTTTTTCTCCTACCCACCCACAGAAATATGTCAAAACAAGTATTTCTTTGCACACCTTTGAAAATATGAATGAGAGAATCCATTTCTGAGGAATTCATCAAAACATTCTCCTTGGCCATACCTTATGGTACATGTGGTGTTGTATGAGATTGGCAGAGTCTAAGAAATGGGACACTTAGGATCTAATTAGGGCAGTGAAATTTACTGTGTGGCTCTGGCCAAGTAATTTAGCATAGCCTTTCTTTGACTTCATTTTGGCATCTATGAAAGACTGATGGTAATCACTGCTTCCCTTTCATTCATAGGAGCATGATAGTGATAAATGAGATAGCATATATAGTGGACATTTGCACTTTCTGTAAGAAAGGCACTATGTAAATACTGTCAATTCCATTTTAAGAACCTTTCAAATCTAGCATGTTCCTTCTAAAACCATATATTTCATTTAATAACAAAATTAAAGTTAGAACCCCTAGCCTTTTAGTAGTTCATATATTAATAATGTAATTTCCAAAATTAGGATTCTTAGACACTTCTTCTATCTAAACATTTTGTACTTTGAATACTTATAAATAATTTATAGTATCAGTCATTCAAAAAAAATTCTACTATAATGTAGGAATGAATCTTATAAATAAAGTTACTTGCTGGATCCTGTGTTCAAGTAACTAGTTTTTTTATTAGTAAACTCATTTTTTTTTTTTTGGAAGGGAGTAGCAATTACTTAAAAGGAAAAAAAGTGCTTTGTAGATGGTCTATTCTGCCTATATTTTTCAATCTGTCAGGTTTTTTTGTACATAAGAAATAGATGTAGCTTAGTAGAAAGAATTATGAATTATGAATAAATCCAAGTTCTGATACCACCAGTTAAACTTGAGACAAGTCACTTAAGTCCTCTGATGCAGAAAGCCCTTAAGATCACATCTAGCTCTACATCTATGATCCTGTATCTATTACCATTTTACAACTAAGTAACTAAATGATATATGTAAGAGACTCTTATTGAGATTTTTCATATTGTTCTCCTGTTGCAGGAAGAATATAATATCAAGACCAGAAAGTTAGATCTAATTTCTTTCCATGCTGTTATTGTGAGGGGACACAGCTTGCCTTCTTTCACACTTCTGTGTCCTCTCCCTGAACTGACAATCTTATTTAACTTATGTCTTAGCTTCACTTATACATAGTTGGTTTTGTTTTCGTTGTGATGGTGGTTGTGTTGTTGCTGTTTTGTTGGGGAGGCACGAAGCAAGAGTTATCACCAGGGAAAACATCTTTTTTCTTTTTATGGGAAATAATTACCATCAAGTACCTAATGCCTAGACTTCCTTGGAGTGCAAAGTAAGAGGGAGGGGAAGTTGATGAGTGTTGGCTTCAAATGAATTCGTCACTCAGAATGCTAGAAATTGAGGAGTAGAATCATTCTTTCAGACTCACATGTACTTCTCCTGATCACTGCTATAGTCAACTACACATGTTCACAGCATTACTAAATGGAAACTAAATTCAATTAAGCAATCATTTTGTTGAAATTACTGGGTTCAGCTTATAAAAGTATAGTTTGAGCAGTCACTCCTCTCATCACTGGAGCTACTTATAAGGCTTGTATATTCTAAAGGACTAATTGCAGTGATGTTAAGCATTTCTTAATGTGTGTTGTGCCCCATCAGCCCAAATAACATTTTCCCAAAAATAAGATGGATAACCACAAGTCTGGAAAACTAGATAATGCCTTTTATTTCTTTTTTTAAATTGTATTGGTTTCTTGTTTTTTATATCTCCAGCACCTAGCACAGTGCCTGGTACACAGTAGGTGCTTAATTCTTGTTAGCTGATTGATTGATATCACCTTCATTTTCAAATATATCCCTCTAACCTCCCCTATACAGTGAAGCATCCCTTGTAATAGTAGTAATAGTGTTAGTAGTAGTGTTAGTAGTAATGTTAGTAGTAGTAGCAGTAGTAAGAAAAAGAAAATGGGGAGGGAAGAATTAGTTCAGGAAAAGTAACCTACCTATAACCTACCTATCAATCAAAGGATTATGGACAGAAACGTTAGAAAATTGATAAATATGTGGTAGAACATCAAAGTTGTTTTAATTTGCATTTCTCTTATTTTTAGTTTTTACACTTAGTCCCCCTACCTCTTTGAAAAATGGAGAGAGATGCATTTCCTCGTATCTTCTTAAGCACCTGCCTTGGTCATTATGGTTATACAACATTCAGTTTCTTTGGAAACATGATTTCTTTGAGTATGACTGGTTGCTATGTTAACTTCAATAAACATAGGGACTAGATTTGTGATATAATTCATATGAAGAACTCCCAGGTGAGAAAAGTCCCTCTACTCATGCAGGTTGGTGCCATCTCTGTAACTCACAGTCTTAGAAAATTGCCCAGAGCACTGAAAAGTTAAATGATTTGCTATGGGTCACATGGCCAATATGTGTCAAATCAGGATTTAAATTTAGGTCTCTTTGGCTTCCGTGTGAGCTCTTAAGCCATCATGCTAAATTGCTTCTCTACCTTTTATAAGCTACTGAAAACTGTCAGGACTGTAGTTTCCAGAAGAATGCGACAAGAGAACTAAAAGCCTGAAATCATCATCAGGATACCTTAGAAAGGTTTGTGGTGTTCCACCCTCCCCCAAACCAGTGTCATTATCTGGTGCAGAAGTTTTGCAAAGGTAAAAGGAAGCTCTAGGGAGAAGAGCTAGAAATTGGTACTTGCTTGGTTTCCTTCTGCTTGCCAACTCCCTGCCAGATTCTGATGAGCAAAGAAGCTAAGCCACACCATCCTGGCAGGCTGAGATGCAGAGCTTATCCTTAATCCTGATTATATGTTTTGGGTCTGATTAGGTCATTCTATTCCGCCCACCCACCTAAGAACTCAATAATCATTTCAGCTTTCTTTTGAATTTGCATAAGGGAAAAAAGTGTTTTGGCTGGGCCAAAGTGCTTAGGAGTAGTTTTATTTATTTTTCTTTTTTATATACAGATGCCTAGCTTTTTATGATTGTAACCACAGGGATGATGTATGCCTCCTGGACCAGCCAGACTCTTCCTCTGTTTGCATCTCAGGTCATTAGTAATAAAACAGTCAATCAAGAAATATTTATTAAGTGTCTACCAGGAGCCGGGCACTGTGCTGAGCCCTAGGGGTAAAAAAAAAAAAAAAGAAAAAACATGTCTGTTTTCCAAGGACTTTACAATCTATCTAAGGAAGATAATAGTAACGTAAATATTTATAATGTAAATTTCTTGAGCGAGATTGTTTCTTTCTTTGTATTTGTATCCCCAGAACCTAGCAAATGCCTGGGAAATAGTAAGGGCTTAATGAATTCTTACTGATTGATTCATTGCTACAGTTATATACAAAATAGACACAGTAAGGATCCGGAATTCTTTGTGTAGCATTTTTAATGTATCACTCCTATAAAACCATAGGATTTAGGGCTGCAAGATACACTTCAGATAATTTCTTCTAATCCTTTATTCTATAGATTGGGAAACCAGGGAGAAGTGACTGGAGGTTACATTGTTTCTGATTGAAAATCCTATTGGCTGCTTGTGAAGTTCAAGTTTGAATTTCACTCACTATTTTATTAAGTTTTCCTTGGATAAATAAACCCCTGCATTTGAGCTCTGTCTTGTAAACTAGTACATCGAGGTGTTCCTTTTGGGGTGTTCTGCAGACTGTGAATTCCTTGAGGACAGGCACTGTTGAGTTGTGGTTGAGTTGTTTCCCTGGTACTTAGTACAGTGCCCAGGAGACAGTAGTGTTTTTAAAACTTGTTCTTTGACTGAGTAATGCTTGTAGAGTAGATTGTCCGTAGGTTGATCATATATGTCTCTTTTTAGAGTAACAAGAATAAGCTAACAGGACATGGTACCAAAGGGAGTAATTTGTATCGGTAGAGTCCTTCTTACATAGACATTCTTTCTCACAGCCTTTATTATTTCTACCAAATTTCATATAAAACCATTTGTGAATGACGGTTTTCTAATTTCAAGTTATAGAACTATCTTCCTGACTGTATCTGATTCTACCGTTTCTCACATTTATCTCCTTACATTATAACTTATAACCACAACCCCCTTGGTTCAGGTCCTCGTCACTTCGGGCTGTACTACTGAAGTAGCCTCCTAACTGGTCTCCATGCACCCCTTCTTTCCCCTACCCAATCTATCCTTCATATTCTTCACACAGCTGCCAAATTGATATTCTTAAAGCATGGGTCTCTAGCCATGTCATTCTCCTGTAAGTAAGTTCAGTGGCTCCCCATTGCCTCTATAATAAATACTAACTCCTCCATTTGCCATTTAAAGACCTTCACAATCTGACTCCAGTTCTATATTTTCAGACTGGTTATATATTATTTCACCTTGTTCACTCTGCTTTCCAGTAAATCTGGCCTATTTGCTAATCATACACAGCAGTCCATCTCCCATCACTTGTGTCTTCTCACACATACAGCCTAGAATGCTCTCCCTCCTCCTATAGCTCCCTTAAAGGCTCACTCATACAAGAGGGCCTTCCTGAGTGGCCCAGCTGTTTGTAGAAAATTTTGTGTTTATTTTATGTGTATACTCTGTATCATCTATGAACACATATTATGTTCCTCTTCCCACTCCAAAAGAACATAAGCTCCATTTGGACATGGTCTTTTATTTAAATTCCCACCATCACTTTGCACAATGCCTGGCCCATGGCAGGTACTTAGTAAATGTTACTTATTTGATTTCTTCTTTATTCCTTCCCCCTATATTACGCTATCCTACTAAACTATTTTATCAATATTCTCAACTACTTTGTGTTTGAATGTTTAAGCCTTTTATGTCCCCATATGTTAGGTGATTTTTTTTTCTCAAAATTCTAACACATGGTAATTTTTATGCTTGGCTTTTCACTGGATTTCAGAAAGAAGGTCAACTTTGAGGTATGTATAGCCTGAAACCATGCAAATAATAACTATGGTAGATCAAATGCCTTTTGCTCTGTTATAGGCTCGACCCTTGACTCGCTATCTGCCTGTTAGGAAGGAAGACTTTGATCTGCGGAGCCATGTAGAGACTGCTGGCCACAATATAGAAACCTGTTACCACGTGTCTATCACAGAGAAGACCTGTCGGGGTTTTCTCATCAAGATGGGTGGAAAAATTAAAACCTGGAAAAAACGGTGGTTTGTTTTTGACCGAAACAAACGAACTTTCTCCTATTATGCAGGTATGTGATACAATATTTCAACACATTAATTGCAAAAGCTGTTTTAAAAAAAGAAGATGAGGTAGCATTGTTGTCATAGTCAATATTTAGCCTTTTGGTTCAAGATCTGCAGGTTTATATTAAGTTTCTAGAATATAATTCCTCTGCCACTTTTTTCTTGCATCATAAAAAGGTTAGTTTGCCAGTTCTACATGTTGTAGAATCTCATAGCTGAAAAAATCCCTGAGGTTATTTAATCCAATGCTGTTGTACAATTCCTTGTTTTTATTGTTTGTCTTTCATTTTAGAAGAGGACCAATGAATGACATCATAATGTCGAGGTAAAGTAGTGAATGATGAGGGATGTCTTGACTTGCACATGAATTGGATTCAAATGAGGCAGAGTGCAAAGTCATCAGCCTCACTCTCTCATCCAGCGTTGAAGTCCGGTGTCAGAACAAAAGTCAGTACTACTCGTGGTAGCCCAGAATGCAGTGGATGAGATTAAGTGACCTGCCTAAAGTCATGCAGTAATTTAAGGGACAAGGACAAGGACTATAGGTCCTAGGACAAGGATCTGTGTCTCCTGACTTCTGTCTGTGCCGAGCAATATAATAAAGCTACTTAAAAGAAGTTAGTAAAATTATTTCCAGAACAGGAGAGGGAGAAATCTCATATTATTCTGAGTAGATATCTCTATTTTAGGAATAGACATTTAGAAACAGGTGACTCTACAGAAGACAGTCAGAATGGTGAAGATGTCTGGTATTTGGAACAACTGAAGAAATTGGGAGTATTTAGACTGGAGTAGAAAAGATTTAGTTAGAAACATGATAGTCATTCAGATTTTTAAAGAGCTATTACATAGAAATATAGCCTTTTTTGTGTCCAAGACCCTTCTCACAGGCTGATGAAACCTATGTACCTCTTCTCAGAATAAGGTTTTTAAATGCAAATGATTGCCAAAGAAATCTAATATGTAGAAATAATTCCCATAATTTTTAAAAAACCAGGTTTTAGAGTCCCAGATCTAGAGAGAATGAGGATTGAAAGGTTCAAGTTAGAAGGATATCTATATTGGCTCAGTATAGGGAGGATATTTCCAACAAAGTTTTCTGAGAATGTAAGCTGTGAGTTCACCTTTATGTAAGTGTTCAAAAACCACCTAAATGCCAATTTATGAGGACTAGTGAGAGGGTATTTTGTTGTACTGTGTTGTTGTTGCTAGACTGTACCAGATGTTCTCTAAAGCCCTTCTCAACATTTAAGTTTCTGTGATTCTAGTCTGTCTCTTTCATGTGCAAGACTTTATTGCCTTCTAAATGTTGTCATCCTACAATATAATCTGAATCATAGTCTCAAAATTGGAAGGTTCCTGAGGAATCATCTAATCCATACACTTTATAGTATCTTTGACAGGAGGTTATCTAGTTTCCACTTGGACACATCCTGTAATGGGGAGCTTACATCCTCCTAAGGATGTCCTTTCTACTTTTTTTTTCTTTTTTTTTTGAGAAAGCTATAATTATTAGGAAGCTACTTCTTAAACTGAGCGACAGTTTGCACTTGCTAAACTTCTAGATAAGTGAGCACCTCTTTCTTCGGACAGATTGCTTAACCAATTTTAAAACTCTCAAGGGAGATATAGAGTCACTAGGTTTAATGCCTTCTGGGTTTAATCACACTTTGAGCATAGAATTTCTTAAGTGGCATGTTGGATAGAGCATTAGGCCTGGAGCCAAGAAGACCTAAGTTCAAATCTAACCTCAACTAGGTTTGTGACCCTGGACAATTCATTTATCCTCTGTTTGCTTGGGTTTCCTCAGCTGTAAAATAGGAACAATAATAGGGCATGCCTCCTAGGGTTGCTACGAGGATAAAATGCAATAATATTTGTAATGTGCTTTGCAAACTTTAAAATGATACTTAAATGCTTACTATAATGTAACATATTATTATGCTAGCTATTACTGCAGCTGACCATTTGTGATATATACCCTTTCTCCTCTCTCAATCCAGGAAGCTACTTAGTACCTATATACTTCCTTATGTAAGCCTCTATTTCCTCCCTTCATCTTCTGAAATCTTTTCTGTGATCTGCAGAAGCTTACTTTTAAAATGAATTGCAGAGGAGAAAGCATCTCTTTTCCCCACTTGGTAATTTAATCATCAAAGGCTCTACCTTAAAATGCCCACTTAGTCTTTGAACTACAATTTAACATATATGGTGGTAGATAGAATGTAGAGGGGGAGTAGGCAATGACAATTTTCCTTCAACTTCTTTCTTTACCCTTCTCTGCCACATAAGGACACATAAGCTTATTCATGAAAACCTTCTTTCTCATATAGGTCAGTATTATTTAGCTTATATGTCGAATATGTAGGCAATGAAGATTCCCTTCTAATGGCAGTTTAAAATAATAAAATTTTCAAAGCATACATAGGAACAGCTGTCCCATTAACTCCTTTCCCTGTGATATAATACACAATGGTTAGCATCGACTGGAATTGTACTCCTACATCAGAAAATGGCCTTTTAAAGCCATCAGAATGGAAAATGTCTTTTATGTTTGTCATCTGACCTACTTAAGTCATATGAAATTAGTCAAGCTTAGTTAACAGTGATGCAGCTTGTTTATAAAGTCTATAATAAATGAACTGTCTTGAGTTTATTTTAAAACTTATCAAATAACCATTTTGAGCATTGACTGTAAAGTACATCAAGAAACAAGTGAACAGTGTATGCAGCAGACTATGGAAATAGCATTGGATTTGGAATCAGAGAACCTGGGTTCAGATTCTGACATTGCTACTGCATGACCTTGAGCAAGAAGTCACCTTCTCTGGGCTTTAGTTTATTCGTTTGGAAAATTAAAGTGTTGGACTCAGTTTTCAAATTTTAAAACTGGGTAACTTTTCTTCTAGCTCTAACTTTTATGATCTCAAATCTCACTAAGCATCTCAAACTTTTATGAATTGTTCTTAGCAACAATAAGAATGAGGCAGTGAGTTGGTGCATATGAAAGAGCCCTGGGCCTGAGGTCAGGAAGATGAATCTTGCTGAGATCAAATTCTGACCTCAGACACGTACGAGCCTTGGGGCCCTGGGCAAGTCACTTAATCTTTTTTACCTCAGTTTCCTCATCTGTAAAATGAGCCAGAGAAGGAAATGGGAAACCACTCCTGTAGCTTCACCGAGAAAATGCCACATAGAATCAGGAAGAGTTGGCTACAACTGGAAATGACTGAACAATAAAAAGACTTAATAATAATAATTACGTAAGTTTACATAAAATGAAATGTCAACCAACAAGCATTTATTAGATACCTACTGTGTGCTGGGCACTGCACTTCTGTTAGGGATATGCAAAAATGAAACTTCTCTTAACCCTTGAGGAGCTTATTACCTATCCAGAGAACTAGTATATGGATATTTAGGTAAATATAGAATGGATATAATACAGATACAAGGTGACTTGTTGGAAACAACATAGCAAAGGGATAGTGTGAGACAGAGAGATCAGAAAGGCTTCATGTAGAAGGTACTGTTTGAGTTGAGCCTTAAAAGAAAAAAGGAATTTAAGAGCTGTAACAACACTAATAATAGCTACAATATAGCACCATAAGGTTTGCAAAGCATTTTACATATATTAATTTATTTGACCCTTACAATAATCCTGGGAAGAGGTAGGTGCTATTATTATTTTCTTCTTACAGATGAGGAAACTGAGGCCACAAAGGTTAAGTAACTTGCATAAGGTCACATGAAGAAACATTCACGGAATGACTTCATGTGTAATAGGGCAGGAAAGGTAGGTTGGCACCAAATACCTTTAAGGTTTACAAAGGACCTTCCTTAAGCCATCCCAGTGAAGACAGCAGTATAAGTATTTTTATCCCTATTTTATAAATGAGGAAAGTGAGGCATAGGGAGGCTACATGACTTTACCAGAACCTCTCAACTAACAAATGATAGCACCAAGATTCAAACCCATTTCTAATCTGAATCTAAGAGATGGTTGGCATATCAAAGGAACTACTGACCCGAATTTGAATCCTGGCTTAATCACTTACTAGCATGTGCTGGGGCAGTTTGACTGAGCAAGTCCCTGAGCCTCATCTTAGAGAATGTGTGGTACCTTAAGTAGCTTTAAGGAAGTGCAGCCATCATGTGGCATTATTGCAGCCTCTATCTGTGATCTTGAATCCATGAAAGTGATACGCATGTTATAAATGTAGAATAATAGTTTAAGATTGAGTTGAAGTGACATGTACTATATTGTCCATGGGAGACATTGTGGTGAAAAAATTCTTTTAAAGGAGTTTCCCTTTGATTTTAGATGCCATAATAAATGTAACAATTTAACTTGTTGATATATGTATGTATGTATATGTACATACACACACAATACAGACATGCATATCTACATGTGTATATATACATGCATGTACATGTGTGTTTATGTGCACAAACTGAAAAAAATCAGCTATCATTAACTTGGTCTATGATAGCATTTTGTCAAAGTAGAATGTACATTCTCCTTAGAACCCATTCCTCTCCTAAGCATAGACAACCACTGAAAGGTAGAAAAATAGAGACAGTGATCTGGAAAGGAAAATTGAAGGAGGTGATTAGTAAAAAAGATTAGAAGTATATTCTAAGGGGAAGGGAAAGCACAGAATAAGAAAAGAGTCTTGGAAATATTACAAAAGTAAAGAAATGTAGATGAATGGAGGAAAACTAGCTCCCCTAATGGTTAGTGTTCTCTCCATCTTCTCCAAATCATTAAATATATTCTTCTCCTTTGCATGCTGTATCTCCCTAAAATAGAATATAAGCTCCTTGAAGGCCTGCACTGGCTTGGTTTTGGGTTTTTGGTTTGGGTTTTTTTTTATCTGTTTCTGTTTCTATATTTCTAGTGCCTTGCAAAGTACTTGGAGTGTTAAATTGGATTGGATAGTCATTAAAATGAAAAAGGGGATGTAGGATGGTATTTAATCAGGAACCAAAACTCTACCATGAAGAGTGTGTGTGTGTGTGTGTGTGTGTGTGTGTGTGTGTGTGTTTGATAGATTAGAGAATCATAGTAATATGTGATCTGATCCAAACTCTCAATCTGTAGAATCATAGATTTAGGGCTAAAAGAGACCAAAGAAAGAATTTAATCCAACTCCATTTTACAGATATTAAAGGTCAGAGAGGTTATGAGGCTTCCTCAAAGGCCCATAGGTAGCCAGTGACAGAGAGAATTTGAAACCAGATCCTCCAAATGCAGGGCTATTTCTACTGTACAATAAATCAATCTCAAGTTTTCCTTAAAAGGGCTACCTTGTTTTAGATTGAATTTTCTATCTATTTAAAAGATGCTATCAGGAACAACCTTTTTTTTAGTTAGAATAATGGAAATGTACTCTTAAAAAAAAGAAATGTTAATTCAGTGCCTGAATATGCATAAAAGCAGACATAATAAAATGTGCTAGTCTTCTACTTGCCTCCCCCAGTTTTCCAAAAATAACATTTTTAAACACTCTCTCATGTAACAATCTAACTTGTCCTCATCTGTACTTTGCTTCTTCTTCCCATTCATCAGCCACTCAGTTAATCTAATTACCTGGGTTTTTACCTTGAATTTCACTTCCTTCCCTCCTCCATTCCCTCTCTAACACACCCACACCCCTGGTCTAATTAAGCTGTGTGATTCTAAGTCTGAACGTTTCATCTCTTTTCCTCCTCTCAGAATGGTATTCTGTGGTTGGATGACTACTGACACTAGCTTTGTCTTTCTTTCCCTCAGCTCCAGGAATGTGGAATCACCTTCAAAGGCAGGCTTCAGTACATTTATTGGAGGGCAATTAGGCTGCCAGCCAGGCTGAAAGTCAAACTAGGTTAAACCCTTCTCCTGCCCCCCCTTATTCTTTAAAAGTTGTACTCCCTCAGTTTTTCATTGCCATAAAGGAGACTCCATTTGAATGCAGAAATTCCAAGACTTCTCAGAACCTTAGCAATCCATCTACATACGCCCTGATAAAAGCATGATCACAATGACTCTACTCTCTGTGTAGCCTAAAATCCTCACCAAATATACTAGAACTCCCCTCCTGTCCAATTTATGTACTTTGCCCTTCCTTTTTCGTCAGCCCCAAATAAGGTTAGTTAGATTTTAACGTTTTAGTTTACATGTCAACTGACCTCTCATCAAAGGGTTGCTTAGCTGCCTAAAATAACTCAAACTTTTAAACTCACAGGAATTTTTTTACTTCTCAGTCCTCCACCTCCTCCACATGATGTTTTTGTTGCTGTTGTTGAGCTGTTTCAGTCATGTCCGACTCTTTGTGACCTCATTTGGGATTTTCTTGGCAAAGATACTGGAGTAGTTTGCCTTCTCCTGCTCATTTTACAGATGAGGAAACTGAGGCAAGCAGTGTTAAGTAACTTGCCCAGCGTCACATAGCTAGTAAGTGCCTGAGATTGGATTTGAACTCATGAAGAGGAGTCTTCCTGACTCCAGGCTCAGCACACTCATTGCACCATCTAGTAGCATAATAAATAACTTGTTTTCATATAACACCTGTGCTAAAGTGCATTACAAATAGTATCTCATTTGATCCTCATGCTATTTTTATCCTCATTTTACAGTGGAGGAAATTGAGGCAAACAGAAGTTATGACTTGTTCAAGGTCACATAGTAAGTGTCTCAGACCAGATTTGAACTCAGGTCTTCCTGACCCAAGGTTCAGTGCCATACCCCTTATACCACATAGAAGCCTGATAATATCTTGTTAGATATTAGGAAGATACTGAATATATAATTATTACAGGCTAATAGTTACTTTGAACTTTGCTGAATGTAGTTACAGTTTAGGAGCCAGAATTTGACCCAGATTATTAAAAAGAAGAAAGTGTGTCATAGCAGGTTTCTGTCTGACACTGTGATTAGGAAAGGTGAGAGCTTTGGCCTATGCATATTCCTTCCCTTTTAAAGACCCTATTTAATAATTCACTTTGCTGACATCTGGTGGCAGTATTTGAAAAACACTGGACAAGGTATTCTATAAAGGATAAGTTCAGAATGCCATATTCTAATGTGCAAAAAGTACAAGACAAAACAATGTTTATTAGGAAATAATAAACATATTGATTTAAATTAGCTAAGAGCTAATTACCTGACTAAGAAAAAACTTAATAGTTTATTTTATAATAAATATTGTCTAGTGTATTAATATTCTTGTTTTTAATTATAAGCTCAAATAATAATGGTTTTTAATTATAAATTGAAAACCAGAATCCCCCTTAATAAAAGATATTAAGAAAGATGTGAAATCCCTAGATTCAAAGACACATCTTCCTCTGACATTAGAGAGGCAGCTTTTTTCTGCACCTTAGAGGTATAACATATAGTGGCACAACAGAATACATGCTTGGTGCATTAAACTAAGAGTCAATTTACCTGGGCTGTATCTTGGATGCTAATTTACTGAAGAACATTGAAAGCTTCTTTGGTTCTGAGTTAATGGCTTCTACTGCAGTAATGTCTTTTAGAATTAAAAATAGAACTTAAAATACGATGGATGATATTTTTTGAATGAAGTGAGTATTTTTTATAATTAAGGCAAAAAAATCTTCATTATTTTTTTTCATTTGCTACGCAATGATGTTGGGCTTCAGTTTCCTCATTTGGAAAATAAGGATGGGGGTGGAGGAGGGAAGACTTAATAATTTCTAAGTTTTCTTCCAGGTTTATTCTATTCCAGGACTAGAATTTTTTTTCCCCATGGAAGTATGGAAGTAATATCACTCCTTAACAGGAATAGAATTTTATGATTCTAAATTGATTTTCTTAGCCTATTTGGTATCACAGAACACACTTTGGAAGTCTGTTGAAACCTATGGACCTTTGTCAGAATTACTTGTTTTTAAAAATTCATAGCTGAAGAAAATACTAAATTTCATTTAGAAGTTGTCAAAAATAAATACATTTTCCCCCATCCAGTTCATGAATCCCCTGAAATCTATCCTTTGCCTGTTGGGTACCCATGAACCCCAGGTTAGTATCCCCTTTTTGAAATTAATTGACCCTCTGATTCTGTGTACACAATACCAACCTCTCTCATTGCAGATAAACATGAAGCTAAATTAAAAGGAGTGATATATTTTCAAGCCATTGAAGAAGTCTATTATGATCACCTCAAAAATGCATATAAGGTAAATGACATTTGCAGATTTTCTAGTGCTTTAACTTTCCAAATTTTTAACACATAATAAAATTAGAGAAAGGATTTGTTGTCGAAATGTTTTGTTTGTTTCTGGTTTTTGACCTGTCTTGAACTGGTGGCAGTATTGATAAGAATGCTAAGGGGGAGAGAATGATATAAGAAATATTAACCAAAATAAATCATCTTTATTTAGGGAAAAGAAGATAACTTTAGTTTATTTCTTCCAGGGCCTGTCCTACTAGCTCATCACTGTGAAGTCTAGCAAATAGCCAATAGCTATAAGAGGAAATAAAGAATTAAGAGCAAAACCTATAACCACCAAGCAGCCCATGGACATCACCTCTATACAGAGTCTCAATACCTCCCTAGGTGTCATGAACACCAGGAAAGAGCTCAGGGAAAGCCCTTTGTGAAAACTGAAGCAAAAGTTATAAAAATGTTCACTACTCCAAAAGGGGAAAGAAATTTGCAATAGAAAAGTTGTAAATGGGTGTTTCATAAATGAGAGCTTTGAGGGGAGAAAGAAGCCCTATACTAACTCCAATGTGATGACCTTCATTAAAGTTATCTGCTTAACATTATTTTTCTTTTCTCCTTTTAGAGTCCTAATCCATTACTCACCTTTAGTGTCAAGACCCATGATAGGATCTATTATATGGTGGCTCCATCCCCAGAAGCCATGAGGATCTGGATGGATGTTATTGTTACTGGAGCAGAAGGTTATACCCATTTCATGTTGTAATGAATGGACAAAGCAGTTCACCAGAGGGCAGATTGCAATAACCTTATACCAGAATTAAGCCATATTCAATCCCATTTGGAAAAACTCCAAGCAAGAAGGATAGAATTCACACACATCACTTTACAAATCCATGTTTGGAACTCCCTTATATATTAACAAGAGTTTGGTTCTTGTTTTTTTCACTTAAGAAGACCATGGGATGCCAATTCATAGTTTGATTGTAACATTGGCAAAAGGACTGAAGTTGCTGCAAGAAGGAAAACATTTTGTTTTGGAAATGACTGCAGCACCAGCAGCATTTATAAGGCAATTTTCTTAAAATTTTTTTGTGAGTTGTCTCAGTGAAAAACCAAGCCGTTTACAAGTGTTCGTGTATACTCAGAAATATAAAATTATTTTGATACCTGAACCAGAAGATATGATTACATATATTTTTAATTTGTAGCATTTGACATATTAATAACCAACTGGCTCTTTTTTAAGTACTTTCCTATCATGTGTTTCATAAACTAATACTACAGAAAAGGAGGGAAGGGTGGGAAATAGAAAGAATTTAAATGGATATCTAAATCCTCTGTAGTTGAGTATTGCACCAAAGCCAAAGACTTGATATTGATATGACTTCTACTTCACAGCAGTTCCAAGGGATCACCCTTATTTTGGTTGCTTGTACAAGACAAAAAGAACCTCTAATCTTTTAATAATATTAAAATGCCATAGGATGTCTTATAAGCTGGTTTCAAAATGTTATCTTTAGCCACAGACCAAGGCTACAATTGCACTGGGTCTTTTGGGGGGTCAAATGGGCCATAACTAAAAACCACCCCACCCCCAATTGGTTATATTTCTATGAATCCCATAACTATTTCTGGGATCCATTAGAATCAATTCCTGCCCCATAACCCTACTATGAACTAGTGCACAGCTTTAAAAAAAATGTTTCAGGAGGAGTCATGTGTTAGAGAATTCTCACACTAGGGCGATCTTAAATGAAGAGAGTATTCAATGGAATCAACTGTTTTTTTCCTCTGAAGACATTTTCCAGTCCCTGTGCAGAGGTGACCGGTAATAATAACCACCACCCACACAGCACTTTACAGTTTACAGGGAGCTTTCCTCACAGTAACTCCATGAAGTCATTAGTACAAGTATTATCATCCCCATTTTACAGATGAAGAGACTGAAGCTGAAAGGTTGTCACTTTACTTAGGCTATGGCTAAGGAGCAATAGAGCCAGAAACTGATTCTAGGCCTCCTGACTCTAAACCCAGGGCTACATTCACTGTTTAGGGCTGCTCACCCATTCAGGTAATCCACAGTAATTTTTTTCTTTTCCTTCCATGTTTCTGCTTTATTCTGGATCCTGCCTTTCAGTGGTAGCCTTCCTTAACAATGCATCAAGTCAATTTGTTGAGTTTTTAATCACAAACCAGACTAAGATTAAATTGAAAGTGATTGTTAGTGAGAGGCAAAGTCTGTTTATAAATGGCAAATGAAGTTCAACTCATAATGTGTCTGAGGAGGTAAATTCTTCTTTTAAATTACTCACTGCATTTTTTATTGTGTTAAAATCCTTTTTTGTTGAATAAAACTTTGACTTCAGGCAAGTCTTTTATAATACTTTTCCAAATGTTGTCTGTCCTGATGGTCTGGGTGTATTTGTGTATTTATATGTATGTATATGCATTCTGTTATTTAGTGGAAATGTGGTAAATGAGTAGCACTAGGAAATGATGAATTTACCTACAAATATAATATGGAATTAGTAGAATTAAAGTTTTTCTTCTCAAAATCTGTCCCCCATGAATGGATTTAAATTTATATTTTAAATCTCTGTACGCTGAGTGCCATTAGGATGATTTTGCAGCTGGATAACACTTGATTTTACTTGAACAATGAAAAACATAAGTGTTATTGCTGATGTTTTATGTTATTGCTGTTAATCTTTTTAAAACAATCACAACTAAAAATGTATGATTTAAGACAGTAAAATGCAATATCCTAAATTACATTGATTCATATAAATGTATCACTCGTTTTATGTATACTTTGCCTTCTCCATGAAGTTATGCAGGTTTTCTCATCAACTTTTCTATCTTGCATGATTAAGTGAATTCATTTATATTTGTTTTTAAATAAGTTGTTTGGAGATTAAAAATGTTGGCCTGCCCTCACATTTTAAAACTGATTTGTCTTTCCATTTATTGGAAGGAAGAACAGTAATTGTCCAGTCCATTGAAGCAAAGGAAAAAAATAGTTAGCACTTATAAAAGATTTACAAAGTACTTTTCAATATGTTGTTTTATCCTCCAACAACCCTGGAGGTAAGTACTATTATTATTCCAAGTGAGGAAACTGAGGCAGATAGGTTTTGTGACTTGCTCCAGGTCACATTGCTAGTGAATATCTGAGGTTGAATTGGAAGACTCCCTGACTACCTCTTTCTGAAAAGAAAAATCTTCTTAGAAAAGTCTGTTGTCAATGCCACACAACAGAGAAATACTCCATGTCAGTAATGTCTATTTGACAAACAGTATCTAGAATTTTTCAGTATTATATCTCACTTTACTATCTTTCCTTGATATAAGGATATTTAAGGTATTGAAATCTTTATGCATATTCCATAGGAATGAGAGCAGGAGCTGTCTTTCAGGCAATCAGTCAGTACCAGGCACTGTGCTATGTGCTGGAGATACAAAGAAAATCCATGTTCCCAAAGAGCTCACATTCTAATAAAGTAAACAACATGCTAATAATTACATACATCTATCTGCAGTGTAGATGAACGGTAATCTTAGAAGGAAGAGACTCTGTGGAAGTCCTGATGGAGAAGCTGGAAGATGAGGAATCTTGCTTCAGCAGTGTGCAATCTCTAACAATATTTAAATCTCTACTGCCAGCAAAGTGAGATATGATTACTGAAATTGTGAGGCAGAATGGGATTATAGAATGTCAGTCTCTAAAAGAGTTTATTCTAAGAAAAATAAACAAAATTAGGCTTTGTGTCCACGTTTTTATTTCTTTCAAGCTGGTTTGACATGCATTGCATAAGAGTACAGTCCAGAACTGGGGGTACAGGGTTACATACCTTTGCAACAGTGGCTGATAGTGCCTTCCATAATTCTACCTTCTGGACAGAGGAAATACCTGTTTTATCAGAACTTCCACCATGTCAGACAACTCCCAGTCTGGGGCTATCTAGGCAGAAGGATCTAACTTCACCCAAGCCTGAGCAGATTAAATCAATTCAGGCCTAGTTTAGAGTCTGACCACAATAAGACTCAATGCAATTTTTTTTTCAGTAATGTCCTTGTGAAGAATTTTTGAGCAGGCATCTATGTGGGAGGGGAGGGGGGAGCTCTGAGAATCATTTTTCACAAGAATCATCAACCTAAAGATTGAGGGGACCTCAGAGGCCATTTAAGCCAAACCCCTCATTTCACAAGAGGAAACTGAACTCTGAGAGCCTCTGGAACATGCCCAAAGTCATACAGGTAGGTGTTGAGCATCAGAATCAAGACAGGAAGCAGAAGAATAGGTCCTCTGACTTAATATTTGTGTTCTTTCTATTGGTGGTGTTCTGCCTTTGACCGATACTGTCTGACCCTGGGAAAATCTTCAGCGCTTTCATGCTCCCTAACATCTCTCCAAGACAGGGACCCCTTTAGCAGACTAGTGAAACCTGTGGAGTCTGCTTAAAATAATATTTTTGAATATATAAAATATGTAGACTTACAAAGGAAACTAAATACAGTTATTAAATTAAAAGAAAATTATGGTCCCCAGGTTAAGAACCAGTGTGTTTCCTCAGTGAGTCAGTGATTTCACAGGTTCGGTATCCCATCAAAAAACAACAAAATTCTGTTTTGAACATTTGAGGCTTGCAAATGCACCTATTCCTGAGTCTTGCCAGAGGTATGCAGAGGATGAGAAAAGCTACATGGGCCTTATTTGGAGAAGTTAGTGATTACTACAAGTTTGTTTCTCCAAAACAGCCTTATCTGCTTAAGCCACAATTTGCAACTACCACCTGGAAAGAAGTGAGCCTTTTTCCTTCCAGTTATGGCAAGAAGAACTTCCTCCACTACCTATGATAACACAAAAGGAATGTGTTGGCTAACTTTTAGCCGGTCACTGCCAAGGAACACATTTATAGTGATTAGCCATAATCTTTCTTGCTGGTTTCCTGCATTAGTAATAGTACTCAATTTTCTCCTCTTGAAAAAAATCTCTTCCTCCCATGATGACCAAAAATGCTTCACTTTGCTTCATAGTATAATTGATACACAAGGTAGTGGATATTAACATTCTTTCAAAGAAAAAAATGGAGATGTTTAATGAGTAAGATTCTAATCAAACTAAAACCACCAAATGTTTAACTTGCTAGTGCTGCTGCTATAATAGTAATATAATGATGCAAAGCTTGTTTATTTTATGTCTTTAAAATTATATTCCAGTAAAACTTTATTCACCTTGAAGATTTTTTTCCCTCCATCTCTCCCTAAGAGAAGTATAAACTGCAAGGCCAAGAGTACTTCAAAATGTTAGATTTAGAGCCATAGCTAACTCTTGTTCCCCCACCTCCACGCCCCAGCCTATAATTAGTGTGGTTCAGGTTCTTGAATCTAGGCACATCTTAACTGCACCTTGAAAATGGAATTCTGTGCAGTATCTGATTTGTTTCCATCAAGATAAAAACTCTTAGGCTTTTAAAAATTATCTTTAAAAATGTAAAAATGAGACCAAAACAGAAATCTTATATAGTGTTGTTTGGGTAAATATATTTGTGCATTATAAACACGAATCTATTCCAGCTCCAAGGATCACACCACTACTCCCTCTTAAGTGACCCAACACTTTTAATAACAGAATCAAATTCTTGCAATTCCATGAAAGCCAGAGGGTTTCCCTATGCACATCTAGGTTCAAGAAGCAGCCAGGTGGAAAGAGCTTTGCATGTAGAGTCAGAGGACCTTGGTTTAATTCTTGAATTTGCCACTTCTTGGGCCTCAGGTCCTCATCTGTAAAATGAGGGGACTGGACTACATGGCCTCTGAGGGCCTCTCCAGCTCTAAATCTATGCTCCTATGATCTTCAGGAGAAACAATCTGAACAGACCATGAGGGAGAAGAGAGTAGCCTGCATTTCATTTTTGCTCTGTGCATTTATTGGCCCTTGGTCAGTTCAGATCTGAGCTGTAAAGTGCAATATATACCAGCAGGTGGAACCGCTGTAGCTGAATGTTGCAATACATAAATGGATCTATACTATCAGAGACTTGGTTATTTGCTTCACTGGGGCAAATTACCACCTTTCCGTGCCTTCTAACCCCACGTTATTCTTTTCCATGGTCTTCCACAAATTCTCAATTCATTGCCAGCCTTTAAATGGGTGGTTTATTATTTCATAGATACTAGGATAACACAGGGTCCACCATATCTAGTCCACTTCCTTTTCGATTCACTTGTGCATTAAGCACAATTAACCTTCAGGCCATCACTGGTACTATTGTGTGCTACAGCCTATTTACACTGATAATATTTAATATAAATTTTGGAATAATCTCTTTGTTCTCTCTGAAGCAAACTCAGAGAATGCCTCTTCAAATGTCAACAAAAGCCCGATAGGGCTGACTTAACATTCCTTAAGAGACCTTTAACCTAAGATATTTCTTCTGAATAATGGGATTTTTTACACATCTTAATATTTTGTGGATATATACAATGTTATAGCTTGCTAATAGTAAAGAAAACACAGACATCTTGGGTCATAATTTCAATTGAAACTTTGTCAAACTCTGTTATCGTATTTACAACCTATGCAATTAAGAAATTCCTTTCTAATGGTCTAGTTAATCACTCATGGAGACCATAAATCTGAAGGACACAGAACACCTTCTTTGTCCTAAAACAGATTTAAGCTTGGCCAATTTTTGTATCAGCAGTCAGGTAATATCTGGCTCCATAGTACTATGTAACTGTTACTTTAAGGGGAATTTAGAATGAATTAATAATAAATGTATGCATTTAGCCTGTTGCCTTTTCTTTAATCAAACTTTCAGATCAACAACACCTACCATGCAACTTTAAATATTCTTTTTGCTCACCTGCAATTTTGATTTTTCAGAAATCACATTGATTTGTAGGCATTACTTCGATGATATTAGTGTTTAAAAGATAGTCTTTGAAAGCAAGGAAAAGCTTGGGATTCCTGAAAACTGCCCATTTTCTCAAATATAATCTAGCTTGCTCTTTCATCTCTATTTGATTCTGAGTACAATCCATTGTCCATGTTCAGTGGTTGTCTAAGATATATAAACAGCTAGATAGATATAGTTACATTTATAAGATATATGTGTGTGTACCTACATATGTGTGTAGGTGTGTTTATTCAAGACAACAAGGATTTATTAAGGGCTTACTATGTGTCATACATTGTGCTAAGTGCTGGTGATACAAAGAAAGACAAAAAAAAGTTCTTTCCCTCAAGCAGCTCACAAGCGACATGCAAACAGCTTTGTACAAATGAGATACAAACAGGATAAACTGGACATAATCTCAGAGGAAAAGCTCTAACATTAAGGAGGTCCAGCAACACTGCTTGCATATGGAGGGATTTTTAGCTTTGATTTGAAGGAAGCCAGGAGACAGAGATGGTGAGAGAAAAAATTTCAGGCATGAGGGAGAGTCAGTGAAAATGCAGTCAATCATGATTTAGAGCATTTTTTCACATGATTATAAACTGTTTTGATTTCTTCATCGGAAAACAGCCTGTTCATATCCTTTGATAATACCCAAAAAGTTATTACACTCCATATACCCTTAAACTAAGTCTATTTCTAAAGATGATTAGGGGGAAAGCAAAAGGCCTAAATGTTCTAAAATATTTATAACAGCTGTCTTTGTATTGGCAAAGACCTGGAAGTTGCAGGGATGCCCATCAATTAGAGAAAAGCTGGACAAATTGTGGTATATGATTGTGATGGAATACTATGAGAAATGATGAACTCAATGATCTTAGAAAAACATGGAAAGTCTTACATGAAAGTAACAAAAGGTGAAAAGAACAGGACCAAGACAACATTGTATATAGTAACAGCATTGTTGTTTTAAGAACAACTTTGAGGGATGAAGTCATTTTGACTATTATAAATGCCTAAATTAACTGTAAAGGACATATGAAGAAAGACACGCATCCAGAGAAAGAATTGATAAATAGAAGAACATAGAGAATAATTTTACATGTATATACCTATTTGTATCTAGTGGTAGCCATCTTCAGGGTGGGGAAGAAAAAAATAAATTTACATAATAATTAAAATATATATAAAAAGGAATATCGTTTTAGATAATAGATTTGCAGTGTCATGTCCAATCATTTTTTTTGTTATGCTCTGTTATAGAAATGGTTTTATTTCACAAAAAATTTAAAAAGTAAATGCAGGATCAGGATATGGAATGCCATGTGTAAAAAACAAGTAAGGTGTAAAAACACTGGAAAGGTAGGAAACGGTCAGGTTATGAAGGGCTTTAAAAGCCAAACAAGATTTTATATTTGATCCTAGGGGTGACAGGAAACCACTGGTATTGATTAAATGGAGGGGAAGAATAAAACATCCTAAAGTATATAAACCTGAACTTCAGGCAGATAAATTTGATAGCTGGATGCGGAATGGACTGGAGTGGGTAGAGACTTAAAGCACCCAGCAGCTATTGCAAAAGTCCAAGGGTTGGGTGATAAGAGTCTGTACCAGGTTGCAATGTTGGCCCCAGAGTTCACTGACACTGGTCAGAGGAAAAAAGGGAGATGGCACCAAGATTTCAAGCCTCTTCAAGGGGCAGAGAGGATGGCAGTGATCTGAAAGTAATAGGGAAGTTAGGAAGAGGGGAAGGGACAATAACATATTTGACTCTAAGATGTCTGTAGGCCACCCAGTTCAAGATGTGTGTAAGAGAGTTGCAGATGTGAGACTGGAAGTTAGGGTCAGATAAGTAAATCTGAGAATCATTAGCACAGAGAAGATAATTGAATCCATGAGTGAAATGCTATATAGTTATCTCTTCCACATCACAAGGGTTAGAGTGCCCCTGCAATTTGGAAAAAAATCTCTCTAAATTTGGCTTTCCCTTTGTACCAGAAGAAAACAACCTTTTCTTTTTCTTTTATGGAGTGTTTACAGTAACTTATTGTAACATTTGGGTTATCTGGTCATAGGCTATATGTAGCTCAATATTAGATAAAAATATTAGCCTTTGTGTGTTGTCTGGTGGCTTTCATCTTTTTGTAGACTTTAACTTTTTACTTATTTAACTTAAAGAAATTATGCATATTTATGGTATTAAGAATAAAATATGCGGATGCTATATGCCATATATAATATATATACTATATATAGATATAGATACATATATCTATCTATATAGATAGATATATGTATTTCCTGCGTTTCTGAGTTCCTCAACTTTTTCTGTGTCATCTGCTGGTCTTCTGCAGCTTCCGCAATGTCCTTCCCAACTCCCATTTAATCTCTTATGTCCGCTCCAAGACATCGGAACCATGACAGGGAAAGTCACGATGTGGAAGGGATAACTGAGGGGAAGAGGAGAGAGCCCAGGACAGTGATCACCCACGACCTGGTTGAGCACTGAGCAAAGAACGTTGAAAAGGAGCAGTCCGGGGACAGCGACGTCCCAAGAGCCCGGCAGCAGCGTCAAAGGCTCTAAGAGGTCAAGAAAGGCAAGGACTGAGAAAAGGCCATCGATCTGTCAGTGAAGGGTTCACCAACAGCCCTCATTAAGCCCTGGGGCAGACCGGAGGAGCCGTTGGTGCAGCGCTCGGCACAGCGTGTGCCACGTGGCGGGCGCTCGGTAGATACCTGATTCCCCTCCCCCCACGCCCCTGTGCTGGGGGCACAGAGGAAAAGAACCGTCTCCGCCCTCGAGGAGCTTAGTCTAACGAGACAGTACGGAAACAACTGCGCAGACAGGAGGGACCCAGGGCACGCGGGAGTGATCAGCAGAGGGAGGGCGGCGGTATTAAAGGGGATCACCAAGGTTTCTTGTCAGAAGTGGGGCTTTAGCTGGGACTTGAGGAAAGCCAGAGGAAAGTGGGGGCCGGGACGGGGAGGGAGAGAAAAACGGAAGAGACGACGCTCCGGGCTGGCTTCCCCTCCTGCACATGGACCCATAAGGATACTGAGACACACACGCGACGATCTGTACAAATCTGACAGAACTAGGCCCGTGCGCACGGGGCGCACGCAGGAGAGGACGCGCCCTCTAGCGAGCTGCCCAGAGCCGCACAGCCTCCACAAGCGGGAGAGCCGATTGGAACCCCGGACTTCCGGGGGTGGGGGGAAGGGCGGAGCGCTCCGGAAAGCCCGGCAGGAGAGGGCGCGGCGGTAGGGAGGCTCACGTGCCACCACGAGGGCGCTCCTCACGCCCCGCCCCCGCTCCGCGCTGCGCGGGGATGAAAGAGCGCAGGCGCGGAGAGGAGGGGCCAGGGCTGCCGGGAAGATGGCGGGAGGCGGGTGTCTGGTGTCTGCCGCTGGCTGGGTGCGGCGGAAGAGCTGGGACCTTGCCGCCGTTTCTTTCGGCGCCGCGGCGTTGCTCTCCCGAGGGCTCGAGGGAACGCCCCGGAGGCTGCCAGGTCAGTGTCCGGAGGAGCGGCGGCCGCCCTGCTCTCCCTGGGCCTGACCCGCCTCCGGGCCTCCTGCGCTGCCCCGGCCTGTGGTCTCAGAGGTCCTCCTCGCTGCCCCTCCTTCCCCCCTCCCGCCGCGCCCTTCACGCTCCCCTCCCCCTTCACTTCCGGGCTCCCCCTCGGCGTCCCGCTCAGGTTTTAATCCCCAGCACGGTTCCGTACTCCCAGACCGTTTTTCCATTATTTTCCCTCAACTCTGACACAAAGGAGAAAGAGGAGGGGGAAAAGAGTGGAGCCGCGGTCAGGCAGCCTTGGGAGCCGGCCTTGTTGAGAAGGATTTGTTCAGGGTATTCACCTCCCGTTTGGCCCCCGCTGGCCGCCGCCTGTCCCCTCGGGTCCGCGGGTTTGTCCCCCGCGCCGTCGGTCTTTATGTTGAGCGCGGATCCTGGATGTGTTGGAGGGCTTTTTAACCTTCCTGTTATAATCTGCCTGTATTTTGCGCAAGTAAAGAAGTTTACGAATGCTGGCCTTGGATAGCTTAGAAACCAAAACGTTAGCGTTTATTGCAGTTCATCTCCCCAGGGGGTCAGTTTCCAAAAACGCTAAGTTGGGTCATTCGTGCCTGCTTGTGCGCACCGCTCCCCTTCTCCACTCTGAGGGCTCTCAGCGTCGTCAGGGGTCACCCCCTGTGTCGTTGTTTTACCTTATGTTTACTTGTATACGTGTATTTTCTTTAAGGAGAATGTGAGATTCTTGGGAGCGGCAGAATTAAGTTTTCAGGGGTTTGGTTGTTGCTTTTGGTGGTGGTTCGGGTTTTTTCGGTACTCTCTACATCCAGGGTTGGGAAGCCCGCTTCCCCACCCCTGCTCTTGGACTCCTACACCTTGCATACACTCAAAAACAATAAATGTTTTTTGGATTGAATGGATTTTATAGAACTTTTTTTAACTTTGTGAGTGGTATAGAAAGAATTGTTTAATGTATAAAAGATTATCTTCTTTAACCAGTGTTTGTGGGTCAAAGAGTTTTTAACCTTGCAGGAGACGTTTTACCGACCTTCATTCAACAAAAGTTCTTTTGCGTCTAAATGCTGAATTAGATAATATTGAAGAACAAAAAGGAGGAGAAAATAAAGGCCGTGTTCTTAGAGCTGACGGTGGAGTTGATTTCCAGACCTTTGTTTTCGGTCTTGACATCTTTCCTGAGGGTCGTAGGAGAGAAAGAGCTCTGGGAAGGATTTGGGTTCAGACCCTGCCTCTGAGGCTTCCCACTGTTATGATCTTAGCAAGTCTTTTGACTTCTCTGGATCCACTGTCTCCTCACATGTAAAATGAGGAAGTCGAATTAGATGACCTCTACCTATATGTCCTTCCAGTAGCTCAAATTCAGCATGTCTAAAAGTGAAACAATTTCTCTCCCAAATCTCCCTTCCCTTTTTCTAGCACTGCCATCACCCATGCTTGCATGTTTGATGCTATCCTTCACTGTTGTTCAGTTGTTTTCAGTGGAATCCAGCTCATTCTGACTCATTTTGGGGGTTTTCTTGACAAAGACGCTGGGGTAGGTTGTCATTTCCTTCTCCAGATCATTTGACAGATGAGGAAACGGAGACAAACAGGGTTTAAGTGACTTTCCCGTGGTCACACAGCCAGTGAGAATATGAGGCCAGATTTGAACACATGAAGAGACTGAGTCTTCCTCCTGTCTTCAGGCCCTGCTCTCTCTCCACTGTGCTACCTAGCCTTGACTTTCCTCTTCCACAGTCCTTACAGCCATCGAGTTGTCAAGTCCTTTTGACTTGAGCAATACATTTCGCACTCCAGTTTGGTTCATCGCCATTCTAGCTCAGGCTGTCATTGCTTTTCACCTAGACTGTTGTGCTGTCTTGGCTTGTCTGGTTTTCTCCAACCTCTTTACCAACCGTAATACATTTTATGTAGTATTGTCAGATTAATGCATAGCTTTAGTCAGTACTCCTTGTTCATAATCCTTGATTCTCACTTAACTGAGCAGATAAAATACAAATTATGCAGAGTAACATTTAGGTCCTCTATACTCTGTTGGTTTACGGATATATCTCTCATTGCCCTCACTTTGTGTTATTCTTTTTCTAGCCAAAATGAACTGTTAGATGTTTCATGAAATATGTGACACAAAATAGTAATGTTTGTCAGTTTTGAAAATATTTTGAGATATTCCTATTAAAGTGATGTTTGTTCAAGATAAAGAATGATATTTCAGTGTGTTTTTTGTTGTTTTTTTTTTTAGTTTGCAGATGGAGGACAAATCTTTCTTTCCTTAGTCGACCAGACCTTCCAAATCTGGCTTATAAGAAGCTAAAAGGCAAATCCCCAGGCGTTATTTTCATCCCAGGATATCTGTCTAATATGAATGGGACAAAAGCAATGGCAATTGAAGACTTTTGCAAATCTCTAGGTCATGCCTATATAAGGTAGGAAACATTTCAGAGAAGACTGTACTATTACATAGGATAAGGATGGCTTTTTGGTTATAACTAACCAGAACAAAGTGTAGCCAACTGTTTTATGTTGTTATTATAATAATAGCATAACTTTCATGTTGTGGATTTAGCATGCAGTAATTTTACATTAATTTTAACCCTGCCAATTTGGAATTCCTAACAATTTAGTTAGAGATTATGATACATATGATTGTAAAAAAAAGTTTTTCAGTTATTCAAAATCCTCCTCCTTTCTTTTCTCCCTTCCATTGAGAAGGAAAGAAAAATGAAACCTTTGCTACAGATGTGTAATCAAGAAAAATAAGTTCCTGTGTTGGCTATGTACAAAAAATATGTCACAATCTTCACTCTGAGTCCTCTCTGACAGGAGGAGGAGGTGGTTAGCATTTTTCATAATGAATCCTTTGGAGTCCTGGTTGGTCTTTGTATTGATCAATCTTCCTAAGTCTTTCAAAGACTTTGCAGTATTGATGTTATACAAATTGTTCTTCTGTTTATTTTGTTATTATTTCACACAAGTCTTCCGAAGTTCCTGTGAACCATCCTTACATAATTTATTATAGCACAATAGTATCTTATCACATTCATATATCATAACTTGTTCAGCATTTCTTACTTCTTGGACATCCCCTGATACCTGAGAATTTCTAATTCTTTGCTACTTCAAAGAGAGTTATATATATATTTTTTGTAAATATTAATCCTTTTCCTCTTTTTCTTATCTCTTTGGAATATAGACCTAATAGGTCAGAGTTTTGTAACTTCTTAGGATAGTTTTGTAACTATCTTTTGTAACTTCTTAGGATAAATACACTTTTTAAAAGGATGTTGTGTTAAATAGGTTAATAGTATAAAAAGGATCTTTAATTTACTGGAGAATAAACCTGTTAAGCACTTCAGAAGCACCATTTACATATGAACAATAGATATAATGTGATTCTTATCAATTAAAATTATTCTTAATTTGACCATATTGTTTTTAGGCTAGTTCAGGGTATTTTTTTTCAGAGCTACATTTACTTAAAGATATTCTAGAATTCAGACTTTTTGCTGGCTTCCTAATTGATTAACCATCTCATCCAAGCAGTTCAATTTGGGGAAGACTTACTGTATGTTTTAAAAAAATGTAAGTATGTGAGATTCCATTCAAGTGGAAATTGTACATTGAATATTTAGTGCCATAGGCTCTGTCCTTTAGTAGTTTATAATTGAATGGAAAAGATAAGTAAATAACTCTTTAACACAAAAGTGAATGAGATAGATAACTGCTTCTATTCAGTGAAAATCATGAGGAATTTTGGGGGGGAAGGTTGAAGAGGGAGATCTACATTGGGACTCTAGCCCCTGAATTACTCCTTGAAAGGTAGGAAGAACTACTTCAGGAGACAGATATGAGGAAGATAGGTAGGGCATTAGAAAGGGATGAAAAGGGTTTGAACATTGTAAGAGAGAAGGAATCTATTGAAAGCCTAGGGAGTTGTGTCAGCAAAGGCTTGGAGGTGGAAATGAGGAAAAGATAATGGCCTTAATTTGAAGGGAAGTAGTAAGAGAAAACTGATTGGAGCCAGCCTGGGCCTTGAAAGCTAGGGTCAGGAATTTACTCTGGGTAGGCATTGGAGAACCTTCGAAGATTTTGGAATAGAGGAATGACATTGTCAGAGAGCATCAGGAAGATTTTTTTTTTAAAGACAGAATTCTGATGATTGGACTGATAAAGAAATGGATTGGAAGCAAGAAGATAGCTATGAGGTTGTAATAATCTGCATGAGAAAATGAGGGCCTGAACTGTGGTGATTTCAGTAGAACTGGAGAGTTTAGGACTTCGACAAATAGTTAATAGGCACCTACTATATTCCAGGCACTTGGAATACAAAAGAAGAAAAAATTTCTGCCATCAAGGAGGCAGATTTTGGGGAAAATGTATGTATGGGGGTAGGGAGTAGTGCCCCAACTTACAAACCTGAGTGATTGGGGAAATAGTGGTGGCATTATGAATACTTAAGTTTTGAGCATGTTACATTTAAATGTTTGTTATATAATTTAGATGCAGATAGTTGGAAATACAGAACTACAGTACTGAGGAGAGTTTGGGAAAATATATAGAATTGAGTCATCTGTGTAGTCATTGAAACCAGGATGAGATCATACTAAGAAAAAGTGGTTACTTTTAGTGATCTCTCATTTTTGTCAGTTTTAGAGAAGTAATTTTAGAAACACACTTGACACCCAAAAAGGTATCAAGAAAAATTTATTACAGCAGAGTGCAGAGAACTAACACCTTTGACCCAAAAGCAGGCTCAAACTTCCCTCCTCCCCCCCTTAGGAAGGAAGAGCACTAAATACAGAAGTGAGATGAGCTGTGTACTGTTAGTATGTAGCTCTTGGTGTGATACCCCCTCCCAAACATGCTTTAACATAGGCCCCATGATCAGAAAATGGAGGGGTAATTTTATATGGGGTGTGTCTGCCTACATGCATGAGGTTCATTAAGCAGCACAGTGAAGAAAAGCTTTCTCCAGGTTATTCTAGGTCATTTTCCCTGATTAGATTAAACTAGTTTTAGATTTGGTCACCTTTATCAAGAACTTGCAATTTTCTGAAGGCTACTATCTGTCTCCTGATTGGTTGAGTTCACCTGCAGTCTGCTAGCTTTCTTATTGTCTGACTTATTCTCAGTGACTTCATCAGCTACTAACTCTGGAAACTTAACTTCTTTCTGTCTCTCACAGTAATTTACTTATCGTGCAGGCATTAGAGTTGTTCACATATTAAAGAGATAGTAATCCAAAACCTGCTATGCTAGAAATTTCTTGGAGGTAAATTTAGCTAACATTCACATAATCACATATAAACTGCAGATAATGTAACCTTCAGGATCTTTTATTTGTTTTGAGAATCAGAACAAGTTATTTCAGAAACTATATGTAAATTGAGAGAATTGTATTAATCTGATTTATGAAATTAACTTTGAAAATACTACATTTCTGAGTTTTGAAACTCATTTAGACTATTTTAAACTATATTCTCAAGACATCTTTTATGAGTAGGTAATGCTGAAGCTGTAAGAAATATAATTATGAAACGTATCTATATTTGAAAAGCTTAAATTACAATTGAAGGTAGTAGTAAGAGGGTTCACTTTGCAGTCAGATCAAATTCTGCAGCCAGATTCAAATCTTGACTGACAATTAATGACTCTGATTTTGGGCAAGTTACTTTACCTCTCTGGCTATCAGTAATTCATAAAATGAGGGAGTTGAACTAGAATCAGGAACAGGAAACCTGTGGATTTGTTTTGTGAAGTCTGGATTCAGTCAAAGGGCTATACTTGAAGAGTCAGAGCCTCGAGGCTGCAGATTTCCCACCCCTGTAGATCTTTGAGGTCCCTTTCAGCTCTAGAACTTTGATATTGTGATAAAATATATTCCTGTAAAGCAAAATCAGAATATAGCGATTACTCTCTATCTATATGTAATATGTGAATAAGTGCCCCAAGAGGAATTATAAAGGAGGTATAAAAGGAAGAGCACTCATAGAAAATAGCTGGGTTTTTATATATAGCCTTAGTACCCACTAGTTGTATGACCTCTTGCAAATTATGTATAACCTTTCTGGACCTCAGTCCCACAACCCTGAAGAGGGGATAGGGGAAGTTGGATACACTGTGTGATCTGGAAAATCCCTACTGCCTCTTAGGTTGTGTGATTCTAGTGTTGTTAAATGGTCAGTTATTACAAGGAGGAGCAGAGAGCTGAGATGTGAAGTTGTGAATGGAGATTTTATAGAAGAGCCTTGGAGAGACCTTAAAGAATGAGTCAAATTTGGAAGTTGTGAGTAAGAGGGAAAAGCAATAGAAACACAGGGGCAAGGATATCAAATTTTATTTCCTGACTTAATCATTACCTCACATTTTTTCATGTCTGTGATTAGAATATCACTGATGAAGACTGAGTCAAAAGTTAGTATTTCTGCAGTTCTATTATTTGAATTCAGAATATATATACGATCGTTTAATTTTCTTATTGGACAACATAAAATGTGTAATAGTTGGTGAAGGAAAAGCTATAAAGCTTATGATAGTTGAGTGTTTATAGGTTATATGCATTTTTTATAATTATCCTTTGTTCATTTTTATCCTACATTCCTCATTCCAAAGTCTTAATCATCAATAAGCAGTCATGTGCAAAAGATTTCCATTGTGAATGAAACTGGTATTTAAAAAAAAAACCTTTTATTGGTGCCTTTTGTTTATTATATCAGAATTATGTCTTGGAGTCTCTCCCCCTGCCACTGTGCCCTAAAAGTTGAGTAAAAGCTCCCAATACAGTGACTGTGTCTACAGCATGAACAAGGCCGCCCATAATCCCCTATTTCTCTGCTGAAAGTAAAGAAGGGTGTTCTTTTTTCTCAGGCTTAGCTTCCTTTTACGAATCTATTCAGATACGTTGTATAGATTCTTCTGTTTCTGATCATTTCACTCTGCTTTGTGACATCTTAGATCTAGCTCTAGGAGGGACCATAGAAGTTACTTAATCCAACCCTTTCACTTTTTGAACCTAAGTACTCTGACTCACAAACCAATGTTCTTTCTACTAGCTCATACATTATCTTCCCTGGTTTCTCTGCATCCCGCATATTGGTCATTTCTTACTGCACAATAACATTTTGTTATATTCATATACAACTGTTTGTTCAGCCATTCCCAAATAGATGAGCAGTCACTTTGTGACTAGTTATTATTTCTTTCACCTCATTGGCACTAGTGGGTCAAAAGATAAGTACAGTTGAGTCACTTTTCTAATTCACAGCTCTATCAGTAGTGCATTACTTTGTTTTTTCTGATCCCTCTAATCTTTGTCTTTTATCAGCTTTCTAATCTTATGAGTGAAGTGAAACTTCAGAGTTTTGGTTTTGTTTTTTTTTTTAATATATGTTTATCTTAATATTAGTGATTTGGAACATATTTTCTCATGATCATTTATTTAGTTTTGAAAACTAATTACATCCTTTGAACATTAGTTTATAGGGAAATGTCTTTTGGTCCTACATGTTTGTGTTGATTCTCTAGGTATCAAGCACTTAAAGAGGATAATTTAATACGAGTTTTTTGTTCTCCACACTACACTTTCTTTTCTATCAGAATTGATTTGCTTATGGAAAAGCTTTTAAAGTCTTATGTAAATGTTGATTTAAATTATGCTCAACTTCAGTAGCCTCTGAGATCATCACTTTATTTCAAGCATTGGTATTACTGCAAACATGTCAACTCATAGCAGTCTTTTACAGTTATGTCCAACTCATAATACGGAAAAATACAGCTTGTAAATACGCAAGTGATAGAACAAGAAGGATTAAATGTGTTCTATAAGCGCCACTCCTCTCCCTCTTGATATAGATTATAGACTTTTAATTAAAAGCAAAGCAAAAACATATTTTCAAAAAAGGCCTAAAGATTTATACATGACTTGGAAAGGGCAAGCATGAGAAAAATGCTTTCTTTGATACTATATTGCTGTTCCTCTTGTACTTACACTACTTCTCAAAATCTATAGTTCCCTTCAAGACTCAATTCAAGCTGCATATTCTACATGAAGTCTTCCCTGATCCCCATACTGCAGGTTCCTTCCCAGAATCATCTTGTATCTAATTTATATATGCCTGTTTGTGCATGTTGTCTCCCTTAAGTAAATTGTAAACTCATGGAGTTTAGGGACAGATTCACATTTTCATCCCTAGTATCTGGCATAGTGTTGGATAAATATCAATAAAATGCTCTGTAATTGATTAACATGGAACTAGTGTATGAGCTTCTCAAAGTTGTGGGTGAGAGCTGTTGCCTTGCATTCAGAGCCATTCAGAAATGTTGAATGGAGGTCAAGGAAGGCTGCCTGTTCTCTTTGTCAATAATGATATGAGCATAAGAACACATGTGAAGTTAAATTTAAGGTTATCTTAGTGTTTCTCAATGAAAAGATCAGAACGTTCCCTATATCTAGGCTAGTATGAACTTGTCACCTACCACAATGTTGTACACTTACATTTCTTAGGAAGAATATGGAGTTGATTGACGGTATGTATTCTCTGATGAGTGGCTATAGTTTGTCAAATGTTATGTTAGATATATATATATATATATATATATGTGTATATCTTTAATATAGGACTGGAAAGGATTTTATTTGGGCAAACCTCTCATTTTACTGCTGAAAAGACAGTCCAGAGAAGTTAACTGACTTACTATAGTCTAAGTCTTAGAATCAGAATTTCTACCCAGGTCCTCTTTCTGTAAGTCCATTGCTCTTTCTACTATACCACACCAAATGATGAAAAACAATCAGCAAAATCATTTTAACATAATAATGAAAATGACCTGTTTTGTTAGTGCTTGCCAAATTCAATTCTATGAAGTTCTTGTCAATCAAGGCTACCTAGATTTACACAGAATAAGGTGGATTGGGACTGTCCTTGCATGTACTAGGTAGAGAATCCTATAAAATGAAGTCTTAGATGCTTAGAAATAAAGGTTTCCCCAGATATCATATTTATATCTTAAGGACTGCACAAGCCTAACGCATAGATTACACTGAATTTTTTTTTCTGATTGCATCATTTTTTGGGTGAAAGAACATTTCAGAGCTTGCCTCATATGATGTTAGCAAAGCTGTTGTTTTATTAAAATTATAGAGCTCACAACAATACTTACAGGGCTAGTTAGTATCCTTCCCACCCCAAGTCGGTTACTACTTCTTTGGTTCAGCTATTAACCAAACTGTTAACAATGTGGAATGTCATTTGGAATATTTCAAGAGAAAGTTGGTCTGTCAAGTAGGACTTGGAATTCAGTTTCATTATAATGTGTGAAAAAATGCAATTTTAATATTTGTACTTGAAATTGGTACGTTAAACATAAGAGACTTGAGAAAAATTGTGCCTGTGTTGCTTGCATACTTGTTTCCTAATGATGAAAAATAATTTGTAAGCTTTTAGAGTAAGTAACATCTCTCCAGAATATGTTCTTGTACAGATTCTTGAAATGCTGAGGTCTTTTGTTTTCCAACAAACAATACAGTTGAACAAAGGCGTGGGTTAAGATGACAAGGAAGAGCTAGATGTAGACATAGCGATAATAGATTGAATGTTACCACCAAGTAGAAAAACACTAAGAAGCACTAGAAAGAAGAGGTTTTGGGGTTTTTTTTTTTTCTAGAAAATGGGAACAAATCTGTTACCTTAAGCAGTTTTGATGGCACTAGGGATATGAAGGGAGGGAGTCCTTGCCCTTCAGAGAAGTCTACCTTGACCTTTGATTTAGCAGTTAATTTGGTAACAAGGAAGGTCTTAACTAAAGAATATGCCACTGTATCTACTTGACCCTTCATGAGAAAACTTTCTTTTGCTCCTCTGTGTCTTATCAGGAATTTTTGCAAGAAAGCAAGTCAGAGTAATTCTTGGTTCAGTACGTATTCCAACACTGTTTCACTCTTTCATAATTGTGACCCTGAGTAATCACAGAAAAGCCAGATTATGTTCAGTGTGCTTTACTTTCTAGGTCAAATAGATAATAAGAAATTTTATAATGAGTTCTGTTAAAATCACTTAAAAGGTTTCTGCTGTTAAAAAGCTGATTCTTTTTTTTTTTAATTCATTCATTTGGAATACTTCAATCTCTGATTGTTCAAGATAAACTAGTTCTTATTCTAGACACTAAACAGCCAGAAGTTGTTAGCTGTTCAGATTATGCTAACTTTCTTGATCCTCTTCTGCCAGTATAACTAACTATACATCAAAATATTTTAATCAACAAACTTCAAGATCCTTCTTACACCAACTTGCTTATACATATTTCTTTCTATATAGCCCTAACATCCTTAAAAAATGGAAGATTGAATTCTTGTGTAAAGCCTTTACTAAAGCTATCTAGTTTTGACCATTTTAGTTATTTTAGTAACCTCATAGTTTGAGTCTCCATTTTTGTATATATCTTCTATTGATTCCATGGTTATTCAGCCCCCAAGTTGTAAATTTGTATATTGTCAGATAGCATCTAAGAGATTTTTGTCACTTCCACTTGGGATGCTGTCTAAGCCAGAGTCAGACCTCCATGTCCTTGCTTCCTAGGATAAACTCCTTAAAATGGAGGAGCAGCATTATCTTGACCCACTTGAGCATTATTCACCATAGTCTTCAAGATCCTTGGTACAATTGGTTAGAAATTGACTCTTCTCTGTATAAAATTTTTAAAAATTTTATATTGTCTCCCAATTAAATCATAAATTGATATAAGCATTATTAGCTACAGCCCCAAATAGTGTTATTATATTTTGTTCACAATGGGTGGTCTATAAAAAGAATGGACTGTCCTAGAAAACAGTGTAGCAAAATACCCAATAGTCAATAATATCCTTTAAAAACTTATTTATACCAAGGGAAGGTAAATTCTTAATTATCCGTTATAATTTTTTTAATTTTAGACTACCTTCTCACTGATGTTCAAACATCTTCTTGGGTCATTTCCCTTCCACCTAATCATTTTATATAACTCAGGGAATGTAAGGTAATTCATAAACAGCTCCTTTATCTAGCATAGTAAAACATTTTACCTAAATGAATTTTCGGATTAATTACCCTTCAGATGACAAAACTCAATTCAGACATTCTGATGGAAATACAAAATACTTAGCTATGTTTTTAAGCATAAGACACTGAACATAGTTTAATGTTTTTATGACATAAAAATGAACATATATTTTAGTTTTTATGCCTAATAATTATTAGGAATAGATGTTTTCTTCCTACTGTAATGTATCTGACTTAAATTGTTTTACCAAGACTGGTTGCCCCCAGTACCAACTCTGCTATTAACAATGACTTTAATAGGTCATCTTGTGGAAGGCAATTTACATGTAAATTTATATATAAATTTTATATTTACATATAAAATTATGTAGATTAACCTATTCTCTGAGTTTTTCCTCAGTTCTATTTATTAACTAACTGTTATTTCCAAATGTAGTAAGAATGTTAAAGTAGTATTTTGACTCCTGGAGAATGTTATTTCTCTTGTTTATATTTAGTAATCAATTCCTCAAGGGTTATGCAATATAAATGGGAAAATTTATATCCTTAGTTCATTATGTATATGTGTAATACTACAAAGGTATCATCTTTTTTACTTTGGGGTCCCTCCCCCCACACACACACCCCTAATCAGCTAAGGACTGAATTCTGTATAACCTGTATAGTAACTGCTCATGAATAGCTAGAGACCAAAAAATGACTAAAATTTCCAGCCTCTGTTATCGAGAGACTAGTGATACCAATTTGAGAGAGATTTTAGAGGAAGATGATGAATTTGTTTGTAGCCTTAGTGACCTATTTGAAGCCAATAAAGAAAGGACTCACATTCAATAAAGGAACTGGAGGGAATGTGTGTGTGTGTGGGCACATGTACACGCATACAAGTGCACGGGCATGTTTAAACCCCATATATACCACGCCATCCTACAAGAAATCCACAAATAAGGAAGTTCTCTCTTTTGCAGAATATAAATAAATGATATTTCTTAAGCCCAAATACCCCTCATTATACAAGAATTAGAATGAACTGCCATGAATATGGAATCTTACGAATGTCTAGTTTTTACACATTTAAGCAATTAAAGAAATATATAAACACATTATTTGAACATTTTATATACCCTTGGTTTACAGAACTCAGTATCTTTATCTTGTCAGGTGCTTGTGGAAGAAAAAGCCCTATCTGAGCCTTTCTGAGCATTTATTTCAATGATTTTTTTTTTACTGGAGGTTTGTTTAAGTTGCCTATTTTAGGACAAACCAACTTGCTTTAGCTATTATCAAGATAAAGAAAATACTAAGTATTATGTTATTTGGTTTAGCTTAGAATTTATTTTTTTAAACATCTCAAATATTATGTATCTTTGCATAGTACTGTCATTCCTTTGTACTTGCATTGTAAAGTATGAGGAAGGGAAATAATGTTATCTATGGTTTTTGGTGATCAAGGTAATAGAAAATCCTCTTTACACATTTTATTATTTTACAGGTTTGATTATGCAGGATGTGGAAGTTCAGAAGGCAATTTTGAAGAATGTACAGTGGGGAAATGGAGGAAAGATGTTCTGTCTATAATTGATGACATAGCAGAAGGACCTCAGGTTGTTTTATGTGATTAAGTATTAACATCAGATAGTAAATTAGATTCTTGGTATGTGCTTTAAAAAGAGAAAAGGCAAAAGGTAAAGTTTTGCTGCTTTAAAAAATTTTTTATTACTGTCGCTTTCACTGTTTTTCTTTAAAATTTTTTTCATACAGTAACTGTATTGTAACACTAGCTCATGTTTACAAAGCAGTTTGCATATATTACCTCAGTTGAACCTCACATTGGCCCATTGAGGTTGGGTGCTACCTAGTATCATTATCTTAGATTTACGGATGAGGGAGCTGAGGCTCAGAGAACTGTGAGTGTGATGATGACAGGAGTAAATGTGGGAGGCACTTTCAGAGCCGCGTTCCAGGACTCACTGCTCCCACTCTGTCAGGCTGCTTTTTCAGCCACTTATGGAGAATTCATTCTTGAACTGTACATCTTCCCAAATGTATCAGAGGCCCACAGTTTAAAAATCAGTGACAATCGTTATGTAAAGTGTTGATTTTGTGGATTTTAATATCTTATTTTTAAAACAAATATTTTATTTCTAGATATTGGTTGGATCTAGCTTGGGTGCCTGGTTAATGCTTCATGCTGCAATTGCACGCCCAAGAAAGGTAGCAGCTCTCGTTGGCATAGCTACAGCAGCAGATAGCCTAGTAACAAGATTTAATCAACTTCCTGTTGAGGTAAATAAATTGTGTGTGTGTATGTGTGTATACACATATGAGGGAGGGGTAGCTCTAAAACATATTTTCCTTCTAACTTTTCTATGATTTTTAAGCCCCTCTCTTGCTTGTCCTTGCTCCTTCATGAACAGTCCCTTAGCTTTTGCACCCTCTTACTTCAAAGTTCATTTCATTTTGTTTTCTTATTTGCTCAAAACCTTTCTGTCAGATTTTGTCTTGAGCCACATAGGGTCACTTTCTCCATTTGCATCCACGGTATGTCTTTTTCTTTACCAATCACATTATTTTATTTTGCCCACATCTTCTGTGATCTTTTGCACCTGTTCATTTTTATCCTTTTGATTTCATCCTTGTTTAAACATTCATTTTGTTCCTTTTTTCCATTTCTTATCGCAGTGTTTATGATGCTAAATTGGCTTAGTTTAGTACTTAGACAAATTTGTGGCAGAGATAAAGAATCTGAAATGACAGAAGCTGATAAATTTCTCATGTCCTAAGTCATCTGTTTGAAGACACTGCAAGCTACGATGATAAAAGCAAAATGGAAATTAGAAGCATACATAGTTTTACCACAAAAATGAGAACTTCTGCCCTAAATGTCAAGTAGCAAGTGGCAGCATTTTCCTTTTAAGCCAAGGATCAGCAGCCTTGGTTGTGCTTAAACATACCGCTGTTGTGTAAGAAGATCCAAAGACAAAAGGAAAGAGATGAGAGAAAAGAAAAGGGGATGGTGGTATCATAAGAATTTTTCTCAGGACTCAATCACTGACTCATATGCTATAAGTTACCTGATTAGTGCTCATTTTTTGTTCAGGTGGATGGCTGCATCAATTATGACCACAACCTTTTTGGAACCAAGCTTCTCTGACCTTACATTTCAGCTGATTCTAACCTTCTCTCTACCCTTCCCCTTAAACATTTCTTAAAAAATCTTGAGTGACCTTAGTTTCTGGTGAGACATTCCTTGTTGGGGGGAAACTTAAGTCTCTTTCACTGTACTGAATTGAAATTTTTTTGTAGTTAATTAGCAAATATTTAAGGACCCACTGTGTGCTAGCACAGGGGTAGGGAACCCGTGGCCTCAAGGCCTGTTCTGTGAAGTTTGGATTCAGTCAGAGGGTCCCCCTTGAGGACCTCATGGGCCACAGTTGGCCTTGAACCTTCTTAAGGCTCTCCACCCTTATGCTAGGCAGTGTGTTAGACACTGGTAATCCTCAGAGTAAACATTGAGTGACTACAAAATTACAATCTGCTGTAGACACTAATCTTCCAAAGCCTTCCTCTTCCCCTTTTAATAATTTTTTACCTGTACAAAAGAGAAGATGGGGACAAGAGAAGGGAGGGATGATAGAAGAGAGGGCAGATTGGTGATAGGGAAAATTAGAATGCTTGGTGTATTGGGGTGGGGGGAGGGGATAAATGAGAAAATTTGGAACCCGAAATTTTGTGAAAATGAATGTAAAAAGTTAAATAAATTTATATTTAAAAAAATAATAATTTTTACCTGTAATACAACATTCAAGCAAATCATTTTTAAAGATTTTCCAAAGATAAGAAAGTAGACATATAAGTTAATATTTATTTCCTTTGTATTTGGGGGGTATTAATGGCCTTTTTTCCCCATTATTTAAGTGAGCCTCTTTTTAATGTTATTGTATTTAAAATGCTTAGAATCAGGAAAAGTAGAAGCCATGATCATTTCAACTTGAGATTTAACACACTGATCAAAATGACAAAAGTATATATGTTGTATATGTATAATGCCTGCCTGTCACATAATTGGTATTTAATAAGAGTGAATAAAACATTTATTAAGTGTTTGCTATTTGTAAAGCACCGTGCTGAGCACTAAGGATACAAATTGAAAAGCAAGGAGCTCATATTTTAATGGAGGTGACAACACATATGAAAGATTTCAGCTGCAGGTCAGATGGAAAAGTTTCATTGTCCTTAGAGGAAAGTAGCGAAGCAGATGTCAGTTCTTCATTAATGTCATTGCCACTAATAAAATCATATCCACTTCTGATGCTGAACTCTAACAGTATCATGGACTTTCATGGCAAGAACATTTTTTCCTGGATCTTCAGGAGTTGTGGCTCTAGCACCTGTAGGAGCAGTGACCACACCGCATCTCCACATCTTCCTGGGCTGATAACTGAGGGCATTGGGCTGGAAACCGTGCTTTTCCCAATGGTCTTTGACCCATCCTTCCTTGTTTTATAGCTATTTGAATACCTTTCTTATTCCCCTAATGAAGTATCAGCTCCTTGAGGATAGGGACTCCATCATATTCATTCTTTATATCTCCTCTACATATTGAGATCTATGTTTTTTTTCCCTACATTTATCACTGTATAAAACTACTATTTGATTTGAAGTTTCATTTTGTTCTCTATTCTCTTATTCTTACGGTACAACTATACAACATTTGAATTTAAAATACTAAAACAGTGATATTTTTGTTGTTTTTTTTTCACTTTTCTCAGTCTTTAAAGTTTGTAACTATTACATGTAAACATAAGTGCAAATTTTAAAGTCTTGACTTTTCCCAACAGGTAAAAAAAGACATAGAAGTGAAAGGTTCATGGAAGGTGCCAACAAAATACAGTGACGATGGATTTTATGTCTTTCAGTACAGTTTCATTAAAGAGGCAAAACTTCACTGCTTGTTACACGGCCCTATTCCTGTGACATGCCCTGTAAGATTGCTCCATGGCATGAAAGATGAAGTCATTCCATGGCAAACTTCCTTGCAAGTTGCTGACCGTGTTATCAGCACAGATGTAGATGTCATCCTTCGTAAAGATGGTGATCATCGAATGAAGGAGAAGGAGGACATCAAACTTCTTGTGTATACCATTGATGATTTAATTGATAAGCTTACCACTTCAAATTGAGTTTATGGTGGCACAAATAAACACTTTATTGTGTGGCCAATCAAAACCCTATTTTTAATTGAAATTCCAAACTAATGAATCAGGAAGGCTGTGCGGATTGACAAATGGAAAATACTGAGCTCTAAGTTGTTTCTCTTACCTCCATGTTGTAAATATTGTATGAGAATTTTCTTAATGCTACATTTGCACAGATGGTAGATGTGAATAAAGTATAGGTTACTAGAAATTTTTCTCTTCCATCCTTTCTTTTCTCTTTCCATCCATTCTCTTCCCTAGTAAACATGCTGAGGTAAATCTCTTTGTGTGTGCATGTCTATATATGTATATGAATATATATGTATGCATATATGGTAGACATATTCTACACATTTTGCAGCTTCAGAATTCTTTGACATGTGGATTTTTTCTTTCTTTCAGAATTGACATTCAACAATTTTTTTCAGTTTTCAATATTTTGTATATTAATGGAATTTATTTTATGTTTTCTTATTCATTCCCACCCAAACATTACATGATTCTAGCAATATCAAAGGATGCTGCTGCCTGAACTTGCTTTATTGGAAAAAAGCAGGATAAACATAAAAGTATGCCTACAAACTGGCAGATGATGGACAAAAAGTAAATTTTCATTATGTTAAAGTTTTCGTGATGACTTATCTGGTGTGCATTTTCTCATTTGAATTACTAGATGATGAGTCTTCTAGAGGAGAAAGAACTGGCAGTGGGAAGGCTTCAGTTCAACTTAATTTGACCCATTACATTTATTCAGAACATATTGGGATGGAGATTCTGTTTCTCTCTTATCTTGTCTTGCTTATCCATTTGGAATAGGTCCAATTATTTTGGTATAAATGCATTCCCCTCCAAAGCAATTAATATTTTCTATATGTGAAAATATATTTTTGAGAGTCTTCTTTCAGAAAGAATTCAAAGTATTTTGATTGCTAAAAATAAAGTTTATTTCTGTTGTAAAGCACTCTTTAACTTTTCTTCTCATACGAATGATTGATATGCTGGTGAGAGGAGAAGAGGGTAAGAGGATAGGAGATGTTCTACCAAGCAGCCTTAGAATGTAAAATTACAGCACACAAATATGCTATCAAATGTGGGGCGTTAGGATGGAATAAGTCCTAAGGCTCCTGTGAGCTTTGATTTGACCTCCTGTGGGGATATTAATGTATTGGAATTAAGGTTTCTCAATACAGTATATCTTGCCTTCTCTGTATGGATGATGCCTACCATCCCTTTGGGACCCCAAAGCAGCTGATTTCCCAGTGGACAGAAATTCAAATTGGCATGTGATTATAAGGTTGTGGAATGAAAAAATACGCATTATGAGTTGAATTAAAAAATATAAGAGGTAAATACGTACACTGGACACTGACCAGCTAAAAGTAAGCTTAAACAATCACTTTTTATCAGATACCATTTCACATTGTTGGATGCAACATAGATGTTACAAATACTGGGATACCTATGTATGTTCTGCTCTCTAACCATTTTATTTACCTTTTCTTTTTCAACATCAAAATCCCATATCCATGTTTTTAAGGAAATCCTTGTTACCTTCTTTTTAAATGAAGTGCCAAAAAGTGCTTATTTTTGAATAATGTTCGTTGCATCCTTATGTTTACTGGACCTGCCATGTGGTTCACTCCCTTTTAGACTCTATAAGCAAACACTGGTAAGTGGAAAAACAGCATTATTGTTTTGCATCAATCACATTAATTTTCACTGAAAAAGATTTATAATTGTCTGAAAAACTTCAAAGTCCCATTTCATTGTTAGTAATAAAATTTTTTATATTCTTTAAATATTAAGTCGTAGTTAGAAAGATGCCTATATCAATGGCTACATGTCAATGGCTACCTTGTCAATGGTCAGTGGAACGTAATTATTGCTTACACAAAACAAACAGGAAAAAATTCCACTTGGTTTACTCAGTTCTCACACAAGACAATTAACATTCTGGGAGTTTTCAAATGAAACTTCCCTTTCAGGATATGTCTAGAATTTCCCTAAGATATATTACTTGATTTGATAAGCCTGATTAAGCTCTGATACTCTGACACTCCAGTTTGAAGTCATATGTATCTGATGCAGCATCTGTTGATGAAAATGAAAACAAAATAGACTATTCCACAAGCAATCACACTTGGCCAGTTAGCCTCTATGAATATAACAACATGTGACTGAGAAATTGTATTTACATAGATAATTACGATGTCAGAAATCCCTATTCTCTTTTCAGAATGGTGAGGTACTATGCTAGGTTCTTAATACATATGAGGGTTGTACAATGTAATATTCCAGTTCATAAATGCCTAGAAACGTCTAAACATCTACCTGTCCTGGCAACCTAAAAATTGGGCCTAGTTCAAGAGAAATATGGGATGGGGTGGGGGGAGCAGCCTTGTCCCAGCACAGATCAGTTGGAGATTTTGCATGCATTTCTTACCACCAACTGACAAGGTATGGACTTTACAGTTTTTCCTTAATGTTGAAAGGCTTGAGTAGAGACAGAAAAGCAAAATTATTGTTTCCCTTAATTTTGATTCCCAAAGTGGTCCTAGTTTTTCTTCCTTATGTGCATTGTTTGGCAGTCTGAAAACATTATGAAAGTAGTTCAAGAGGTAATATAGACCCTCTATAATTCCCCAAACCTCCCGACAAAAAATTCATTTTTTATTTGGGAGATTGCTTTTTTTGTTTGTTTCCTTTTAGATATGCAATAGGGTCAATAATTTCATCATCTCATAAAAGGAACAAAACTGATCTCTTTACATGTAACTCAAAATTCAGTTTTATGACTTTGCTAAACTTTGTGTACAGCATTTTCATCCTCTTATTATATAAGCTTGTCATTTTTAACTGTAATTTTAAAGCAGGAGTTCCTTCCTTGGGATCTTTGAACCTGGCTTTTCAAAACCCTGCTGACCATATTTCACTATAGTTGAATTGTTTCATATTATACAATGTATTTTCATTCATGAATTTAAAAGCATTATTTTAATAATAGATCCATTGACAGTCTTCAGGACACTTCCAATGAGGTTTATGACAAAAAGAGTTAAGAACCCTCATTTAAAGTTAGTGACATTTTGTCTCCTTCATGCTAACTTCTTATCAAAAAAGGCATGTAGAGAAAATGTTTCTTGAAAAGCAGAATTTGACCTCCAATCTGAGAGTTGGTAAATTTTTTTTGTTACTTTTAAATATAAATATGACCCCCGCATCCTATATCTTCTCTATGTCACTATTTCATTGTAGGTATGGAAACTCTCTGTGCAATTAGACTGTAAAGTATAAATTGTAGCTTCCTCAGCTTCCTGTCCCCTCTTTTTTTTGAACCACAGAACAAGATTGTTTTTTCAGCTATAGATGGAGGGGATATTTCCATGAAATATTTCCCTCAGGTTATAAAATCTGGCTTCCTCAAGAAGGATCAAAAGTTTCATTTTCAGGATCACCATGTGAAGAATTAGAAAATCTATTTATCTAAATCAGTAAATGTAAAATAACACTTAAAATTTTCTTTCCAAAGTGCTTCAGGGTCTCCAACAGAAAAGACCACAAGAAAATACTGAATATACTGAAGCATATTAAGAGATTTCAGATAACAGAAGCAGCTATCCTAAATTTCAACAATGAAATTTATAATAAACAGAGACAATATGAAGAGATAACAAATGGAAAAACATAATCAGCAATGCAGTATATTGTTTTTAATCATCACACTTTCATCCAAATATTGTTATGGCAAAAGATGTCTACATAAGTTGAAAATTGTAGATGTTATTGACAATGTAAACTGTATTGTGTTTCTAAATAAATGTGATTATAATATACTCTCCATATGCTCGACATTTTTTGTGCTTTAATTCTGGAATTTCTTCAGTGGGAGTGAAGATAAAAGCAATCCTTTCCCCTGCAATCTAACCGAAGTTGTTGGTGCTTTTGCACCATGGCTGTGACTACTGCTACTACCTGCTTTAGAAAACCTGCCTTTACCACAAAGTTGTAGCTTGTTTCTAGTCTTAGAGTACTTATTATATGTCAGATGCAAGACCTGAACCTAAGTCTGCTTCTCCTCAAACCGAATTGTCTCTCCATGTGGCCATGTTAAATGTGCTTCGAATCCAGAGGTGAACAAGAGGAATGAATGCATTTATCTATATATGTTATAAATCTTTTAAGATAAAAAGTTACATACATTGTGCATGAGACCCCCTTTTCCTCATCTCCTTCAACAATTACTTTTACTATCATATCTTCTCCATGTTTTTTTGGGTGTCTGTGTCATAATCTCAATCATGGCTCATGACTTCCTCAGTGTTGCTTTACTTTTATCAGAGTGTTATAGAATTCAGGTACGATTTTCATCAAACTATTTAGACAACCTCATAAAATTCACCCCTAAACTTGCAGGTCATTTTCTAACTAACTGTTAAGTGTTATAAATGTGCCCACTTAGGTCTTATAGGCGATTTGTACATGGGAAACACTCATGGCAAAGCACTCTTTTGGAGATGATGGACATAGATGGTAAAAGGAGAAGAGAACACATGTGGGAAGGGGCAGAGAAGGGCAGAGCAAAAGGATTATCTCCAAAGTATCCTACATAAGGAAAGTGCTGCTCTGTGTAGGGAATCAGTTGGATATAAGTGATCAGCCTGGATACAATCAGAATGACAAGAAATGAACATTCCTCGTATATTGTATATATTTTTGATGAGGCACAGTAGTGTCGATTGCACAAAAAAAGGCTTGGCTAAATTTCTTTCCATGCATGTGTTTCTTTAGGAAAAGCTATGAAAGGTATATGATTTGCTTCTCTCAAATTTTATGACATTAATATCCTATATTAATTTAGATTGTTTTATGGAATACAATGTTAAATCTTGCTCTAACACATGATGTAAAAAAAACATAAAAAGCTTAAGGCCTAACAATATGAAGATTTGGATGTTTCATCCTATTGGTTTAGAAAACTTATTACCACAGAAATTGAATAGAACATTATGGGTTTTTTAAGCAAGAGGAAGTTAAAGCAATAAATAGCTTATTGACCGCATGATGATATTCTTTCAAAAGTATCATGAGATTTTTTTAAAAATAAATTTATTTATTTAGCTTTTTACATTCATTTTCACAGAATTTTGGCTTCCAAATTATCTCCCCATTTCTCCTCTCCTCCCACCCCAATACACCAAGCATTCTAATTTTCCCTATCACCAATCTGCCCTCTCTTCTATCCTCCCTCCCTCCTCTTGTCCCCATCTTCTCTTTTGTCCTGTAGGGCCAGATGACTTTCTATTCCCCATTAACTGTATTTCTTATTTCCTAGTAGCAACAACAATACTCAACAGTTGTTCCTAAAACTTTGAGTTCCAAATTCTTCCCATCCCTCCCTCCCCACCCATTCCCTTTGGGAAGGCAGGCAATTCAATATAGGCCATATCTGTGTAGTTTTGCAAATGACTTCCATAAAAGTTGTGTTGTGTAAGACTAACTGTATTTCCCTCCATCCTATCCTGCCCATTGTTTCTATTGTCTTTTGATCCTGTCCCTCCCCAAGTGTTGACTTAAAATTGCTCCCTCCTCATCCCCCCACCCTGCTTATCTCCTTCTCCCCTACTTCCTGTATTGTAAGATAGGTTTTCATACCAAAATAAGCGTGCATTTTATTCCTTCCTTTAGTCGAATGTGATGAGAGTAAACTTCTTTTTACTCAGCTCCCCTCTTTTTCCCTCCACTAAAAAGTCTCCTGCTTGCCTCTTGAATGAGATATAATTTACCCCATTCCATTTCACCCTCTCTCCTCCCACTACATTTCTCTCTCACCATTTACCTTAATTTTTTTTAACATATGATGCTATCCAATTCACTCTGTGCTCTCTGTCTCTGTATGTGCGTGCATGTGTGTGCGCACGCTGTACATGAGTGTGTGCGTGTGTGTATGTGTGTGTGTAGTCCCACCAACTACCCAGATACTGAAAAGTTTTAAGAGTTGCAAATATTGTCTTTCCATGTAGGAATATAAACAGTTCACTTATGGTAAGTCCCTTATGACTTCTCTTCGCTGTTTGCTTTTTCATGCTTCTTCTCATTCTTGTGTTTGAAAGTCAAATTTTCTTTTCAGCTCTGGTCTTTTCATCAAGAATGCTTGAAAGTCCTCTATTTCATTGAAAGACCATTTTTCCCTGAAGGATTATACTCAGTTTTGCTGGGTAGGTGATTCTTGGTTTGAGTCCTAGTTCCTTTGACTTCTGGAATATCCTATTCTACACCCTTCCATCCCTTAATGTAGAAGCTGCTAGATCTTGTGTTATCCTGATTGTATTTCCACAATACTGGAATTGTTTCTTTCTATTTTCTCCTTGACCTAGGAATTCTGGAATTTGGCCACAATGTTGCTAGGAGTTTCTCTTTTTGGATCTCTTTCAGGCTGTGATCGATGGATTCCTTCAATACTTATTTTGCCCTCTGGTTCTAGAATCTCAGGGCAGTTTTCCTTGATAATTTCATGAAAGATGATATCTAGGCTTTTTTTTTTGATCATGACTTTCAGGTAGTCCCATAATTTTTAAATTGTCTGTCCTGGATCTATTTTCCAGGTCAGTTGTTTTTCCAATGAGATATTTCACATTAACTTCCAGTTTTTCATTTTTTTAGTTTTGTTTTGTGATTTCTTGGTTTCTCAGAAAGTCATTAGCCTCCATCTGTTCCATTCTAATTTTGAGGGAACTATTTACTTCAGTGAGCTTTTGAACCTCTTTTTCCATTTGGCTAATTCTGCTTTTGAAAGCATTCTTCTCCTCATTGGCTTTTTGAACCTCTTCTCCCAATTGAGTGAGCCTATTTTTCAAGGTGTTATTTTCTTCAGCATTTTTTTGGGTCTCCTTTAGCAAGGTATTGACCCGTTTTTCATGCTTTTCTTGCATCTGTCTCATTTCTCTTCCCAGTTTTTCCTCCACCTGTCTAACTTGATTTTCAAAATCCTTTTTGAGCTCTTCCATTGCCTGAGCCCACCAGACATCCACCTGGGATATCTGGGACACAGAGGCCCCGCCCTCCATGTCTTTCCCTGATGGTAAGCCTAGTTCCTCGTCATCAGAAATGAAAGGCGGGAACATCTGTCCCCCAAGAAAGTAGCTCTCTATAGTCTTATTTTTCTTCCCTTTTCTGGGCATTTTCCCAGCCAGTTACTTGACTTCTGAGATTCCTGTCCACCCCTGCCTAGATCCCCACCCAGCTAGTGCTTGGGGTCTAAGATTCAAATGCTGCTCCCCAGCCTCAGGGCTTTCCGCAGTGGGTGTGGCTGCTATTCAATGTGAGCTTAAGTTCTGGTGCTCAGGTGGGGGCAGGGCTGCCTCCCAGGCTCAGTTCTCTCAGGGGGTTTATGCGGAGATCTTCAGTAATGGCCCTGAGCTCCCATCTGCTGCCTGCTCTGGGAGCCCTTGGCCACAGCCTCCCCCACCGCTTCCTCCTGAGGGGGCCCGAGTCACGAAGACACCCCGCACCCCTCTCAGCCACCCCAGATGTCTCTCTCACTGACCTATAGCACCTGTGGGTGGAGGGGCCTTCGTGGCCCCTTCTTTTCAGCATTTTTTAAAGCAAAATAGCATTCCATTCCATTCATATAGCACAATTTCTTCAGGCATTCTTCAACTGATGGATATTCCCTTGATTTCCAGTTTTGGCCAGCACAACAAGAGCTGCTATAAATACTTTTGTGCACGTGGGACTCTTCCATTTTTATGATCTCTTTGGAATACATTCCTTGAAACAATATTGCTGGGCCAAAGGGTATGCATATTTTTGCAGAACGTTGGGCTCAGTTCCAAATTGCTCAGCTGAATGATTGGATCAGCTCATAGCTCCACAAAAAATGAGTTAGTATTCCAACATTCCCATACCTTTTGCAACATGTATCATCTTCATGTTTTGTCATGTTAGCCAATCTGATAGGTATGATGCGGTAAATCAGAGGCGTTTTGATTTGTATCTCTCTAATCAATACCAGTTTAGAGATATTTTTTATGACTATAGATTGCTGTAATTTCTTTCTTTTAAAATTGCCTGTTCATATTCTTCAACCATTTATCAATTGGGGAATGACCTATATTCTTGTAAATTTGACTGAGTTCCTTATAAATGTTAGAAATGAGACTTTTATCACAGACAACAGCTGCAAAGCTTGTTTTCCACTTTTCTGCTTCCCTCATAATCTTTGTTGCATTGGGTTTGTTGGTGAAAAATCTTTTCAATTTGCTGTAATCAAAATAATGCATTTTGTACTTCATAATGTTCTCTATCTCTTCACTGATAATTTCTCCATAAATCTGAAAAATACACTATCCCTTTCTCCCCTAATTTGTTTATAATATTAATCTTCAAACCGAAATAATGTATTGATTTTTACTTTGTTCTTACATATGGTGTTAGGCATTGGTCTATTCCTTGTTTTGGTCACAAACTTTTCCAGTTTTCCCAGTTATCACTGAGTTTCTATTCCAGGACCTGGGGTCCTTGGGTTTATCAAAGAGTATATTGTTACATTCATTGACTATTGTGCCATGAGTACCTAACCTATTCCACTGGTCTATCCCTCTATTTCTTAGCCAGTAACACATGGTTTTAATGATTCCTGCTTCATGTTACAATTTGAAACATGGTAGGGTTAGACCACCTCTCCTAATTTCTTTTCATTGGTTCCCTTGACACCCTGAACCTTTTGTGCTTCCAAATAAATTCTGATACTATACTTTCTCATGCTAGAAGCTAATTATCTAGTAGTTTGATTGGTATGCACTGAATAACTAAATTAATTTAGGTACAATTTTCATTTTTATTATGTTAGCTTGGTCTACCCATGAGCAACTGATGTTGTTCCACTTTCTTAGATTTGACTTTATTTATGCAAAAACTATTGTATAATTGTGTTCATATAGTACCTGGGTTTGTTTTGGCAAGTAGACTCGCAGATATTTTATAGTGTTTACCATCGCTTTAAATGGGATTTCTCTTTCTATCTCTTGCTGGTAGGCTTTGTTAGTAATATGTAGAAATGCAAATGATTTACGTAGGTTTATTTTGTAACCTGCAATGTTGCCAAAGTTGTTTATTATTTCAAGTAGATTTTTACTTGATTCTCTGGTATTCTCTAAGTATATCCTCATATCATCTGCCAAGAGTGATAACTTAGTTTCTTCTTTGCCTATTCTGATTCTTTCAATTTCTTTTTCTTCTCTTATTGCTACAGTTAACATTTCTAATGTGATATTGCGTAACAGTAGTATTAACAGATATCCTTGTTTCACCCCTGATCTTATTGGAAGTGCATCTAGCTTATCCCTATGACATCTGATTCTTGCTGATGGTTTTAGGCAGATATTATGCATTAGTTTAAATAAGGATATATTTATTGCTATTTTCTCCAATGTTTTCAATAGCAATGGGTGTTGCATTTTGTTAAAAGCTTTTTCTACATATATAGAGATAACCATATGGTTTCTTTTACTTTTATTATTGATATGATCAATAATGTTGATATTTTTTCTGATATTGACACAGTCCTGAATTGCTGCTAAAATGTTACCTGATCATAAGGTATTATTCTCGTGATAAATTGCTGTGTTATTTTTGCTAATCTCTCTCTCTCTCTCTCTCTCTCTCTCTCTCTCTCTCTCTCTCTCACACACACACACACACACACACACACACACACAGGGTGCATGAGAGAGAGAGACAGAGAGAGAGAGAAAGAGATGGAGGGAGAGAGGAAGAAAGAGAGGCAGGGAGGGAGGAAGTGAGAGAGCACAAGGTGAGTTAAATAAGAAGGGCTGGTATCTAAAACAAGAAAATTAAGGGGTGAGAGAAGAATATATTGGGAGGAGAAAAGAATGAATGGAATGTGGCAAATTATTTTTCATAAAAGAGGCAAGGAAAAACTTTTTCAATGGAGGAGTAAAGAGAGGAGGTGAGAGGGAAAATGTGAAGTTTACTCTCCACATTTGTCTTAAGGAGAGAATAACATGTTCACTCAATTTGGCATGAAAATCTATCTTACACTATAGGAAAGTAGGGGAGAAGGGGACAAATGGGGTGGGGGATGATAGAAGGAGGGCAAATGGGAGGAAGGTGTAATTAGGAGTAAACACTGTTGGGGAGGGACAAGGTCAAAAGAAAGAAAACAATAAATGGGGGGCAGGAGAGTTTGGAGGGAAATATAGTTAGCCTTATAAACCATGAATATTATGAAAGTCTTTTGCAAAAGTACACATATAAAATCTATATTGAATTGCTTACTTTCACAGGAGGGATGGGTGGGGAGGGAGAAAGGGAGAGAAGTTGGAATTCAAAGTATTAGAGTGAATGTTGAGAAGTATTCTGCATGTAACTGGAAAGTAAGAAATACAGGTAATGGGGTATAGAAATCTATCTTGCCCTACCAGAAAAGAGAGAAAATGGAGATAAGGGAAGGGAGGACAGTGATAGAAGGGAGGGCATTTTGAGGGAAAGGGTAATCATAATGCAAGGCAATATGGGGTGGGGGAGGGGAGAGATAGTTTGGAACTCAATATTTTGTGAAAATGAATATCAATAAGTAAAATTCAATAAATATTAAAAAAAATTAGGATGTAGTAAATGGAAGCTAATGACTTATGAGAAACCAAGGAATTACAAAACAAAACCAAAAGAATGAAAAAATAGAAGATAATGTGAAATACCTCATTGGAAACACAACTGACCTGGAAAACAGTTCCAGGAGAGACAATTTGAAATTTTTATTTATTTATTTATTTATTTATTTAGCTTTTTACATTCATTTTCACAAATTTTTGGGTTCCAAATTTTCTCCCCTTTTCTCCCCTCCCCTCACCCCAATACCCCAAGCAATCTAATTTTCCCTATCTCCAATCTGTCCTCTCTTCTGTCATCCCTCCCTTCCCTTGTCTCCATCTTCTCTTTTCTCCTGTAGGTCCAGATGACTTTCTATTCCTCATTAACTGTATGTCTTCTTTCCTAGTTGCAACAACAATACTAAACAATTGTTCCTAAAACTTTGAGTTCCAAATTCTCCCCATCCCTCCCTCCCCACCCATTCCCTTTGGTACGGCAGGCAATTCATTATAGGCCATATCTGTGTAGCTTTGCAAATGACCTTCCTGATAGTCGTGTTGTGTAAGACTAACTGAATTGCCATCCCTCCTAACCTGCCCCTCATTGTTTCTCTTCTGTCTTTTGATCCTGTCCCTCCCCAAGTGTTGACTTTCAATTACTCCCTCCTCCCTTTGCCCTCCCTTCCATCATCCCCACCCTTGCAATATCTCCTTCTCCCCCGCTTTCTTATACTGTAAGATAGGTTTTCATACCAAAATGAGTGTGCATTTCACTCCTTCGTTTAGTCAAATGTGATGAGGGTAAACTTCTTGTTTGTTTGTTTTTTTTTCCTCAGCTCTCCTCTTTTTCCCTCCTCTAAAAAAAATCTCCTACTTGCCTCTTAAATGACATATAGTTACCCCCTTCCATTTCCCCCTCTTTCCTCTCACTACATTTCTCTCTCACCATTTACCTTAATTTCTTTTAAGGTATGGTCCCATCCTATTCAGTTCAATCTGTGCTCTCTATCTCTGTATGTGTGTGCATGTGTGTATGTGTGTGCATGCGTGTACATGTGTATGTGTGGTCCCACCAACTACCCAGATACTGAAAAGTTTTAAGAGTTAGAAATATTGTCTTTCCATGTAGGAATGTAAACAGTTCATTTCTGGTAAGTCCCTTAATACTTCTCTTTGCTGTTTACTTTTTCATGCTTCTTCTCATTCTTGTGTTTGAAAGTCAAATTTTCTTTTCAGCTCTGGTCTTTTCATTAAGAATGATTGAAAGTCCTCTGTTTCATTGAAAGACCATATTTTCCCTTGAAGTATTATACTCAGTTTAGCTGGGTAGGTGATTCTTGGTTTGAGTCCTAGTTCCTTTGCCTTCTGGAATATCCTATTCCACGCCCTTCGATCCCTTAATGTAGAAGCTGCTAGATCTTGGGTTATCCTGATTATATTTCCACAGTACTGGAATTGTTTCTTTCTAGCTGCTTGCAAGATTTTTTCCTTGAGCTGGGAGTTCTGGAATTTGGCCACAATGTTCCTAGGAGTTTCTCTTTTTGGATCTCTTTCAGGTGGTGATCGATGGATTCTTTCAATACTTGTTTTGCCCTCTGGTCCTAGAATGTCAGGGCAATTTTCCTTGATAATTTCATGCAAGACGATGTCTAGGCTCTTTTTTTGATCATGGCTTTCAGGTAGTCCCATAATTTTTAAATTGTCTCTCCTGGATCTATTTTCCAGGTCAGTTGTTTTTCCCATGAGATATTTCACATTCTCTTCCATTTTTTCGTTCTTTTGGTTTTGTTTGGTGATTTCTTGGTTTCTCATAAAGTCATTAGACTCCATCTGTTCCATTCTAATTTTGAGAGAACTATTAAATTCAGTGAGCTTTTGAGCCTCTTTTTCCATTTGGCTCATTCTGCTTTTGAAAGCATTCTGGTGTGAGAGCAGCGACTCACCTGAGCTCTCGGTCAAACTCGTCCAGGTATCTCTGAAAGGAGAATCTGACCAAATTTTGGAGGTGCGGAATCGAGTGGGAGACAGACGGTGACAGATTCGGAGCTCAGGTGGGACTGGAAGGTCCACGGGAAGGATCTGATCCGCGGAGGTGAGCCCGCAGCGCACAGCGCAGCGTGGCCAGCGCAGCACGGCCAGTGCAGCGGAGCGGAGGAGATCCGAGAAACCTGAGTGGCGGGTGGAACCAGAGGAGCGGCACCCAGGGCGGGAGACAAGCCCAACCGAGTCAGTGAGAGCCTCGGAGCACCCGATATCAGCGAAGCAGCTCCTGGGACCTTCAGCCCGAAGATCAAACTCCGGTGAGTCACTTACTTGAACTTCCGGGAGCCAGGATGGCGGTGTAATCAGCTAATGCTCTCTCCTTCCCCCTTGATGACCGTGAAAGAACCATAAAATATCTCCCCAGAAAAATCCCAGATCAGTAGAATTAGAAGAAGGAGACCAATAGTCTCATAACACCTGAGACGAGGAAAATAGCTAAGGGGGATTCCTCATATGGTGGCAGAGGCAAACCGGAAGGACAGAGGACCCAGGGCAGGGAAAATTCGCACTAGGACCCAGGCAAGCCTCAGCACCAGGAGAGGAGCCCCAGGAGGGTTGGGAACACGCATTAGCATCTAGGCGTGCCTCAGCCGTCCAGGGGAATCAGAAAGACAATAGGGCAGCTGGGATTACCAGCCCCTGAGCTTGCCTTTGCCTCAATTCATCTGAGATCTCCTGGGACCAGACCACTCCCCCACACTTAACAAGCTAAACCCAGGGCTGATCAGGGAAACACCAAACAAATACCTGCTTTTAGCTTTTTCACACATCAGCTCACCAAAAAGTTCTCCAGCTTCTGACTGAGAGAACCAGAAGCCACAACACTCAATCAAAATCATGAATAGGAAAAAGAAGAGGGCCGAAAGAACCATAGAATCTTTCTATGGGGATAAGGACCAAAACACAAGCCCCAAAGAGGTCACAGCTGAGACTGTACTTCCATCTGAAACTTCAGAAGGGACTATGAACTACTCGCAAGTACAAGCAGCTCTCCTGGAACAGCTGAAGAAGGAAATAGAAGATAAACTGGCCAATGATTTTAAAATTATTAAGAAAGAATTCACTGATGAGAACATCTCCCTGAAAAGGAAAATTGAACAAATGGAAAAAGAAGTTCAAAAATTAACTGGAGAAAATAAATTCCTGAAAGGCCAAATGGAAAAGGAAGTACAAAAATTAGCTGGAGAAAATAAATTCCTGAAAGGCCAAATGGAAAAGGAAGTACAAAAATTAACTGGAGAAAATAGCTTATTAAAAGGAAAAATTGGGCAGATGGAAAAAGAGATACAAAAGTTAACAGAAGAAAACAATGTGATGAAGATTAGAATTGGGCAAGTAGAAACTAACGACTCAATGAGACAGCAAGAATCAGTCAAACAAAATCTAAAGAATGAAAAGATAGAAGAAAATGTAAAATATCTAATTGGAAAAACAACTGACCTGGAAAATAGATCCAGAAGGGAAAACTTAAGAATTATTGGCCTGCCAGAAACCCAGGATGGAGAAAAGAGCCTGGACAATATCTTCCAGGAAATCATCAAGGAAAACTGCCCAGAAGTACTAGATTCAGAGGGCAAAATAGTCATCGAAAGAATCCACCGTTCCCCTCCTGAAAGGGACCCCAAACTCAAAACCCCAAGAAATATAGTTGCCAAATTCCAGAGCTATCAAGTGAAGGAAAAAATATTACAAGCAGCCAGAAAGAAACAATTTAAATATCAAGGGGATACAATCAGGATTACACAGGACCTTGCAGCTTCTACATTAAAAGATAGAAAGAATTGGAACCCAATATTCCGTAAGGCAAAGGAGCTGGGACTGCAACCAAGGATCAACTACCCAGCAAAGTTCAGCATAACATTTCAGGCAAGGAGAAAGTCATTCAACGAAGTAAGGGATTTCCAGAGTTTCCTGACCAAAACACCAGAACTTAATAGACAATTCGATCTTCAAATGCAGGTCTCAAGAGAATCATAAAAAGGTAAACAGTGTGTGGGGGGGAACAACTTGCTACTCAATGAGGGCAAGTTGTTCACCTCCCTATAAGGGAAGATGTTATCTGTTTATCTCAAGAACTGTGCGTCTATTAAGAAATATAAAAGGGATAAGCATAGGGGGTACGGATATAAAGTAAATGATATCATGATAAAAAATGTGATTTAAGTATGAGAAGGGAGTGTAATAGGAGGTGTGAAAAGGAGGAAGCAGGAAATGGCAAATTACATCACAAGAAGAAGTACAAAATCATAGTAGAGGGAAAGAGGGGAGGGAGATGAGCATTATGTGAGAGGTACTCTCATCGGATTTGTTTAAAGGACGGAACAATAAACTTAAGTAGAAAATCCTAACTAGCTCTATAAGCAGTGGGAGGGGAAGAGGGAAGAAAGGGGAGGGAGGCAAAAGGGAGGGAAGAAGCAATAAGAGTAAAGGGGAGTAAAAGGGAGGGGGGCTAAAAGAAAGAGGGGAAGGTGGCAAGAGGAGGTGGTGAAAAGTAAATACTAGTGAGGAGGGGAAGGGAGACAGCAGAGCTAAAAGCACAAATGGTGGGAAAGAAGATGGAGGGAAATACACAGATTGTAATCATAACTGTGAATGTGAATGGAATGAATTCTCCCATAAAACGGAGACGGATAGCAGAATGGATTAAAAGCCATAATCCAACAATATGCTGCTTACAAGAAACACATTTGAAACGGGGGGATACACATAGGTTAAAGGTTAAAGGATGGAACAGAATATATTGTGCTTCAGCTGATGTAAAAAAGGCAGGAGTAGCAATCCTAATCTCAGACAAAGCAAAAGCAGAAATAGATCTAATCAAAAGGGATAAGGATGGAAACTATATCCTGCTAAAAGGCACTATAGACAATGAAGCAATATCATTACTAAACATGTATGCTCCAAGTGGTATAGCATCCAGATTCTTAGAGGAGAGATTGAGGGAGTTGAAGGAAGAAATTGACAGCAAAACTATACTAGTGGGGGACCTCAACCTCCCTCTTTCTGAACTTGATAAATCTAACCTCAAAATAAACAAGAAAGAAGTTAAGGAGGTAAATAAAACTCTAGATAAGGTAGATATGATAGATCTTTGGAGAAAATTGAATGGGAATAGAAAGGAATATACCTTTTTCTCAGCAGTACATGGAACATTTACAAAAATTGACCATGTACTAGGACATAAAAATCTCAAAATCCAGTGCAGAAAGGCAGAGATAATCAGTGCATCCTTCTCAGATCATAATGCAATAAAAATTATATGTAATAAAAGGCCATGGAAAGATAAAGCAAAAATCAGTTGGAAACTAAATAATTTAATCCTAAAGAAGGAATGGGTTAAAGAAGAAATCATAGAAACAATTAACAACTTCATTCAAGAGAACGACAATAATGAGACAACCTACCAAATCTTATGGGATACTGCAAAAGCAGTTCTTAGGGGAAGTTTTATATCTTTGAATGCCTACATAAATAAAATAGAGAAAGAGGACATCAATGACTTGGGTATGCAGCTGAAAAAGCTAGAAAAAGAACAAATTGAAAATCCCCAAGAAAATACCAAATTAGAAATACTGAAAACCAAAGGAGAGATTAATAAAATTGAAATTAAGAAAACTATTGAATTAATAAATAAAACCAATAGTTGGTTTTATGAAAAAACTAATAAAATTGATAAACCTTTGGTCAATTTGATTAAAAAAAAGAAAGAAGAAAATCATATTACTAATATTAAAAATGAAAGGGGTGAACTCACCTCCAGTGAGGAGGAAATTAAAACAATAATTAGAAATTATTTTGCCGAACTTTATGCCCACAAATTCGATAATCTAAATGAGATGGATTAATATTTTAAAAAATACAAATTGCCCAGATTAACAGAAGAGGAAATTGAATACTTAAACAACCCCATCTCAGAAAAAGAAATTGAACAAGCCATCAATGAACTCCCTAGGAAAAAATCTCCAGGACCAGATGGATTCACAAGTGAATTCTATCAAACCTTTAAAGAACAGTTAATTCCAATACTATATAGACTATTTGGGAAAATTGGGGAAGAAGGAGTACTCCCAAATTCCTTCTATGATACAAATATGGTTTTGATACCCAAGCCAGGAAGAGATAAAACAGAAAAAGAAAATTACAGACCAATTTCTCTAATGAATATAGATGCAAAAATTTTCAACAAGATTTTAGCAAAACGAATACAGCATCTTATCAAGAGAATAATACATTATTATCAGGTAGGATTCATACCAGGAATGCAGGGCTGGTTCAATATTAGGAAAACTATTAGCATTATCAATCATATCAACAAGAAAACCAACAAAAACCACATGATTATCTCAATTGATGCAGAAAAAGCTTTTGACAAAATACAACACCCATTCCTATAAAAACACTGGAGAACATAGGAATAAAGGGAACTTTCCATAAAATAATAAGCAGTATCTACCTAAAACCTTCAGCAAGCATTATATGCAATGGAGATAAGCTAGAGGCATTTCCAATAAGGTCAGGGGTGAAACAAGGATGCCCATTATCACCATTATTATTCAATATGGTACTAGAAATGTTAGCGGTAGCAATTAGACAAGATAAAGAAATTGAAGGAATAAAAATAGCCAAAGAAGAAACTAAGTTATCACTCTTTGCAGATGATATGATGATATATTTAGAGAATCCCAGAGATTCAAGTAAAAAGCTACTTGAAATAATAAACAACTTTGGCAAAGTTGCAGGTTACAAAATAAACCCACACAAATCTTCTGCATTCCTATATATTAGCAACAAAGTCCAACTCCAAGAGATAGAAAGAGAAATCCCATTTAAAGCTAGAGTAGACACTATAAAATACTTAGGAGTTTACCTGCCAAAACAAACCCAGGGATTATATGAACACAATTACAAGACACTTTTTGCACAAATAAAGTCAGATTTAAGTAAGTGGAAAAACATCAGTTGTTCATGGGTAGGCCGAGCTAATATAATAAAAATGACAATTCTACCTAAATTAATCTACTTATTTAGTGCCATACCAATTAAACTATCAGATAATTATTTTCTAGAGCTGGATAAAATAATATCAAAATTCATTTGGAAAAACAAAAGGTCCAGAATATCAAAGGGACTAATGAAAAGAAATGCTTGGGAAGGTGGCCTAGCGCTACCAGACCTCAAATTGTATTATAAAGCAGCAATTATCAAAACCACTTGGTATTGGCTAAGAAACAGAGGGGTTGACAAATGGAATAGGCTTGGCACTCAAGACACAGTTGGCAAGGAATATAGCAACCTCCTGTTTGACAAACCCAAAGATCCCAGCTTCTGGGATAAGAACTCATTGTTCGACAAAAATTGCTGGGAAAACTGGTTAACTGTGTGGCGGAAATTAGGCATAGACCCATGCCTGACACCGTACACAAGAATAAAGTCCAAATGGGTACATGATTTAGGTATAAAGATTGATACCATGAATAAACTGGAGAAGCAAGGTATAGTGTATTTATCAGATTTATGGAGAGGGGAAGAATTTTTTTCTAAAGAAACGATAGAAAGCATTATGAAATGCAAGATGGATAATTTTGATTACTTTAAACTGAAAAGTTTTTGCACAACCAAACCCAATGCAACCAAAATTCGGAGGGATGTAGTAAATTGGGAAAAAATTTTTACAGCTAAGCTCGGGGATAAAGGCCTCATTTCTAGAATATATAGAGAACTGACTCAAATATATAACCATCCAAGTCATTCCCCAATTGATAAATGGTCAAAGGATATGAACAAGCAATTTTCAGGGGAAGAAATCAAAAATATCTATAATCATATGAAAAAGTGCTCTAAATCACTATTGATTAGAGAGATGCAAATCAAAACAACTCTGCGGTACCACATCACACCTGTAAGATTGGCAAACATGACAGAACAAGAAAATGATAAATGCTGGAGAGGATGTGGGAGAGTTGGAACACTAATTCATTGTTGGTGGAGCTGTGAGATCATCCAACCCTTCTGGAGAACGGTTTGGAACTATGCCCAAAGGGCTACAAAAATGTGCATACCCTTTGACCCAGAAATATCACTACTAGGATTGTATCCCCAAGAGATTATAAAAACGGGAAAGGGTCCCACGTGTACAAAAATATTTATAGCAGCACTCTTTGTGGTAGCCAAAAACTGGAAGTCAAGGGGATGCCCATCAATTGGGGAATGGCTGAATAAATTGTGGTATATGAATGTAATGGAGTACTATTGCGCCATAAGAAATGAGGAACAGGAGGACTTCAGGGAGGCCTGGAAGGACTTGTATGATCTGATGCTGAGCGAAAGGAGCAGAACCAGGAGAACTTTGTGCACAGCAACGACCACAGTGTGAGAGAGTTTCTTCTGGTAGACTTGGAACTTTGTAATAACACAAGAACTTACTGAGAAAAAAAAAAAAATCCTAATGTCGGTCTTCAAAGGCAAAATGCCTTCCACACTCAGAGAAAGAAATGTGGAAGCCACTTGCAGAATGTAGCAGATCATGTTTGTGTGTGGGTGGGTTTCAGTGTATTATGTGTTGATTTGTTATATGATTTCTTCCATTTATTTTAGTTCGACTACATAGCGTGAATATAGTGAAAATGTGCTCATTAGGAAAGTATATGTAGAACCTAAACAGAATTGTATGCTGTCATGGGGAGGGAGGGGGGTATTGAGGGAAGGGTGGGGGGGAATAAAATCTTAACTTTAAGGAAATGATTGTAAAACATTAAAAAAAAAATAAAATTAAAAAAAAAAACAAAAAAAAAACAAAAAAAAAAAAAAAAAGAAAGAAAGCATTCTTCTCCTCATTGGCTTTTTGAACCTCTTTTGCCAATTGAGTGAGCCTATTTTTCAACGTGTTAATTTCCTCAGCATTTTTTTGGGTCTCCTTTACCAAGATATTGACCTTTTTTTCATACTCTTCTTGCATCTTTGTCATTTCTCTTCCCAGTCTTTCCTCCACCTGTCTAACTTGCTTTTCAAAATCCTTTTTAAGCTCTTCCAAGGCCTGAGCCCACCCAACACCCGCCTGGGGTGTCTGGGGTACTGAGGCCCCGCCCTCCACATCTTTCCCTGATGGGAAAAATACGTTCTCGTCCTCGCCATCAGATCCGAAGGTCGGGATCATTTGCATTTGTTGGAAAAAACTCTCTAAAGTCTTATTTTTCTTCCCCTTTCTAGGCATTTTCCCAGCCAGTTACTTGACTTCTGAGATTCCTTTCCACCCCCGCCTGGATCCGCCCAGCTAGTGCTTGGCCTCTGAGATTCAAATGTGCTTTCCGGAGGCAAGCTTTAGTTCTGGCGCAGGGGTGGGGGCAGGGCTGCCTCCTAAGTTCGGTCCCTCAGGGGCTTTCTGCAGAGACTTTCAGGAATGGAGCGGGTGGGGGCGGGGTGGGGGGGCCCCGCCTCCTATGTTCAGCTCCCTTGGGGGTTTTATTCAGAGGCGTTCAGCAGTAGAGCAGGGTGGGGGGCAGGGCCGTCTCCCTGGCTCAGCTCCCTCAGGTTGGAAAGACCTTCAGTATTGAAGATCCTACCTGCTGCTGGGGGATTCCTGAGTCCCGGGCCGCTGCCGCCTCAGCCGCCCACCCACGCCTCTGCCTCCGCCGCTTCCTGCCCCCGTCTCTGCCGCTGCCGCTTCCTCCCGAGCGGGCCCGAGTCACGGAGACGCTCCGCTCCCCTCCCCTAGCGCAGCCTTCTTTCTTACTGACCTGTAGCTTCTGTGGGCGGAGGGACTTTCCCAGCTGCCAGAGCTTCCCCCGTAGCTTTCCTCTCTGAAGCCTGCTCGGGTCAGGTTCTCTGGGGCCGCGGCCAGGGGTGGGGGTGGGGTCCGCTTTCCGGGGTGCGATGGACCCTGGGGATGGCTCTCCAGGGTTCAGTGGAACGGAAATCTCTTCCCCTATGTTTATGCACCCCCTGCAGAGATTCAGAATTTATGGGGATCTCCTTTTACCTCAATTCCATGGGTTGTGGGCTCGGAGCTCGTAAATGTGCGTCCTTCTACTCCGCCATCTTGGCTCCGCCCCCCGACAATTTGAAAATTATGGGACTACCTGAAAGTCATGATCAAACAAAGAGCCTAGACATCATCTTTCATGGAATTATCAAGGAAAACTGCCCTGACATTGTAGAACCAGAGGCCAAAATAAATATAAAAGAATCCACAGATCACCTCCTGAAAGAGATCTGAAAAGAGAAATTCCTAGAAATATTGTTGCCAAATTCCAGAGTTCCCAGTTCAAAGACAAAATATTGCAAGCAGCTAGAAAGAAACAATTCAAGTATTATGGAAATAAAATAAAGATAACACAATCTAGTAGCATCTACATTATGGGATTAAAGGGCTTGGAATATGATATTCCATAAGTCGAAGGAACTAGGATTAAAATCAAGAATCGCCTACCCAGTAGAACTGAGTATAATACTTCAGGGTAAAAAAATGGTTATTCAATGAAATAGAGGACTTTCAATATTATTTATGAAAAGACAAGAACTGAATAGAAAATTTGACTCAGAATCAAGAGAAGCAACACAATGTAAACAGGAAAGAGAAATCACAATGCACTTACTAAATCTGAACTGTTTACATTCCTGCATGGAAAGATATTATTTATAAGTCGTGAAGCTTTTCTCAGTATTTGAGTAGTTGGAGGAATTATATGCACAAACACACACATATATGTGTGTGTGTGTGTATATATATATACATACATACATACACACATACATACATACAGAGAGAGAGCATAGAGTGAGTTGAATAGGAAGGAATCCTATCTAAAAAAGAAAATTAAGGGATGAGAAATATATTGAGAGGAGAAAGGGAGAAATGGAATGGGGCAAATTATCTCATAAAAGAGGCAAGAAAAAGTTTTTCAATAGAGGGGAAATGGGAAGAGGTGAGAGGGAAAAAGTAAAGCTTACTTACATTACATGTGACTCAAGGAAGGAATAACTTGGACACTCAATTTGATATGAAAATCTATCTTACACTACAGGAACTTGGGGAGAAGCAATAAGTGGGGGGATGATGGAAAGGAGGGCAAATGGGAGGAGGGAGCAATTAGGAGTAAACACTTTTGGGGAGGGACAAGGTCAAAAAAGAGAATGGAGTGAAAGTGGGCAGGAAAGGATGGAGGGAAATATAGTTAGTATTACACAGCATGGCTATTATGGAATTTGTTTGCATAACTACATCTTTATAGCCTATATGGAATTATTTGCCTTCTCAGAGAGATTGGTGGGGAGGGAGGAAGGAAGAGCAGTTGGAACTCAAAGTTTTAGGAGCAAATGTTCAGAACTGTTTTTGCATAGAACTGGGAAATAAATACAAGTATTAAGGTAGAGAAATTTATCTTGCCCTACAAGACAAGAGAGAAGATGGGGATAAGGGAAGGGAGAGGCGTTAGAAGAGAGAGCAGATTGGGTGAATGGGTAATCAGAATGCACAACATTTTTGGATGGGGGGAGGGTAGATATGGGGAGAAAATTTGCAACTCAAATTTTGTGGAAATGAATGTTGAAAACTAAAACTAAATAAAATGGAAAAAAAGAAAACAAAGGATAAGCAATAACAAAGAGCTCGTGGGTTTAAATAAAGGAGTTGGCTGAATTTGCAAAAAGAAAATAAATTATATAGCTCCTTAATATTTAAAAGGAAAATGAATTTTATTATAGAGAGAAATATGCAATAAAACTACAATAGTTTAACATACCAATGTGCCCCATGTGGATCCAAAAAATTTTAACAAATAAACAAAAACCACTTTAAAGACCTAGTTAGTATTTTAGGAAAGTCATATATGGTGGCTGCCCAGTGATAACTAAATGAAAATCAAAGAAGTAACATACCTCACCTATATATGCCACTTTTTAAAAAATTGAGTATTTGCTAGAATATAAAAAAAATGTAAATGTGTAAAGTAGCAAAAGTATTAAACATATCCTAGTTTACTATCTCCCTAAAATTACCATCAATCAGAGGATTCTGAGAAAAGGATTTGAACATAAATGGAGATTAAGTACATAAATCCAAAGGAATTGGTAAGTCAAAGAAAAATCATAGAAACAATAGATAACATCTTCAGAGAAGATAACAATGAGTCAAATTTGCCAAAATGTTGTTTATGTAGTTAAAGCTGTCCTTAGGAAAAATGAATATTTGTGAACACTTTCATTAATAAAAGCTGAAACCACTATGAATTAAGTGCACAAGTAAAAAAAAATTGAAAAAACAGAATTTAAAAACAATTTTTTTACTTTGAAAATCAAGAGAATAAATAATTGGAAACAAAAAAATTGAACTGATAAATAAAATCGGTGATTTGGGGGGCATGAATAAAATAGAAAAATCATTCATTAATTTTATTTTTTAAAATAAAAGTATATTTCTAAAATAAAAAAAAACAGAACTTAAAACAGATGGAAAAGAAATATGGAAAAATTATTACAAATCATTTTGTCCAACATAAGGCAAAAAGCTGAAAGCTTAGAAAAATATAAGGCATCCAAGTTAACATAACCCAATATCAGCAAGCAAAAGTTTGAACAAGCCACAAATGAACTTTCAAAGAATAAAACCTAGGAACACATGCATTTACAGGTGAGTATTACTATTTTTTTAAAAGAATAACTATGTCCTGGAGGGAAATCTAGTCTTTTACAACATGACTTTTATGGAAGTTTTTGCAGGAATACATATGTATAACTTCTATGGAACTGCTTGCCTTCTCAGTGATGGTGGATAGGAAGGGAAGAAGGAAGAGAATTTGGAAGTCAAAGTTTTAAAAATAAAGGTTAAAAGTATTTTAAACATGTAACTGGGAAAAAAGTTACCTCGGCAATGGGGTGTAGAAATCTATCTTACCCCATCGGAAACCAGAAGGAGAAGGGGATAAGAGAAAAGAAAAGAGGCATGGTAGAAAGAAAGGTATATTGGGGGAAGTGGTAATCAGAAGCCCTTTGAGGAGGGATAGGGTGAAAGGAGAGAGGGAAAAGAATAAACAAATATGGGGAATAGGATGGAGGGAAATACAGTTGGCAACAGTAACTGTCAAAAAAATGTGAAATAAGTTTCTCTGATAAAAATCTAATTTTTCTAACATATAGAGAACTATGTCAAATTTATAAAAATAAGAGCCATTCTACTGATAAATGATCAAAAGACAGAATCAGTTTTCATATGGAGTAATTAAAGCTATCCAGGGACATGTGAAAAATATTGTAACTTACTATTAATTGGAGAAATGCAAGATACAACAATTCTGAGGTACTACTTCATGTCTAGTGGATTATATAAAAAACCAGAAAAGGTAAATGACAAATACGGCAGGAAATGTGAGAAAAAAGAGACATGAGTGTAGTGTTGTTGGAGTTGAGAAGTGATTAAACCATTCCATAGAACAATTTGGAACTATGACTAAAGGGCTATGAAAGTATTCATACCCTTTGACGTAGCAATAACAATTCTAGATTTCTATCACCAAAGAGATAAAAAAACAGAAAGAAAAAGGACCTATATTTCTATATATTTATGGCAGTTCTTTTCTTGGGGTAAAGAATTAGAAATTAAGGGGATGTCCATCAACTGGGGAATGACTCAATCAGTTCTGACATATAATTATAATGCAATAGAATGCTATTGTACTATGAGAAATGATAAGCAAGATGATCTCAGAAAAACCTAGAAGGAATTACATGAGTTGATGCAAAATGAAATGTACTGGCTATAAAATAACAGCAATATCGTAAGATGATCAGCTGTGAGTGACTTAGCCATTCTCAGCAATACAACAATTCATGACTTGGAAGGATTTAGGATGAAAAATGCTATCCATTGGCAGAAAAAGTACTGATGGTGTCTGAATATAGATTGAAGCAACTTTTTTTCCAATTTATTTTTCTTGAGTTCTTTTGTCTGTTTTCTCTCACAGCATGACTGTTATGGATATGGTTTGCACGACTAGACATATACAACCTATATGGAATTGCTTGCCTTCTCAATAGCGGGGGGAGGGAAGAGGAAGGAAGGGAGAGAATTTCAACTCACAGTTTTAAAAACAAAGGTTAAATTTTGTTTTATTATATAATTGGGGGAAATTAAATACTAAATAAATACAAAATTTTTTTTAAAGTATAATTAACTTTGTTTTACTGAAAATATTCACAAGAATAGAGAAAAGTGGGATTCTACTCAATTCTTTCTATGAGACAAATATGGTAATAAAAATTCCTAAACCTTGGAGGGATGTAAGGTAAAGAAAAGCATAGACCAGTATCTTTAATGGATATTGATAAAAATGGAAGAAAACTGATGGGTATCAAATCCATCAGTGAGTTAGGGGAATATCTATCCAGTATGTGAAGAGTTCCTCCAGTGGAATGGAGAGATGGAGCAATCTGTTCCAAGGGCCATGAGGGCAGCTGAAACAGGTGCTGTGGAGTATTTAGGGCATGGTCAGACATGGAAGGTACCAAGGTAATTCACTGCATCCTGGGTCATCGCCAGTCTTGTGGACTTTTGTCTTCCCACTGAACCTCAAGAAGATAGTAAGGATTTCAACTTTGTGCAAATCTGCCTCATTTAAATCCAGTTCATGGATAAGTTAATACATCTTGACATCATCAGTCCTCTACAGAAATGAAGGATGAATACCAACATTGATACAAATGTGTTGAATGAGATAATAGAAAAGACGGTATAGGAATGTATTCTATACATGGCACATGTCAGGTTGGATTTACATGAGAAATGTAGAATTGGTTCAATATTAAGAAAACTCTAGCCATAATAGGCCATATGTTAATAAATCAATAAAGTAGCATAGCTACATTGAGAAAGCCGAAAAGACTTTTGACAAAATAAAATGCACTTTTTAATGAGGAATACTAGACAACATATTAACAAATGATTCTTTCAGGTTCATTTGTTATTCAATATTATTATTGAATAACATTGAAGACTATTAATCAATAGAATTTTAAATCAAGATTAACACTGTCTGTAATGGTGAAATGCTATAGACCTTTTCAGTAATATCAGCAGATAACAAAGGATGTTCATTGTCACCACTATAATTTGAAATTATAATAGAAATGCTAACCATGACTCAAAAGAATTACATTAACAGAAAAATTAAGGGCAAAGAAGAAGAACAATTGTCATTTTTTATAGAGGATATATATTTTTAATGTAGAGAAATCTAGTGATTGAAATAAAATCAATAGAAACAAGTTCAATAAAGCCACAATACGTAAACGTAAATCCACAAAAGTCATGATCATGTTTTTTTCTCTTTGTTTTGGCAACAAAACCTAGGAGAGAGAGAAATTCTGTTCAAAATAACTACAAAATATGTAAAATAGCTGAATTTCATCTGCCAACACATACATAGAAATTTTGCAAACACAATTATGAAAAAGCTTATGAGAATAAAAGTAAACTGAGGAGAAATAATTACTCACAATGGGGTTATATTGATATAATATTCCCTAAATTGATTGGCCTATTGAATGATACAGGAATCAACTTATCAAAAGACTACTTTTGATACGTAAACAAAATAAAATCATCCAGAAAAAGAAAAGACAAATAAATTTAATAATGAAAACAAGTGAAAAGGAAGGGCACCTAGAGGTACCACTATATCCAACTATACTGAAAAGAAGTAATTATTCAAGCAATTTGATCCTGGTTTAAATAAAGTGACCCAATGAAGTAGTTTGCTTTTCATGTAAAATATATTTCCATATTACTCATGTTGTAAAAGAAGAAACAGGACCAACGGAAGAAAACCACAAAATAAATAAAGTGAAAGAGTATGCTTGGATCTGCATTCAGACTTCATCAGTTCTTTCTCTGGATGTGAATAGCATTGTCTATTTCAAGTCTTTTGGATTTGTACTGGACAACTGTATTGCAAAGAAGAGCTAAGTCAATCATAGTTGATCATTATGCCATGTTGCTGATATCTTTTCTTATGACTGTGTATTTTCTCTCTTTCTAGTCCAATTCAGAAGACCCAGAGCTGGATGTTACATTTGTACCTGCTAATGTACTCTACTTATTTCAGAAAGGAGGAGAACTGAAGACCAGATCGACTGGCCAGTGATCAAATAGAATGAAAGAGAAGGAAATGGAATTGGAAGTAGTGTACACTGACTTTAACTTTTTTACCTCTTCTAGGATAAGAGGCTATTATAAATTTCTTAGCTTTGCATTCTTTATGGAAATTCTTCATGGTAGATTAATTTACTTTTGATGTTCATCGGGCACTTATCTCTCTGCCGTGTCTCCAAAAACCTCTAGCATGTGCAGTGACTACAACTTGGCAAACCATCTCAGCAGATGAGTATGACTAAGTTGAGAGTAACTGGCAGGATGCAAAACACTGATGAATTAGAGTGTCCACCCCAAGCACACAAATAATTCACATAACAGAATGGGTAGAGTGGCCGTAAAGGTAACTGAAGCAAGTGATGTGGAGTATTTAGAACATGGTCAAACAACCAAGATGCCAAGGTCATCCACTGCATCCCAGGCCAGTCATTCTGACTTTTATCTTGCCACTTTATTTTGATGACTGAAGACTAAGGCTGTTCATGTTGCACAGCTCTGCCTCACTTAAAACTAATTCACACACAAATCAAGACATCACCTTGGGATATCATTTGTCCACTTTGAAAACTGAGGAGAAACATTTTGAAAACTAAAATTATCTTTTGATGTGTGTTTCTCAAAGGATGAACTCCTGATTATATCAGAAAGGGTGGCAGCATGGAAGGAAGAGAGAATCTGAAGACTCACTATTAATAGTTTGCTGTAACTAAGTCATTTTAAAAATTCCAGATTCCACACTCCTCATGTGATCATTGCATATCATGGATCACATTTCCACAGAATTTATTTCTATATTTCAAGTTTAGTTTTATACATAGGGTGGTGTTTTTTTCACTTGACATAATGGAAGAGAAAATTATACTGATGTAATTTTTCAGAACCACCAGAGATGCACATTTAAAGAGAGAAATTTGATGATATTTTCAAAAAGGTAAGATTGAACCCCAAATATGTCATGCTATTTCCTGCCACATACCCACCCTTTCCATGCATTGAAAGTAAAAATAGAAAGAGATAACATTTGGAGCAATGAAAATAGTAACCAGTCAACTGCATATACTTGTGGGAAGAAAATACCAATTGGGGGAAGAGTTCCTATTATAAACAATATAACTGGCATTCTAGCTGTCATGCAGCAGCAAGCATGCTGACACATCCAGGAGGGCATGCTAGCACCGGTTCTTAGACCTACTTTTCTAAAAGGAAAGTAACATTTGAGGGATCAACAATCTTCTTTAATCACATAGATCAATAGACAAAATACAAGCAGAGAAAGAAAGATAACACACAGTTATCTGACAATAAGCAATATATACAGCACAGATCAACAGACAGAATCAACTGTCTGACCATTACATATATATATAATGTTACGACATAGAGAAGCAATAATATCTGGGTTTTCAAAGGCAGTAGGGTCCTGCTCCTTAAACCTTGCCAGAGTCTCAAATGGCACACAAACCTTCTTCAAAAGAGTAAGCCACCATAGTAAAACCTCACTTCAGGGTATACACAGAATTTTCATAATGGAAGTAGAGGTTGGAAAGGGGAGGGAGAGCTCCAATCTTGACACTTGTGACAAGTGGCTCATTAGGAAGTTACAAAAGGTTTTGGCCTAGGAAATGTTTTGGTCTACAGAAAAACATCCCCTAATCAATGGGCTCCACCTAAAGACAGTTTTTTACGTTACATTAGTTGGGTGAAAAAGATGGAGTTGTGGAGTATTGGGTGTTGTGCATTTGGGCTGGATCTGAAGCTGTTTGTCTTATGTTATGAATTCCTGAATCCAGTTGGAACCTTTAGGAGTCTTAAAGCCAACACCCTAAAAGATGAGGAAATTTTCTTAAGGAGCAGGTATCACATTTGCTTCAAGAGAGATATATAAAATCTTTAGTCCAGAACAAAAATAAAATCCTTTATTGGAGCCTAAAGTACTTGTTTCAAGCCAAGAATGTAAAATTATATTCTTTCGTCTTCCTTTTCTTTCCTTGCAGCCTCCTTTAAAATGTGTAATTGGTAATCTTTCTCAAGTAAACTCCTGCAATGGGTAATGCAAGAAAAGAAAAACCTGGCCATTGGATTCTCTTCTTTTTCTTCTTCCTATTTTTTTTCTTTTTTAATTTAAGCAGACTTGGAAACGTAATAACAGACAATGAGAGCTCAGTTTTCTTCTGGTTGTGTCCTAATGGAGTCTATGCATTTCTTCAGATGCTAACAGTCACAGAACCCAGGGACCAACTGTCACATTCTGATCTGACTGAGGAAGCCAGTGGACTTACATTTCCTTCAACCTGATCCTTCTGGGAGGTCTGCATATCCGCTTAAGTCCTGTAGATGTGCCATTCAAGGATGTTCTCTCACACAGTGTGAAATCTGAAGAAGAGACAGTGATCTGGCACAAAGAAGAGTGGGCAAGGTGACAACTTTGAAAACTAGGCCTCAATACCTAACCATAGCCTATAATTGCTTCATTATCATATCTTAGGCACCTGTATGTGCCTTCAACAAAGATCAGGAACACATCCAGTACTAGAGTTTCTCTGTCGGGATACTAACAGAAAAGAAACGTATTTGCCTCATTACCTTATCCATACCATTGGTCCGTTGTTACAGAGGGACAACACTGGGTGTGGACCACTGGGTCGGAGCTAAAATTTTGAAGATATTACATTCTCACTCCTTGTCTAGGGAATGGTTTCACTATTATCATCTCCTGACAACTGAAGAGGATTATGATTTAGATATGGTCTGAATTTCAATATCTTTTCAATACCAAAAGTCAAGGGCTGTTAGAGTTAGAGAGCCTGTAGGCTGTTCCCATAGCTAGGCAATCACCTGGTCCTAACAATCAGGTCCAAAATACTGGGCCAGAGTCATAACTGGTCCTTTCACATGGCTGGATCACTGGGCCAGAACACTTCTGCCTAATCGCTTGCCTTTTTCATACTGTTGAGATTCTGGGGTACCCTAAATGCAAGGGTAGAAATAATGTAGCATTTCCTGATTAAATACAGAGTAAAGCTTTCAAAGAAGAAAGTTAATTCAGGAAAAAAGGCATTTGACCTGGGAAAACAGAGAAGGTGGGAGTGACTGAAATTCATGACAGAACAAAGAATAGGTTAAGAAAGGTAGAGAGATTTACAAAAAGAAAAGAATCCAAGGTCTGAGAGAAGAAAATCAGAATTCTAGATCATGGCCTTCAAATATTTATGGATGATTGCATTGTGCACTTATAGCTTCATATGTATATTGTGTCCTCCCCCAACACCCCCAGAAACTTATAAACTCTCCAGGAGCAAAGACTATTTCATTTTGTATGTGAATTTTTGCTCACCTGCAGGCTGTTTGGGACTTTCCAAGATCTATTCATCTGGAAAGGTGTACAGGGTCCCAGACAACATTGATTACTGAGGAATTAATTTAAATTTATTTTTTTAAATGTATCATGATTAGACTCTTTTTCTCATTCTCTGTCTCTGTCTCCATACATACACACACAGATAGACAGATGAATAAATGGATATGAGAGCTTTTTTTTTTACTCTATGAGGATAAAACTACAAGTAATATAGGAGGATATATCAGTCCACACTAAAATTTAGGTGTAAAAAGAGGAGTGGTGCTAGCAGTAAAAGACATGGATGTAGGAAATGGATTTAATCAAGTCTCTGAGTGCCTTGGAGAGCATCCCTTTTCCCAGAGCCCCTGCTCATACCAGTTGGAACTCAGTTACTTATCATTATTACTGAATTAGACCAAGAAAACTCCCTTTTTGCTTAAAGAGATATTATTATGTAAAATAAACTGTTCCTTTATTGACATAAGTGATTGCTTTTATCTTCACTCACACTGAAGAAATTCCAGAACAAAAGCACAAAATATGTAGAGCATAGGAGTAGTATATTATCATCAAATTTATTTAGAACCACAGTACAGTTTACATTATCAATGACATGTATAATATTCTCAATTTTCAACTTATGTAGACCTATTCTCTGCCAAAACGATATCTGGATGAAAGTGTGATGATTAAAAACAAAGCAGGAAATCCCTGTTTGTATTAAAGTTATGTGAGAATACACAGCATGCAAATAAGCTACACTGGCCTCCCTACAATGGCTCCTTAAGGAAAGGCAATCAAATCTGATGATACTTTTTGAAAGAATATCATCGTAAGGTCAATAAACTATTGCTCAAACTTGCTCTTCCCTAAAAAGCCCATAATGTTCTATACAGTTTCTATGGTAATAAGTTTTCTAAACCAATAGTATGAAACATCCAAATCTTTGTATCATTAATTCTTAGACCTTTTATATTTTGAGTTTTTCTAGTTCCTTATTTTTACATTATGCATGAGAGCAAGATTTAACACTGTATCCATAAAGCAATCTAAATTAATACATGATCTTAATGTCATAAAATTTGAGAAAAGCAAATCATATACCTTTCACAGCTTTTCATAAAGAAACACATATATGGAAAGATATTCAGCCAACCCTTTTTTGTGCAATAGAGACTACTGTGCCTCATCAAAAATATATATTATCTACTAGGAATGATCATTTCTTGTTTTTCTGACTGTATCCAGGGTGATCATGTATGTCCAACTGATTCTCTACACAGAGCAAAACTTTCCTTATCTAGGATATTTTGGAGATAATCCTTTTGCTCTGGCCTTCTCTGCTGCTCCACTTATGCATTCTCTTTTCCTTTTTCTTTCTATAAGCATCATCTTAAAAAGAGTCCTTTACTATAAGTGTTTCCCATGTACAAATGGCCCATGTAGAAGCCGATATTAATTAGAAAATGAGCTGCGAGTTTAGGGGTGATTTTTTTGAGGTTATTTAATTAAATGCTGGGATAAAAATCTTACCTGAATATTATAACAGACACTAATAGAAGTAAAACAATACTGAGGAAGTCATGAGCCATGATTGAGATTATGACTCACGCACACACACTCACACATGCACAAAACACTGAGAACGTATGACAGCATAAGTAGTTATTGAAGAAGATGAGGAAAAGGAAGTCTCAGTCACAATGTATGTAATTTTTTATATAAGTAGATCTATAACATATATAGATAAATGCATTTATTCCTCTCGTTCACCTCTGGATTCTGAAGCAAAATTAATATGGCAAAGTGGAGAGACAATTAGATTTGAGGAGAAGACCTAGGCTCAGGTCTTGCATCTGACATATAATAAGTACTCTCAGACTAGAAGCAAGGTACAACTTTGTGATCAAGGCAAGTTTTCTAAAGCAGGTAGTAGCAGTAGTCACAAAGCACAGACATGTTGCAAAAGCACCAAAAACTTCTGTTAGGTTGGAAGGGGAGGGATTGCTTTTATCTTCACTCACACTGAAGAAATTCCAGAGCTAAAGCACAAAATAAAGTAGAGCACAGGTGTAGTATATTATAATCAAATTTATTCAGAAGCACACTATACTTTACATTCTCAATGACATGTATGATATTTACAATTTTCAACTTATATAGACTTATATCCTCTGCCAAAACAGTACTTGGATGAAAGTACGATGATTAAAAACCAAATAAATATTCCATTGCCATTTATATTTATCCATTTGTCATCTCTTCATGTTGTTGCTATTTATTATAAATTTCTTTGTTGAAATTTAGGACAGCTGCTTCTAATATCTGAAGACTCTTAATATTCTTCAGTATTTTCTTGCTGTCTTTTCTCTTGGAGACCCCAAAACATTTTCAAAAAAAACTGGAAGTATTATTTTACATTTACTGATGGAAATAATGAGATTTTCTAATTCTTCACCTGGAGATCTTGAAAATGAAACTGCTTTTGATTCTTCCTGAGGAAGCCAGATTTTATAACGTAAGGAAAATGTTTCATGGAAATATCCCCTTCATCTATACTGAAAAAAAATATTGTTCTGTGGTTTAAAAAAAGGGGGATGGGAAGCTGTGGAAACTGCAATTTATACTTTACAATCTAATTACAGAGAGAGTTTCCATATCTACAATGAACTAGTGAGACAGAGAAGGTATAGGTTATGGGGGTCATATTTATATTTAAAAGTAATAGAAAAAAAATTAACCAACTCTCAGATTGAAGGTCAAATTCTACTTCTCACGAAGCATTTTCTCTAAGTCTCTTTTCCAATAAGAAGCTAGCATGAAAGAGACAAAATGTCACCAACTTTAAATGAGGGCTCTTAACCCTTTTTGTGTACTGAAGACTGTCAGTGGATCTATTATTAAAATGAGGCTTTTAAATTCATAAATGAAAATATACTGTACAATATAAAGCAATTGAACTATAGTGAACTGTGGTCAGCATGTTTTTGAAAAGCCAAGTTCAAGGATCCCAAGGAAAGAACTCATGCTTTAAAATTAATTAATGTTAAACATGGCAAACTTATGTAATAAGAGGATGAAAATGCTGTAAACAAAGTTTGTCAGTCTTGGGACTGAATTTTGAGGTACAAGTAAAGATAAGTTTCGTTCCTTTTATGAGATGATGTAATTATTGACCCTATTGCATATCTAAAAGGAAACAAACAAAAACAGCAGTCTCCCAAATAAAAAATGAATTTTTTGTCAGAGGTTTGGGGAATTATAGAGGGTCTATATTACCTCTTGAAATTTAGGATCACTTTGGGAACCAAAATTAAGGGAAACAATACAGTTTTACTTTTCTGTCTCTACCCGTCTTTCAACTAATTAAGGAAAAACCGTAAATTCCAGATTTTGTCAACTGATGGTAAGAATCACAGGGAAAAACTCTCCAACTGGTCTGTGCTGGGACAAGCCTGCTCCCTCCACCCCATCCCATATTTTTCTTGAACTAGGACCAATTTTTAGAACGTCAGGATATGCAGATGTTTAGACATGTCTAGCCATTTATGAACTAAAATATTACATTTTACAACCCTAAAATACATTAAGAATCCAGCATAATAGCTCACCGTTCTGAAAAGAGTACAGGGATTTCTAACATCATAATTATCTGTGTAAATACAATTTCTCAGTCATGTGTTATTATTTTCATAGAGGCTAAGTGTTCAAATGTGATTGCTTGTGGAATAGTCTAATATTTTTTCCACATTAATCAACAGATACTGCATTAGATATATTTCACTTCCAATTGGAGCAACAGAGTATCAGAGTTTAAATAGACGTATCAAATCAAGTAATATATCTTAGGGAAATTCTAGAAATATCCTGAATGGGAAATTACACTTTGGAAGCTCCCAGAATGTTACTGTCTTCAGTGAGAGCTGAGTAAACCAAGAGGGATTTTTTTTCAGGTTTATCTTTGTGTAACCAATAATTTTGTTCCATCGACCAGTTTTTCTTCTAGCCATTGACATAGGCATCATTCTAACTAGGACTTAATATTTAAAGTATGTAAAAATTTTATTACTAACAATGAAATGGGACTTCAGAGTTTTTCAGATAAACATTTGTAAATCTGTTTCAGTGAAATTTAATCTGAATGATCCAAAACAATAATACTGTTTGTCTACTTGTCAGTGTTTGCTTATACAGTCTAAAAAGGAATGAACCACATGGCAGGTCCAGTAAAAATAACACTTAGAACCAATCGTACTCAAAAATAAGCATTTCTTGGCACTTCATTTAGGAAGGAGGTAACAAGGTTTCCTTAAAAACGTGGATATGGGATTATGATGTTGAGAAAGAAAAGGTAATCAAAAAAGGTTAGAGAGGATAACATACATAGAAATCCCAGTATTTGCAACGTCTGTATTGCATCCAATTGGTCATGATGTTATTGTGAAACGACATCTGATAAAAAGTGATTGTTCAAACTTACTTTTAGCTGGTCAGTGTCCAGTGCAAGGACATGTTCCTTTTTTAATTCAAATTCCATCACCTATTTTTTCATTCCACATTCTGATAACCACATGCCAACTTGCATTTTGGTCCACTGGGAAATCAGCTGCTGTGGGGCATCATCCAAAAATTAGAATTCAAGATAGACGGTATTGAGTAAACATTTATTACAATACAGTAGTATTACCAGAGGTGATCAGATCATAGCTCACAGGAGCCATAGAAATCATTCCTTCCCAAAGCTCCACAGTTGACTCCTCTTATCCTCTTCTCCTCTCACCTGCATAGCAATCATTTACATAAGAAGAAAAGTTCTGAAGGGCACTTTGCAACGGAAATAAACTTTATTTTTGGCAATAGAAATACTTTGAATGCATTTTAAAAGAAGATTGCTCTAAAATATATTTTCACATATAGAAAAGATTAATTGCTTTGGAGGGGATGCATTTATATTAGAATAACTGAGGCTATTACAAAGGAATAAGCAAGACAAGAGGAGAGGGAAACAGAATCTCCATCCCAATGTGTGCTCAACTGTAATGGGCCAAATGAAATTGAACTGAAACCTGCCCACTGCCAGTTCTGTCTCCTCTAGGAGACTCATCATCTAGTAATACAAATAGGAAAATGCACACCTGATATATCATCATGAAAACTTTTAATATAATGAAAATGTACCTTTTGTCCATCATCTGCCAGGTTGTGGACCATCTTTTCTTGTTTATGCAGTTTTTTTTGGCATAAACCAAGTTCAGGCAACATCATCCTGTGATATTGCTAGAATCATTCAAAGTTTTGGGGTAAATGATTAAGAAAACATAAAATTAATTCCACTATAAAGCAAAATGTTGCTGAAAGCACAATTTAAAAAAAATACTTAAATGTCTGTTCTGAAAGAAAGAAAAAAATTCACATGGCAAAGGATTCTGAAGTTGCAGATTTTGCAGAATATATATCTACCATATATGCATACATATATGCCAATATACATATACACACATAAACATGCAAACAGATTTACCTCAGTAGGTTTACCAGGAAAGTGGTAGAACCTAACCTGGTTAGGTAAAAATCAAGACATAAAAGCAATCAATGTAAATATATGCTTACATATGTAAGTGGCTCTGGACCCTCTCTCTATTCTTTTCTATTGTGCTTCAGCCACAACTAACATGCTATTTGGCTTGTAAGGAGGATAGAATCATCAATTTATAGCTGGCAGGACCAGGGTATGTCAGCTGATAAAAACACCTCATTTTATAGCTGAGAAATCTGAAACCAAGTAAGCTCGAATTATTGAGTAAAGACACAAAAGCAGAAGTGATAGACATATGATTTGACCCAGATTTTCAATGTCTGGATTCTATTATCTTCCCTCCTTGCTAGTGTTGTCAAATTCAAATGGAAATGAATTCCTTTGGGTTAGACCCAGGGGCCATGGAATTGATGCTTCTTCACTTCTTCTCTGTGCCAGCAAACATTTGAAGAAATTGTGAAAACCTAGGAATCCTTACATGATTAAAGAGATTCTATAAAATAGAGGAAAAATCCAGTAAGACTGAAAGCAAACAGGAAAACTGAGCAGAAACAAGTGATTCTTTTTGGTTAAATTAGAATTTTGTTTACAAAAAATCTTATCGTATCGAATCCAGCAAGTCATGCTTTCCAGCATGACTTGCTTTCAGCCTTCATCATTGTAGGTTTCCCTCTACGTCTCTCTCCTCCTTCACCTTCTGCTGTTATTTTGCTTGGTGATCTAGCTATTTTTTTGTTTTTGAATCAGGTATCTGAGAATATGAAGAATTCAGTGAATAAAATAGTACAAGTGTCTTTCTGTATCAGCAAGAGAACCAGTAGCCTTTAATTGGCTCTTATTGCTAGACAAGAAGATATCATACAGTGTGATGAACTTAGAGCACTGGATTTAGAGCCAGGACACCTGGTCTTAGATGGGTAGCAAGTAGCTGAATGTCTTTTCTGGGCCACATTTTTCTCACCTACAGTATGACTGGGCTGAAAGAGATGAATATTGCACTCTCTTCTATGTTACCATCTGAGATGTGATCAAGGAAATGTAAGATAACTGTACGGGAGTTTAAAAACAAATGACATTGTTTTGAAGATATAAAAATAGTGATTCACTTTGCAAAAACTTTGATCCACCCAACTACACTTATCATCATAATAATGGTGCTTACCTTACAGTAAGCTACTAAAGAAATACAAGCCATGGAAGTGCATCTTCTGCTTTTTACATTGGCTCATTTGCCAGCAACCATGTTACATTTATACTATGATCTCTTTTATATCTCTTGTCTTGACTCTAATTTATTCTTCTTTTCATCTGTCTCAAGAATCAGAATGATATATCGAAGGGGAAGGCTCTGGTGGCAATAGTTCTGCTGATATGTCTTCCTTTGTAACTTCCTTATTTGCTTTGGAGTTAGTGTTTGGGAAGATATTCAATTATCTGAAGCATCTCTTCAGTCTAAAAATTGCTAAACAAAGTATTAAATCATTTTTATGTTATTCCATCCTTTTCTTCTCCAACATTGAAAATTCAGTTTTCCAAGTCACTTTTTTGTACCTACTAAAGGTACATAGCTGCACTCTCTGCTGTGTAGACCCCAGTCTGGTTAAGGATGAATCAAATCGCTGTTACCAAGTACAGTGATGCTCCACAAGTTCTGAGATTCACAAGACAAAACTAGTACAGGTAAAGTGATGGCACCCAGGAGAGAAACTGATTTCTAGTGAGACTTCAATAACAGTTTTCCATCATACATAGGTGACATAGAGGCCTTTTCCAGTTTTGCAATATTGTGCATCACAAAGTGTGCTCGATAACTTTAATTGACCAAATTAAATTGAACTGAAGGTTATAAATCTTTGATTTCATCTCTAAATTTACAATCCATATGATGAGAAATATCCTGAAGTTGCCATAGATTTTAAACATACATTGTGGGATGGGAGACGGTAGGATAATTTCTTTGCGCATGGAGTCACTGGAAAGGATATTCAGTCATCATATAACAAAAAAGAAATATAATTAGATACATATGTTTCTCTTGACAATGGCTAAATTTTTGATATTTTATGCCATGTTATTTGTCTGTACATTTAAATTTTATACAAAACCTTTTTTCTAAGAAAGCATATAATCATTTTGTATGACTGTTAACACTTTGTGGGTAGAGAAAGTTAACACTTTCTGCTCCATTTCTCTTGTTTCAAGAGCATAATTAAACTCCCATTGGATAATTATTACCCTTCTATCAAGAGATACAATGAAGTCAATCTCCACAGTCAAGAACAGGATTATTCTATGTTCCCATTGAACTCCAGGATTATGGAAACAACTCTGGCCAAAACTATGAGGTTCCACAGAGCCTGATAATTAGTTGATCAGCCTATAAAGATAGGTTCATTTTAACAGACTACTAAGTAATTTAATTGTTGGGATGTTCCATCTCTCTGCAGTCCTTATAGCAAGGTTCATTCCATTTTGAAGGCTAATAATATTTTAATGTTAACTCATGTTTTAAAATTTTCCAGATCATTTACAGATATACCCTCAGCTTTTTATTTGGAGGGAAGGGGTTAATTCTTCTATACATAAACTGCACAAATTGCCCTTTCCACTTTGCACTCAGTACAAATATAACCTTTATGCATCTATGGGCTAAATTTGCTGCTCACCGTATGAGTTGATTGGCCGTGTTTTCTGTGGCTTGAAAATGTTCAGTTTCAACACTTAAGTATCCCCCACTTCCCATAAAGTCTACAAGTGAGAGTTGAAATGAGAACCTCTAAGTCATTCAGAGCATTAAGAAATTTCAGAATTCTCTCATGCATACTTAACTGCATGAAAATTTATGTCTTTTCAAAATATTATGTCATTTTAGAAATCATCCCCACCACGAAAAATTATTCATTTGTTCTTTAGTGATCATAGGGAGAAAGTCAATTCTAGGCAATTCCTTATGGACAGAGGGGTAGAAAGCTAAAATGTTCTGTGACATCAATTTTAAAGTCATAACCAAATGGATAAAGCATATTTTATAGCAGAAATGCTAAGGATTATAAAGTGATTATGCTCGTAGCTTGTGTTCTCAGGTAACTTAAGAGTTTACTTACTCAGTGGCATGGTCACATTTACTCAAGCCCATCTACAAAAGTCGAATTAATCCATACATAACTATGAGTATTCCCAGTTGTCTTGGACAACATGGCTTATGTAAATTGTAGTTGAAAAAGAGAGTTCTTGGGCTAGAAATTTAGGCCATTGGTATGAGTTGAGGATGGTATAATAGAAACCCACCTCTCAGGAACTGGGATGGACTTCCTGGTATAAAAGAGGGCAGTCTTTGGAAATTTCTGTATGTGGATTTTTTTTCTAAATATATTTACATATTGAAACATAAAATATATTTACCCAATCAAGTCTAATTGTAATTTCATTTTATTTGTATACCAGAGGAACTCCTCATGTTGTCATGAAAACTTTTTGAATACAGGTATTATGTTGCCAAGAATTTGGGGATGAAAAATATGGTTGTACCTTTGCAATTGCTCTACAGATTACATATGTTATAAAATGTACAAAATATCAATTAATATTATTAATTAATGAGGTGGGGAATCCAAATGACTCTAGAGGGACAGGGGAGAGCTGAAGTCTCAGATGGGTGATTACCTAGTATCCTTCTCTGCAACTCCTTTTCCTCAGTCTCCACAGTCAGGGAGAGGATTATTCTATATTCCCATTGAACTTCAGGACTATGGAAGGAAATCTGGCCAAGACTACGAAGTTCCACCGAGCCTAATAATTAGTTGACCAGTCTATAAAGACTGGCCCATTTTAACAGATCACAAAGTAATTTATTTGCTGGGATGTTACATCTGTTGCAGTCCTTAGAGCAGAGTACATTCCATTTTGAAGGCTAATAATATTTTAATGCTACATCATATTTTAAAATTTTCCAGACCATACCCTCAGCTTTCACAGAAAGCTGTGATAGAGGTCTTCTTCTCAGTCAATGTAAAAGTACACAGTTTAGAAAACTTTTTAAAGAAAAAAATGTTGTGTATAACAGCACAATGCTATTTATTTAACAATGGCCTTTAAATTTAAATAGGAGTTGCTTAGAGCCACGTTTTGGAAGTTACTTAGATTCTTTCCAAGAGCTATTCTCCATATAAAATATGTTTCTTCAAACTATGTCTAGGATCTCATTACAGAGCTAATTCTAATAAAGTTTTGAGCAAGAATGCCAGCTCACCCGTGATGGTAGCTTCCCTGCTCATTATTACTTTTGATATTTGCCTTCTCAAACTCATGTTTAAATGTAATAGGAGCTGTGAACTGCAGGACCCCTTCACCTGTAAATACAAAACCATTTAAATGATTGATCAAAACGACATGAGACAATTTTCAAAGGCACCAATTTTGTGATGAGTTGATGCTTCAGTGGAAAAGGTAGCAATGGGGAGTGCCTTACACTAGTGCAGACCCGGATGTGTAGAATGTCTTCATGCCCCAAAATTTATATTATCAATGCAAGTAACAAGTCAATTGCTTCAGAATATACCCTCAGCATTTTTATATGGAGAGAAGGGGTTAATTCTTCTGTACATAAACTGCGCAAATTACCCTTTCCAGTTTGCACTCAGTACAAACATAAATTTTATGCATCTATGGGCTAAATTTGCTGCTCACCCTATGAGTTGATTGGCCGTGCTTTCTGTGGCTTAAAAAGTTCAGTTTCAACACTTAAATATCCCCCACATCCCATAAAATCTACAAGTGCGAGTTCAAATGACAATCACTAAGTCGTTTAGAGCATTAAGAAATGTCAGAATTCTCTCATGCATGGTTAATTGCATGAAAATTTATGTCTTTTCAAAATATTATGTTGTTTTAGAACATCCCCACTACCAGAAATTGTTCATTTGTTCTTCAATGAGCATAGGGAGAAAGTCAATTCTAGGCAATTCCTTATGGACAGAGAGGTAGAAAGCTAAAGCATTCTATGATATCAATTTTAAAATCATAACCAAATGGATAAAGCACATTTTTGAGCAGAAATGCTAAGGAATGTAAAGTGATTATGCTGGTAACTTGTGTTCTCAAGTGACTTAAGAGTTTACTTATGCAGTGGCATGAATGAATGCACTTACTCAAGCCAATCTACAAAAGTCGAATTAATCCATACATAACTATGAGTATTCAACATGGCTTATGTAAATTGTAGTTGAAAAAGAGATTTCTTGTCCTGGAAGTTTGGACCATTAGTATGAGTTGAGGATATAGTATAGTAGTATATAGGATATATATATATATAGGATATAGATATAGTATAGTAGAAATTTTTTCTGTGACCGTTTCTGAATCACTATAGACATGAATATGTGAATTAATATGCAAAATTTCATGAGGAATACTTCGCTAAAGAAATTGTTTAATATTGTTTTATATTGATGCCCTACAGGCAGAGATTCATCCTCTCTGGTCAATCTATTTGTGAATTGTGTGCTATTTCAATGGCATAATTATACTTCAACATCTCATACACATTTCTTCTTAAGTCACAGTTGACTTATTCACTGGAGGCAATGACACACATTCTCACTGAATTTGAAGGAACATAGAAACATTTTGACCCAGAAAACTTTAGATTCCTTGAAGTGACTGAAAGTAACAAAGGTCTTCTTATTTGTCATTGTAAAAGTAAACAGTTTAGAAAACCTTTTTAAAAAGAAAATGCTATTTATGTAGCAATGGCCTTTAAATTTAAATAGGAATTTCTTAGAGCCATGTTTTTTAAGCTACTTAGATTCTTTCCAAGAGCTATTCTCCTTATAAAATACATGTCTTCCAACTGCATCTAGGACCTCCCTACAGAGCTAATTCTAATAAAGTTTTGAGCAAGAATGGAAGCTCAGCCTTCATTGTAGCTTCCCTCCTCAATAATACTTTAGATATTTGTCTCCTCCAACTCATCATCTTTAAATGTTACAGGAGCTGTGAACCACAGTCCTTTTTCATCTATAAATACAAAACCATATAAAGTACTTGATCAAAAAGAAATGAGACAACTTTCTAAGGCACCAAATTTCTGATGAGTTGATGATTTAGTGGAAAAGGTTGCAATGGGGAGTTCCTCAAACTGATGCAGACCCTGATTTTTAGAATGCCTTCATGCCCTAAAATTTGTATTATCAATGCAAATGAGTAACAAGTCAATTGCTTCAATATTCCCAAAGTAAGAATGAACTGAAATCTCATACTTTCTATGTCAGCTATTTGGACCTCTGGTATTTTTTTTTCACTAAAATCATTTTGGAAAACATGTACAGAACATCTACTCTTCCAGGGGTACTACATAAACAAAGATGAAGGACACAACCCATCAAGCAGCTCACATTCTGCTTATTCAATTCAATTTAATTCAAATTATCTGAATAATCTGAATTCAAATAATCTGAATATCCACAAGTGTAAACTAATTCATGGTGTAGCTTAACAGGAGTTAGTCTCTGTGACCCTGAGCACCAAGTCCCTAGGAAAAGGGAAAGGAGGTAGAGCAATGGAAGCTAGCTGTTGGTAATTTTAACCAGTGGGGGATTAGTGAGAGATGAGTGGCATGTAGGAAAGAACTGAGTAGCAACAATTCTTGTGTTAACTGGAGGAAAAGGCTCTAGTGTTATGAGAGTGAGACAGAATTTGAATGTAATGTTACATAGATTGCTGTTGATTATTCCTGAAGGAAAAAATATTATTCCTTTGTGATGGGAATTCTCCAATCATGTCATTGTGAAAAACTTCACTGAATTGGGTTGCTATTGGTTAAGAATTCATTTCACTAAAGGGTTCAACCATTCTCTAATGATTTCCTTTATAAGGAAATCAGAAAAAAGGAGGAAATGAAGAAACTTACCCCCACTGTCAGTGGATGAGTCATCTTCCAATTTGGAAGGTATCTGGACCATACTTGTTTTAACTGGAGGAAAAGGATCTAATGTTATGAGAGTAAGATAGAATTTGAATATTATGTCACATAGACTATTGTTGTAGATTATTCCTGAAGTGCAGACTAACTAGGAAAAAATATTATGCCTTTGTGATGGGAATTCTCCAAAGCATGTCATTGTGAAAAACTTCACTGAATTGGGTTGCTATTGGTTAAGAATTCATTTCACTAAAGGGTTCAACCATTCTCTAATGATTTCCTTTATAAGGAAATCAGAAAAAAGGAGGAAATGAAGAAACTTATCCCACTGTCAGTAGATGAGTCTTCTTCCATTTTGGAGGGTATCTGGCCCATCAGGGTCTCCCTTGATCAGGAAATTAAAAACCTGAAATGCTGTATCAGTAAGCACCCCAACATACTCAAAGGGACCTGTTATCACAGGTTCTTTGATCTGCATTCATAAATGGAAAGGCAGATTTTGAGGGGTTACCAATCACTTTAATCAAGCATATGTATCATTTCTTTAACCAAGCACATATATCATTCACCTAGTTAAGGGGAGTCAGAACAATGAACTTCAAAGAAAATATAAAGAAATTAAAAGTCAACAGACATGGCTTCCCCGGCCTGAATTCAACAGACAGTCCAACTGTCTGACCATAGTTACCAGAGAGGGAAGCAGTGACATCTGGTTTTCACAGCTGGGGGAGGTGGGACTCCTTAAATTGACTTCCCAGACACCTCATCTGTCACTCAAACCTTCTTGCAAAATCTAAGCCCCAAAGTAAAATCTGACCTCAAGAGTATTTATGCATTTTTCAGAACCAGAAGGCATTACCTTCTGACCCAATGAATCAATAGCTTAAAACAAAAAGGTACTTGTGACCCTATGGGTAGGGAATATCTTCTTTACTCACATCATTCAATCAGAGGTACTTTTAGTAAAATAATCATAGCAAAAGATACTAATTTGATTGCCATCACAAATGTCAATCCTTGTTTCAAAATGGCAGAGAATTTGAGAAAAAGACTTTTCTAAAAACCATTTTTTATATCTGTGGGGATTTTGGAAGAGTAATCCCCTTCATTCTGGGAGAGTCAGTCCATATCTCCAAGAATACATTTCACATTCAAAGTATGTCTCATGTGTCTAGCCTGCCCCTGGTGGTTTTCTTTACATTTGAGAAATTAAAGTAGGCTTTTGGCATATGAACAAACTAACTGGATATTCACAAATGCAAGGATGTTAACAGAGTTGTGATCAATACAAGAATCACCAGAAAAAAACCATAAAAACCAATGAAAAGGCTTCTTTTTCTCCTTTCAAGTCCCACTCAATCACAGAGTGGGGAGAGCTTTGCCTTTTGAGAGCTACAGAATGGGAATAATATGCTAGAGATTTTGGAAAGTGGGACAGAAAGGAAGAGGGCATCTAGCCTTATGCTCTCATTGTCCTCCTTGGAAAACTGAATCCAGAGAAGTTAAAGCAACTCAACCAGATTCATAGGGGGAGTAAGAGTCTTTGTGCTTTAGCAAGGAAGAGAAGAGTATATTTCTGAATCTAATGTATATTTGAATGTTGAATGTTGAATAAGTCATCGAAGCTCTTTGTGAGCTATGTAGCTATCAAAATAATTAGGAAGATGCTCCAATTGCGTTGGTGGTGGGGAGGGCAAGATGGTGCAAATAGGCAGTGGTGCTGGGGGAAGGCTCAATTATATTGGAGACTTCCTTCTATCAATGCAATCACATACCACCCACCACCATTCCTACACTATTTCTTTTAATGTCACATAGCTGGTCTGACTGTGATGTATATTTAGGCCTTTTTCTGTCTGCCAAGCACTTCCTTTTTCAGGGAACAAATAGGTCAGTATGTGAATCCTCCTACTGAAAAGTGTACATCGCCACCACTATTTTTCTTAACTACATCATTTTGAACTAAAGAGCCAACTTCCAGGATAATCCACTTTCATTTTATTTTCTTTAAATGAACTCAGAAATTTTCTTGAACATCAATATCTACTAAGGATCATGAGGTCCATTTCTACTGTGTGCGGACCCCTGTCAGAGTTCTCATAGCCTGAAGTATAAAAGTGTTGTCAAATTATTGAAATCTTAACCCTTTCCTATAGTACAGGTTTTGTGGGGGTGTAATTATTCAACTATAAAGGCAGACATTGTGACCTCTCTGGTCAACAAGTTCTTGATTTGAATAGTGGTTCAGAAGCATGATTTTAATGTTCATTTTCTAAGCCTTCTCAAGGTACATTCAGCTCCAACACTTCAGTGAGTGACAGTTATTTTAGACATTCATGTGGAATACTTGGATTACTTTGGAAATATGTTGACTTAAGACTGTAATTTCAATGCAAAGATTGAGAGTACAAATGGTCTGAAAGCTGACCAATACAAAAGTAGAGGTTTCCTTTGATGGCACTTATTAAAAAAAAAAGAGAATGGGCTTTTCCTCTTCTTCCTCCTATTCCACCTCCTTTTTTTCTGCATTTGTACTACCACTGCCTCTCTAATTAGAGCCCACAGGCCTTTGGTGGGCTTCTGTTCCTTCCACTGAGGTTTGCTTCCAATGACATCTCTCCATTGGGACCCCCTGCTGAGTTAGTGATGATTAAGCACAGTGTATATGCAGTGAGTGGGAGAGGCAAGGGCAACAGCAACCTACTGCAGAAAGCAAGAGAGTTCAAGGCAGCACATTAACAAAGAGCAGAGCAGCAGAGAAGAGAACTATCTCGGGAAATGAAGGTGACAAAGCAATGAAAAGCCAGACCTCCAGCATATTACTCACTCCAAATGACCAAAGTCACCTTGGTAATGGAGGTGGCCAACTACTGGCCTCCCTAGAGCCTTAAAGAGCCAGACAGAGATCGATCCACTGTGAAAGGAAACGTATAACTTAATCATGCTTTTGTGTTGTAATTCTAAGTGCTCAAACCAGCACTGAAGGTACACATCTGGGATATGAAGATGAAAGTAAAGGATCAGTTGCCTTCAAGCAGCTTACCATCTGGCCACAGCTGACTAGACATATAATCAGTGAGGTCCAGTACAAGACAAAACTCAGGATACTTGGGAACGCCCCAGCATGCAGTGGAAGACCGAGGTGTCTTGGATGTCTAATTGAGCTCTAAGTGCTTCATAGCACTTCTATCAGCCCCTCCCCCCATGACAGCTGGAACAAGTCTCTAAGTGCTCCATAGCACTTCTACTAGCCCCCCTTTACTGTCACTGGAACAAATTGTTCTCATCCACCCATTCTTTCTGGGAAGTCCTCACATACTTGAGGTAGACATCTCCCTAACTCAGGGAGGGTGTGAGGCCTGTCAGTTTCCTTCAGCCTGAATCAGTCCATCTACCAAGATGGTTTTACCAGGGTCAGGGGCTACACATGCTCCTTGGGGTCACAAGTAAGAGAACACACAAAAGAGTAATGAAAGAATGGAAACACTAGCAATTGTTGCAATCAGAAAATGCTCCAGGAAGGAAGAAACATTTGATCTGAGCCTTTCAGACAGCTAGTAAACAAAGTGGATGGATTAAATTCTAAGAACAAAGGATACATACAAATAATTCCTAGAGATGGAAAATAGTATTTATGATGTGAAGAACTGTAAAAATGCCAGAATAACTGAACTGTAGCTTCTCAAAAAGCTGGAAAGGAGGTTGGGACCATATTGATTACTCAATCATGCCAATCAATAAACATTTATTAACCACTGAGAGGTACTGTGTTAAGTTCTAGGGATACTAAGCAAGACAAAAGACAGTCCCCTACCCTCAAGGAGCTCAGAATCTAATGAGGAAGACAACATGGAGATAACTATGTACCACAGACAAAATTAAATGCAACCAGGATGATAAGTTTAAGTAGTCAAATGTGGAAAAAACCCATTGGCAGAAAATTTATCTGATAAAGGTTTAGTATCCAAGCTATATAAACAATATTGAGTTATTTTATGGATTTTATATACACATATATATGTGTCTACACGTATGTAGATGCATACACGCAAAACCTTCAGACGGTTTAGATTTGCATTTCTCTTATTATTAGTGATGTGAAGCATTCTTTCATGTAATTGTGAATACTTTGCTTTCCTTCTTTTGAGAACTTTATGTTTCTATCTTCATATAAATACAGCATATATGTTTACATGCCCTTTATATATATTTTTATATATCCTTTATATAAGGATATAAACACAAAGTGATCTACATTCTTGGTAGAGCTGTGAAACCCTAGAAGCATTTTGAAGTAAATAAAGCCAATAAAACAATATACACGGTAATTATGACAATGTACGTAGACAGAACGACCACACACCAAAAAAAAAAAAATGAAGTGAATGTAGCAAAATTATAAAGACAAGCAACACCCAATGAAGAAATAGGACCCAAACAAACCCCTTCATGGAATTGAGAGGTCTGTAGGTCTTATACACTGAGTATGTTTTAAGAATTTTTCAAATATATTGATCAGTTGCCCTCAGTTATTTCCCTCTCTAAATTGTACTAATTGTCCTATGAAATGAGTCTCTGGCAGGGGTAAAAGGAAACACATGGAATGGTGATGTAAAAAGGAGAAATATCAACAAAACTTATTTTAAAAAACAACAGTATAAGATGGGGTGATGATAGTTTGCAATTACTATCATTGTAGTATTGACCTTTCTGTTTTATTACAAATATATTTAGAGGTATTCTACTTTGGATTTTATGTCTTTGTGATTGTTTTATTTATATAGGGAATATATATGTGTCCACCTCTGAGTTCCACAGAACAGTGAGCATGCCTGACCCAAACATGCTTATTGCTTCTGGAACACCAAATAATTCTTCAAAACTAAATGTGCTTTAGGTGTCTGTCATGATGCAGCAAGAAGATAACCAAACATCCACTTCAATGATGAAGTGTTATTTTTTTCAATTTCATGTCTGTGAAATCACACTTTGTATCATCATACTAAAAATCTTTTTCTCTCCAAAAGGTGAGTACCCCAAATGTGTCCTTGCTTTTTCTTCCTGCCAAAGGCCCTTCCTTTTACAGGAGATGCCTAGGTTAGTATTTATTTTAGCCTTCCTTCCAGCACCTTAAGGTGCGGAGAGTTCACTGGCATCTTTGATTTCATCTCTAAATCCACAGTCCATACAATGAGAAATGCCCTGAAATTGCCAGAGATTATAAAAACACATTGTGTGATGGGAGAAGGTAGGATAATTCTCCTGTGCATATGAATTTTTTAGTACCTACTTAGCATGGAGTCACTGGAAAGGATTTGCAGTCATCACTCTGTATGACACAAGGACAAGAATGAGAGAAAGAAAATGGAGATAAATCTGAGTGGGTTCTAGACTAAATTCTCCCACATACTGAAAACAGAACTCTTTCAAGCATAAATATAAATACTAATTTTTTTCTTTCAATTTCATCATGCAGCCTAAGGAACAAACTTAACTAGTGTTGAATTTTCTTTGAAGGAGCTCAGAGTTGTTTCTTGAACATGGACATACAAGAAATACAATCAGATACATATATTTTGGTTGAAAGTGGCTTAAGTCTTTGATATTTTATGCCATGTTATTTGGCAGTATATTTATTTAAACATAATCTTTTTCTAAGAAAACATATCATTTTATATGACTGTGAACACATTGTGGATAAAGATGACACCTTTCTGCTCTTTTTCTGTTGTTTCAAGGGCATAATTAAAGTCCAATCAGATTCTTAATATCCTTCTGCCAAGAGATATCAACTTAATCTTCACAATCAGGGACAGGACTATTCTATATTCTCACTGAAGTCCAGGACTATGGAAGCAACTCTGGCCAGAAGAGTAAGGTTTACACAGAGCCTTATAATTAATTGACCAGTCTATAAAGATAGGCCCATTTTAACAGACCACTAAGTAATTTAATTGTTGGGATGTGCCATATCTCTTTATAGCAGTGTTCATTCCATTTTGAAGGCTAATATTATTTTAATGTTACCTCATGCTGTAAAATTTTCCAGATCATTTACAAAGATGTATGCTCTCAGATTTTTTATTTGGGGGGAAGGCGTTCATTCTTCTCCACATAAACTGCTCAAATTATCTTTTACACTTTCCACTCAGTACAAAGGTAATTTTTATGCATCTGTGAGCTAAATGTGCTGCTCACCCTCTGCAATGATTGGACTTGTCTCCTGGGGTGTTAAAATTTTCACTTTCATCACTGAAATTTTCCCCACATCAGATAAAATCTACAATAGAGAGTTGAAATGAGAATCACTAAGTCATCTAGAGCAGTAAGACATGTCAGAATTATCTGATGCTTGAGTGACTGCATGAAAATTTATGTCTTTTCAGAATATCCTGTCATTTTAAAAATCATCCCCATTCCAACAGTCATTCATTTATTCTTCAAGTATCATAGGGGGAAAGTCAATTCTAGGCAATTCCTTACGGACAGAAGGGTAGAAAACAAAACTTTCTGTGACATCAATTTTAAAGTCACAACCAAATGGAAAAAGCACCTTTTTGATCAGAAAGGCTAAGGAATGTAAAGTGATTATGCACATAGCCTGTGTTCTCAAGTAACTAAACAGTTTACTTATACAGTGGCATGAATGATTACACTTACTCAGGTCAATTGACACAAGTCAAATTAAGCCATAAATAACTATGATATTACCAGTTGTCTTGGACAACATGGCTTATGTAAATTTTAGTCCTTGTGCTGGAAGTGCAGGTCACGGGTGTGAGTTGGCGATGGTACAATAAAAACTCTCCTTATAGGAATTGGGATGGTTTTCCTGGTACAAATGACAGCAATTAATAAATAAATTTGGAAATTTCTGTGTGTGGATTACTTTCCTAGAATATATTCACATAACTAAACATAGAATGTATTTAGACATTCAAGTCTAATTGTAATTTCATTTTATTTGTATACATGAGCAGCTCCTGAAACTTTTCATGAAAATTTTTGAATACTGATCTCATGTTGGAAAGAATTTTGGGATGTAAAAATGGGGTTGCATCTTCACCATTGTTCTACAGATTACATATGTCAGAAAACGTATATAATAACAAATAATTTTATTAAATTCACCATTGTAATACATAATCTCAACAAAGGCCTTGGCCAAATATTTTTTCCACCTCATTATTATCATATTCCTTCCTGAACAGAAAGTCATGTAAATATTAGGTCCCTTTTAAAAATAATAACAAATATACAATAATGTTATTTGCTATAAGAAATTATTCTTTTTTACTTATCCTAGCCCCATCAGGAAAAATGGTTATTTTGTGTCAAGTGAGACCATATAGTAGTATCATTAATTAATCATAGTATATCCTAGGTAAATCTTCCATCAATAGATGCCCTGTATATCAGAGACACTATATTGATTTCCAAAGAAGGCCAACATGAAGATTTTTAGAAATCTACAAAACCTAACTATATAGAGATAACCCAGGAAAATCTATTTCCCGTTAACAAATATGCTTGTTAACCAGAAGAAAGAGTTGTATTTGTTATCAGGTAGGACTGTGTCATAGAGTGATGTGAATTTTGAATTTTTAGAGAGAGAAAAATAGAATGTGCTACTGCTGGAAGAGAAGTCTGTCATTGGCACACGAAGACTGAATCTTATTAAAGTTTTCTCACTCCCTGCCAAACTCACACAGGGAGTCCTTTCTCTGTAACTTGCAGAAGAGGGAGCATTCCAGCTTCTTAATATGCATATTTCCTACTGGAAAACTGAATAACTCACTGAAACTGCACATGCTTCAGACATTTATCAGTATAATTTGATCAAAAGATAGGCAAATCCTGTGGCAAAAGGAGTTTCTCACTATGATAGTTCCTGATATCAGTGTAATTTCACACTTAGCCCATCAATATTCCCTAACCATTTTTTTCTTTTTCATTTTTTCTCACACCTGATTCTTTTAGGTATATTTGCAACATTTCCCTACATGCTAAATACTTCTCTTTTTAGGGGACATATAGGTCAGTACTTAAATTCTATTAAGAAATCCTGCCTCCATCCCCACCAGATTCTCTAAGGTCTACAGGGCTCAATTATAATGATTTCTTTTCTAATATAGTGGAGGAATGATGTGATATCCTGACTAGTCAAATGATTATAAACACACTATGTCTGATAGGACATTGTAGGAAAGTTCTCTTCCATTTAAACAGTGTGGTGGACATAAGAAATCTTCAATTCTTTCTCAGCACAGAGTCCATGGAAGAGACAAGGAAGCATCAGTCTGAGTGAGGTGGGAAAGGACTAAGGAGACATGAAGAGAGAAAATCCAGGAACCATTCTGTGATGCCAAGGGAATTGGGCTAAAATAAGTTCAGACTCAGATGTAAAAACAGATAACAGAATCTCTTCCTTTAAAACATAATTTTCTCTTTTTTAAATTGCAACATTTTCAGGCAACTTCAAGAATGGTTTGTTTTATTTTTTTTTTAATGAATTCAGAAAATTTTCTTAAACACAAACATCTAATAATGAAATTTCATTTCTATAATGAAATCCATTTCTGCTCTTTCTGACAGCTTCTCACAGTCTTCATAGCCTGGAGCATATAAATGCTGGAAATTCATTGGCATGGTGTAAGGAATCTTTTCCTAAATCAGACGCTTCATTCAGCACTCTGTTCGTGAATTGGATAGTGGTTAAGGAGCATGAAATTAGTAGTCTCCTAGGCCTCCCATCTTAAGATCAATTGCATTCAGATGCTTCACTGAGTGACATAATCCATTTTAATTGAAACTCGGGGTAGTTTGGGGACAAAAAAGTTGACCCAGAGCCTATACATTTTATGGAGTTATGAACAGTAGAAATAACCTGAAAACTGATCAACATAAAAGTAGAGGCCTTTTGTGAAGGAGCTTTAAAAAAATGGAATGTTATTTGAAATTACATCGTAAAAATAACCCCTGAATGTTAAGTACTTGTTATATTTTACCTGGTTGGTTTTTTGTTTTTGTTTTTTGCTTTTCCAAGTCCATTCATAGCGGTGTAAAAAACTCTGAATTTTGTGGGTTTCTTATTATTGTTTAAATTTTTTGTATAATGGTCTATAAACTGCTTAATTTATAATCTGCTTAATGCTGGCCTTATGTAGTCTTTATCTTTGGCCTCTTGACAAAGTTAATTCCAATCAATTTAATGTTTTCAACTAGGAGCTAGAAACTCACCACTCATATTTTTCTTTTGGTCTTTTCTGGGCAATGAATTCATCAATTCCCTCATCTTTTTTTCTATTTATATTCATCAATTATACTTGCAACTACTTTAGTATCACCTGTAATAATAAAGGTTTTAAATATGAACTAGAAAATCAATTAGAGAAAATCGAAATATCAGAAAATTCCTAAAGTAACAAGTTTCTGAAGTGTTAGGCACTGGTTAAAATAAGATAGGAATTTTCTGTCCTGGGAATTCCTCATGCCAATATCACTCATTAAAAGATCAAAACTAATGACAGGAAAGGATAAATCATGAATTTTCATAACTGTAAGTCTATGATAATCAATTCCCAACATAAAAGGTGTTGAAACCTAATATTTTTTATGTCAGTGCTTTGTGGTCAAGAGCATATGAGTCATAATTTATCTCAAGGAGCTATGGTTGGTTGTTGTCCTTTGTCTTCGAAGAGGACCAAAATGACATCGCCTTTGTTAAGTGAAATTTCAGTGTGTTTAACTGGGGCTGATCAAACCAATACAAGCTCAGAATGCTCTACCCCAGTTTGGGCACAGATAGTCCATATGAATATTTGGGGTGAATATCCCAAATCTGCACATCCTGCGTTTATTTTATGCTGTCTAAATTCTGCTTTCCTCAAAGAGCAAAGTGTGTCCCATGTTGCACAGTCAAATCCAAAGTTCTTGAGAGAGATCTTAAGTGTGCCCTTGTATCATTTCTTCTGGCCACCATGTGATCTCCTGCCCCATACAAGTTATCTGTAAAATAGTCTTTTTGGCAAGCGTACATTTGGTATTCCAACAATGTGGCCAGCCCATCGCAGTTGCGCCCTCCGAAGCCTAGTTTGAATGTTTGGCAATTCAGCCTGAGCAAGGACTTCAGTGTCTGGTACCGTATCCTCAGAATCTTTCTAAGACAGTTCAAATGGAAACGATTGAGTTTCCTGGCATGGTGCTGGTAGATCATCCATGGTTCACAGGCATACAACAAGGAGGTCAGCACAACGGCTCCATAGACCTTCAATTCAGACTAATACCTCTTCTCTCACAAATTTTTCTTCAGAGCATCCCAAACACTGAGCTAACTCTGGCAACGCGTGCATCAATCTCATTGCCAATATGTACATGCCTGGAAAGTACACTACCAAGGTAAGTGTACTTATCCACAGCATTCAAAATTTCCTCCATTTGTTGTAATTGCTGGTTCCACATATGGATGGTGTGGTGGTGGCTGATGAAGCACCTGTGGTTTTTTATGGTGTTATTAGGCCCAAATTGGCACAGGCAGCAGAGAATTGATCCATACTTTGTTGCATCTCAGCTTCAGACACTGCATTGAGTTCACAATCATCTGCAAACAGAAAATCATGCAACAACAACACTCCCTCCACTCTGTTCTTGGCTTGTAGCCTTTTCAAACTGAAGAAGTTACCATCAGTACAATAGCTGACCTTGAGGCCGTGTTCATTCTCATTGAAAGCATTTATCTACATGGCTGAAAACATCATGTTAAAAAGCATGGAAGCAAGCACACAGCCCTCCTTCACTCCACTGGTGACTGGGAAGGCATGAGAGCTTTGTCCATTATCCAGAACCTGGGCAAACATGCCATCATGAAATTGACATACAATTTTTATGAACTTCTCTGGGCAACCAAATTTTGAAGTAATTTTCCATAAGACCTCATGACTAACAGTTTCAAAGGCCTTGGTCAGATCTACAAACATTATGTACAGACCTCTGTTCTGCTCCTGGCATTTCTCCTGGAGTTGTCGGGCAGCAAACACTATATTGACTGTTCTTCGGCCCTTTCTGAAGCTACACTGACTCTCAGATATATGACCATCTTCCAGGTGAAGGATTAGCCTATTAAGGAGGACTCTAGCAAGAATTCTGCCAGCAATGACTAAGAGAAAGATCTCCCTGTGATTGTCCAGGACAAATTTCACCCTTATAGAGATGGACAATGGAGGCATCCTGGAACTACTAAGGGATAATCTCTTCTTGCCATATAACCTGGAAAATTTCAGTCAACTTTTGTATGAGCAATGATCCTTGTAAATCACAGCTTGAATAGAATCAGCCCCAGGTGCTTTGCCACACGAAAGGAGCATAACAACCTTCAAAACCTCTCCTTCAGTTGGAAGTTCAGCTAAGAAGGGATTGACTTCACAATCAATGGCCTCAGCATTGATTGGTGATGGTCTGTTGAGAACACTATGGAAATGTTCAGCCCATCTCTCTAGATCATATCCTTATCACTAATCAGTGTGGCTCCATTAGCACTGAGTAGTTGTGATGTACCATGGGTTTCTGGTCCATAAATAGCTTTCAGGGAATCATATAAGCATTTTGGATTATTAATATGAGCATAAATCTGAATTTCATCTGCCTTCTTCCTGAGCCAGGAACCTTGCGTATCTCTAAACTTTGCTTGTACTTTGCTTTTGATGGAATTAAATGCTGCCTTCTTCAAGGTGGATAAACTATCCTGCTGGTAAATCCTGTGGATTTCTCATTTTTCATTTAGAAGCCTCTCAATTTCCCCATCATTTTCATCAAATTTCAGTCATACCCAATCTTGGCCTGATCAAGGGCTATATTCTGTTCCTAGAATGCTATAAATAACAGATATTCTTGGTAATCTACAAATGTTTTCCTAATCTCTCGTTGTTCAGTCTTTTCAGTCATTTCCACCTCTACATTATCCATTTTGAGTTATGTTAGCAAAAATACTGCAACGATTTTCAATTTCCTCCTCCAAGTCATTTTACAGATGAGGAGCCAAGGCAAATAAGGTTACAATGTCTTTGTCCAGTGTCATACAGGTGATAAGTGTCTGAGGCTATATTGTAACTCATGAAGATGAGTCTTCAGGTTTCAAAGTCAGTACTTTATCCACTAGGCAATCTAGTTCACTTTCAACTCCAATAAAATCTAAGATAGAAAGTTCAAAGGTGAATCCCCAAATCAATTAGAACAATGAGAAACATCAGGTAATTCCATAAGAAAATTTCTCTCTGAGGAGTTGTCGATTGTATGAATTAGTGGAACATTTCCCTGCCGTCTTCTTGAACTGATGCCTCCCTATGATGTTACCAAGAGAACACTAACCAACACAAAAGTATTGATCCTCAGTTAGCATTACTTAAAGATAATAATTGTTAATTCTCAATGAAACAAGGAGCTGAAATCTAAAACTTTTCCAATATAGAGAAAGCATCAGTAGGGATGCTAAGGAATCAGAGGAAATCAACACAGTATCAATCCTAAAGCAGCATGTATTTGAGTTGTACAGAGCTAGAGGTAACATTTTACCAGGTTAATCTGTAATAGTCAACTTAATCTTCACTGTCACTTAATATAATCATTCATATATTCCTGGAACTCCATTTCTTATTGAAATGAAGGATTGCATTTTTACTTCTGACCAAGATGGCGTGTAAGCAGTAAATCATAGTCATTCACTGACTTCTAGAAAGAAAAAAAAAAACAGGGAAAATATCTGGTAAAAACCTGAAAGAGTAGAGCCAGTGGAAAGACAGGGTGAAACAGTCTTTTAATCTGGGAGAATTGGAAGGTAAGTAAAAAAGTCCTTATTACTTGGGTAACAGGGGAACACATTGTAGGACAGGAAGCAGCCTAAAAATGTAGCAGTAAGCCCCACCTCAGGAAACCAGTGGAAGACCCTGAGCCCCAGGTGGTGGAGCAGGCAAATGTCAAAATCAGGGCCCCCACCCCCATGTGCCTTAGCATACACAGTAGAACTGGCAGGCTCCAGCTCAGAGAACCACCAAATGAGGTCAGGCATCTCCCACTGGTCAGACCTACCCATGCTCTGGTGCAGCCCCTGGCAGGCAGACATCCTCCAGTAGCAGTCCTCCAGATTTCAGCACAGCCTAGGATGGGCAGGCATCCTCCACTGGCCAGATCTCCATGTTCTTCAGTGTCCCAGAGAAATGGAAAAAAATTCCCAGGTGGTCTCAACACCACTAAGTCCCCAGGCTCAACACCAGTTAAGCTGCCAGACTCCTACAGCCTCGGGCTGCCAGTCCCTGAGGTTCCAGCACACAATGACAGTGACCAGGCCACTGGCCCCCAGCAGAAGAAGCTTGGAAAAGTGTCCTCTGTGCTTTAGCAGGGGAACTCAACTTTAAAAGCCAGGAAATAGGCAAATAAGAGGAGCAAGAACAAAAATGAACATTGACCGTTGAGAATTATTATGGTGACAGAGAAGGTCAGAATACAAACTCAGAAAAGTAAAATATTGTCAATATACTTACATCTGAAACCTCACAGTGGGCTATGAACTGGTCTCAAGCCCAAAAGGCTTCTTGGAGTAGCTCAAGGATTTTAAACATTAAATAAGGGAAGTAGAAGAAAAAATGAACAGTTGATTTCAAAATATAGTTGACAAAATAGGGGGCGGGGAGAGAATTACACTGAAGAAAGCAACACTTTAAGCATTAGGATTAGCCAAATGAAAAAAAAAAAGGTAACTGAAGAAAAGAATTGCTTAAAAAGTATTAGGCAAAGTAGAGAGGAAATTAACTGGATCCCGTTGTGGATGACATTATCACTTAGAAAATTATAGGCAAATCAGCAAAGATTCTGAGGCAATGAGTAGTTCCATGAAGTTTATGTGGTACAGAAGAAACCTGGTAAGTTTATTAACCAATCAACAAATATTGAATAAGTGCCTACTGATTTTTGCCAGTCTTTGTGCTAAGTTACTGGGGCTAGGAAAGAAGGTCAAAGGCAATCCCTGCAGGCAAGGTGCTCAAAGATTAATAGGAGACACATCATGCAATCAATTTTGTACCAACCATCTATATATGGGATAAATTTGAAACTAAATCCACAGCATAGCACTAGAAATAAGGAGGACAGTAAAAGGATTCTGTGCCACATGCCTTTAGCTGGATTTTGAAATCAGGGAAATCTACAGGCAAAGATGAGTACATTGCTTGAGAAACAAGATAGAGTATCTCTGGATGACAGAACATATGGGTGACAAGGACTTGTGGTTGGAACGGAGAAGTAAGATGGAAGAAAACAGGAAAAGTACATGGGTAGTGGTGGGTGGCATAACAAACATCTGTCAATGTCCAAAAACCTTCTATAGTTAATCGTGGAAGTGACCTCTGATTAGAATGGCCACTTTTTGATAAATGGGTCCAGTCCTTCTCCCATGAAGATAAAGAAAAACGGACCCTTTGTGATGTCATCAATACTTAATATTAACTGTTTGGAGTGGGACTCAAGACCTGATTGTGAAATGTGGGTCCCTTTGAGTTAACCAGAGTCAAAATTTTCTTTTAAATTTCTTGATGTATGTTTCTTTTTTGGTTGTTTTTTTTTAATTTTAATTTTTATTTATTTAACTTTTTACATTCATTTTCGCAAAATTTTGGGTTCCAATTGTCTCCCCTTTTTATCCCCTCCCCCCACCCCAATACCCCGAGCAATCTAATTTTCCTATCTCCAATCTGCCTTCTCTTCTGTCATCCCTCCCTTCTCTTGTCCCCATCTTCTCTTTTCTCCTGTAGGGCCAGATGACTTTCTATTCCCCATTAACAGTATGTCTTCTTTCCTAGTAGCAACAACAATACTAAGCAGTTGTTCCTAAAACTCTGAGTTCCAAATTCTCCCCATCCCTCCCTCCCCACCCATTCCCTTTGGGAAGGCAGGCAATTCAATATAGGCCATATCTGTGTAGTTTTGCAAATGACTTCGATAATAGTCATGTTGTATAAGGCTAACTATATTTCCCTCCATCCTATCCTGCCCCCCATTGTTTCTCTTCTGTCTTTTGATCCTGTACTTCCCCGAGTGTTGACTTCAAATTGCTCCCTCCTCCCTTTGCCCTCCCTTCCATCATCCCCCCCCCTTGCTTATCTCCTTCTCCCCCACTTTCCTATACTGTAAGATAGCTTTTCATACCAAAATGAGTGTGCATTTTATTCCTTCCTTTAGTCGAATGTGATGAGGGTAAACTTCTTGTTTTTTTCTCAGCTCTCCTCTTCCCTCCACTAAAAAGTGTCCTGCTTGCCTCTTGAATGAGATATAATTTACCCCATTCCATTTCACCCTCTCTCCTCCGACTACATTTCTGTCTCACCATTTACCTTAATTTCTTTTAAGATATGGTCCCATCCTCTTCAATTCACTCTGTGCTCTCTCTCTCTGTATATGTGTGCATGTGTGTATGTGTGTGTGCGTGCATGCGTGTACATGTGTGTGTGTGTGGTCCCACCAACTACCCAGATACTGAAAAGTTTTAAGAGTTACCAATATTGTCTTTCCATGTAGGAATGTAAACAGTTCACTTATGGTAAGTCCCTTAAGACTTCTCTTTGCTGTTTACTTTTTCATGCTTCTTCTCATTCTTGTGTTTGAAAGTCAAATTTTCTTTTCAGCTCTGGTCTTTTCATCAAGAATGTTTGAAAGTCCTCTGTTTCATTGAAAGACCATATTTTCCCCTGAAGTATTATACTCAGTTTTGCTGGGTAGGTGATTCTTGGTTTGAGTCCTAGTTCCTTTGACTTCTGGAATATCCTATTCCATGCCCTTCGATCCCTTAATGTAGAAGCTGCTAGATCTTGAGTTATCCTGATTTTATTTCCACAATACTGGAATTGATTTTTTCTAGCTGCTTGCAAGATTTTCTCCTTGAGCTGGGAGTTCTGGAATTTGGCCACAATGTTCCTAGGAGTTTCTCTTTTTGGATCTCTTTCAGGTGGTAATTGATGGATTCTTTCAATACTTATTTTGCCCTCTGGTTGTAGAATCTCAGGGAAGTTTTCCTTGATAATTTCATGGAAGAGATATCTAGGCTCTGTTTTTGATCATGACTTTCAGGTAGTCCCATAATTTTTAAATTGTCTCTCCCGGATCTATTTTCCAGGTCAGTTGTTTTTCCCATGAGATATTTCACATTCTCTTCCATTTTTTCATTCTTTTGGTTTTGTTTGGTGATTTCTTGGTTTCTCATAAAGTCATTAGCCTCCATCTGTTCCATTCTAATTTTGAGAGAACCATTTTATCTTCAGTGAGCTTTTGAACCTCTTTTTCCATTTGGCTAATTCTGCGTTTGAAAGCATTCTTCTCCTCATTGGCTTTTTGAACCTCTTTTGCCAATTGAGTGAGCCTAGTCTTCAAGGTGTTATTTTCTTCAGCATTTTTTTGGGTCTCCTTTACCAAGGTATTGACCCGTTTTTCATACTTTTCTTGCATCTCTCTCATTTCTCTTCCCAGTTTTTCCTCCACCTGTCTAACTTGCTTTTCAAAATCCTTTTTGAGCTCTTCCAAGGCTTGAGCCCACCCGACATCCCCCTGGGATGTCTGGGGTGCTGAGGCCTCGCCCTCCACATCTTTCCCTGATGGCAAGAATATGTCCTCGTCGTCATCAGATCCGAAAGTCGGGATCATTTGCATCTGTTCAAAAAAACTCTCTATAGTCTTATTTTTCTTCCCTTTTCTATGCATTTTCCCAGCCAGTTACTTGACTTCTGAGATTCCTGTCCACCCCTTCCTAGATTCGCCCAGCTAGTGCTTGGGGTCTGAGATTCAAATGGGCTTTCCGCGGCAGGAGTAGCTGCTATTCAATGTGAGCTTTAGTTCTGGTGCTGGGGTGGGGGCAGGGCCACCTCCCAGGCTCAGTTCCCTCAGGGGCTTTATGCAGAGACCTTCAATAATGGAGCGGGTGGTGGCAGGGCCACCTCCCAGGCTCAGCTCCCTCAGGGGCTTTATGCAGAGACCTTCAGAAATCGAGTGGGTGGGGCAGGGCCGTCTTCCAGGCTCAGCTCCTTCCGGTGGTTTATGCAGAGACCTTCAGTAATGAAGATCCTGCCTGCTGCTGGGGGAGTTCCGGGCCTCCACCTCTGCCACCACCCCTGCCTCTCCCTCCGCCTTTTCCTGCCTCTGCCTCTGCCACCGCCCCCACCTCTGTCTCCACTGCTTCCTCCCGAGGGGGCCCGAGCCACGGAGACTCCCCGTTCTCCTGTCGGTCAGCCCAGGCGTGTCTCTCACTGACCTGTAGAGTCTGTGGGCGGAGGGACCTTCCCGGCTGCCGGAGGTTCTGTCCCTGAAGCCTGCTCAGACCAGCTTCTCTGGGGCCACGGCCAGGGCAGCGCTGGAGTGGGGTCTGCTTTCTGGGGCACGAGGGACCCTGGGGACGGCTCTCCAGGACTCTCTGGAACGGAAATCTCTTCCACTATGTTTCTGCACCCCCTGCAGTGATCCAGAACTTCTAGGGAGCTCTTCTTACATTAAATCTATGGGCTGTGGGTTCAGAGCTCATATACGTGCGTCTTTCTACTCCGCCATTTTGACTCCGCCCCCCCATTAAGTTTTGTAGTTAAGTAATCATAATAAAGGTAGGAAAGAGTGATTTGGCCTTGGTGCAGTATCATCTCTAATTCCCTTAGGATCATATTAATGAAATAAAGCCAATATCAAAGGTACAAAGACTCCAATTAGGCCCTTTGGAGTTGTCTTATCTGCTCACAGGGCATCACTGGAGTAACAGGGGAAGCCACCCAAGCATCATGTTCACCTTGATGACTATGGTGGCATATCCAGCATCCATTAGGCCCAGTGACTTTAAGATGATATAAAGCATGTTCTGCTTTACCATGAATCTTACTAATAGTATTAAGGCTTTTCTAGTCTTCCTGCAAGGAGTGGAATTAAGTGGGAAGAGCAACTGGTAATAGCCTAAGAATTAAGCAACATTGAGAATATGGGAAAGGTTTAAAACATAATTATCATTGTGCAGTGCGAAGCAAATGGTACAGTAAAAAGTATCCACCTCTCCATAGTTAGTGATTTTTCATTCCCACAATTACGGTTAAGAGTTTTTGATCTAGAGTTCTCATTGTGCAGAGTTAACTGGAGAAGAGGAAACACCAGATCATAGTAAAAGAGACAAATGAAAACATCCTTAGATATGTGGCACTCACATGGAACAATAAGGAGCAGGTTTACATGGGCACAGTGTATCCAAGAGCCTTTTTCTCCAGTCTTGATTCCAGTTGGGTGATCAGCAGTACTGAAATGGACCCTTTCCAAGTGTGTTGAGTTCTACTGGAAATTCTTGATGTGAGTGTGATCTCCAGGATGGAAGTCACAGAGTGGAAAATCAGGTCATCTGTTCTGCACTGAGGTTGCTTGTTTCATGAAGTTCCTTCATTCTGTTTTGTATTTTCTATCTATAAGAAGTAATAGAGGTATCTCCTCCGAACAATCATGTATAGACTGCAGAGATGAGTTTTGCTTTTATGGAAGGGTGACCAAACAGCATTTCAAAAGGAGACAGGTATGATTCCTACTTTAGTCTGCTTTGCAGATAAAGCTAAAGGAAATCATCAGGGCACTTTAAGTAGGTTTCAGAACACTATTTACCAATAAGAATTTTGAGTTTTTTGTTCATATGTTCAACTTGACCTGAACTCTGGGAGTGAGAGTAGGAAACTTAGGACTTATCCTAAGATAAGAATAAATTTGAGAGAGTATTGAGCCAGTGAAATGAGACCTCCCTCTCTGAATCTGGATGCTCTGTTGAACTGTACCTGGGCACAATCTCTTTAAGATGAATTTTAGCGACAGTTAACTGTGACTTTAAGACAAGGAAGTCCCTCAGCCCAATGAGTGAGCTGTTCTACAATGACAGGACCAACTTTATAGAGGCCAGCTTGGGCATGCATATAAAATCAGTTTGCAGGTGGTCAAATGAAGTATAAAAAGCTAAGGCATGAAAGGCAATGGTTTGGAAGTCATGTTGGTTAAATGCCTGAGAAGTGGATGGACAGGACATGTGAGCTGTGCCTACGGTTAATGCATGCTCAGGGCAACCCACACCCATTGGATCAACCATTCCTGGAGTGCCAAAATGGCCCCCTTTAAAAAACAGATGTGTACCTGGTGATGGAAGCTTGAGGTGAGGAGTGGATTACCTCCTGCAATTACCCAAACCTAGGGACCTGTTTTGTCTCAAATGATGATTTCCATTTTTCAGCCTCAGTTTGTGGACAAAGGGGTGATCATCATTAATGACAGAACAGAGAGGTGGAACACAGGCACATCCTTCTAATGCAGCTAGCTTTTCTGCAGCATGAACTTAGTATTACCCTGTGAAATACGGTCAGTTGCGCCACTGTGAGTGGAACAGTGGATGATGGTCAGAACTTTGGGTAGCTGAAGAACAGAAAGATATTTCATGAGGTCAGCATACTGTGATGACCTTACCAGAGGAGGTGAGAGACCCTGCTGTAACACCAGTATTCTGACGACCTGACATACCCAGAATGCATGACAGGAGTCTGTGTATATGATTGTGCTTTGGCCAGCAGGGAGCCAGCATGCTTGGATGAGAGCATTCAGCTTGGCAGCTTGAATGATGAAATTGGATGAGGCTGCCTAGATGGTGTCATGGTCTGCAAGCACTGCTGCACCAGTGTGTTGAATTCACCATCTCCAACAAAGGAAGATCCATCAGTCTAGAAGATGGGGTCTGAGTTCTGAAGGGGAGTGTGGGCAAGGTCATCATGGGGCTGTTTGGACATGTCCATGACAGGAGAACAATCATGCAAAGTTTCTCCAGAGGCAGGTGGATTGGGAAGCAGCATTGTAGGATCAATAATGGAACAGCGCTCAAACATGATATTTTCCCTTCCTAAGTGAGCTTATGTTTGGGGAATCTTTGATCAGAAAAAAACCTGAGTGTTCCACGCAACATGAGAGCCTCAACTTCATGGAGACATTGAACTAGGAATTGTTCATTGTGTCTGACTCTTCATGGTCATATGGATCAGCTGTCCATTGACTTTTCTTGGCAAAGATACAAGAGTGGATTGCCATTCCCTTTTCCAGTGGATCTCCTTTTTGTCATGACAAGGCATTGATCCATGAGGCAATTAAGGGTTGTGAGTTGCCCAGGGTCACACAGCTGGGATGTATCTGAGGCTGAATTTGAACTCAGGTCTTCTGGTTCCAGGCCCAGTGCTTTGTTCATTCAGTCACCTAACTGTTCAAACTACTAGAAGGACCCACAAAGACAAGTTCTCTTTATTTTCTGCCAAAAGAGCAGGGGCAGCAGCTGCTTGCTCTTGTGGCAATAGTGACTTGATTTACAGAGAAGATTTTGGCCAAAGCGATTCTTAGGAGATCTAAGCATGAGTAGAGGACCAACAGTTACCATACAAGGAGCCAGTTTGGGAGCTCCCTGGAGATCCCCTCTGGAGCAGTTAGAGCATGGTTTTCTTGTCAAAGTTGATCTAGAAACTAATAAGCAATCATACATTGTGTCTCCATCTTTAACAAAAGAGTGTCATGTGGGCCACCAGGGTTGGAAGGGGTAAAGACTGGGATAGCTAGGGAAGGGTGCCAGGATTTATGGTCCCTTCCCCCCTCCTCTCCTCACCTTCTTGGGCCCTTCTAGGGTTTCCCATATTCTTTAAGTCTCACTTCTTTCTACATTCTTTGTAAAATGACCCTTTTTATGACAATAAGAATACTCATGATTTCCCGATGCCCCTTAGCAAAAGTGTCAATAGTCTGTGGTTTTGGTTTACATTTTGACTTTTATTTGTTTCTTCTTTCATATTTTAAGCTTCCCTATGCCTTTTCCATGCCATGTAGGGTAGCTCTCAGCAGAATACTGTTTTTCTCTGACTAGGATTAACAAAGGCAGAATTAATGATCCTAAGGGGGTTGGGGAACCTGGGGCCTTGAGAACAAAGGGTTCCTCTCACCCCTGTACCTCACCTCTCACCACCTTGGATTGAGTCTAACTTTTCATACAGCTTAGCACTTTTTACACCACTCATCATAAAAGTGGTTAGAGTTTTCATTTTCCTTTTGAGAAGTTTCTTTAGATTTACTGCAGTTTTCAGGACAGGCCGCGTATGTCTATATTCCCTAATTAAGTATTCCTTAGCTCATAATAACCTGGTATAATCAGCTGGGTTCTCAAGGTTTCATTGTTGGTCTTATAAAAGCCAGTTGAGAAGACCCCCTGGGCTGGCCAGAGGGGTGTAAGCTGGGGCATGTCCATTTGAAGCCTCAGTGATGGTAGTTCTTTCTTTGGAAAGAGCAAGTTTTCCATTGTCAACCATGTTTCCTCAGGTAGGGTTACATATAACATTTAAATATGACCTGAAATTAGGATATAACATTCCAATTTAGGAATGTATCTTCTCTATGTGAAGAGACCTGCAGGCTTAAAAGGTTGGTAGTGTACCATGTTTCCCAACTGGGTAATATCATGTATAAATCTTTCTTAGAGAAGCAAGATACCCACAACCAGTCCATCTTGTTCAAAAGAAATTAGATGTCCTACTATGGTAGAAGGAGACTAGGGAGGTATGGGAAGAGAAATTAAAGAGGGAGAGCAAGACAAGTTGGAGAGGGAGGGCCCTTTAAGAAACAGAGGACATGACCCTTTAGACAGGGCATCCCAGCAAAACAGGATGGGGGCGGAGTGTCCAATGGTCAAGCTCAGTTTCCATAAGATATAATAATAAAACGTGCTGAAGTAAGACCAGAATAATTAACTGAATCACTTTCAGTTTTTAGATTAGATTTCACACAGATTATACAGAGAAATTTTTCCAGGGGTCTCCTTTCAGTGTGCTACTACAAGGTGCCCTTATTCCCTTAAGGGACTTGCCCAACAATGTTGGGATTTACCTTAGCTTGGAAGAATTGAGATTGAGGCGGGAGTCCCACTTATGGGGCAGTTCATCATGGAGAACCCTCTCAGTGAAAAATTGACCAGAGTGCTCTAAGAAGTTCTTTGGAGATGCAGTCTTGGGGTCTTGGGTCCCTCTCTCCACTTCCTGGCTGGCTTGATGTCATGAGTGAAATTGAGACTGAGGAAATAGAATTCAGGAGGCAGCTAGTGGTTTAGTGGGTCTTGGACTCTTCTTAGACCCACTCTAGACAAGTGTGACTCTAGACAAGTCACTTAACCTGTTTGCCAGCAAAAAGATCCACTGGAGAAATAGATGGCAAACCATTCCACTGTCTCTCCAGGAAAACTTCATGGACAGTTATGGTCCATGGCGTCATGAAGAATCAGACAACCCTGAATGGCAACTATAATCTGAGTTAAATCTATTTATTAGAAAGGCATGAAGTTGTGTAACAGATCCAAGGCCCTTTAGTAGGCGTAAGGACACTGAAAGATAAGCTTTCAATGATGAAGAGCTAACTAAGGTACATGATCTTGAGCGACGAGGTCTTTACTTCTTTGTGAAAGGTCAAAGTATGACAAAATTGAAGGGTACTAAATACAAGTTTTACCAGAACGTTTTCTGGTATTTCCCTGATCACCTGAATAAAGCTTTACAGGAATATATAATTGCTGTTCACAAACATGGACTTGGTTTGGTTCCTCCACTTCCCTGCGGAGTGAAGTTCAGACCTTGTCCTGGGGGTCCAGACCTGATGGTTTGGCATATTAATGTATTTTAAGCCTTCTTTCACAGATCTTCACCAGCTTCTGTCTTTAAGCCACAGTGGTCACCTCCCTCCCCAGAGTGTGTGCCCCACCTTCTTGGTTTGTGTTTTATATTCTTACTACCTCCCTTCCTTCCCATTGGAGTCTTGAAACCTGACTCAAGCACCACTTCTCCACCTTTTGAAAGTGCCTGATCTGTGCCCCAAACTGGGCCAAGTCCTGGAGCTACATAGTCAAAGAAGAGCTCCCATGGGGGAGGCTTCATGGAAGGGCCCATGGTTCATCTTTTTGGTGTGGGCAAAGCCCATAGCCTGGTATCTTTTTCAATCTTGTACTGATAGAGGAAACCATTTGAATTTCTGATATTAAATGATTTCATAGTATCAAGGACTTTGATGAGTAAGGACTTATCCCTTCCAAGAACTGTTTCCTGAACCTCTCCCTTTGTCCTCTTTTCTTCATGCACCCTTGAACTTGAGCATTGTTTGTACTTCTCATTCGCTTATCATGGATTTTTATAATTTGTCTGCTCTCTAGACACTAAACTTCCTTTTCTTATTTGAAGACACCTTATCTCATTTCAGTCAATCAGTAAATATTTATTAAATGCTTGTCATGTGTCAGGCACTGTGTCAAACTCTGGGGATACAAAAAGAGACAAAAAACAGTATCCACCCTCAAAGAGCTGACAACCTGATAATGGAGGAGAAAACAAGCAAATGTGTACAAACAAGCTAAATACAAGATAAACAGGAAATGACTAACAGAGGGAAGGAACTAGAATTAAGAGGAATTGGGAAAATGATGTCCTCTAGAACATAGATTCCCAAAGTGGGTGATACTGCCCCCTGGTGGGAATGGAACAATTCAGAAGGTGGCAATAATTGCCTCAGGTGTAACTGGGGTGGACGGTTGAATAAAAATAAGGGGGTGGAGGAAGCATAAAGAAAGAAGAAAAGAAAATTTTAAAAAATTGTTGCTAAGTGTTTCAGCTGTTGTGAAATAGTTATTGTTATAGTGATTATGTTATTTTCCAAATAAATACAAAAAATGCAAGTTATAACTGATAAGTAGGCAAGTCTGCTGATGGGTCTTAACAAGCAAGTGTTAGCAGGTGAGTGTCAGGAAGTCCAGCATGTCTCAGGAGAAATATGTGCATGTAAGTAATGATTTGTTTACAATATGATATTGTACAGTTGCATGACATGATACTGCATCCTCAGAAATTCAATGCAGGAAAAACTCTAGAAATTAACAATTAATTATTAAATTTAAGATGCATCGTTTAAAAAATTATAATTTTTTGAAATGATTCAAATTAAAAACCTGTTTAAGAGCTCAAGAAAGTAGATTTCCAGGGAGTGACTGAGAATTTTTGTTTTTTATTTTTTTAGTTAAAGAAGTAGTAGGCCAAATAAGTGTGGGAGCTCTGCTCTAGAAGGTGGAATTTTATGGGACTTGAAGCCTGGGAGGTTTGTAATTCCCACAGTGTCTATCACAGTGCTTTTTCAGTGTTTATTGATGATGCCTTGCCCTTCCAGGCCCATCACTTATCCGAGGTGTAGTTCAGGGTTCTGGGGCTTCAGAGCTTTGTAATCAAAGTATCTCATTTTAGACCTGAGGAAGCTCTGGCCTGGAGAAGGAAGTCAAAGAACTCTACCAGTTGTTAACAATTTTTCTCAGTTACTCTTGTAGTTGCAACTTGGTTGAACCTTTTTCTTGGCTTTTTCTTTATGAGATAGTTGGGTTTGCTGGATATGTTGTTATCATCTTCAAATAATAATTTGACCTCTTGATATTATTGCTTCTTATGTTTCCTGTCTCAATGCAGCTGTTATCATTTTTGATACTGTGTCTAATAGAAATGTGGAAAAGGTACATCCATTTTTTTAAAGAGTGTGTGTGTGTGTGTGTGTGTGTGTGTGTGTGTGTGAGAGAGAGAGAGAGAGAGAGAGAGAGAGAGAGAGAGAGAGAGAGAGATCCAGTTCTTCTTTGTTGTGTATTATCTTGGCTTTTGGTCTAGAGTAGATAGTTTTGATTCTTTGAGGAGGATTTGTGTAGCATATATGGTACTAATTGTTCCTTAAAAGTCAGGTAAAATTTTCCTGCAAATCCATCAGGACTAGGCAGTTGGGGTTTTTTTTGGGGAGGGTGGGGAGGGAAGGGTCCTTTTTTACAGCTACATCTTCTTACTTTTCTGTTGGTTTGGATATTTGACATATTTTTGATATATCTTTGATCTCTATTTTTTTGTGTTCTCATTTTTATAAGTATTTAACATAGAAATATGTTCTGGTCATTTTTATTCTGGTTTTGCTGTGATTTCACCTTTTATATTTCATTAATTTCTTTTTCTGCCCTTAATCAAATTGGCTAAAGTTGTATCAATTTTATGTCTTAAAAATAACTTTTAGTTTCATTTCTTTTCTATAGGTTTTTTCAGTTTATTTCTCATTTAATTTTCGATAGCTGCTCTTGCTTATTTTAGGTTTGTTTATTTGTTGGCTTTCTAATTCTTTTAAATATATGAATTTGTTAATCCTCTCCTTTTGTTTTCCAATAAAGAAAGTTTTTAGGGATATGATTTTTACTGTAAGGATTGCTTTAGCCACTTCCTAGAAATTTTGGTATGTTGTTTATATCTTTGTCATTTTATTGTTTGTTTGATTTGTTCTTTGACCCACTCATTATTTATATAAATGTATATAAATATTTTTATGTGTAGAAATATATCAACATATATCCTATTTTTTTTGTTTATTATTTCCTTTTTACATTTGTTTGCAATATTTCTGTGCTAACACTTGGGTGGTTCTATGTAGTGCTGAGATAGCATATATGTGCATAAATATATAATGACGTATACATGTATTCCTTTGCATTCTCTTTAGAAACTGCCTCTTTAGTCCCTTCCCCAAACCTTAAACCTACTGCACTCTCTGATTCTCCATTGTGCTGGTCACATGACCCAGAAGTCCCTGCACTGATTTTTTTGTGGTGGTGGGCCTCTTTTCCATTTATTCACCTTTCTAGTCTTAACTCCTGAATTGGAGTTGTTTGTTTTGTTTTGTTTTTTGCCAGAGCCAGGCTTTTAACCAGCCTGCTTTTGGGGTGGGGCATATAAACACCTTTTTAAATGACTGCTGATAGTTTCTTTTGAGAACCCTTGGAAAACTGTTGCTTCTTACTCTGGCGATTTTTGTCTCTCATATATTTTTCAGTTTTTTTCAATTTCTTTTTTATTTTTGGAGGACTGTCTTTTTTTAGATATTTAATCCAAAGACCTTCCTCCTCCCACCTTCTTTCTAGTTTCTTTCTTATTCTAGATATAGTACTTCTAGTTGAACTAAAGCTTTTTGTTTTTCTATTCAAACTTGTCTTATGTTATCTAAATGATGGATGGTTAGGAATTTTTCCCTTATATTTTTGAAAAATGCAGTCTTCTCTTAGCCTCCTTTTCAATGGTATGACTTTTACATTTGTACTGTTGATCTTTTAGGAATTTATGCTGATTTAAAAACCCAGAGATTTTAATCTTTTAACATTCTTGTCTTTAAAAGCAAAATTTGTTATATTTTCCAAGCAGTTTTGTTGATTAATAAATTTCTTTCCAAGTCATTTGTATTTTGGGATATGTTGAATACTAGGTTATTTAATACATTTGGTTGTAAATCTTTTCTCCTTCACTCCTTGACTTTTCGGTCTTTTTTCTGGTAACATCTAGTTTTGATCATTGTTGCTTTATGCCACAACTTGAGATTCAACAATACCTGAACCCTTTCCCAACATAACCTTTTTTCATGATTTCTTTTGATATTATAGATGTTTTGTTCTTTCATATTAATTTTATTACTTTCCGTAGAAGGTGTAACCCATTAGAATTTTGATACAGCTATCTGAACATACATTCGTTTTACCCACTTATGCACCTGGAGTACCTCTCAATGTATATTTAGTTTTTTTATTTCCACAAAATTCCTTTTCTAATTGCATGCTCACTCCTAAATATTTATTACATTTTATTGCTTTTTTAAAATGATATTTCTCCTTTCAGTTTTTCTTAGTTATGAGTCTAGTGAGTGTGTATGGAGAGTTCATTTGAGTGAGCAAGCTCTGTGGAGCCGGGGAGATGTTAATTGAAGTCCTCCATCCAGCCCAGGATGAGTATATGGGCCACTTCACAAGTTCTTTGGGCTCTAAACAGTTTTCTAAGATCCTCAGTTTCAGAGAAGGTGGCAACCTTCATGAATAGTGGGCATTCCCTCTAGCCATGACATCTGAGACTGAGGCTCTCTTCCTATATATCTCTTCATTCACATATTCATCACAGAATCATAGAAGGGGAGAATTAAAAAGTCTCTCAGTGGCAGTTTAATCCAAGTCATAGAGGAAAGGAATCTTCCCTGTATCAGACCTGACACATGGATTGTACAGCATCTGCTTGAAGACCTTGAGTGTGGAGTTCCACCCATTTGGGCGGTTCTCATCATTAACAGATGTTTCTTGTCATCCAACTGAAATTTATCTGTGTGTAACTTGTCCCCATTTCCCCTGGTTCTGCATTGAGCCAAACTGAACAAGACTGTCCCTCATCTGTGTGAGTGATTTAAATGGTAGAAGACAGCTGTCATTTCTCCCTTGAATCCTCTTCTCCATGTTAAACACATCCATTTCCTTCCATCAGTCTTCATGCGATGTAGACTTGGGCTCCTTACTATCCCTGATGCCTTTGACCACTTTCTAGCTTGTCAGTGTTGCTCTTTAGCTGTGGTGTTCAGAACTGAATATAATTCTCCAGATGAGGTCTGATGATGGGCGAGTACAAAGGGACTCTTACCTCCTTATTCCTGAAAGCTAGTTCCCTTAATGTGGCCCAGAATCCCAGTCCTTTTTTGACTGCCATCTCACACTACTGACTTATGCTAACCCCTGGATCTTTTGAGGAATTACTTGGTGTCAGTCTCTTGTCTTTCCATTTTGCATTTGGGTAGTTGGTTTTTTGGTACCCAAGTTTATCTCTTTGCTGCATTTATCTGTCTTAAATTTCATCTTACTAAATTCAGTCCCATGCTCTGTCTTGTCACAATCCTTTTTGGATCCTGACTCAGTGGTTCAGTGGGTGAGATGACTATTTGAGCTTTGTGTTATCTGAAGAATTAGTGAGCATATCCAGGTCTTTATCCAAGTCTTTGGTAACAATGCCAAGCACATGTCTCTGGGCCATGACACTCATGCAGCACTGATCCTGAACCATTAACAAATTCTTTTTGAGGATCCATCCAACTATTTCTGGGTTTATCTAATTGTATTAACATTTATTGCCCATTTCTACTTTTATCCACGAGAATATCATGAGATATTTTATCAAAGGCTTTCCTAGAATAAGTAAATTATTTCCCTGGCATTCCTCATTTACCAGTTAAGTAATCCTATCAGAATGGAAAAGAGTTCCCTCTGGCATACCGTGTTCTTTACCATCTGCACGCCCCTCTTTTGTTTCTGGGAGAAAAACTCTGCAGCTGAAAACGTCATTGTCAGTGTTGTCCTTCCCCAGCCTAAGTGTGCCCAATGTGACTTTTACAGGCCCATATGTGTGCCCATATTCATCCTCTATTTGCTGGCCACCATCTTCAGCACATTTCTTTGAAATATCTAAATGGCTTAGTAAATTTTCCTGTGTCTACATCTCCCTCTTTAGACATGTTCCATTTTTCTCCTCAGTGGAATAGTCTCCTCTTTTTGTCCTTAGAGTTTTCTAATTGAGCATTTCTCCCATTCCTCCTAGACTGATTTCCTTGAAGTAGTCTAGTCCCATGGGACTCCACCTATCTTTGCTCCCTTTGAAATATATTTCCCAAAGTCCAGGATTCGAGTCAGATGATAGCCATGTCTTCTTCTCCTTCACAAATGTCTTCCCAGAGTTGACATATCTATTCTGACGACCACTTAGAGCTAACATAACAAATAGCTGACATTTCTATAGCCCTGTGTGCCAGGTACCAAGCTAAGCGCTCTATAGTGATCCTGTTTGTTCTTCACAAGAACCCTGGGAAGTAGCGTGGTTATTATCCTAATTTTACAGATGGGAAGAATGAGGCAAACAGAGGTTAAAACATGACTTGCCCAGAGTCATGCAGTGTTGGAGGCCACATTTGAATTTAGGTCTTCCTGACTCCAGACCCAGAACACTATTCACTCTGCCACCTGGCTGTCCACTTTCTCCATGTTAGTGAAAATCCTGTCTATAGTAGAGCTTCGTCTTGTGGGTGCCTTCATATTTTGAAGGATGAAATGATTACTGAGGCACATAAAATTATTAGCTGCTCTATTTTTGGCAAAGAGGGAAAGCTTCAGCAGATGCCTGGATCCTTGAAGTCTCCCTTTCCTACTATATCCTGTGTCTTTGCCCTGCTTGTGATCTCTCTCCCAAAGTCTCCAGCTCTTTGCTCTTTCTGTCAAGGTAAACTCTAGGGTATTCTTCACAAACTCTAATTGTAATGTTCAATGGGGAGTTATAGCAAATTACTTCTCAAGTACCCACCTCTTCTAACATTTTAGGCTTCTAGGACAATATGTGGGCATGCCAAGTTTATTCTAAGATGGTATGACATTGTTCAATCCATTAACTTATAATTTGTAGCAGGTAACATTCCTCACTGAATGAAGGAGGATGAAGAAGTTGGATAAGTAACACCAGAAAGTTTTAAGTGTAGCATGAGGATCCTCCCAGTTCTGACTTTCTAAGGTTTATAGTGTCCACTCCTTCTAAGTGGGGACTCTCTTGTATCTCCAGTACCCTGAGTAGTGCTTTACCCATTCATTGCAGCTACTTCATTAATGCTTGTTCATTGATTGCTTGGCTCTTCAGGCTTTTAAGTACTGTCTCTCTGTCTTGACTTTGCAGTCTTCAGAGTGTTGCAGCTCTGGAGGACAAAGGAGAAGATGGGGGACAAAGCAGATGTGTGTTGGGATAAGCAATCTTACAAAACAAAAGTTGACTGTTCAGTGCAGGCCTCAGAGCAACTGTCCTATAGGATCTTTTTCAAATATGACCTCCTATAGTTCATAGATAACATGACATTCTAGACTTTGATTAGAACCTACCCTTCTTGATTTGGAGGTTTGGGGATAATGATATCATAGTACTGAGAAAGATACCTTGGCATCTCATCAAAAATAAGAAAGAAGTGAGATTGCCAAGCAAAATTACAGAATGAAAAAGAGAGTAGTGTACAATGTGGGACTTGAAGCAAAAAAACAATAAAGGTCTATTCTGGCCCTGATGTTTTACAATTTATATAGCATTCTAGGATTTTAAATTTTATTCTCACCTTCTTGTGTTGACAGTATCAAGGAAAAACTCAAGGAGAAATAAAACGCACCATGGAAAGGGTAAGTTTGACTATTCAAATCGCAAAACAAAAAACGTATATTCTTATTGGGTACTAGACTGAAAAAAATGAATGAGTGAATAATATGAAAGAATTCATGTAAAAAAGCATTTAAGGTCCTTAATACGTCCTCATAAGGATAACATCTAGCTGTAAAATTATGGGATTCTAAGATGATGAGCATCCAAACACACAGTCTCCCTCTCTTGACTTGTCAGTTTCCAGAGACTTATCATCACAGGAACCCGACCATGTCAGACTGGACAGAGAACGATGTGAGGAACTGGCTCTGATTCATTGCAATGGACTATCATGCTAATCATATTAGCCTTGATGGTTGCTCCTGCTGAAACATACAAATAAAGTAGTGAAGGTTAGCTTTGGTAAGAACTTTCTAATTCCTACCATCCAAGTACAAGAGGCTTCTTACAATTTGTTACAGAAATGTTGAATGGAAAATGAAAAATGGAACCCCATAATAATAATACCCAACTTCTCTGAACCTCTAACTTATTCCTTCCTAATCTCTTCCAAAGTTAGCAGGACTTTACCAACATATTAGTCATGGAAAATCCAGAAACCACATTTCTTTTGAATTAATCAAAATTTAATGAGTCTTTTCTGTGATCTTTATGATGAGTTATGATCATTTATTCCTAAATTGTACCTCATGAATGAGAAATGTTGGCTCATGATACTATCTTTTTTATCACATTATACAAAAACAGAAAAAAAAGAAAAGAAAAAAAAGCAGCATTCAGAGATTTCCATGTGATCAAAATCAACAATTTTCAGAATTTGAGTATAGCTATGGTGACTGTTTCCAGAACTGTTCTTTCTTAGAATAGCCTCTATAGTCCCAGGTAGTCCTCAATCTCATATTGATCTCATCAATTAAAGTTACATGTTACTCATTTTAAATTAAATTAAAAATTGAAATAGCTTTTAGAGTTCTTCAAAAGTAAATTCCATGGAGTACCTGCTTTTCAGAAAATCTAATTCATGAATGAGAATTTCTATTTAGAATTTTAAATTACTACATAAAGAGCCCTCATCATATTTAGGAATTTGGAGAGTCCTTGATTTAGCTATTTAGAGAAATTAGAAACAGGAATCTTTCCATATCTTCCCTTTGAGAACTATTAACTCTAATATTAACTTTAATGAGATTTAATCTTCTTTCTGCCCTATTCCTGACAAATGGAGCCCCTTGAAACTCATGGATGGGAAATGATCAGGACAGCAATTGTTATCCCTGTGAAGACTAGATGGAAAGACACTCTGAATATTTTGTTAACTTTCTTTCAAATTTGGCACATTTAGGGGTGGGTATCAATAAAAGTGAAAATACTGGCTAGATGGACAACATGGTCCTACTTCTTTTTCCTGTGATTTCCAAAGTTGCCACAATTTGGTTCATGATACAGATTTTCTCAAAACTGAAAGGCTGTACTTAAGGAGTTCCAGAGAAAATGTCATTCCTCATTGCTACTGAAACTGCCCTTCTAACAAAGTGTTGCTTATTTGGGGAATTTTATCTTGAGTCATTGACTCAGCATGGGACTGAAGGTGGTTGTCACATGGGACTTCATGACTAAGTCTTATTGCTTTGCCACCCTCTGTATAGGGCAGGTGAACTCTTTCAACCGATTGTTAACTAACTCATAGAAAAGCCGGAAGTATCCTAATTCTTTCCTCTCCACCTGGCATTTTAACAGTACTTAATTATCACTGAAGGCACTTAGGTCTTTTCTAAAATCTGACTTGCTTCTTCCCAATGATTAATTGTAGGAACCAGTTCTTTGAAAGAGAAGTAATTAGTCCTCTCCTTAATCATTTTAATCCTATTGCTTTAGAAACGTCTCCATGTACACATTCTCTTCTCTTGGTAATTGATCTTTCCAATAAATTATCATTATTGTTGCCCATTGTATTTTCTCATCAACAGTTCCCAGATCAGTTCCTATCTAGAATATTTTTTCCTGATGAAAAAAATGATTTCATCCACATTTAATGCTAGTAAAGAAGCTTCATTTTTGTATTTGGTGTGTGAAATTGAAAAGACTATATCTGACTCAGGTTGAAAATAACTCTTTCAATTTTATTTCCAAAGAAATTAGTCTTCAGAAATGCCAAGGAAAAGAAGATTTTTCTCAAGGAGATAAAAAAAATTAAAGGGTATTACCAGATCCCAGGTGTCCTGTCCTGGCCAGTAATGCTGAACACCTTACAAGGACTTTGGGGTGTGTACCCTTGGATTTTTAGCATCCCCTTCTCCATTTTCATTGCCACACAGCCCAGGATCTCTCATTTAAAAAAGGGCAAAGTGTGGATTGTGGGGAAGTGTCCTCTGGATCTTCAAGATGGGAAGAGTGTCTCATGCCTGGCAAGGTCATCTACAACATGAACTCATTGACCGGTTACCAAAGAAGACAGTTTATACAGCAATCTTTGGACTGGGATTCTAGATAACTGAATATAGATAATAGAATAGATTACAGAATAGACCCAGACTAGCTGCTTGCCATTACCAGGGGTGTATATACTCTAGCAAAGGCATCACCAACTCTGGGCAGGTAGAGATCCATACTAAACATATTTTGGTAAAGGCTAGCTGGATGCAAGTAATCCATAATAATCTCAGCATCCCTAAATCATTGAAGGAAGTGGCATGGGTGGAGGGTCTATGAGAATGGATTGGCATCTAAATGTAGCAGAAGAAGCTAAATGAATTACACTGTTCCAGAAATGTAACAGATGATCATCTATGCCAACTAGAGAAAGGGAAACAAATACCAGTCTAACAAGCACAAACTCTAAGGCAAATTAATTCACCAAATTGATCTTTAAAAAAAGTTTCAGGATAAAAAAATCTAAACAAAATATCACAGAGAAGAAACATCTGAAAAATGAGGACTTATTTCAATTGAAAATCTGAAAAAAACATATCCTATGTAGGAAGTGATATTTCCCCATCTGTACCAGAAAAGTAGCATGCATTTAGACAAAGCGTAACGGTTGACAGATAAACAAGAACACTGCATTTTGCTTAAAAATAACATAAGCAATGAAAAAGCATCAATGCTCAACAAATATGTTCCAACATATAAAGTATCTAAACGTATAAGGGAAAAATCAACTGTGTTACCCCATGGCCCAAAATGTTTAAACCACCAATGTAGTAAAATGTAAACATCTCTCAAAGCTGGATAAACCCAAATATGAAAGAAAAAAGGAAAATGAGAGAACCCAGCTGAGTGTTGGAGATACTAGTTTTGAAAGACTTGTGAAGACTTGTGATCATCTCTTCTGAATGAGAATATTAAAGAATAGAAATCAGAAGTACCAAATGGCCCTGACACAAAACAAGTGAACAGAGATGGCCAAAATAAACAGGAAAATAGGAACATGAAACTCACCCTTCCCACACAATAACAGGAAAAAAAATGTTATGAATGCTGGGAACACAAGCAAACCTACAGACCTAAATAGAGCCCTTCTATGACAAGCTAAGTTGTGAGTAATTCAATGAAATAGAGATCGTAGAAATAAGTACTCAAAAGAAAATACATTAACCACATCTATTACAAGCAGTAATAAAGATATAATTATGATACGCTCAGTAATGAAAGGGTCAAAGACTAAATCACCAAAACAACGAATTTATTTTGGGAAAGAGGGTGGAAAAAGTGGAGCCAGCTTACCCACCTTGTAGGGATGCAGCTACAAGAGTCCTCAGCGGAAACCTGTCTCAGACAATGTACAATCAGAATAGACCAAAATCACTGCATTCAGGACTTGACGATGCAATTGAGAAAACATCACCTCCTTGTCCCTGAACCTCAGAGGGGCCCCAGACTGGAGCAGCGCCCGCCCGTTCTGCAGTAAGCCGGGCTCCCCACAGCTGCTGCTGCCCTTGCAGGGTTTCCCACCCCCGCACCTTTGCCTCTTGCTGTGCCGGAGGCTGAGGCAGAAGGTACTCAATCTCGCTGCAGTCCTTGACCCATAGCCTGCTCTAAGCCCAGGACCTCACAGGTGGATGGTGCACCTACCCTTAGAGGGCATCTTGGTCCAAGCAGCAAGCTGAGAACCTGAGAGCCACAGCCACAGAGGCTGATGTGAATGATGGGATTGCTTTCCTGGGGAATGTGAAAACCAGCTGTATGCTATGGGTCCCTGTGGTTTGCTGGGAAATGCCTGGCAAAAGACGATTACCTGTGGCTGAGAATGACAAGCCCTCAGGCTGACTGATTTCAGTCAAAGTATTTAGAAAGACCTACCAGGAATGAAGTAGGGTGTAGAGCTCGAGAGGGGCAGTGTATGGAAGGAGGGATGGAAGGGAAGGGGGTGGGGAGAAGGGGGCTTTAGAGTAGATTGCCTGTAGACTTCCTGTTTCTGCCCTTAACTGCAACAGCCCAAAGTTTCTAAGGCTAAATGGGCAGTATTCACAGCAGATCAGGACAGGCAATGAGAAGGGCCAGGGAGTGAGATGTCCTGGAAACTGTCAGGGTACTGAAGGTCACTAAGGTTTCCTTTTTAGTTCAGGCTTCCTTGCTTGATTATACTTTCAGGCCATTAGTAGCAGAGCAGGCGGCGAGGAAAAGCGACCCATTTGGCTCTGTTGGTATTGATATTTTCCTTGTAGGCTTGCCTATTTCTATTGAAGGCATCACCAGGGTCTTAGATTCCTAATCTCAGCTTTGTCTGTGACTCCTCACTCTCCCCCACCTCACACATCCTATCACTTGTCAAATCCTGGTAATTTACCTTCACTTCACAGTGTCTCAAATTCAACCTCTTCTCTTCACTTTCACAACTTTGCCTTAGTTCAGGCTTTCACCACATGGGATGGAGATGATTGTTGCAGCCTCCTTGCTGCAAGTCCCTCTTCCGTCTGCTGTCCATCCTATACCCTGTTCCTGAAAGGATTTTTCTTAAGCAGGGATCTTCCCATTTGATTTCCCTATTCAACTAATGCTGTGGCTTTTGGAATAAGACAGGCATTCTTCTGTTTACCTTTTAAAGCCCTTTATAAGCTAGTCCCAGTCCATCTTTCTGGCCTCACTGGCTGTTACTCCACTCCTGCATGATGGGATCCAGCAAAGCTGTCCTTCCCTATGCTCTTTACATACAACAATCCATCTCCCATTACCACTCCTTTTTAATGGCTTCCCACATACTTAGAATGCAGTCCCTCCTTATTTCTAAGAGAATTCCTTTATTCCTGTGGATCTCAGATCCGGATCCCTACACAGTCTCATCAATGTTTACTAATGGTTGGTTGTCCTTAGTTCTAGAAGAGGACTGATATGACATCACTGTGCTAGATTCAACTGATAGTATATCCAACTGTTGCTGATCAGACCAATATAAACTCAAAATGTCCTACCACAGGTTGTGGACAAATAATCCATGTGAATGTTTGATGTGGATCTTCTAAATTTGCACATCTTGTATTTCTTTTGAGATAGTTCAATTTGACTTTGCTCATAGAGCACAGTACCTTCTGTGATGTGGGCATGCCATGCTGAGCCATCCTGTGCCTGGGTCTCCCATATCACACAATCAGTTCCAAAGTTCTTAAGAAAGACCTTGAAAGTGTCTTTGTACGACTTCTTCTGACCACCAAGGGAATGGTGGCCCTGTCTGAGACCTCCATAACATAGCCTTTTAGGCAGGCTTACATTTTACTTTCAAACACTGTGGCTAACCCTTCACAATTACATTCTCTAAAGTTGATTTTGAATGCTTGGCAGTTTAATTTAAGAAAGGACCTCAGTGTCTGGTATCTTATCCTACCAGATGATTTTCAGAATCTTCCTAATAAAATTTAAATGGATAAGATTCCATTTCTTGGCATGACATTGAGATACTGTTCAGGTTTCCCAGACATACACCAATGAGGTTAGCACAATGGATCTGTAGACCTTCATTTTGGCAGTCAGTCTAATACCTCTTTTATCCCACACTATCCTTCCAGGCCTCACAAACATGCATCTAGCTCTGATAGTGAATGGGTCAACCTCATTATCAATGTCTACATCCCTGAAAAGTACACTAAAAAGGTATGTGAACTTCTCCACAGCAATCAAAACTACTCCATTTGCTGTAACTGATGGTTCTATGTATTGATGGTTTGGTGGGGGCTAACAGAGCACCTGGGTTTTCTTGGTGTTAATTGTTAGGCCAAAATTAGTGCAAGCAGCAGAGAATGAGTTCATACTTTGTTGCATCTCAACTTCAGAGGCTGCATTGAGTGCACAATCATCTGCAAACAGAAAACTAGGCACCAACACTGCCTCCACTTTAGTCTTGACCTGTAGCCTTTTCAAGTTGAAGAATTTAACATTAACCTTGATGGTGTGTTCATGTTCACTGAAGGCATTTAACAGCATGGCTGAAAACATCATGCTAAAGAGCATGGGAACAAGCACCCCACCTTGTTCCACTCCATTGATGACTGGGAAAGTCCAAGAGAGTTGTACATTATCTAGAACTCAGGTAAGCATAATGTCATGAATGGACACACATTGCTGATGAATTTCTCTAGGTAACAGAATTTGTCTTAATTTTCCATAAACTTTCATGACTGCCAGTATCAAAAACCTAGGTCATATCTACAAACTTTGTGTACAGACATCTGTATTGCTCCTGGCATTTCTCCTAAAGTTGGTGGGGAACAACCACCATGTTGACTATTCCTCAGCTGTTTTCTGAAATCACACTACTCTCGGGTACATGACCAGGTAGAGGATGAAGTTATTAAGTAGGACTCTGGCAAGAATTTTGCCAACAATGACTAAGAGAAAGACCTCCCCCCTCCAACTACCCCTGGGATTGTTGAAGGGCAATCTATTTCCTTTACCTTTATTGAGATGGACAGTAGAGCCATCCTTGAATTCCTGGGGAATGAGTGCCTCTTGCCACATAACATGGAAAATTTCAGTCAGCTTTTGTGTAAGCAAAGGACCCCCTCCCTTGTAAATCTCAGCTGGAATAGAGTCAGCACCAGGTGCTTTGCCACATGAAAGCAACTTAATGGCATTCAAAACCTCTTGTTCAGTTGAACTTCATCTAGGAAGGGATTGACTTCAATCTGAGGTACTTGGTTAATGACTTCAGCATTGATTGATGACAGTCTTTTGAAAACAATATGGGAATGTTCAGCCCACGTCTCTAGGATCATATCCTAATCACTAATCAGTGTGACTCCATCAGCAGTGAGGAGTTGAGATGTACCAGAGGTCTTTGGCTCATAAATAGGCTTCAGGTCATCATAGAAGCATTTTGGATTGTTACTATCAGCATAAAACTGAATTTCATCTGTCTTTTTACTGAGCCAAGAATCCTGCATCTCTCTAAGCTTTGCTTGCACTTTACTTTTGATGGAATTACATGCTGCTTTCTCAGAGATTGATCAAGTATCTTGCTGGTAAACCCCGTAAAGTTTTCATTTATCTTTCAGCAGCTTCTGGATTTCCCTATCATTTTCATCCAAACAGTCTTGAGGGTTCAGACCCACAGAGGCAAATGCAGTGCTGTACACCAGATCTCTGAAAGTTTCCCCCTCCTTTTCTGCTCCACTGTTGTCAATTGTGTGTTGGCTCAACTTTCCCTCCAAACTAGAAACAAAGTATTCCCTCTCAGAAAAGAGCTCTGATCTGTTGACATTAATTCTCCTGCTAGTCGTTTTTTGCCTTGGGGCTGCCGCTAATGTTGACTTTGACCATTTAGCTTCGAGAGGATGCCTATGATCAGTGTGACACTTGGTGCCACACATTGCCTTCATCGCTCTCACATCCTGTTCTTCTTTTCTCCTTATAATCATATAGTCTGCTGAATGCCAGTGTTTGCGGTGAGGGTGCATTCATGGAGTTTTATTTTGTTCAGGTAAATGGAAGACAGGTTGGTGATGAGAAGGCTATGATATGACTATTGCTGTTGTTGTTTCCAGCTCCTTTGTACCCTAGGGTTCCCTGCCCAATCAAGTAGTATGAGCCTACTCTAGCATTAAACTCACCCAGAATTATAAACTGGTCCTCTTTTGACACATCGATGATAAAAAGGTCTCCAGCTCTTCATAATTTTTTATTTCATCAGGGCTTGTCATGGTGGGAGCATAGGAACTGATGATGCTGGCATGACATTTTCCTGCAAGTGTCAGTCATATTGTCATGAGTCTGTCTTTCACTCCCTTGGGAGGCATACATGCTTGTTGAGGGATTATTTTTGATGGCAAAACCTAAACAAAAACTAACTTCGCAGTGCTCCCCTTCACTGCAGCCACTCTAGAAAAGACATGTATCCAGCTTCAACGTCAGCAAACTGGCCTTCATTTGCCAGCCTTGCTTCACTCAATGCTGCTATTTGGATGTGATACCTTGTCGGGGGCTGCCCCAACTGCTGCCTCTACTTACCCTGCCCAGGGTCTTCGGACGTCTCCGGCTCCCTTCGAGGGTGCGAAGGGAGAATTACCAGGCAGAACACCAGAGTAGTGGGTCAGAGCTTTATTGCAGGACAATCAGTCAGGAACTCCCCCGAGCCCTTCCTGGGTGTGCCTTTTATCCCTAGTGCCTTGCCCTCCTATTCCGGGTAGGCCCCTCCCCAGTTCCTCCCTAAGGGCGGAGCTCAGCTCAGTCTGAAGCCACCCCAGTGCCAGTGTGGCAAAGCCACGTCAGCAGGTCCAGACTTCCTGGCGTCTCCTATCCTTCTCAGGGGGGCCTGGGTCCACAGCGCCCCTTACAACTCCCCCTTTTTGTTTATATCATACAGGGGGTAGAGGGTTTCGGCCTTAATGGCCTCTAGGGCTCTACGCACACTTCCTAAAAAGCATGAAATGAAGCAGGGCAGACAAAGACATAATAGAAATCCTCCAGCTAACAGCATACCTCCCATGGTTAGCCATTGAATAAGGTTTTGAAGATGGAAATTTTCCCACCAATCCTTAGCAGTATTAAAATTCTTTTCCCATTCCTCATTAAATGTTATTGTGGCATTTTCCATGGCTGCTATTATCGCATCTAATGCGCTCAATTCAGATGTGAAATTGGTGGCTAAGGTGGCATTTGTTAAAACAGCTTCCAGATACATATACATGGATACATTATAGGGGATGGGTGTTACACAAACAGGATAATACTTATAGTGGCATTGTAATCTCATATATCTCAACATCAAGGCCTGTTGGTGCACTAACACCTGCACAACCCCGGATATAGCTTGTATCTCTTGGAATAGCACCCGATCGATATGTTCTTGATGTCGCCAAGCTATTCAAGATTGAATCATGAACTTCTGGAGGGAGTGCGCAAGGAATGTCACCTCGCTTTGAAATATTTGGATTTGTACTTCCTCCAGAATGCTCATAGCCAAGCTGACCACCGAGAGTATCTCTCCAATCCCTTGGGGCCTCTCGCTTAGATCATATAAGTTTTGCGATGAGTTCTTCCGAGGGCGAACTAGCAAAGGGGTCAGCCCTCACTGGGTAGATGGTATAAGGGGGAACCCTCAGGAGGAATATAACATAATGAGAATGTGAATTATTGAGTGTGTTAGTTATGATGGGGCACTTGCAGCTCACATTATACCCACCCCTCTGGCCATCTAACCGTAGTACAGTGAGGTTCCCTACCCCGCACAGCATGAACATAGCACCAGGTCCTGTTTGTACGGTTCCAGTCAAGTTAGCACAGAGATACCAGTGGCCTGGCACCTCCGCGCATTCCTGTGGGTTGTCAAGCACCGGCTTCCATGGGGCGTATGCGTCAGGATGTTGCCAGATATCTGCAATGGAGGAGTTGCCTTCAATAGCTACCTTGGTGGGGCCGAGTGCTAGGCCTATTTTCCACAGGTGTAGTTGTGGCATCCCAAGCTCTGGGATTGGTACCGGTGCCACCAAGGTAGGTACTATGCCACCATCCCAAAAGTGAAGCCGAGTTCTGTTCTTTTGGGGTCTGTACCTATGAATGCCAGTAGAGCAAGGTTGCATAGGGCTGAAAACCCAAGGGGTAGGATTACAGGGTGGCAGTGGGGCGGGGTTAGCCTTCAAGGTGTAGTTGGATGTCCTGTTGTGTGTCCTTAGCACACTGACGCCTTTAGAAGACAGATAGATGATGGAATTATATGTATACCTTAGATCCGCATGCAGAATGGCTAGCATGTGCACCCGCAGGGCCCCCCGATTTTTTGCGGGATGTGGAACTTGATCTAGTGTTCTCGGCTCCAGGGGGAAGCACAGGTCATGTGTATTGTTGAGGGTGTTGTTGTGAGTACCGTTTACCCAGAAACATATGGGAGTGCTAGTTCCTATAGTGAGCCAGGAGAGAGTGTTACGGTAGTGAGTGTACGCCATTGGCAAAGGCTCCTTTGTGCCTTCGGCAACCACGTTGACGTTCCCTGTCACTGTTAAAGGGATAGGTTCATGTTGCCAAGTCACTAACTGGAACAAAGGTAGGTTAGGTGTGATGGCCCAATGTGAGGGTGCGGACCCTGGTTGCAGTAGGGCCGCTTTAAAGCTGCTTGTTGCGCCTAAAGACAGTAGCTGGAGACAGGTCAGCATCCGGAGCCAGTATGTTGCCTCCATCGCCCGGGTTGTTCGGTTCTTCCTCCGCCCTCGCTTTCCTCGTCTCCTTTTCCTGTTTTTCTGGGTTGGCCGGGGGGACCTCTCGCGCATCCCGGGACGGGATCCAGACCCCTCCAGGGTTGGTATCCGTGGAGACACAAAGATATCCTTTTCCCCTTATTAGTACCGTCCCTGGTCCCTTCCAGATGCCGTTCGCATCCTTCCACCAAACCACACTGCCTTTTTTACACGAGGTTGTTTTTGACCCTTGTGGACCTGTTTGTGGGATTGTAGGGGACGCTATTCGGGCGTTACCAAGATCTGGGTAGCCGAAAAAACCGCATGGCCGATGTTAGGCCGTCATCCCGAAATTGCAAAAAATTCATGGTATACACCGCTTGCGCCTGTGTAAGCCGTCCCGGAACTCCCCCTTTTTGTTTTTTGATGGTGTTTTTAAGGGTCCTGTTAGCACGCTCCACAAGGGCCTGGCCTGTTGGAATATATGGGATGCCAGTAATATGACGTATACCAAATTCCATGCAAAAGACGGCAAAGGCCCGTGAAGTATATGCAGGACCATTATCAGTTTTAATAGCGCTAGGGGCTCCAGCTATTGAGAAACATTGTAATAAATGTGAAATAACTGCAGTAACAGATTCTCTGGGCTGTAAGGTAGCCATCACAAAAGAAGAACAGGTATCTATGCATACATGTATATAAGAGGTGTTATAATGTGTAACATCCATTTGCCAAAGATCATTGGGTAGTTCTCCTTTGGGGTTAAAAGCCTTCTCTGGAGGCGGAGGGCGGAAAGGGATGCAATTAGTACAGCGTTTCACAATTTGCCTAGCTTCCTCTCTAGGAAGGTGGTAGAGCAACCATAACGAACGTGCAGATAATTGGAATTTGGAATGGGCCTCTTGTGGTGAAAGAAAAAGGAGAAAGGCACGTTCGTTATTAAGGGCTTTATCTGCAATGTGGTTGCCCCAGAAGATAGGGCCTTGTGTGGATGTGTGAGAACGTACATGGAGAACATAAAGAGGATCAGTACGAAGTAACAAAAGCTTTTGAGCAGTTTTTAGCAAAGGAGCAATAGTAGAGCAATTTTCCATAATATGAGAATTTTCTAACAACAAGAGAACATTAGCACAATACATACTATCTGTGATTAAATTAAAAGGCTCCTCTGAGAACAATTGAAGGGCACCTATAACGGCCGCTAATTCATTTTTCTGTGCTGAGGAGTATGGTGTGGAGATCACTTTTAGAAGGTGTCTCTGAGGAGCATAAACGGATGCTTTTCCGGTTTTTGTTGCATCAGTAAATACATTCAGCCCTTCAACGGGAGCTAATGAAATAACAGAACTGGGCGTAGATAGGGGCAAGGTTTTCCATCCACGTAAAGGAGGTGGTAATGAGCTGTTATAGAAGACATGGGTCACATATAAAGATGCCCAATCAATAGAATTTTGAGCTAGAAGGTGTAAAGCTTGAGGGGTAACAGACAAATTGAGGATAGGCTGGGTCCCAAAAATCTGAACGCATCTCTCACTCGCCTTGAGTAGAAAGAGTGCAAGGGTTTCCCATTTATCAGGTAAAACTTTAGTAGCCTTTGGGCGATATAGCCACTCCAAAACACCATGTGTCTGATATAAAGCTGCAATACCTCGGTCCTCCTGTAGGACCACCAATATGATAGGACTCTCAGGATTGAAGCGGACTAATGATGAGGAGGCTTTCTTTTGTATATCCTGTATAACCTGAAGGGCTGCAGTCGTCCATTCTCGGGGAGAGGTAAGGTTAGAATCGCCCCGCAATGTTTGATACAACGGCTCAAGTTCCTTATCAGATATGGGAATTACAGAACGTAGCCATTGAATAGAACCAATCAATTTCTGAAAATCATTAAGTGTTCTTATCTTTTTGACATCAATCTTAGGGACGGGGCACATAATCTTGTTACCCTCTATCTTGTGACCAAGGTATGAATAAGGAGGGGTAAGTTGGATCTTTTCAGGTGCTACAATCAGACCATGTGTTTTCAGTGTTGAAATGACATCTTGAAGCATTGTCTGAAGCTCACAACCCAAGGATGATGCTAGCAAAATATCATCCATATAACGTATAAGTATTCCAGTGGGGTATCGGTCTCTAAGCGGCTGAAGAATAGAGCTACATAAAATTGGCAAAGAGTAGGGCTGTTAACCATTCCTTGAGGAAGGACCTTAAATTGATATCTTTTATACGGGGCTGCCAGATTAGTGGTAGGAACAGAAAAGGCAAACTTTTCTCTGTCATCAGGGTGAACAGGTATGGAATAAAAACAATCTTTAATGTCTATGATGGCCAATTTCCAATCCTTTGGAATTGCTGCAGGTGTTGGGAGGCCGGGTTGTAATGCACCAAAGGGCCAGAGGGCGGCATTTACAGCTCTCAAATCAATAAGCATGCGCCATTTGCCGCTTTTCTTTTTTATGACAAATACTGGGGAATTATACGGACTGAATGAGGGCTCAATTTGCTTCTGCTGCAGCAGGCTCTGCACTATTGATTGTAAAGCGGCGAGCTTCTCTTGGGAAAGGAGCCACTGCTCCACCCATATGGGGTCAGTGCTTTTCCACCGTAAGCGGATGGGTCTCACCAAAAGAGTGGCACCAAGGAATTTAAAGGCTGCTCATGGTCAGTACATAAGTGTGCGCCCATGGAGGTTAGAACATCTCTTCCCCATAAGTTAATTGGAAGGCCGGAGACTTGGAGAGGCCTGAAAAGTCCTTCCGAGTCCTGGTATTGCCATTTCAATAATCGTTCTGCTTTTTGGGCCAATTGAAATCCCTCCACCCCTGTCACTGTTTTTGCTACCTTTTGGATCGGCCAATTAGGGTCCCAGTCATCTGAAGTGATCACTGAGACGTCAGCACCAGTGTCTAACATGCCCTTGATGGGTTTTCCATCCACCACCAAAGTAATTTCCGGTCTCCCAGAAGTGATCTGCTGGGACCAGTATACTAAATTTTGAGGCTTGGAGACATTAAAATCCCATCTAGCCATGGTAAGCTTATGGCTTTGGCTAATTCAGTTTGAGGTTTTAACATTATAGGCCAAGAATGTGGATTGGTAAGCCATATATCCTTTTCATTGGGAGGGAGTACTTGGCTATGCACAATAATGGTGGGGAAATTTTCAGACCCCACTACAAGACGGGGGTAGTCACGGGCTGGTATAGAAACAGACACCGTCGACCAAGGGGGTACCTTTAGCTGTTTTCCGTCTGCAGGGGTGGTTGCCATTACATATTCTGTCCACTGGGGCTTGGATCCATGACAGGGAAAGCTCTGTTGGTTGGCTGATAGCGTGAATTTACTCGGGGGCCACCCTTGAAGGGAGGCCCCCTCACCCCGTTTCCCTGTTTCTGTGCTTTAGATTTACAGAATTTGGCCAAATGTCCTGGTTTCCCACATGCATAGCATCTAATGCTTTTTGGTGTGGTTCTGCATGATGCTTTCATGTGCCCCGGCTTTCCACAGTTAAAGCAGTTCATCCCTTTTCCCCCTTTCTTCCCTCCCCTTACCACTGCCGCTAGGAGGCTCTGTTGCTTCTCCATACACTCAGCCATCATGGCCATGGGGTCTTTTTGCGGTATATCCATCCATTTCTCTACTATCTGCTGTACCGAAGGCACAGGTGGTAGAGAAGAGAGGGCTGAGGTATACTCAGGTCTAAGGCCCTCTTTGATTAGCTGGACTATGAAGGGGGGTGAAGCATGTTCCTTCCCAAAGGTAGATTCCACCACTTCTTGCACTCGGCTTACAAAACCCAGAGGACTTTCAGTTTTTCTTTGTTTTAAGGAAGATAAACTGGTGCCAGCCGTGGTGCCCAATTTTTGCAAAGCTTTAACATGGCACTCATTAACGGCACGTCGAACGCCCTCATCAAAATCTAGCTGTGGTAATAATTTAGCGAATGGTCCTCTGCCAGTTATCATATCAAGGGCCTCATCTTCATTTGTGATGTTGTGTTCCTGTATATAGACCTTAGCTGTACGATAGACATGTGTTTGATATGCAAGATAGGTGGCGGGGTCAAACACAGCCTGCATGACCTCGGCGAAATCAAAGGGTGTCCATGGGTACATCATGGTAGAAGATTTTATGGCCGTCTCTACATAAGCAGAGCCAGGGCCGTATTTTGTCACGGCCTCTTTCAAATCCCGTATGAACTTAAAGGGAACAGGGCGATGGTGCCTCCTTTCATCCTTAGTTCCAGGATGTTCTACAAAGATTGAAAAGGCTGATGACCACTCATTCCAATCTATGTCCTCTCCTTCACGTACTGCTTGTTGTAAACTAGCTGTGAGGAGGCTCACCGGCTTGGATGGGCCCTTGGGGGTACTAGAATGGTAGCTGAATCCCCTTACCCCTTCTAAAGACAATTGCGCCATACAGGTGGTGGCTCCCGCTGGGTCGCCTGACACTTCCCTTTTTTCACTTGGAGGAAAAGACAACTGCACCATAAGGGTGGTGGCTCCCGCTGGGTCGCCTGACACTTCCCCTTTTTCACTTGGAGGGGGTGGCCACTCCCAGTTCCCCATTTCTGTCCTTAACTGAGCTTCTTTCTCTTCTTGCTCTAGGGGGAGCTGGAGTGTTGGTGTTCTGCTAGCCTCCTCAGAGACTCTCCAGTTCCCTTTTTTGTTAGGCGGAATTGGAAAGCTGTCGGGGGTCTCTTTGCTTTGTCGCAACTCCTCCCATGGATAGACAGATCTTGTTGGGGCTGTGTCTTGACTTTCTATTTCTCCCTCCTCACTGTCAGAGCCCATTAAGGACTCCCCTACTTGGGTGGCTTGGTCACCCAAGAGGGTGGGCGGCTCAGGTTGTAGGGCTGCACCGACTGCCGCATATATTACAAAGTCTGAGGGGTTTAGGGCAGATGGGTTGTCTTTATGATAAGAGGCCATTTGCTGGCCTACCACCGTCCACCGTTGTGGATCTATCCCCATGTGCTCTATCCACGGACTGATCGTCCAGATCTTATCCACCCATTGGCGGCAGTTTTTTAAGTGGATCTTAATATCTTGATCTTTACAGGTTTTGTAAATCTTACAGGCGAGTACGCCTTTATCCTCCGGATTAATTCGGGCTCTAACTACCTTCTGTCCCATTCTTCCTAGAAAGTTACTAGGGCTGCCTGGCCTTCCCTTCCTGCCTGCGGGATTCGGGGTTAGGCAATTCCTGGCGGTCCCTGTTCGGGTGCTAGCTGTCGGGGGCCGCCCCAACTGCTGCCTCTACTTACCCTGCCCAGGGTCTTTGGACGTCTCCGGCTCCCTTGGGGGTGCAAAGGGAGAATTACCAGGCAGAACACCAGAGTAGTGGGTCAGAGCTTTATTGCACGACGATCAGTCAGGAACTCCCCCGAGCCCTTCCTGGGTGTGCCTTTTATCCCTAGTGCCTTGCCCTCCTATTCCGGGTAGGCTCCTCCCCAGTTCCTCCCTAAGGGCGGAGCTCAGCTCAGTCTGAAGCCGCCCCAGTGCCAGTGTGGCAAAGCCACGTCAGCAGGTCCAGACTTCCTGGCATCTCCTATCCTTCTGAGGGGGGCCTGGGTCCAGAGCGCCCCTTACAATACCTGCTGAGTTCTTTTGCAACAAGAGCTGTTCATCTTTCAGGTGCATTGGACTTTGAATTTGTGTTGTCTGTAAGTGCGCTCACATTTCATGGGCCAATGGTGAGTGGCATTGTCTTCAAAAACATTTTTATGCTTTTTTGGTGTTTCAACTTCAAGGTGGGGTCCCTACCTGCAGAAGGAATCAGTCCAAGTTTAAGTAAGTGGTGGACAATTTTTAGGGCACCTTTTCTAGAACCTTCCTCCTACCAGGAGATGAGCAGTGGGATCCTTAAAAGATTGCTCAGATACCCAGGGGGCTGCTGAATCCCACAGCTCTTTTCAGTGAGAGGATGACTCTATAACCTGGGCCACCTGTGTGTAGTTGTGTGACCACCTCTCTCAGGATATCCACTTTAAAATAAGTAAAAATGGTAAGATATAGTTGATGTCTTTTGATACATGCATAAATTGGATTTAAGTGAGGCAGAGTTATACAAAGTCTCTCCTCCAATGTCATCACAGTCCAGTGGCAGGACAGAGTCAAGATGATTGGTGATGGCTCAAGATGCAGTGGAAGACCTTGGCATCTGCAATGTCTAACCAAGTTCTAAGTTCTCTACAGCACCTGCTTCAACCACCTTCATGTCAATTGCAACAGTGGGTCCTCATCTGCCTATTCTACTAGAGGAATCCTTCACATCCTTGGGTAGAGAACCCTCTAATTTACCAACCTGAGTCCCCATGGTTACCCTCAACCTGGTTTAGCCTGTTTGTCAAAAATGTTTACTGAAGTGTGCCGACTCTGCACATTATAGCTTCTTGGGGCCACAGAAGAGAGTTAAGTGGAACAGGTGAACAGCAGAGGTGGAAAACAGCCCTGAAATAGACTCAGAAGTCTTCATACCAGAGGTACTAGTCTGTCCTGAACACACCCTATACCCTTCAGTCTTTCCTAAGCAATAGCAAGCATCAAATTGTATAATGGGCTGGTAGAGTCATAGATTTGTATCTCGAGAACACTATAGAGATCATTTAGCCTAAACATCTCTTTTTACGTTTGAAGAAATTGAAGCACAAAGGTGAAGGAACTTGCCTAAGGAACACAGGTAAATGCCTAAGTTGAGAGTATATCCAAGGTTCTCTCTGCACTGCACCAAGACCAACAAGAAGGGGCCCAATAGCAGGAAGAGGAAGGAAGTGTGGTGGAAACAGCACTAGACTGAGATTCAAAGTAGGCATCTAGACAGTATTTGAGTAGCTTGATTGAAATTTCTCCCATCTGGACCCCAGTCCTTCATCTCTAAGAGAGGAACAATATGCTCATGCCACCTAGAGAGGCAGTATGGATAGAGGAGAGGGCATGCTGAATTTGCAGTCAGGAAGATATGGATTCATCTCCTGCCTCTGACATTTCTAGCCATTTCTCTAAGTCCTAGTTTCTCTTCTTGAAATTGGACATAACTGTACACATGGAACCTGTTTCCCAGGGTTGTGAATCAATTGCCTTGAAAAGCTTAAAGTACTCTATACATTTCAATTCTTATTCCTGATGAAGAGGCAGTATGGTCTGGTGGATATACCACTGACTTCAGAGTGAGAAAGGACTAACACAGGCTGTGTGACCCTGGGCAAGTCACTTGACCCTGTTTGTCTCAATATCCTCATCTGTAAAATGATCTGGAGAAGGAAATGGCAAACTACTCCAGTATCTTTGCCAAGAAAACTGCAAATGGTTTGAAATGAGCGAACACCAAAAAGGTCGGTTATCCTGACTTGCAAGGGCAAAGGGAATCTTTTGTTCAGGATGGACGTACATGAAGAAAAGCACAGATATTCCTTTCCTTAGCCTTCAGAATTACCCATATCATGATTTCTCATAAGGACCAGCTGGGAGGATCTATGAAAAGAAGTAGTAGCCCAAGGGCACAGCAAGAGGGGTTCCTCCCAGCAACTGGCCACCTTTCTCTTCCTCTTTCTAGATCACCAGCCCCTCACATACTAAAGGGTATCCAAGAGCCCAGCAGGCATGTGCCTCAGGGAGCCCTCTTCTTCCTCAACACTAGCTCCAACTGCTCAGTCCTGAGCAGGCACTGGGTGCCCCTTCTTCCATGTCTACACCGTATGTCCACACTAGGCCTCATGACCGTCCCTGCTTCTTCCTGAGCTAATACTTTGAGCTCCCACCAAATTTCAGACGAATCATCTCCTTCATCTTCTTCACCCTCACTGGGCAAAGATCTCCTGCTCTGCCATTGTTCTCCAAGGTCGACCAGGCCTTACATTCCACCCCACGTCCTGCTTGGGGCTTTTCATCTACTCTGAAGCTGAACTCTCCCTTCATTAGAACTTCTGGAGAGCAGGTGCTTCCCCTCCTTTCTGTTTGTAACCCCAGCACTTAGCACAGAGCTTGACACTTATTGAAAGCTGTTCCATGATCCTATTTCATTTCAAGTATCTAAAGCACTTGTAATAGTAAGGCACTATTTAATGGGAGCTGGTTTGGTTATCATCAGCATGGAAGAGATGCTCAAAGAAAACAATGTTTTGGGCCTAAGATCAGTCAGCCAAATAATGTCAAGCTAATGCTGGCGAACTGGGAAGTGCTATGTGAAGTATAAGGACAATTCCATCGAGATAAATGATAATACCCTGAATTGAGGTAGCCAGAGCAAGCCTTCAGAGTCAAAGAGAGAATGAATGAAAGTAGAAGAATGGATCACAGCCTAAGTGAATAATGCAGCACTTTATTTGTATGTCTAGAAGGTTCTGATGTTTCTGACACCACAAATTTTCTGAGTTTCAGAAAAACATAACAAAAGGACTCCAGATAACATCACTGAGGACCTCTAGGGAATGGACCACATTATCAGAGGTAAAGCAATGCTGTGCTTTTCTCTTCCTTTATGGCATGACACAAATGTAACTCCCTCCCTTCCTCCCTCCCTCCCTCCCTCCCTCCCTCCCTCCCTTCCTCCCTTCCTCCCTTCCTTCCTTCCTTCCTTCCTTCTTTCCTTCCTATACAATGAAGCTGCTAGATTCATAGAATTGTCTACCTATATTCTTCTCAACTCCCTTCCTAGTTTGTATCTCTAGCATTTTTCCTTGATGTTCTCGCAATCTTTATTTTCCCTTCCTTTGACATCAATGAGGAACCAAATGAAGGCATTTTGGCAAGACAGATAAAGAGAAAATTTTGAGGAGATATGTGAAATAGGTACAACTCCAGAAGATCTATCTACATCAATGCTTGGAATCCAAAAAAATGCAAGCAATCTTGGAGAAATTTGCAACCACCTCTTTCACTATTGCTCCATTGAGCAATAAGGAAGATTTTCTCTGCATCCCTCTCTTTTCTGTAAATGGAGGAACTTCAACAGAGTTAGTATGAATGGAAAAGACTCTTTGACTCACATTGATCTGACTCTTTTTATGTCATTCATTCATACTCAAGAAAAACAAGAATGCCAGAAGAAGAAGAGACATTCAAGACCAAAGGGTATATTGACCTGAAATGGCAATGTTGCAGCCAATGAACAGAGTTGATAATTTTGTGGACACATAATAATTCCCATTTCTTTTTTTAAATTTTTTAAAATTTTATTACTCAAAATCCTTTTTGGTTTTCTACTCCTTTTTTGACTGTTGAAATGAAGCTCAGGACTACTGATTTCTGAATATAGACAAGTAAATAGTTGTTCTCCTCCCTGAAATTTTAAGATACACACACCTGTATGTATGTGTGCATGTATACATGCACATATGTTTGTATATACACATATACACATATATTCATTCTTGAGCTCTCACATCTATTTGTATTTTGGTACCTGCTAGAAAAGACAGTAGTAACTTTCATTTGGAAAATTCTCTGACTACTCTGAAATTAATTGTCTCACATTCCAAATGTCTCCGGGTTGTCCATCAAATTCCATAAAACACCTTCCCCAAATGTAAACAAGTTTAGGTTAAGCTACAGGTGCTAGCAAGCACTCAAATACTGTATTTGAAAATTTTAATCTCAGTTAAAATGATGACCATATGCATAGTTTTCTAAAAGAAACATACATTCACAAAATAAATTAGATTAATGTTATGTCACAATTTAATAAAATCTTTAATCTTTATCAAAGTGTTATGTCATTATAATTTTTTCATTAAAGGTCTAAAAAGTGAATCCAACATCTTTTCCTTGTAGGTATTCAATATAAATCACCATTAAAGGACTATAACATGGCAAAAATCAAAGTGTGATCTAGAAATATTTATGCATCCATAACTCAATGACTTCATAGACCTTTATAGAGTTATGGGTATAGATTTCACTAAAGAATAAAAGATACAGCCTTATAAGACAACTAAGATGCAATTTCTCTGAAACAGAGAAATACGATTTTTGGTTGCCCTGGTCACTATTAAGTTACTTATAAGATTTTTAATCTTGTTTTTAACAAAAACTTAAAATGGAAGCCAAAACTCTAACTTAGTGACATGAACATTGAATAAATTAATTATTTTCAGGGGAAAAAAATACTATTAGTACCAAACCATGCCTTACATGGATTAGATTTGAATGCTTTTTCGTTCATGTCAATAACTTTGATGATTAACTATAAACATGCAAAACTCTCTTGTCTGAATGTAACTTACTCTCCTGATTTCCCTTGTCCTAGACTTTAGTTAGACCAGGAAAGTCATTCATATTGAAGCTATCTTCTTTAACATGGCATTTCTAAGCAGTATCTACAATTCACACCAAAGAAAGAGAAAAGAATGTTATCTATAACACACTGTTCTTACTTGTAGAGAAGTTCTAAAAAGAAAGGGGACCAAATGCCGCATCCTAACAAGTGTCCAACTCATTCCTTTTACCAAGGCAAGACAAGTGAAGTGATGCCATCTTTGGAGGGCTTGATCCCTTATGTGCCACACCCAGGGCTTCAGACCATGTCACTCAATGATGCCCTGGGCTTTCATTTGCCTATTTTCTGGACCACGCAATCCTGCTGGAACAGAGGGCAGCAATTCTTCTGTTTCACCCACAGGGACATGTAGCAATTATGGAAGGAATGGTTACATTCTCCCCAGACCACAACACAGTCTTCTTGTTTGTTTTCAGCTTGACATCAAAGACAGGCATCCATCAACTGGACCTGACAGATGGCTCACGTATTGCACTCCATGTCCCGGCTCCACAGGGCCATTGTATTCCACTTCTTGAGGGAGACCATCTTGTCGCTTGTGGCCTTGGAGCCTGAACTGCCCGAGTGTGAGACTGGAATGCCAGGCTCCTCTCAGTTCTCCATGTCAGCCATGGTGGTGTGGGCAGGCCCGGCCGGCTGGTGGAGGAGAGGCTTGGGGCCAGCGTGTCGGGAAGCTATAATGGCGGGGCTGAGCCTCCTAGGGAGAGGCTAATATTTTCCATTTCTTTGGTAGACTTGCATTGAAGCAAAATAAATTTGACCCATGCATCCATATATACACATATAACTACATGGAAAAATGCCTGTGTGTATGTATTTACCAAAGTGTATATATGTATATACAAAATGATCTATATAGGACTAATCCTAGCAAAGGCCTAGTTGTGATGGGAAACAACAAGGCTTTTCCAACTGGTTGCCTTTTTATAAATTCCTTGACTGCCACAGTTAAAGGCAAATGACCTAGACTATTCTTGAATTGGATTGAGGTTCGTGGAATATAGCTTTGAGAACACTTGGATACTGGTATGGTTGGAATGGGGGAGGTGCAAGAGGAGGAGGAAGAAGAGGAAATTTTGGTACTGCTATGTAGTGATGCCATCCCTAAGACTGATAGGGTTTGATATCCACAAAGGCTACCACAGTTGTTTCCACATCATTTGCTTCTCTTGCTCATCTAAATTTCTTCTTTCCTTTGGTCTGGAGCCAAAAGAGAAGTAGAGCTTGTCATAGTGAACACATTCAAGGTGAACTGCCTTGACCACTGTCTTCTTAGCAGAGTCTTTCCAATAGATCCTTCCTCAAGAAAGTGTCTAGAATAGATTTGTATTCTCCAAAGTTCGGGAAATCTTCCACTGGGTCTTCCACATTCTGTGCCTCCCTGTGGGTAGAAGGGAGTGTCCTCATGGTATTTTCCTAATTTGGTAAGAACTTTTTTTTCTTGTGAGAGTGTGCCCTGCATACACATCCTCCCAGTATCTGTCTCTTCCTTCACCAGACAAGCCCAATTGTCAAAGGAGACAAAGAAGGCACAACTCACATATGTGAGCTGAGATTCACCAAGATTCATAGTTTGCTACATTGGTGTGTGTCAGTATCTTGTACTGCCTGTCGGCATTAGAGCCATTTTTTGCAGGAAAACAAGGGCAAAACTATTTCTTTGCATTTGAAAACAGGTGCACATGATAGTTTCATTTTCTGGGACATTTTCTGATTCTCACTGATGATTTCATCCCCTTTCCTCCAATAGCAAATGCCATCCCTGCTATTTGCTTCTAGGTTTTGGGAGGAAATTGGAAAATCCCAGCCATTTGAACAAGGTGAGTCTATTTCTTTTTGTGCGTTAGGAAACTGATGTGCCATCTGCCAGGCTAAGTGGTCCTGCTTAGAGGTTCACCCACCATCTCATATGCTAAATAAAGTTTTCAGACTACAAATCCTTGTCTTTTGTGTCTTCAGGACATACTGAATTGCAGGTTCTCTCATTGCCTTGGAAGCTTAACTGGACAAGAGCTAGAGCAACTGCCAAGTCCCAGGCATAAGAGCTGTGACATTAACATTGTTTGATATTAATGTGATAATAATAAAAGCTTTGGTGACTTGGGTCATCATCTCCTGCCTTGTTGAGTTCCTTTCCTGGCATGAGAAGGTTGTTTGTGTCAACTGCCCACAAGACAGAGGCAGTTGAACCACTACCCTTGAGTGAGGTCTGTCTAGAGTCAGCAGTAGGCAAAGAAAGACATTCAGCATGTCAGGTAGGAACTTTCACAGTCAGGCTCCACCGGAGCTCTGACTAGGAGATGCCACTGTAGAAGGAGTACTGCAAAATCCAGGAGGAGAGTAGAGAGGAAGGGGAGGATTTGGGTATTCTGTGCAAGACAAGACAGACATTTGGCCTGAGGCCTCTGGAGTTTGGGGCCTAGTTTTGAGGTAAAGTTCAGGAAAGGAAAACTAACCAAAACATGGTCACAGTCATGTAGGAGCAGTAGAGGAAATGGATGAGCAGGCATCAGGAAGAGGCCTGGAGGGACAACTCTCCTCCTGGCTCCTGCTTTAAGGACTTGTCCCAGAAGGTCCTTGAAAAGCAAAATGGGCCCAGTCCTAGGGCTGCAGCTACTCCTGACCTTTTCTGCTGGAGGCATGGTTGGCTCCAGGCAAGCTCCACTTCTGCCAGCCCTAGGTTGGGCTCCTGCATCTCCTGTGCCCTGTCCTGCCAGCCCCAGAACCCTACCTCCCTCCTGCTCTTTGGGCCCAAAATAAGAACATAGCGGACAATCACAATAATGACTATAGAGTATGGGAAAGAAAATGATGTTTTAGTTGATCTCTATATTGTACTCCTCTAAGTCATCTATATTTATGGTAACGAGGGTTGGTTTTTTGTTAGGTTTTTGGACAGAACTAAGATTTTCTTTGGTATAGGGAACTCTAAATGAGGAAACTTTGTGTAACAATACAAGCTAACACCACCTCTATGAAATTTGCCTTGGAACTGAATTACCTGGGCTACTGAGTGGCTAAATATTTTCCCAGAGTCACACAACAAATGTGCATCAGCAGCAGCACTTGAATCCAGGTGTTCCTGACTTTAAGTCCAGTTCTTTATTCACTTGGATAGAAATATCATAATAATAAGCAAAATGAGATGCTTAATAATTATAAAAATAATAGGAAGCATAGTGATAATAGCCACTTTTTCTAACTTTTACTTTTCTAAGAAAAGTATATATAGCTCTTGTAAATAGTATATTTATAAAAATTAATATTATAGCTCTTGTAAATAACACAGTGCCTAGCACTTAGTCCACCTAATAAATATTTAGTGATTGAGTGAATCCTGAAGATTATGTAAACTAGTGGATAAGAAGAAGCCTCAAAGCGAGGAAGGTGATGGGTCAAGTAAGGGTAAATATTTAACAATTCTCTGAAAACTTTCTTTTTAATTTGAATTTTTAACATTTTCTCCATCACTTTCTTAAGTCTTGACAATAAAAGTAAATCAGGCTCTTGATTTGTAGCATTTACCAATTTCTGAGTTATAAACCTGTGCATTGAAAATTTAACAATCAGTTTTCATGAGGTACGAGCAGGGTCCAATATCCCTTAGCAAGCCCCACTTCCTATACGTACCAAACCAGAGATAAACAAAGTAGAGAAAAGGAACTTGAAAAATGAATTCCAGGTTCCTTGTGACTTCACCTTGCTCATTTGCTTTGTTCCTTTTCTACTCTGCTTTTTAATCAAATTAGCTAAAGGTTTACCAACATTAGTCTTTCAAAGAATCAGTTTTTAGTTTTATCATTTCTACAAGTTTTTTGTTTGTTTCTGGTTTATCTGTCATCTAATTTTTAATCTCTTCCTCTTCCATGCTTATTTTAGAAAGGGCATGAACATAGTATCCAATGAAAGGCAACGAGAATGACGAAAGACCTCAAGTTCAGACAATATCAGAATTAAAGAAACTAAGAAAGAAACTAAGAAACCACTAGAGAAGATTTAGATTGGACATGATAATAGGGTTCAAATATCCAAAGGACTCTCATGGGAGGAAAGATTTAGACTTGTTCCACTTGTCCCCATAAGACAGAGCTAGAAACAATGAAGGGAAGTTGCCAAAAGGCAATCTTAGTCTTGGTGTGAAAAAAAATCAACCTTCTTTATTAAAGAAATAAAACTATCTAAAAGTTGAGAGAATATCCTAAGGAGACAGTCACTTCTCCCTCCAATAGGAAAATAAAGTCAGGAGACTTTATTTTTTAACATTTTATCTTCAATACTTTGCACAGAGGTCAATAGGAGGTCAAGAAATTCTTTTAAAATTGAATTGAATTTATTGGATCTCCAGCTATTCAGACTGCCAGTCACAGAAAGATACAGAATAAGAATTAAGATATATAGATCTTTATGGAGAGGACAGAAATGAAGACTTGTAGTCCACTAGGTCAGCAAAAGGCATAGAACCACCAGGTTACAGTTGGTGGCTGAGTTCCGTGACTGTTGGGAGAGGTGGGGAACTTTAGCTGCACATGCCCGTGGGGAGCAACAAACTAAAGAAAAACTGACCTCTCATTATGTATCATTTAAATCTCAAACCATTAATGATTTTTAAAATGTCAGGACCAGAGTCCTATTGCTTTTAGATTCACATTACAAATCCAAGGTATTGAAATAAGGAAAGATCTCCAACTTCAAATGCTAAGTTAGGTAGGAAAAAGAGAGGAAAGAAAGAAGAATTTTCCCCTTGTGGAAAGAAAATAGATTTTCGACTCAGATATAAACTCTTACTTCTGATCTGAACTTAGAAAGTTAATATTTCTCCTCCCTTCCTTTAATAAGATAAATATTTATAAAAATGTACAAAGGTACAAAGTATTGATAAGTGCAAAGAGGTAAAATTCAACTGTGTATAAAGAAAATCAGTACTTATTAGAACTCAAGTCAAGTCATTTAGCTTTATTAAGCACTAACTATGCTTAGCGATGGAGGATACTAAGAAAAGTAGGAGAAACAAAACACCAGTCCTTGCTTTCAAGTTCACAAATCATTATGCACAAACAAAATATAAGGAGATTAACTGGGAATAGACTAGGAGGACAGATTGAAGAGGACTGGGAAAGACTTGCAAAAGGTGGGACTTTAGCTGAGAATTGAAAGGAGTCAGAGAAGTCATGGGGTGACATAGAGGAGAAAGTTCCAGGTATCTACAAATACATTCTTTCTTGACAATTCACTGAAGGAATTAGAAATGGCTATCCTGAGGAAGAGATGACTTAGAAAGGGAAGGTATAGCTGTAGTCAAGTACTTGTAGTCCTCTCACATGGACGAGGGATGAAATGTGTTTGGCTTAGTCCTAAATAACAGAAATAGATGCAAAATGGCATATTTCAGTTACATAAAAGGAAAACATCCCATTAATTAGAACTGTCCAAAAGTAGAATAGGGTATCTCAGGATATACTATTGTTTCACTAAATGTCTTAAAGAAGAAACTACATAGCCCCTACTCCTGGATTTGGAGAAGAAATTCCTACTCTGTTCTCTGTCTAGATGTTCTCTTGCATACATTATTCTAGTGGGATTAAACTCAAATAGAAAAGGAATCACTAAACCATATGCAAGGATCTCTGTGGGTTACATATTAACTAGAAAACCCACATATTATTGTAACCTATGTTCTATTGTATTTTGTTACTTTGTTAAATATTTCCCAATTACAATTTAATTTGGTTCAGCCATTTTTTGGTATACTGTGGGCTGTTTTGTTGCTTCTGTGCTACATACTTAATAGCCCTGCCTTATGCTTCACAGAAAATATAATTTCAATTAGGATTGTTCAGTGAACTATAATATAAACAGGATTCATTCAATAATTGTCTATTGAATACATTACTGCTAAGCAGAAAATTATAAGGCAAAAAACAATCTATGTGACTGAAAAATGGAATTAGGATGACACTATGTTACCTAAAGATTCAAACTTAAGGAAATCTTTTAGTAGCTGATACATAATGTATCAGGTCAAAAAGGAGACCTCTTTACCCCTGCAGAAGTGAAAAGATAGTTCTTTCTGATGTCACACCTTTCCATTTAAGTCCTACTATCTTTACTGAGGAAAAGGAGATGTTTAGGGTCATATCATGTTGTTGAGCTCATACCATGTTAGCTTATGCCTGTCCAACTTTGTTTTAAAGGGAAGGGTCTAAGAAAGTCAGACTTTTTGGAATCCTCCAAGACTGTAGCTCAAACCTACCTTATCAATTTTAACTCACATACTGTTTTACGTGCCTTCTTCAACTATCTTATACCATACTCATAAAGACTGTTACTATTTTCTGAACATGTTTTTAGAAAGCCAAACGTCTGTTTGCCTGAATGATTATTTTGTGGAGAACTCACACAAGGCAAGCTTTCCCATGGATATCATAAAAAGCAATACAAGGACCCTCAAAGTCTCTCTGAAGAACTTTGGAAATGATTGTGTGGCATGGGAGACACTGGCAGAGGACCATGCAGCTTGGAATGCTCACATCAAAGAAGATACTTTGCTCTATGAGAAAAGCAGAATTGTAGTAACTCAGAAGAAACATGAGATGGGCAAATTTTGAGACATCTCCATTCCATATGTTTATACAAACTATTTGTGACTGACCTCCAGTAGCACCTTCTCAGCTCATATTGTTCTGATCATCCACAGTCAGAATACTGTACTTTGACCCTGACAGGGTGATGCCATTTTGGTCTTCTTCAGTTTTGAAGGACAACAAAGCATTTCCTGAAAATCTCGTGCTTCTTCACCTCTGCATATTTGCTAACAACATTCCTTAGCCTGGAATACTCAACCACTCTATGTGGCCTTGTGGAGATCTTCCCCTTTGTCAGTGAAGGGTTCTTCATTTTTTATTTCTTCTTCACAATCCTTCTAGAAATAACCTCTATCTCCTCTGATAGTTGTACATTTCTTGAGCACCTATAGTTTTTCCTACTTTGCATTATATTTAACTGTGTAATTAATTTCTCTTTTCTACTTCATTACCCTTATGGGATGGGAAAGTATCTTTTAGAAAAAATCTCTTTTTGATACAAACCAATGACTTTGTTAAAATTATAAGAAAAGAAATAAAAGAATGAAAATGATTCAATTGTATTCAGAGCTTTTGAGATAAACAATTTGGGATCATAGAAATTAAAGTTATAGACTTGAAGACACCTCAAAAGACATCCAATTTGACCCCTTTTCTTGCCCCAAATCACCCAGGTAATAAATGTCAGAAGTGGGATTTGAATTCAGGTCCTCTGACACCAGAGCTAGTGCTGCTTCCACTGTATCATGTAATATTTTTCCTATCAAAGACAAATTAGTTGAAGCTAAAGAATTCAGCAATCCCTTACTGAGTAGGTACTGTATAATCTTCATTTGCACCAACCAAAATTATTAGTGTTTTTTATTTCCCCGAACTAGAAACTGTTTCCTTTGATAGCGTCTGTCTAAAAGTTATCCAGCATACACATTAAGACTTGAATAATTTATGACAATGATCTTTACCCATCTCATCTTCCAAAATCCATGAACCACTTTCCTAGATTCCTGAAATGTCCTCATTTTAGATTAATTTCCCTTTGGCAAAAATTTATAAAGTGTAAATATACCTTGGAGAGGAAAAGTGGCACTTATCAGCTTAGACTTTGGGATTACAACAAGTTTGTTTGAAAGGAGTCTGGTGAAAGTAAGAATCCTAAGGAAATAAAGACAGATACAGAATGGGGAAGGAGAAAGGAATTAAAGAGATAAAGTTGACCTAATTAATAATTTTGCCCTGAACTGAATACTAAATCTAACCATAGACTCCTCTTTCACACACTAGATGTGTGCTCATGCTTGGAAAAATTATAGCTAGGCAGGGGAGTTTGTGTGCTACAGTAAGTGGAAACTCACAACTTGATCTTCAGAGCTAGTGTGAAGTGATTTCTTGGATGGTTTGCTGTCTGATTCTTACCTATATGCATGGTTCTTACCCTATCTGCAGCATTTCCTTAACAGCAGTGGCTATGTCTTATTTATCTTTGTTTTCACCGCAGTGCCTAGTTAAATTTTTGCTGAATGAATTAAGGGAAGAGGTTCTATGGTTAAGGGACAATAGTCTATGCTGGTAAACTGCAATAGCACCATTTAGTTATAAGACATGGTAGAAAAACTAATGTTGCAAGTATTTTGTGAGATCATAGTGACAGAACTGACAGAAACCTCAGAAGCCATATAGTCCAGTTCTGTTTGCCTGAGGGAAACATGATCCTGCAAGTCTATTTAATTGATTTCTCAAGTAGCTCCCCAATCTACCTTAGTGGAACCAATTCTTTAACAAAACTTTATGAAGGATGGGAATCCGAGATAAGGTGATGAAAGTCCCAGAGCGGTAGCTAAGCAGAGACTCTCAACTGTCAAAATAGAAACATTGATACCTCATTATGTAGGGTGTCCCTGCAAATGTCAAAACCTGACCTTCCTGGACTCCTTTCATAACTTCTTCATATTCAAGGGAAAACTTCCTGTTTCTCAGATGTTTAAATGTGGTATGGAGCCTCTTTTATCCTTGACAACCATAAAACTCTGGAGACAACCCAGGAAAGGCATATGCTTAATAGAACCTCCTTATAAGTAGGAATTCACCAGTGTGTACGTGTGTGTGCTTGTGTGTGTGTGATGAGAACTGTAAGGCTTGAGCTTTCCAAGGAATCATGCTCCATATGAAGATGAAGTGAGAAGATGAATCAAACATTTAAAAAATAAAAACTGGAGATTTGAGAGTGGTGTAAACTTTGAGTGAAGTGCCCTTCTAGTTTAGCTGCAAGGCTTTGGTAAAATCAGAAAGGGAGTAAGAAGAGCTTTTTTTTTTTTCCTTGAATGCACTGAAATAGACAGAAATGGAAAGCATAGTATAAAATTCAGAGGTAAAGAAAAAGGACTTGGGACAGTTTCAACAGAGGAAAGAAGTAATGGACAAGACCCCAAAAGATAAGGGCATTGTGATTATACAGCTAAGCTTTGTCAGTGTTCAGTCTAGGGGTTACACCTGTCATTCCTATTTTCATAAGTCGTCCATGAGCAAGACTCATCAGCATAAATAGGCTTAGCATGGTAGGGGGGTAACAATGAGAACTGTACCTTACTAGGAATAGCTTTCTTTGAAAAAGATGAAAATACAACCATGTACACACATGTTCATTCTCTTCCACAGCTTCTTCTACCTTCTTCCCTCCGATATACTGAAACAAAATATCATTCAAATTGGTATCCTAGTATTTTCACTGCCTTTTCTTAAGTCCCTTGAAATTAAGATGAAAGGGATTTACAATAGAACTCTATCAGATCCCTACACATCATTGTCTATGTTCTTCTCTCGGAGGAAATGTCTACCAAAACTAATGCCATATACTTTAAAAAACAAAGCAATTTCAAAAAAGAGATACGAGTAGCTCCCTCACATCTTCATTGCAATTCAATCTGAAAAAATTAAGAAGTCTCAAGGTGTATTTGCCTGTTTCACTAGCAAACCAGACTGGCAGTCATGAAATAGGCACCCCATAGTAAGTGGTAGAGCGTTTAGCAAAAGGAGGACTCAGGACTTAGCCAGGTATGTCATTTTTCTAACCACAAATCCTTACCTTTCTCAATATTTATCTCTTGGGTCTCTGATTCTCCTAAAGTCTCTGCTGCTCCAAAGCTACCCTATTTCTCATGAAGGTCATATTCAACTCTTCTACCCTTTAACAAATTGAAAAGCCAATATTTTCACACATAGAATTTTATCAAAATAATTCTTAACTTTTTTTGGAAGATATTCAGAACAAGTTAAATTAACAAGGTCAGCATTAATTTATCAATGAGTTATTTCCATTTTAGACATAAAGGATCGAGAAGGGAGCAAAAGGTCATGGGAGTAAATTGAATCTTTTTTTATTCTGTGTCATAGATTTTGAATGGGTGCTTAAAGGCATACAAGTGACCTGTCATTGACAAAACTTGTATATGTGAACCCAGGTCCCCTGATTCTCAGTCCACCACCCACTACAGCATGCCACGCTGAGTTTTTTTTTTCAATCATATAAAAAAAAATTTCAGGATAAAAAAATAGTAGCTGTTTTCTGATTATAGTGCTTGAATCACATTTATCAAACTCACCCCTACAATGTTGCTATTCTAGTAGCCCAGGTTTACATCTGCTTGTCAAACCATTATTAATTATTCTGTAATTAGCAAGTGTTTATGCTAATTTCAATTCCTTGAATTATTAAAGACTAAGATCAATATAATATGCTATTCTTTGGTATTATAGATTCTTCAGGGATGTTGCTTGTTCATTATTATTTGCTCACATTTATATGTTTCCTTAAGACTTTCAGATAATTTACATACAATATTTCTTGGGATCTCTATAAAGGCTCTATGAGATAGATATTACAGGTATCATTATATATATTTTACAGATAAAATTGAGACTCAGAAAATTTAAATTTTTTTGCTATCAGTAAGCACCCCAACATACACAGAGGGACCTGCTACCACAGGTTCTTAGATCTGCATTCATTAAAGGAAAGTGACTTTCAAGGGGTTAACAATCACTTGAATCAAGCACAGGTATCAGAGAAAATCAAAGTCAAAATTTCAGAGAAATCAAAAATCAAGAGACAGAGCTTCCAAATTGCCTGACCACTAACATACATACATCTTTACCAGAGAGGGAAACATCAACATCTTGGTTTTCAAAAAAAGCTGGGAGGGGAATGTGTGCTCCTTAGTGGCTTTCCAGAGACTCCTCTGGCACACGGACCTTGTTCCAAAATCTAGGTCCCCAAAGTAAAACATCTCCCTCAGAGTACTTATACACTTTTTAGAGCCAGAGGGCATAACTCTCTTACCCAGTGCCTCAATAGAAAAAAATAAAAGGTACTTGGGATGCGCCTCCAAAATAGCTCCCCTAATCAAGCTTTCCACAATGGGAAGGCCCAACAATGGGTGGGAAAGATCCTCCCAATTCACATTATTCAATCAGAGGTACTTTTATTAAAACACCCTAATTTGATTGCTATTATACATGGCCATATAGTTAAAAAGTATCAATGATGGACATGAAGTAAATCAATTGTGTCAAAAACACATAGACACATAAGCAAAAGTTGGCTCAGTTCCATGAGTAAATAAGTTGAGAAAAGTCGATGGATCGATCCACTTTGGTGGTCAATAACCAAAAGCGAGTTGAATCAATATCTCTCCTCCATTTCTCAAACTCCTTGGGAACAAAAGGTTGTCTTCTGATCCCACTACTCCACTGAAACTACTGCTAGATCTAAGTCCTTTTTTAAAGTCTCCCTTCTGAAGTTTTTTAGACTAGTGATCATCCCTGACTTCATTGATATTCTATCCTCTCTGTGTTCAAGACTAAGTTAAGCACCAACTTGTACATGGAAGTCTTCTTGACACTATCTCTCTTGGTTCTCCTCCTATCTCTATGATTACAATTTATTTGCTTCCTTTACTGATTTATTACTTATCTCATGCCCCTCAACTGTGGATTTACTGTCCTAGACACTTTTTCTTCTTTCTCTTAAACTCTCTCCGATGGTAACTTTGTCAGTTTCCATGGGATTGATTATCATCTTCATGCTATCAGATCTATATATCAAGTTTCTCAGCTGAGCATTAGTCTCATGTCACCAATTGATATTTAGACATTTCAGAGATATTTTCAGATATGTCAGACTGATCATATCCAAAAAAGAATTCATATTTTCCCCCAGACCTACCACTTTACCAAACTTCACTATTTTTTCAAGAAACCACCATCCTTCCAACCTCCCTTGTTCATAATCTTGATGCTGTCCCTAACTCCTCACTCTCCCTCCAAATCCTTCTTGCCCAATATTTCTGTTCCCATCTCCACAACATCTCTTGAATCTAGTCCTCTTCTCACTACTCCACTGCCACCACAATTGAAGTCATTATTACCTCTTGACTGCACTGTTACTTCATCCTTCTAATTGGACTCCCTATCATAGATCTCAACTCCAATCTATCCTCTATGCTAAAGTGAATTTCCTTAAGCTTATGACTGACCATATTATTCTTCTAACTCAAACTACAGTGGTTCCCTGTTATTTCAAAGAGAGAATAGAAACTCATCTGTTTAACGGTTACAACTTTTCACTACTTGGCTGCCACCTGTCTTTCCAGATCTATTTTAAATTACCCTTATTCCCATACTCTATACAGTAACTATTTCCCAAGTTTGAGACATATTTCCTCACCTCCACCTAAGAGAACCCTTCACTACCTTCAAAATTCAACTCAAGAATCACATTCTACATGAAACATTTCCTTATCTATCTTAATTCCTACTGCCTTCCCTTGCTAATTACCTTGTATTTGGTGTGTGGTCTATACTCCTACATACAAATATGTTTCACTGTAGCCTAAGAAGAACTGGGACTTTTCATTTGACTTTTAGCTGCAACTTTCTATATGCATTGTCTACATCATTGTATGTGAACTCTTTGAGAGAAGGATCTATCTTGCTTTCCTATTTGCATACCTAGCACTTAACACCAATGGAAGTGCTAGTAAGTACTCTGCACACAATACACAATAAATCATTTCATTAAGTCATAGAATGGAAGCTCCTTGAGAATAAGTACTATTTAATTTTATGTCTTTGTATTTGCAGTGCCAAACACAGTGGCTGGAATATAGTAGTAGTGAGTCATTTTTTTCAGTTGCCTCTCATTCTTCATGATACCATTTGGGTGCCTCACTTTCTCCTCCTGAGCTATTTGGATCCAGTGACCTGGACACAGACCAGGATGAAATGGGAGACCTTGACCTTTTAGGCTAAAGCCTTTTCAGTACTCATTTAGAGTGAGGTAATGCCCATTCAGTGAATAGGTCTCTTTAAGAAGTAGTCAGGTAATGGCCCCTTTAAAAAGCAATGGAAAATAAATAAATCAAGCTGGGAGGGCTAGAACCTTAGAACCCTCAGGGTTGTTGTTTCAAAGAGTAACAGTTACTGTTGACCTTCATTCTAATCCAGAAGGGTCCAAAAAACACCCACTGAGTGGAGCTTGATGGTCAGCCTGTGAGCTTCAGAGTGCCCTGCATTTAAGGTTTTAGGAAAAATAAGAAGGAAAAACAGTAAGAAAGATAGACAGACAGAAAGAGAAACAGAGAGCAAGAAAGAAGGACAAAAAAGGAAAAGACAGACAAGATATAAATGTACCCAGTACACCCCAAGTTAACTGGCAGCTTCTGGCCATCAAAATTTACCTTTTTTTAAAGAGGAATAGGAAGGGGAGAGGGAGAGGTTGAGAGAGAGGATGAGCTGAGTTACATGGGCCCCATTCAGGCAGCTCAGTCCACTCAAAGGTTGTGTTCCTTTGTTTTCAAAGAGGATCATGACATCAGAGATATGATGATATGACTTGCAATTGATTTTGTTTTGAGTGAGGGAGAGCTGTGTAAGATCACCAGCCTCACTTTCTCCTCCTGAGCCATTTGGAACTAGTGACCAGATATCCATCAGAATGATTGGAGATGGCCCAAGATGCAATGGGAGACCTGTCCTTTTAGGCTAAGGCCTAAATGAATGAAACACTCTCCACTTGTAAATTGCTTAGGGAGGATGAGTGTAAATAAAAACATATAGAATAAATACATGTGTACTAAATTCAAATAAACGTAAAGTAAGAAAATATGAGAGACAAAGAGTAAGAGCACTAACAGTTGAGATCAGACAAGGTTTCATGTGAAAGATGGTGACTAAGCTGAGACTTGAAGGAAGAGAGGGATTGTGTAAGGTAAAGGTAAGGAAGGAGTGTATTCCATGTACAAAATTACAGAGATTGGAGATGGAGTGTTATATGTAAGAAATCAAGAAAAGTTCAATTTGGCTAGATCGCAGAATGAAGAAAGGGAAGCTATGGACCATGAGACTAGAGAGACAGCTGCAGGTTGAGTAGTGAAGAGTTTTAAAAACTAAACAGAGGAGTTTTTATTTTATTTTAGAAGTGGTAGGGAGTCACTAGATTCACTTACCTGAAGTAATACATCTATATTTATACTAAAGGAAAATCACTTTGGAATCAATGTGAAGGAAAGAATCAGGGAAAGATCTGAGACAGTGAGACTGATTAAGAGACTATTGCAATCATATAAATAAGAGGTGATGAGATCGTGTGTGAAAGGGTAAGATATGAGAATAGACCGGAGGGGGCAGATGCTGGAGATGCTACAGAGGTAGCAACCCAAAGATTAAGAAACTTATTGAATATGTGATGTGACATTGACTGAAAAGTTGAAGTCAATACCATGATTATGAACCTGGAAAATTAAAAATGGCAAGCTATTCAGTCAACAAGCCTTTATTAAGTTAATACTTTGTGCCAGATTCTGTGCTAAGAGCTGAGAATAAAAAGAAATGCAAAAAGCGACACTAGTTCTCAAGGGACTCACAGTCTAACAGAGAAAACAATACTCTGCAGAGGATATATTCAGAATAAATTGGAAAAGTCTCAAAGATATTAAGATTAAAGAGAACTGGGAAAAGTTTCTTATGGAAGGTGGGCTTTTAGTTGAGCCTTGAAGGAGGCCAGAGAAGTCAGGAGGTGTATATGAGGAACAAACCAGGGAAAATGCCTGATTTCATTCTTGAAGAATAGAAAAAAGGTCAGTGTCACCGGAGGGAAGAAGACTGGAAAAATAGGAAGGGGCCAGGTTATAAAGGGTTTTACAGGATTGTATATTTGAACCTAAAGGTAATAGAGAGCCATTGAAGGTTACTGTATAGGGGGTGATACTATGAAACTTAAGATTTAGGAAGACCAATTTGACAGCTATGTGGAAGACAGAATGAGGCAGGGAGACTAACTATAAAGCTTTTACAACAATGCAGGCATGAGGGTGGTAGCAATATCAAAGGCCAAAAAGGGAACATATACAAGAGATGTTATGAAGGTGAAGATCGATGGAACTTGGCACAAAATTGGATATGATTAGTGAGAGTGAAAAGTAGACCAAACCACATGGCTGAAAATCTGAGTGATTGAGTGGATGGTATTACCTACCACAACAATAGAGAAATTAGGAAGAGGGGAGGGACTGGGAAGGAAAAGGGAATGAATTCATTTTTGAATATTGTGAGTAAGTTTATGATGTCTATAGGACAGTGTTGAAATGTCTAAGGGAAGACTGGAGGTGAAAGAACGGAAGTCATGAGACAGGTTGGAGAGAACAAAGACAAACAGCTCTCAGATTTGGCAATTAGGACATCATTGGTAACTTTGGAGAGAACAGTTTCAGTTGAATGATAAGATTTGAAGGTAGACTGCAGAGTTGACGAATGAGTGATAGGTGAAGAAGTGGAGGCAACATGTGTAGATAGCTTTTTTCCTATCTAAAGTCTGACTGAGACAGGGAGGAGAAATATATGACAATAGTTTGAAGGGACTGAAGAATCCATTAAAGGTTGTAGAAGGATGAGGGAGACCTAAGCTCGTTTGAAGGCAATAGAGAAGGAAAACAGCAGAGAGGGGATTTTGCAGTTGCAATCTTTCTGAAAGCTCCAACTGTGAGAGAGGAAGAATAAAATTTTTATTATTGTGTTACTATTGATGACTTTTTCTAATTCAGTCAATTTTTTTCTTTATTCATTTAGATGCTCTGCCATTTGTTAAACAAATGATGAGTACTGATATCTGTTCCTCCTTGTTTCTTTGAGCATAACTTTGTTTTTGTCCATCAATATTATGAAATGTTATTTTTCCTTTGTCTGTAGTGACTTTGGATTTCTCACATATTGAAAAAATTATAGCCACTCATTTTGGTTGTATGTGTGTCTTTGCTTTTGGTTATGTTTCTTGTAAACAGCAACTTGTGAAGTTTAATTTTTAAAACATTCTAGTAGTCTCATTTCTATTGGATTTTTATGTCCATTCACTTTTAAAATTCGTGAGAGTTAGGTTGAAGTTTTCCTCTGTTTCTTGATATTGTTTTATCTCTTTGATTATCTTCATTTCTTTCTCTTTCCAAGTGAAACACTTTTCCCTTACAATTAATTTTCCTTAAATTTTGCTGCAACTTTATCCCCATAGGCTTTCTACACACACACACACAGTCTTTGCAGAAATAGAGACATACATAATTGGAGAAATATTAATTCCCAGAGAGTAGGTTAAGCCAATTTTTTAAAAATAATCACAGTAATACATAAATTTGTTTATTAGATAATACGCCATTCTAACTTCCAAAAGAATATTTTATAGACCTAGACAAATAATAATAAAATTTATATGGAGGGACAAAATATCAAGAGTCTCAATAGTAAAAAGTAGTTAGGAGTCATTAAAAAGATTTGGTACTGGTTAAAAAAAGGGTCTATCAGTGGAACAAATGAGGTATACAATATAAGGCAGCAAAAACAGCTGAATATTGTTTGATAAACCCATAGACTCCAGTTAGTGGGTGAGGGACTACTATTTAGCAAAAACTGGTAGAAAAAGTGGATAGCCCTCTTTGCAGATACTAGATTTAGATGAATACCTCACATCATACATCAAAATAAATTCCACGCTGATAAATCTACTTAGATACGAAGGGTCACATCACAAATAAATTGAAGAAGCAAAGGAGACATTATCTTAGATATCTATGGATTGGGGATAGCATATATAATCAGTAAGTGATAAAGAAAAAAGGAACAATTTTGATTGTGTGATATTAAACAATATTTCCTAAAATAAATCCAATATTATAAAAGGTAAAAAGAAAGCAGGTAACTGGGAAAATAATCTCTACAAACATCTCATTTCCAAGATACATGAGAAATTTATTCAAATGTAGTAAGACAAAGAACAATGACTTAATAGGCAGATGGTCAAAGGATATGAACAGGCACTTTTCAAAGCTATTAGCGATCAGAGAAAAATATTTTATTTAGATCACTAATAATTACAATTACAAAATGTAATTACAACAATGCAACTTTCAGGTTCTAGCTCATACCTATCATTCTGGCAAAGATAACAAAAGAGAAAATGGCAAATATTGGAGGAGCTGTGGGAATCGAAGGACACTGCTGGTGGAACTATGAATTTGTCCAGATATTCTGGAAAGCAGTTTGGAACTAGGCCCAGAAAGTTATAAAACTGTGCATACCCTTCATTTCTGCAATTCCTTCTAGGGTTATACTCCAAACAAATCAAAGGACAAGAAAAAGGATCTAGATGTTAAGAAATATTTACTGCAGCTTTTTCCATAGTAGCCCAATATTAGAAGCTAGTAAAGTAACTTTCTATTGGGGTTAAACAAAATGTGGTTCATGAATATAACTGACATAACTGACTGCTATTATACCATAAGAAATATGAAAGGGACAATTTCAGAGGAAACTGGGAAGACTTTTGTGAACTGATTTCTGAGCAAAATGAGCGAAGCTAAGAGAACAAGTTATACAATGACAACATCATAGATAAAAATTCCTTCGAAGGCTTAGAACTCTGAGGAACACCATGATAAACAGCAGGTCCAAATGAATGATGATAAATACTTTACTTAACCTCCTGAGAGAGAGATAATAAATTTAAAATGAAGAAAGGGACAAATTTTAGAGTATGACTAATATGAATATCTGTTTGGCAAGAGTATGAAGATTTGTATAAAGGAAATTTTTTAAAAAATGGTCAATTGAGAGAAGGGAAATTGGGAAGGATAAATTAATTTTAAAAAATCTTGTTAAAAAAAATAATAACATCCCAGAGATTTATTAGCCCAAGGCCTACTGTCCAAACAATTGATATAACTTCCTAATCATCTAAGTGAAAAAGACAGCTTATGAGGAATAGGGGTCCTCAGCATTGGCATGTAACTCTGACTTGTTACACTACTATGTCAAATGTAGTCAGAAAAAGCTATGCCCAAAAGAAACAATTATGTATTTTTGCTAAATATCCATTCTAAGCTATGTTTAAGTAAATCTCCAGAGGAGTACTGGATGTTCTAGAGGTATCTCATTTCATTCCAATTCCAATCCTAAATAGCTAAACTCACCTAGAACATATGCATACCTATTAAAGAGGTTTTAAATGTTTATATATACTTCTACAAAAGTCTCACATCTATGCCTTATGATGGCGTGAAGATTTCTCTGAGGTTTTGAGGTTATGCTAGTAGAGTAGGAGTTTTGCTAGGTTCTACTAAGCTTGATAGGCTTTGAGTATAGAATTCATGTGATATTTTTTATGCCTGTAATCAGAGGACAAGGTTAGGTAAGTTTGAACAAGATGGTTGATAACAAGATCTGTCACATGATGAATTTTTCTAATGTGGAACCACCCACAAAAACTCTATATTAATGTTATTGAGTTATTATTAGTAGTAGTAGTAATGTTATTGATAGGTTTTACCTCAGGTGAGAGAGAATTCTTATAGGAATCTTCATTTTTTATGTTTATTTATTTTTAGCTTTCAACATTAATTTCTACAAAATTTTGAGTTCTAAATTTTCTCCCCATCTCTCCCCTCCCCTCACCTCAAAGCACTTTGCATTCTGATTACCGCTTCCCCCAGTCTGCCCTCCCTTCTATCACATCCCTCCTTTCCCTTATCCCCATCTTCTCTCTTTTCTTGTAGGGCAAGTTAGATTTCTATACCCTATTACCTGTATTTCTTATTTCCCAGTTGCATGAAAAAACAATTCTCAACATTCATTCCTAGAACTTTGAGTTCCAACTTCTCCCTCTTCCTCCCTCCCCACCCATTCCCACCAAGAATGCAAGTAATTCAGTATAGGCTATACATGTGCAGTTTTGCAAAAGACTTCCATAATAGTGACGTTTATAAGACTTAACTATATTTCCCTCCATTCTATCCTGCCCCCCATTTATTCTATTGTGTCTTTTGACCTTATCCCTCCCCAAAAGTGTTTAGTTCTAATTACTCCCTCCTCCCATTTGTCCTCCCATCCCACTTCTCCCCTATCTTCCTGTAGTGTAAGATAGATTTTCATACCAAACTGAGTATGCATGTTATTCCCTCCTTAAGCCAAATGTGATGAGAGTAAGCTTCATTTTTTCCCTCTCCCATCTCTGCCTTTCCCCTCTATTAAAAAAGAATTTTTCTTGCCTCTTTTATAAGAGATAATTTGCCCCATTCAATTTCTCCCTTTCTCCTCCCAATACATTCATCTCTTGCCCCTTAATTTTACTTTTTAGATATCATCCCTTCCTATTCAACTTACCCTGTGCTCCCTGTCTATATGTGTGTGTGTGTGCGTGCGTGTGTGTGTGTGTGTGTGTGTGTGTGTATAATCCCTCTAACTACTCAAATGCTGAGAAAAGTTTAAAGAATTACAAATATTATCTTTCCATGTAGGAATGTGAACAGTTCAACTTTAGTAAATCCCTTATTTTTTCTCTTTCCTGTTGTATCTTTTTATACTTCACTTGATTCTTGTGTTTGAAAGTCAGATTTTCTACTCAGCTGTGGTCTTTTCATCAAGAATACTTAAAAGTCCTCTATTTCATTGAATGATCATCTTTTCCCCTGAAGTATTATACTCAGTCTTGCTGGGTAGGTGATTCTTTGTTTTAATACTAGTTCCTTTGACTTCTGGAATATCATATTCTAAGCCCTTTGATTCCTTAATGTAGAAGCTGCTAGATCTTGTGTTATCCTGATTATATTTCCATAGTAACAATTGTTTAATTCTAGCTACTTAAAATATTTTTCTCTTTGACCTGAAAACTCTGGAATTTGGCTACAATATTCCTAGGAGTTCCTCTTTTCGGGTCTCTTTCAGGAGGTGATCACTGGATTTTTCAATATTTATTTTTCCCTCTGGTTCTACAATATCAGGGCAATTTTAGGGAAACTAGGTGGTGCAGTAGATAGAGCACCAGTGCAGGAGTCAGGAGGACCTGAGTTCAAATCTCACCTCAGACATTTGAAACTCACTAGCTGTGTGACCTTGGGCAAGTCATTTAACCCCAATTACCTCATCCTGGGTCATCTTCAGTCATTTGGATTTAGAGGGCTGTGGAGAAGTGAGGCTTATGACCTGCACAGCTCTCACTCACTCAAAACAACTGTGCAAGTCTTGTGATTATTTCTCTGATGGCATGGTCTTCTTCAGCAATGAAGGATGAACACATCAAGGAAGTTTTACTTGATAATTTCATGAAAGATGATGTCAAGCATTTTTTTTGATCATGGCTTTCAGGTAGTCCCATAATTTTTGAATTGTCTCTCCTGGATCCATTTTCAAGTTCAGTTGTTTTTCCTATGAGATATTTCACATTATCTTTTATGTTTTCATTATTTTGGTTTTGTTCTGTAATTTCTTGGTTTCTCATAAAGTCATTAGCTTCCATCTGCTCCATTCTACTTTTTAAAGAACTATTTTCTTCAGTGAGCTTTTTAACCTGCTTTTCCATTTGGCTAATTCTGCTTTTTGAAGCATTTTTCTCCTCATTGGCTTTTTGGACTTCTTTTGCCAATAGAGTTAGCCTATTTTTGGGGGGTGGTCTCCTTTAACAAGCTGTTGACCCGCTTTTCATGATTTTCTTGCATCTCTCTCAATTGTCTTCCCAATTTTTCCTCCACCTCTCCTACTTGATTTTCAAAATCCTTTTTGAGCTCTTCCATGGCCTGAAATCATTGCATATTTATTTTGGAGGTTTTGCATGCAGAAGCCTAGACTTTTAGGTCTTCCTCTGATGGTAAACATTGTTCTTCCTCATCTGAAATGATGAAAGAAAATACCTATTCGCCAAGATAGTAGTCTTCTGTAGTCTTATTTTTCCCTTTTTTGGGCATTTTCCCCAGCCAGTTACTTGACTTGGACAAAAGGAGGGTATACTTTGGGGACCTGTAAGCTCTTATTTCCTCCAGGGTGACACAATCAAGGGAGAGGAGCTGACTACTACTCTTCTTGCTCTGGTCTAGGATCTACTGCAAGCTTTTCTGCTCAGGATCTTTTAAGGTGTCTTTGGCATTTGTGGTTTGAGCAATCAAGGAAATACAGCTGCTGCTGGGGATTCTGCCCCCAAGGCTTGTTCCAGTTCTGTTCCTGCCGATGTGGGGAGGCTAATGCTGGGCTTTGCTCCACTCAGGGACTGGAGCAATGGAGCTTTTCTGTGAGAATCTGAGAGTGGTTTCCCTCTCTATAACTGCTTCCACATCCATCATGCCTCACCCCAGGGCAGTCACTTAGGGCTGAGGTCAAGATCAGACACTTGATTTCCCCAGGGACTTCAGGTGGAGGACTCCTAAAATGGATACTGTGCCACACTGGAATATTGCTCTGGGGTCAGACAGCATTCCCTATTCATCCAGGTGAAAAGCACTTTATCACTGACCTTTGAAGCTGCCTTTAACGTTTGTAGGTTGAGTAATATGAAAATCTCAGCTGTTGCCAGGAGTTTCGCCCCTGATGCCTGCTCACACAGTGCAGTCATGGCTGTGCTGTGCTCCAAGGGCTGCACTCTGCTCCGAGTCCAGTGTGATTTCTGTATGCCTTGCAGGTTCTCTTCAACTGGAAATCTCTTTCACTCTGTCATTTTGTGACTTCTGCTGCTCTACAATTTTTTAAGGGTCATTTTTTACATGTATTTTATGGGCTATGGGGGGAGAGATAGAGTAACTTCATCTTTCTATTCCACCATCTTGGCTCCACCTCAGGAATCTTTAAAAGTACTGATAAATGCTGGAGGAGACATGGAAAAATTGAGACACTAATACACTGTTGGCACAATTTTGAACTGGTCCAACCAATCTGGAAAACAACTTGGAACTATGCCCAAACGAATATAAAACTGCATACCCTTTGACCCCAAAATGCCACTAATAGGTCTGTACCCAAAGAGATTTTTTTTAAAGGGAAAAGAACCTATTTGTACAAAAATATTTATAGAAATTTTTTTTGTGGTGACAAAGAATTTGAAAGTGAGGAGAGGCCCATCAAAAGTGAAATGACTGAACAAGTTGTGATGTGTGACTATAAGAAATGATGAGCAGAATGATTTCAGAAAAACCTGGGAAGTCTTACATGCACTGATGAAAAGTGAAGTGAAAACAACCAAGAGAACATTGTACACAGTGACAGCAATATTTTAAGTATGATCAAGTGTGAAAGACTTAGCTACTCTGAATAAGACAATGATCTAAGACAATTCTAAAGGGCCCATGATGGAAAATGCTACCCACATTCACAGAAAGAACTGATAAACTCTAAATAGAGATTTAAATATACTTTTTTCACTTTATTTTTCTTGGGGTTTGTGTATTTTCTTTGCAACATGGCTAATTTGAAAATGTGTTCTGCATGACTTTACATGTATAATCAACATCATACAGTTTGTCTTCTCAAGAGGTAAGAGAGGAACAGAAGGAGAAAGATAATTTGGAATGCAAATTTTAAAAACTGAATGTTAAAATCTTTTAAAAATGTAATAAAAATATTTAATGAAATTAAAGTATATTAAAATTTTAAAAATCCACAAAAAAGAGAAGAATTGAAGTAAAAAATAATTAACTTTAATTGCACCTAGAGGGTAGTAGGTATAATCATCAGGTAAAGTCATTTGCATTTCAACAATAACTGTCAAAACCACAGATATGTACCACAATAAATGAGAGTAGAATTGGTCGTCAGATGAAGAGCAGGAACTCAACCAATAATCTCAAACTTAACCCTAACTCAGCCCTAATTACTTCCCTACCCATTAACACTGACTTTGAATAGAAAGAGAAAATAAGGGTAAGATGAAATGGTCACAAACAGTTTAAAGCAAGAGGAGAGGAGAACTAGAATGGTACAACTCAGAAATGTGAGTGTGAGTTTGTGAGTGTGTCTCTGTGTGTGTGTGTGTGTGTGTTAAAAGAAAGTATAAAATTATGGGAGAGAGGAACTTTAATTGTAATTTTGGTTACTGTTGTCATGACTGGAGAGACTATGAAAGAGAGAAACAGAAATCATAGAATTTCTTGGAGACTAAAGTAGTTAACTGTCAGATGTGAGAAAGATTCAAGAGAGATTTCTTGAGAGAACTGAATTTAGTTGTTAAGCATTGGTGAAGGTATCATGAAGAGAATTCTCCACTGGTTTTACTCAGTCTGGAAAGAGCCAGAGAGAGTTGGGCTGTATTTTCAGAATTCAGGAAAAGTCCTCAGCTGCAGTTAATGGTTAGAGGTGAATCTGGCTATGATCTTATGGGCACTACTTTGATGAAGTATTCAATTACTTTCTGTTGTTTGTTATGGTGTTAATACATTGCATGACTGATAACAGATATTTGTCTAAACCTAAGAAAGAAAGTTTATAGGGGAGAGAACAGAAGTGCCTACCGTGTGCTCGGAGCTCTGTCAAGCATCACAAAATTATTTAATTTGCTCTTCACAACACACTGTGAGATGAGTGCTATTTTTATCCTCATTTTGCAGTTGAGAAAAATAAGAGGCATTAAGTGAATTGCCCATGGTCATACAGCCAGTAAGTATTTGAGGCTGAATTTGAACTCAGGTCCTCCTGATTCCAGGCATAGGGTTCCATCCAATATCCTATAGAGCTGCTTTAAAAAAAGTATTTTTTTCAGTTTATTTAATAAACTGGAGTAGACTTAGAGCTAACTGACTAATTAATGATGCTATGCATCTCAAGTAAATTATGAGGAAGGATCAGAACATACCCTTCTGATTGATAGACTTAGAACCCAGCATGAGAATTAGGAGGGAAATGAATCAATAGTTAAAGAGAAGGAAGATCATTCTAAAAGTATACCTTAAAAGTATGCCACTTATGCCTATCTAATATTTGGGTTCAATTAAAGAGACGAGGTAAATTTCCATAATAACATGAAACTAGGTAGTATCTGGGAAAGGCAAGGGACTTCCACTCTATTTTCCTTTGTAAAACAAAAATAAAATTCTCTGGGAAATTCCCAAATTCCTATTGACTTATGTAAACCTCATCTAGAATTTTAAAACCTAAAGTCAAAGAATCTTATAAAGTAGCCATTTTGTGTTGGTTTTCCCATTTTAGTTCTTGTAAGTTGCATCAATTTTCAGCATTTGAATTTTTAAAAAGAATATAACAATCGGGGGAGGAGCCAAGATGGTGGAGTAGAAAGACTCACATATGCTAGCTCTGAATTCACACCCCATAAATTTCCTGTAAAAAGAACTCCCCACAAATTCTGGATCACTGCAAGGTGCACAGAAACACAGTGGAAGAGATTTCTGTTCCAGAGAGCCATACCCAGGGGTCCATCACACCCCAGAAAGCAGAGCCCACCCTTGAGCTGCCCTGGCCACGTGGCCCCAGAGGAGCAGATCTGAGTAGGCTTCAGGGATGGACTCTCCAGTGGCCGGGAAGGTCCCTCCACCCACAGACGCTACAGGTCAGTGAGAGAGACATCTGGGCTGGCCGAGAGGGGAGCAAGGTGTCGCTGTGACTTGGGCCCCCTGGGGAGGCAGCTGCAGAGGCAGGGGCAGGGGCAGCGGCAGAGGCAGCAGTGGCCGGGACTCCCCGAGCAGACGGGAGCTCCATTACCGAAGGTCTCTGCATAAACCCCCTGAGGGAGCTGAGCCTAGGAGAGAGCCCTGCCCCCATCCGCTCCATTACTGAAGGTCTCTGCATAAAGCCCCTGAGGGAACTGAGCCTGGGAGGCGGCCCTGCCCCCACCCAAGCACCAGAACTTAAGCTCACATTGAATAGCTGCTGCTCCTGCCACAGATAGCCCTGAGACTGGGAAGCAGCATTTGAATCTCAGACCCCAAGCACTAGCTGGGCAGATCTAGGCAGGGGTGGAGAGGAATCTCAGAAGTCAAGTAACTGGCTGGGAACATGCCCAGAAAAAGGAAGCAAAATAAGACCATACAGAGCTACTTTATTGGAGAAGAGATGTTCCTTCCTCCTTTCATTTCTGATGACAAAGTACTATGCTTGCCATCAGGGAAAGACATGGAGGTTGCCCGGGGCCTCTGTATCCCAGACATCCAAGGTGGATGTCCGGTGGGCTCAGGCCATGGAAGAGCTCAAACAAGATTTTGAAAATCAAGTTAGACGGTGGAGGAAAAACTGGGAAGAGAAATGAGAGAGATGCAAGAAAAGCATGAAAAACGGGTCAATACCTTGCTAAAGGAGACCCAAAAAATGCTGAAGAAATAACACTTTGAAAAATAGGCTCACTCAATTGGCAAAAGAGGTTCAAAAAGCCAAAGAGGAGAAGAAAGCTTTCAAAAGCAGAATTAGCCAAATGGAAAAAGAGGTTCAACCTCACTGAAGAAAATAGTTCTCTCTAAATTAAAATGGAACAGAAGGAGGCTAATGACTTTCTGAGAAACCAAGAAATCACAAAACAAAACCCAAAGAATGAAAAAAATGGAAGAGAATGTGAAATATCTCATTGGAAAAACAACTGACCTGGAAAATAGATCCAGGGGAGACAATTTAAAAATTATGGGTCTACCTGAAAGCAATGATCAAAAAAAGAGCCTAGACATCATCTTTCATGAAATGACCAAGGAAAGCTGCCCTGAGATTCTAGAACCAGAGGGCAAAATAAGTATTGAAGGAATCCATCGATCACCACCTGAAAGAGAACCAAAAAGAGAAACTCCTAGGAACAATGTGACCAAATTCCAGAGTTCCCAGGTCAAGGAGAAAATATTGCAAGCAGCTAGAAAGAAACAATTCCAGTATTGTGGAAATACAATCAGGATAACACAAGATCTAGCAGCTTCTACATTAAGGGATCAAAGGGTGTGGAATAGGATATTCCAGAAGTCAAAGGAACTAGGACTAAAACCAAGAATCATCAACCCAGCAAAACTGAGTATAATACTTCAGGGGAAAATATGGTCTTTCAATGAAATAGAGGACTTTCAAGCATTCTTGATGAAAAGACCAGAGCTGAAAAGAAAATATGACTTTCAAATATAAGAATGAGAAGAAGCATGAAAAAGTAAACAGCAAAGAGAAGTCATAAGGTACTTACCAAAGGTGAACTGTTTACATTCCTACATGGAAAGACAATATTTGTAACTCTGAAAACTTTTCAGTATCTGGGTAGTTGGTGGGACCACACACAGATGTACACACACACACACGCACGCACACACAGAGACAGAGAGCACAGAGTGAGTTGAATAGGATGGGACCATATCTTAAAAGAAATTAAGGTAAATGGTGAGAGAGAAAGGTAGTGGGAGGAGAGAGGGTGAAATGGAATGGGGTAAATTATATCTCATTCAAGAGGCAAGCAGGAGACTTTTTAGTGCAGGGAAAAAGAGGAGAGCTGAGAAAAAAACATGAAGTTTACCCTCACCACATTTGACTAAAGGAAGGAATAAAATGCACACTCATTTTGGTATGAAAACCTATTTTACAGTACAGAAAAATGGGGAAGAAGCAGATAAGCAGGGAGGGAGCAATGATGGAAGGGAGGGCAATGGAAGAAAGGAGCAATTTGAAGTCAGTACTCTTGGGGAGGGACAGGATCAAAAGACAGAATAGAAACAATAGGGAGCAGGATAGGATGGAGGGAAATACAGTTAGTCTTACACAACATGACTCTTATTGAAGTCATTTGCAAAACTACACAGATATGGCCTATATTGAATTGCCTGCCTTCCCAAAGGGAATGGATGGGGAAGGCGGGATGGGGAGAATTTGCAACTCAAAGTTTTAGGAACAACTGTTTAGTATTGTTGTCGCTACTAGGAAAGAAGACATACAGTTAATGGGGAATAGAAAGTCATCTGGCCCTACAGGACAAAAGAGAAGATGGGGACAAGCGAAGGGAGGGATGATAGAAGAGAGGGCAGATTGGTGATAGGGGAAAGTAGAATGCTTGGTGTTTTGGGGTCAGGGGAGGGGACAAATGGGGAGAAAATTTGGAACCCAAAATTTTGTGAAAATGAATGTAAAAAGTTAAATAAATAAATAAATTTAAAAAAAAGAATATAACAATCTTGATTTATGTAAAATGAGTGCTGTTTTCTTCAGATCTATATTTAATCTCCTTTATCTCTAATTTGCAATTAATAAATTTGAAATCTTTTATTTTTAGTTACCAAAAGCCTTAAAAGCTATTTGGAGTCTGAGGTTTATGTCTCCTAACCTACCTAGAGAAAATCTTTGAGGGACAATATTGCTAGTTGTAATCCCATCTAACTAGAAAACATCACATAGGTAATTAGGTTTAAGATAATTCACCTCAGGCAACCTTTAGATAGTAATAGCATGATTTTAGAAACCAAATTAATAACGCATGTGTGGAAATGCTTTACACCTACAAGATGTGTATCATGTATCCATAAAAGACAATAGGAAATTTTATTAAGGGAGAAATGTATAGAAAACTACTGCAAATACATAAATAAAGCAAATTAACTATTTTAATATGCTTAGCATTAAAATGTGTGGTACCAAGTGATTTAGGCAACTTTGTTTCAAACAAGCTTTTTGTTATCTACCAAAGAGCTAGCAGTCATCCTACTTTAGTTAGTGTGGCAATGAGGATCAATAGAAGTTCAGTGTATAGGCATTGCACAAAGCTAGACAGAAAGGCAGGGGAAAGGGGGGCATGTTTGGGGATGGACACTGGTGGAGGGTGGAGGAGTGGAGAATGAGGCTTTCCTGGATTCCATTTTCTCAACACAGATGACTGTCCTGATTGGGAGATTCAGTTTCTAAAATGGGACGTAGGTGAAGGAACGGAGGTTATGACAAGACAACTTGCTTCATTATTATCAGTTATTTCCAACATCCCTTGAATTTGTTCCAAAAGAAAGCAAATGGACAGTAAATTACTGGCATGGGCTTGCAAATATTTGCCATACCTGATCACTCCATTACATATCCTTCTAAATGAATGCAATACACATTTGCCCCCTATGTACTTAGTTGGGTTGTATGGATTCCTACTAGGAGGATAGGGGTGAAGGAGCCAGGGCTAGGTGAAAAGACCCAGGGCAAAATTATCCAAACAACCAAGAAACAGCACTGAATCTTGGCAAAATTGCCAGGGGCTGGAGGGGTTGGAATAATGTGTATCAACACAATTGATTACTCACAGTTTACTAATTCTGAGATATGGATCATGAAGATGTGACTCAGAATGAAGGCCATGCTGCACCCTCCCAGGATCCTCATTGTGAGAAGGCCCAATACTAAAGTTTGCATGATGGTATGTACTGCAAGTCTGTGCTATTGCCCCCTTGAACTGTTTCTGCTTCTGCCTCTCCTGCAACTTATTCTTTATTTCCTTTGTCCCAGAGTCTCAGAGCAAGACAGCAAAACAGTGGTATGCAAGAGGGAAGGAGAAAAGAGGTTGCCAGCTAGGTCCCCTAACCCCTGCTGGGTAAATGGATAAGAGTGGGATGGAATCCATCCTGGAAAAAGGATATTTTCCAGGAAACATTTCAGTTTGTGGGGGTGAGGAGGCATGGGAAATTGAGTCTAGTAAACAGAGCCCTGGTATCTTTCCTACTCTAGAAACTAGGTAAAAACAGTCTGTTGGATGGGGTGCTTGGATACATGTGCTTGGGTCCTAATTCCTAAATCCCATTTCTCTTTAAAAATCACATTTCTTGGATGGCAGAGTAGAAAGACACAGATACAGAGGCTCTCCCCACACAGCCCATAAAGTCTGTAGAGAGGGACTCTCAAAAAATTCTGGAGCAGCAGAAGTAGAGAACAACAGAGTGGAGGAGATTTCCAGGCCAGGGTGACCTGAAAGGCCCATGAGAAACGTCCACTGCAGTGGACGTGGAGGGGAGCCCAGCTCAGCCTTGACCATGTGGCACAGGTCATGAACAGCCCTCAGGGGCGGAATCTCCAGTTGCAGAATTACCAGTCCCAGAATCCCCAGTCCCTGTAGCAGCGATTCCCAGATCCCTCAAACCACAGGTGCCAAAGGTCAGTGACTGGGATTTTTCAGCTGGTTGGGAAGGGAGAAGGGCCTTCCCATAGCTCCGGTAGCAGGCCACATTACAGGCGCAGCAGATAATCCATTGTTGGAGTGTAAAAACTCTGGGGGCACTGAGGAGCTGATTCTTGCCTCTGCCCTGTGTGGAGGCCCTGGGGGAGCGGGTCTTTGTCTCACACTGAATGGAGGCCCTCCCCATCCAGCTTATCTGAAAATCAGCCCCCAGTGCTGACTTGGCAGAAACGGATGTCAGGTGGCTGTGGAGAGGAAACTCTGCTAAGATTCTGGCTACAAAAATTCCTCTCTGCGCCCAGACCAATACACACTTGATTGTGCCACCTTGGAAGAACTGAGATCTTACAGATTCCCAGAATATACCCTACTCTTGACAAAGGACCAAAAAGTCAAATAACTACTTGGGAAAAATGCCCAAAAAGGGAAAAAAAATAAGACTATAGAAGGTTACCTTCTCAGTGAACAGATATCTTCTCCCATCCTTTCAGAAGAGGAAGAACAATGCTTACCATCAGGGAAAGACATAGAAGTCAAGGCTTCTGTATCCTAAACATTCCAAATAAATATTCAATGGGCTCAGGCCATGAAAGAGGTCAAAAAGGATTTTGAAAATCAAGTCAAAGAGATGGAGGAAAAACTGGGAAGAGAAATGAGAGAGATGCAAGAAAAGTCTGAAAAGCAGGTCAACACCTTGCTAAAGGAGACCCAAAAACATGCTGAAGAAAATAACACCTTGAAAAATAGGCTAACTCAATTGGCACAAGGCCAATGAGGAGAAAAATGCTTTCAAAAGCAGAATTAGCAAAATGGAAAAAGAGGTTCAAAAACTCACTGAAGAAAATCGTTCTCTCAAAATTAGAATGGAGCAGATGGAGGACTTTCTGAGAAACCAAGAAATCACAAAACAAAACCAAAAGAATGAAAACATGGAAGAGAATGTGAAATATCTCATGGGAAAAACAACTGACCTGGAAAATAGATCCAGGAGAGATAATTTAAAAATTATGGGACTATCTGAAAGCCATGACCAAAAAAAAAAAGCCTAGACATCATCTTTTATGAAATTATCAAGGAAAACTGCCCTGAGATTCTAGAACCAGAGGGCAAAATAAATATTGAAAGAATCCACCGATCACCACCTGAAAGAGATCCAATAAAAGAAACTCCTAGAAACATTGTGGCCAAATTCCAGAGTTTCCCGGTCAAGGAGAAAATATTGCAAGCAGCTAGAAAGAAAAAATTCCAGTATTGTGGAAATACAATCAGGATAACACTAGATCTAGCAGCTTCTACATTAAGGGATCAAAGGGTGTGGAATAGGATATTCCAGAAGTCAAAGGAACTAAGACTAAAACCAAGAATCATCAACCCAGCAAAACTGAGTATAATATCAGGGGAAAATATTGTCTTTCAATGAAATAGAGGACTTTCAAGCATTCTTGATGAAAACACCAGAGCTGAAAAGAAAATTTGACCTTCAAACACAAGAATAAGAAGAAGCATGAAAAAGTAAACAGCAAAGAGAAGTCATAAGGGACTTACCAAAGGTGAACTGTTTACATTCCTACATGGAAAGACAGTATTTGTAACTCTTAAAACTTTTCAGTATCTGGGTAATGGGTGGGACTCCACACACACATGCACACACACATGCACACACACACATGTACATGCGTGCACACACACACACATACACACATGCACGCACACACAGAGACAGAGAGCACAGAGTGAATTGAATAGGATGGGATCATATCTTAAAAAGAAATTAAGGTAAATGGTGAGAGAGAAATGTAGTGGGAGGAGAGAGGGTGAAATGGAATGGGGAAAATTATCTCTCATTCAAGAGGCAAGCAGGAGACTTTTTAGTGGAGGGAAAAAGGGGAGAGCTGAGGAAAAAAATGAAGTTTACTCTCATCACATTCGACTAAAGGAAGAAATAAAATGCACACTTATTTTGGTATGAAAACCTATCTTACAATACAGGAAAGTGGGAGAGAAGGAGATAAGCAGGGTTGGGGGGATGATGGAAGGGAGGGCAATGGGAGGAGGGAGAAATTTGAAGTCAATACTCGGGGAGGGACAGGATCAAAAGACAGAATAGAAACAATGGGGAGCAGGATAGGATGGAGGGAAATATAGTTAGTTTTACACAACACAACTATTATCAAAGTCATTTGCAAAACCACACTGATATGGCCTATATTGAATTGCCTGCCTTCCCAAAGGGAATAGGTGGAGAAGGAGGAATAGGGGAATTTGCAACTCAAATTTTTAGGAACAACTGTTGAGTATTGTTCTTGCTACTAGGAAATAAGAAATACAGTTAATGGGGAATAGAAAGTCATCTGGCCCTACAGGACAAAAGAGAAGATGGGGACACGTGAAGGGAGGGATGATAGAAGAGAGGGCAGATTGGTGATAGGGGAAATTAGAATGCTTGGTGTATTGGGGTGGGGAGAGGGGATAAATGGGGAGAAAATTTGGAACCCAAAATTTTGTGAAAATGAATGTAAAAAGTTACATACATAAATTTATATTAAAAAAAGATATAATTGAATGGAGAATCCATTTTTAATTCTGATTGCAGTTCTGTTATTCTAGTATTTTCATTCATTTAACCAATATACATTGACATGTAAGTGCAGGTGTATGCACTGATGAAGATACCCAAATGAATCTTAATCTTCTGTCTCTTCCCTCACTTAGCTTACCACATAATAAATGAAGAAAATTGTATGAGCAAATAATAATGATAATAAGTAGTATATGATAATCACATGGGTGGTATAAACATGATGGTACAGAAGTCCATAGGAAGGAGAAAATATTTCTCAATGTGTGATGAGGGCTTAATGAGGACCTTAAAGGATTTTCTTGAATTTTGAAAGGCAGAAATAGGGAAGTGATGCCCTTCTAGATGTAGTATAAAGGTGATGCAGTCTTCAGAAACATCAAGTAGTGGAATTTAGATGCAGTGGAGACATAAATACAGCAGAGTAGTAATGGATGCTAGCTTGAGTCTATGATCCCAGGAAAATCAGGAACCTGGGTTGGAGTGCCCCTGATGTCTTGGGTTGAAGAAAAGTCTGTGAGGAAGAAAAGAAGTATCATCAGTGCAGAGAGAGATGATAACAAATGTAATTCATTTAAAAATTTTTTCCAAAGCTGTTTGTGAACCTCAGAGTTACTTATATCTATCTACTTCCTCCCCTTCTGAATACATTAAGATGTTCTATTTGATATAAATACCTGTATGCTGTTTAATACTATCATATTACACATCTCATTAATTTTTCACGGGTTTAAGGACAGGAGTAGTAGAGCTGTTATTTAATAGTTAAAAGGGGGAAAAGTGAAAATTAGGCCCAAATGTCACCTGCATTAGCTAAATAATTGCACGATTTTTTTCCGGTGTGGTTGTGGTTGTTGTTCCCTGAATTCCCAAGAAGGTGGCTTCATTCCCAATTCTTTTAGCATGTTCTAATACAGCCTAATTGTCCATTGATTGAATTGTTGAGATCACAGAACAAAAAGAGCCGTGGCTGGGAGAGAAGGATCCTTTATTTTTTAAAGTTTTAGAAAGAAACAAAAAGTGACCTCTAGGGCCTTAGATATTTTGGGTTTGAGGCAAAATGAAAGGATATCTGGAAAATAATAGACAAAGACAGTAAGAGTATTGAGGAACAAAATCTCTGCCCTGGCCAGCTGTTTTTTGTTTTTTTTTCGCAGCAAGTTCTGGCAACAAGGGATGCACACTCTAGAAGACTAGTTGAATGAGGGCAGAGCTATGATAGCCAGCCACTCTGAAGGCCCCAGTCTATTAACAAGGTTGAAAGGGGAACAGGATCTATGTGAAGAAAAATATGTTATAGCTTCTCCTTTTATGGTAGTAAAGAATTAGAAACTGAACGTATGGCCATCATTTGGAGAATGGATGAAGAAATATTGATATCTGAAAGGAAGAGAATCTCATTTTGTTATAAGAAATTATGAAATAGATGGTTTCAGAGAAACCTGGGAAGACTTGTATGAATATAGAAGGAAATGAGCAGAAGCAGCAAAACAATTTATACTATAATATTGTAAAAATGAATCATTTTGAAAGATTTCAGAACTTTGATGGTAAAATAATCAATCATGATTCTAAAGAATTGATGAGGAAAAATATTTTGTTGGAATAAATATATTTTTCATGAGAATTTTCTTTAATGTGTGGGTGATGGAGCCCACAATCCTGAGGCAAACATTGGAGCAAGAATGTGGGCAGAGCTTAGGATGGCCTGCACAGAAGCAGAAATGTGACATCACCACATCCATGATGGATTTGGTGGTATCCAGGTCAGAGAATTTTCTGTCTCCAGGGTGGCTCTCCACTCTCCCTAGTGATTTAATAGACTCAATTACCATTAGTCCTGAGTATAGTATCTCAACTCTGTGATGAATATTCTGATTTTCACTGGAAGATCAGAAATACTTTGGAGGGAATTGATGATAATTTTCTTTAACCAGTCATGTAGATAAGCAAGAGATGTGGTGAGCACATACCAAGAGATTGGCAATTTAGACTGAATCAAGAGTGCCTGGACAGATAAGCTCTTTGTGATATAGATATGAACCACTAGAATCCAGGAATGGAAGATTCATTACTGTATACATGTCATGAACCTTTATGCGGATTCTATGCAGAAGGTTACAAAAAATTATACCTTTTCTAAAATAGTACTTTCTCATTTACAAGTGAGATGTGGATTTAGAGGATGAAGTATTCCCCTTACCAAATCTACATATTTATTACAAATCCAAAACTCCTATTTTGTATGGTGATTCCTGTATTAATTTCAGGCACATACCAACCAATCAATCTGTAATTCAGTAAGCACTTTTTAAGCTCCTATTATGTACCAGTCACCACTTGATATACCTATCCCTATTAACTGTCATTCGATATCTAGTTTCCCTTTTGTGCCTACTCTCCTGGAGAAAGTTTTTATCACTGCCTCTACTCAATACTTCATTAGCTCATACCATTAATCAAGAAATGGATGTTTGTTGAGCAACTGCTATGTGGGAGACACTATGCTGGACGTTGGGGTATACAAAAACTGAAATGAAATAGGTTCTTGCTTCTTAGAGTTTACATTATATCATGAGAGACCTGTAAGTGTATGCAAAATAAATACAAAGTAATTTGGAAAGGATCAGACAAGTGAGAAATGCCACAATAGCTGAGAACAGAGGTTTTCCTATTGCTGGTGTGGCTTTAACCGAGTTCTGAAAGAAACTAGGGATTTTAAGAGAAAGGAAAAAAAAGAAAGAGGCTATTCTGGCCATAGAGGGCAGCCTGTACAAAGTCATAGAGATAGGAAAGGAACTGTCATGTGTCTAACAACAAGGACTTACTAGATTTTGGAGTAGGTGAAAGCAAATAACACAATAAGTCCGAGATACTTAGTTTGGGGGCAAGTTATAAAGGACTTTACTTGGTATATTTTATCAAAGCAGTAATTGGAAACCTTTGGAATTTAATAAGTGGATGATTTTGGCAACTGTATGGAGGACGGATTGGAAAGGGGGAGACAGGTTGGAAACACCTATTGCTTTTGCAGTAGTCCAAACAAAAGTTAGAGTCAGGACTAGGGTTTGAGTGTAGAGAGATGGACATGTTATGGAGGTAGATCTTTGAGATTTGATAAATAATTGGATCTGTAGGGCAAGGGATACTAAGGAGTCAAGTATGACAGTGAGGTTGCCAACCTTCATGACTAGAAGAGTGTTGGAATAGGTCAGTGGCTTTTGAAAGATGAGTGCAGTTTTGGGCATGATGATAGAGAAGCAGCACAGAGCAGAGAGGTATTTAGCCTGTGGCCTGTACAACTTTTTTTTTCTTTTCCTTTCCCCTTTTTTATAACATTGATTCATTTTTATAGAATGAAGCAAACATTTCCATAACACAGTACAATAAAAAAAGACGATTGAACACAAAACTGCAAATCTACTATGCGCAACCTGCTATTACTTTCAAATGCACAACAAAATTATCTCGTAAATTATTTTTTCCTCAATCCTCCCCTGTGCCCTCACCCTAGAGATTACTATGATTAGACACAAATAGGTATATGTATATAAATGAATATGTATATACATATATAAGAATCTCTATGTATGTATGTATATGTGTATACACTATATATAAATAAAACTTGTGTATATATACATATGCTTAAGCACATTCACATATATACTTATACAGATATACATACATACATGCCCACATATATTTCTATTTGACAGTTCTTTCTAGGAATGCAGGTAGTGTCTTTCTTCATGTGACTTATACTCATAATAACTTGCTCAAGTCAACACTGCTGATGTTACTATGTAAAATGTTCTCTTGTTTCTGCTCATTTTTCTCTTCATGATTTTGTGCAAGATTTTTCATGTTTTTCTAAGATTGTTGAATGCAATACTTTTTTATAAATAGTTTTTTCCAGTTATATGTAAAAATAGTTTTCACCATTAGTTTTTATAAGATTTTGAGTTCCAAATATTTTTTCCACCCCTTCCAAAGATGTAAAAAAATCTGATATAGATTATATGTGTGCATTCATGTAAACATGTTTTCACATTTGCCATGCTGGGAAAGAAGAAAACAGAATGAAAGGGAAAACCCCAAAACAAAAATAAAAATAGTCTTATTCTATCTGCCCTCAAATCCCATAGTTCTTTCTCTGGATGTAGATAGTGTTTTCCATTATAAGTCTTTTTGAATTTTCTTGGATCTCTGTATTGCTGAGAAGAGCTAAGTCAATCATAGTTGATCATTACACAAAGTTGCTACTGCTATGTCCAATGTTCTCTTGGTTCTGCTTACTACACTCAGCATCAGGTCATATAACTCCAGATTTTTCTGAAATGCAGCTGCTCATCATTCCTTGTAGCACAGTAGTGTTCCATTATATTCATAAACCACAACTTGTTCAGCCATTATCCAGTTGATGGATTCCAATTAGTTTCCAATTCTTTGCCACCACAAAATTATCTGCTAGCAATATTTTTGTACATGTAGGTCTTTTTGCCTTTTTTATGATCCCTTTGAGATACAAGACCTAGTATTAGTATTGTTGTATACAGTTTTATAGCCTTTTGGGCACAATTCCAAATTGCTCTCCAGAATGGAGTTTGCAACTCCACCAACAATGCATTAATGTTTCAATTTTCCCACATCTTCAACATGTGGTGATGTCACAAAGTTGTTTCAATTTTCATTTCTCTAATCAATAAAGATTTAGAGGACTTTTTTTCATATGACTATAGATAGCTTTAATTTCTTCCTTTGAAAACTGCCTGTCACATCTTTTGAAAACTTATCAATGGGGAATGATTTGTATTCTTATAAATTTGACTCAGTTCTCTCTATATTTGAGAAATGAGATCTTTTTCAGAAACACTAGCAGTAAAAAGTTTCCCACCTTTCTTTCTAATTTTTTTGCATTAGTTTTGTTTGTGCAAAAACTTTTAATTTTAATGCAATCAAAATTATCCATTTTACATTTCATAATGTTCTCAATCTCTTGTTTAGTCACAAGTTCTTTCCTTCTCAATAGATTTAGCAGGTAAACTATTCCTTACTCTCCTAATTTCCTTATTTGCTTTTATTTGAACTTTATGTCTAAATCATGTACTCATTTTGTTGGTCAAATTCCTGCCACATGGTTTTCCAGTTTTCCTAGCAGATTTTTGTCAGAGAGTTTATATCCCAGAGTCAAACTGTGGGTTTAGTAAACAGTAGATTATTGTCATTTAGTCCTTTGTCTTGTGTAGCTATTCCATTTCTCTGATTTATCACTCTATTTTTTAGCTAAAACCAAGTAGTTTAGATGATTGCTGCTTTATAATATGGCTTTAGCTCTGGTATGGCTAGGTCACCTTCCCTTGCAGTTTTTTTTTCATTAATTTCCTTTATATTCTTGATTTTTTGTTCTTCCAAATGAATTTGGTTATTATTTTTTATAATTTTATAAAATAATTTTTGGTAGTTGGATTGATATGACACTGAATAAATGAATTAATTTAGGTGGCAATGTTATTTTTATGATATTAGCTTGTCCTACTCATGATAGTTTTCAGTTGTTTAAATCTTACTTTGTGTGAAAAGTGTTTTGTAATTGTGTTCACAATATTTTATATTGCCTAGTTATTTGAAGTGAAATATCTCTTTTTATCTCTTGCTGCTGAATTTTCTTGATAATACATAGAAATGATGATGATTTATGTGTTTATTTGATGTCCTGCAACTTTGGAAAAGTTGTTAATTATTTCAAGTATTTTTTTTTAATAGATCCTCCAGGATTCTCTTAAGTCTACTATCATATTATCAGCAAAGAATAATACTTTAGTTTCCTCATTGTCCGCTCTAATTACTTCGCTTTCTTTTTCTTCTTTTATTGCTGAAGCTAACATTTCTATTACAATACTGAATAATTGTGGTGATAATGGATATTTCACCACTTATCTTATTAGGAAGCTGTCTAGCTTGTCCCTATTACAGATAATGCTTGCTGATGGTTTTAGATAAATACTACTTACCATTTTAAGGAAAGCTCCATTTATTCCTTTCTCTTCTGTGTTTTTAATAGAAATAAAGGTTCCATTTAGTCAAAAGCTTTCTCTGCATCTGTTGAGATAATCATATGATTTCAGTTGGTTTTGTTATTGATATGGTCAATTTTGCTTATGTTTTCCTAATATTGAACCAGCTCTGTATTCCTGGTATAAACCTGGTATAAGTCCCACCTGGTCATAGGTTATAATTGTCCTGGTGTAAATTACTGTAATCTCTTTGCTAATTGCTTATTATTTTTTTTGCATCAATATTCATTAGGGAAATTGGTGTACAATTTTCTTTCTCTCTTTTGATTGTTCCTGGTTTAGGTATCAGCATTGTATATGTGTCATAAAACAAATTTAGTAGGACTCCTTTGCACTTTTTCCAAATACTTTATCAAGAATTTTAATTAATTATTCTTTAAATATTTGCTATAATTCATCTGTAAATCCATCTGACCCTGGAGATATTTCCTTAGGGAGTTTATTGATGACTTGTTCAATTTCTTTTTCTAAAATGGGGCAATTTATTTTATTTCCTTTTCTGTTAATCTGCGCAGTTCACATTTTTTGCTAATACTCATCCATTGCACTTAGATTGTCAGACCTAAGGGCACGCAGTTGGCAAACAAGCCCCTAATTATTATTTTAATTTCCTCTTCATTGCTGGGGAATTCACCCTTCTCATTTATGATACTAGCAATTTGGTTTTCTGTTTTCTTTTAATTACTCAAATTATCCTTAAGTTTATCTATTTTCTTGTTGCTGATTTATTTATTTATTTTTTGGCAAAAGAAACTCTTAGTTTTATTTAGTAGTTCAGTAGTTTTCTTTTATTTTTATTAATCTCTCCTTTGATTTTCAGAATTTCTAACTTGGTGTTTAATTGAGGACTTTTAATTTGTTCTCTCGCTAACTTTTTTAGTTCTATGCCCAATTCATTGATCTCTTCTTTCTGTATTTTCTTTATGTAAGTATTTAGAGATATAAATCTTCCCTGAAGTACTGCATTGGCTGCATCTCATAAATTTTGGTATGTTGTCTCATTATTGTCATTCTTTCTTTGATAAGATTATTGATTGTTTCTATGATTTGTTAGTTGACCCACTCATTCTTTAGGATTATATTATTTAGTTTCAAATTAATTTTTAATCTGTCTCTCTATGATCCCTTATTACATGCAATTTTTATTTCATCTGAAAAGGCTGTGTTTAATATTTCTGCCTAGGATTGAGCTTTTTGTGCCCTAATAAATGATCAGTTTTTATGTAGGTGCCATGTACTACCAAGAAAAATGTGTATTCCCTTTCTATCCCCATTCAGTTTTCTCCATAGGTCTCTGAGAGCTAACTTTTTAAAAATTGTCTTCACCTCCTGAATGTCTTTCTTGTTGATTTTGTGGTTAGATTTATCTAGTTCTGAAACTGTGAAGCTGAGGAACTCCATGAGTATGTAGTTTTGCTGTGTATTTCTTCCTGTAACTCATTTAACTTCTCCATGAATCTGAATTACTATACAACTTGGTGCTTATATATTTAATACTAATATGTAAGGTTCAGACAATGCTTACTCCCTTCTTTCCCTCTGCTATAATCTTTCATCCTTCTTCATGTGATATGTTACTACATTCTGCTTCTTCCTTTACTTTTCTCCCAGTACAATACTTTTTCTTAACTTTTAATTAATTTTCTTTTATCATTAAATCAAAGTCAACTTATACCCACACTATTTAAAGTATATTCCTTCTAACTGTCCTAATAGTTACAGTTCTTAACAGTTGCAAGTATCATTTTACTATGTAGAGATGTAAACAGTAAATTTAACCTTGTTGACTAATGTGTTTTGTTTTGTTTTCCTTTCTGATTTACCTTTTTATGCTTCTCTTGTGTCTTGCATTTGAAGATCAATCTTTTTTCTTCAGCTCTGATGTATCAGGAAAGTCTGAAAGTCTGCTGTTTCATTGAATATCTATCCCTTCCCCAGAAATATTATGCTCAGTTTTGCTGGGTAGTTGAATCTTGATTATAATCCAAGTTCTCATTTGCCTTGTGGAAAATCATATTCCAAGCCCTATGATACTTAAATGTAGGCTCTGATATCCTGTGTAATTCTGATTGTTGTTCCTTGATATTTTAAATGGTTTCTTTCTATTTGCAGCATTTTCTCCATGACTTGAGAGCTCTGGAATTGTGCTACAGTATTCCTGGGAGTTTTCAGTTTGGGATATTTTTTGGATGGATTCTTTCAGTGACTATTTTCTCTCTGGTTCTGGGATGTCAAGCTAATTTTCCTTAATAATTGCTTGAAAGATGATATCCAGGCTCTTCGTTTAATCATGGCTTTCAAGTAGTTCAATAACTCTCAAGTAGTTCAATAACTCTTAAAATATCTCTCCTGGATCTGTTTTCCAGGTCACTTGTTTTTCCAATGAGATATTTTACATTTTCTTCTATTTTTTTCATCCTTTTGATTTTGTTTGACTGATTCTTGGTGTCTCATAGAGTCCTTAGCTTGTACTTACTCAATCCTAATTTTAAGGAATTATTTCCTTCAGTGAACTTTTATAGTGCCTTTTCCATTTGGCCAATTCTACTATAAAAAAATAGAAATGCATACTATTGCTTTAAAAAAAGTTTATTGGTTTATTTGAAATTTTTTCTTCAGCTACATGTAAAAATAGTGACATTTGTTTTTAAGGCTCTGGTTTACAAATTCTCCTCCATCTTCCCTCCCCACCTACATCCCCACAATGAGAAAAGGCAAACAGTTTGATATATGCTATGCATGTGTAGTGATGCAAATTATATCCATAATAGTTATGTTGTGAAAGATAAGAAAGACAAAAATAGTTCTCAAGAAAAATGAAGTTAAAAAGGAAGCATCAAACTGTATTTAGACACCATCAGTTCTTTCTCTGGGGATGGAAAGTCATTTTCATTTTAAGTCCTTCAGAGTTGTCTTGGATCATTGTACTGCTGAAAATACTTAAATTATTCAGAACTGCTTATTTTACAATGTTGCTATTACTTTCTACATAGTACATTTTACTTTGCTTCAGTCCATGTAAGTCTTTCGATGTTTATCTGTCAGCATCCTGCTCATCATTTCTTACAGTAAAATAGTACTATTCCATCACATTCACATACTACAACTTATTCAGTCATTCTTCAGCTGATGAGCATCCTCTCAATTTCCAATTCTTTGACCCCAGAAAAAGAGCTTCTATTAATATTTTTGTACACACATTTCCTTTTCTCTTTTTTAAAAATCTCTTTTGGGATATGGACCTAGTAGTGGTCTTGCTAGGTAATATGTTTTGCATGGTTTTATAGCCCTTTGGTCATAATTCCAAATTATTCTCCAGAATAGTTGAATCAATTCACGATTCCAATAACAATGTATTAGTATTCCAATTTTCCCACATTTTCTCCAACATTTATTATTTTCCTTTTCAGTCATATTATACAATCTGATAAGGGTAAGGTGATACCTCAGAGTTGTTTTAATTTGCATTTCTCTAATCAATAGTGATGTAGACCACTTCTTTCATATGGCTTCACATAGCTTTAATTTTTTTCTTCTGAAAACATCTCATCATATCATTTGGCCATTTATCAAATGTGAGTTGGAGTCTCCCCCGCCTATGGCTATCAACAGCTTTACTTCATCTGAAAACTGTTTATATTTTTTATCATATTTCATTTGGAGAATGGAACACAATTTTATAAATTTGAATCAATTCTCTATATGTTAGAGAAATGAGGCTTTTATCAAAGAAACCTGATTCAAAATTTTTCAGTTACTATGGCTAACTGTATTTCCCTCCATTTTATCACTCCCCTACTTCTTCTATTATCATTTCACCCTGTCTCCTCTCAAAAGTGTTTTACTTCTGAATACCCCCTCCCCCAATCTACCCTCCCTTCTATCACCATCCCCCATTCCCTCTTATCCCCCTCCCCTCCTACTTTCTTGTAGGGTAACATAGATTTCCATATCCAACTAAGTGTGTATATTACTCTCTCTTTGAGTCAATTGTGATGACAGTAAAGTTCACTCACTCTCCCTTGCCTCCACCCTCTTCCCCTCTAGTGTAGAAGCTTTTTCTTGTATCTTTTATGTAAGATAATTTACACCCTTCTACTTCCATTCTCTTTCTCCCAGTATACTCATTTCCCCCCTTAATTTTACTTTTTTAGATAGTCATCCCTTCATCTGCAACTCACACCTGTACCCACTCCTAAAAACCTTATTAATGAAAATAGTCCTATGAGTTACAAATATCATCTTACCATGTAGGAAAAGCAAGTTAACCTTATCAAGTAGCTTATGATTTCCCTTTTCTCTTTACCTTTTTATGCTTCTCTTGAGTCATATATGAAAATCAAATTTTCTATTCAACCCTAGTCTTTTCATCAAGAATACCTGAAAATCCTGTTTCAATGAATGCCACATTTTCCCCCTATAAACTTAAACCACTTTTTTGGGAAAAATTAGAGCTTTTTAATAGTTTATATATGAGGCAGAAACTCATTATCTGACATAAAAACATTAGTCGATGTTTTTTAAAAAATATTATATGATAGTAACTTACTTTTAATATTACAACCAATAGTATCGCATTTTAATTACCATTTAGTTTAGTCTCTTGAATTATCATAGATCTAGCTTCATGGAACTGTAGACCTGACTAAGAAAACCTTGAGGGGGATCTTTTGTACTTTTAAAAGAAAAAGATGTCATGTATATCATACTTAGTAAGGAAAAAGCCTTCTATTTCAATACCGTTTGCATAGAATGTTCAATCTGAGAAATAATCCAAATCCAGTAAGACATGATTCAGTCATGGATTGAATTATAATAGAGTTGGAAAATTTTATTACTATTATTCGTATTATTGTTATTATTTTTAGTATTATTATTTACATAAAATATATAACACTAGTGTTAATTAGTTGTTTAATGGAACAAGTTATTTTAAAAGACATTTTGTAAATGTAATTGGACTTGAATTAATGCTTGTTTCACTGTCTTGTGCTGAATTTATACTCCTTAAGATTATGAACTATCATAGTTACACACAATAAAGCAATATTTGTCTATTTGGTGTTTCTGTTTTGTTGTATTTTATTTGTAGTACAAAAACATTAGTTATGCAGCTTAAATGAGTTTACTTTGTTATCTTAATTTATTGTTGTGTTATTTAAAATGTTTTCTCCAGGATTTTTTTTTTTATAAAGATGTGGAGAAAGAGCTAAGCTGTTGTCATAGGCAAGTGAAAAAGGCGTCACACCATTTTAGAATTCTAGAAAAATTAAGGAGTCTATTATTTGAGTTTTAGCATAGGGGGTAAAGCACTGAGCATGAAGTCAGGAAGACTCATCTTCCTGGCTTCAAATCTGGCCTCAGACACTTACTAGCAGGATGATCCTGGGCAAGTCATTTAACCCTGTAAATAGAGCTGAAGAAAGGGCAAACCACTCTGGCATCTTTGCCAAGAAAATTCCAAATGGGATCATGAAATGACTGACAACTATGACTAAAGTGATATTCATGATCTATGGTGTCTTTGTCACACTTTTAAAGTCATCTTAAAGATACTTAAGAGTTTCAAATTATCTTTTTAAAGTGTCGACTGAAAAGAATGAATTCATTTAACAATTCTAAATGAAGTTTTAGCCAATTATAGAATAGATATCCTAATTTAAGAATATACCATTCTTCACTTGAAGTGATTCCTAAATGGTTCTATTTACCTGACAACAATTTTCCCAACTGGCTATTGTGCATATGCTTTACCTTGTTTCAAAATAAAGAAATATAATCTTACCAAGTTGGAAAAGCTTTATGATACTGCCAAAAATTAAAGAATTAACTTTAAATACTTGTAGAAAAGAAATGTTGAAGCAGTTACACTATGTTGAATTTGCATTGGCAAAGACCTTTAAACTGAGGAAATTTAAATGAAAACATTGAATACCTCGAATACCAGGTACATCTACTTGACATTAATTTCTTTTTTATGTTAATACTTTTTAAAAATTTAATCTTCTCCCAATTATATATGAAGACAACTTACAACATATATTTTAAAAAATTTGGAGTTACACATTCTCACCCTCCATCTCCCTTCCTCTTCTTTCCCTCTCCCCCCACTGAGAAGGCAGGCAATTTGATATAGGTTATACATATGCAGTCATGCAAAACATGTTTTGACTTTATTTTCTATAAATATATCAAGTAAAACTAGCTCTTCCCCTCAATTATTGCTGTCTTCAGTGCTAATTAAATGTCTTTGATGAATAAAACATTCTATGTTACAGATTGTTACTGTGAATTTGGGAGTACTGACTTTATTTTTTCATGAATAAATACAAATCTAGGAGATATTTCTCCCTTTAATTCCCCACCTAAGAGGAAATGAAAGATAGACCTCTCAAGCCTTATACTAAAGCACAGAATAATGAAAATTTAATAGATATGCAATATATCCAAAGTTTACATTTCATTGTTCCTTCCAAGTAATAATCTTTTCACTACTGGACCCTTATAATCAATGAGATACATACCAGTTTCTAATGCCTTATTTTCCACTGTAAAATAAATCATTTGTAACAACTTTTAAAATACCACATTTCTGTAGTAATAGAAGAAAAGCATTAGTAATATAATTTCCCTGGAATACACAATTTCCCTTCCATTCCAGTAGCATATTTTGAAATTCATGGAGTTTTTGTTTAATGCTTCACAAAGAAAATGCTTCATTCTTGTGATCTCATTTAGGGTAAATCTAAATCTTTGTCAGAGATAGCACTTAATGAATTAATTTTACATAAACAACCTACATTCATTTTATTTTCTCAGTCACACAATATAGGGACATAATGAAATATGTATGTTAGTCATTATGTCACAATCTGGATACTGGGAACATCTGATATTCAGGGGCAAAAGCACAGATCCTGCCTGGAAAGAATCTGACTTGAGCCTTCTTTCAACTGGAGAAAAGGTCTATTAAAACACTGGATGGATGAGCAAGGTTCCTAGTGAGTCTGCAGTAGTGGTCAGATTTTAAGAACTTGAGCTTTTGTGACACTTGTATTGACATCCAGACCTGTTAAGTAATCCAAGCACCTTAACAGAGGCAAGATGGACCTTTTATACAGTAAGATTGTGGGAACATCTGGTTGTGACCCAGGAGTGGCCAAGAGGTCTAGGGTGACTAGGAGGCAATGAAGAAGAGATCTAGATGGAATTAAGGAGGGCCCTTCTAGAGTGGGGCTAAGTGCAGAGGAAGAGGGCCACAATAAAAGGATTTTAAACTGGGAAGGGCTGAAGTCCCAGGTGAATGCCAGGAACCTGGGCCACGTAGGAAAAATGCAGGGCTTTTTAGGGGTCCATCATTAGTACACCATTGATTAGACATTATTTTATTTATGATACCTTTTTGTCACTGAATATTCTTTGATTTATCTTTAAGCTTTTTACTATAACTTTAAGGAAGAAAAGAAATTCATCAAGAGGAGAATGGGAACATGGGAATGTTCTAGGCACAGTTTGGTCACATGCAAGCAGGAAGGAAGCACAATGGTATCATTAGGCATCTATGTACTGCCAAATATGGCTGGAAAGGTGGTTTGGAGCTAGATAGTGGAGATATTTCAACAGCACACTGAAAGATTTGTTTTGTACCCTCTAGGCAGTGATCCCCAATGCAAATGCTCTCTAGGCAGTGTGAAATTCTTGAAATTTTTCTGGAGAGCAGTGATATGTTTTAAAAGGTATTTTATCATATAGAGGTGGCAAAGTGGATAGAATGCTGAGCCTCAAGTCAGGAATATCTGAGTTCAAATCTACCTTCAGACATTTGGTAGCTGTGTATCCTTGGGACAGTCACATTAATTTTTTTGGCCTCAGTTTCCTCATCTGTAAAATGTGGGTAATAATAACTCCTACTTCCCATGATCCTTGTAAGGTTCAAATGGGGTAGTATTTAAGTATTTGATTGAGTGCCTGGCACATAAGCACTAAGTGAATTTGAGTTGCTGCTGTTATCATTATTGGATGGATACTAGGGCTATTAGCCTAAGAAGGAAAGAAGACTCAAACTAGGGGGATGACAATGTGAGTGCGGAGCAGAGGACAGCTCCAAGAGATATTGCTGACGCAGACTTACTAGGTCTTGATAAGTGATCAGGAATTAGAAGAGAAAAGAATGAAAGATGACTTGAAAGTTTACAACCTGGGTCACGGCAGTGCCATTAACAGAAGTTAGAGAAGATGGAGGGACAAGTTTTGGAGGAATTCAATTTAGTCATACTGTGTTTAAATGTTGACAAGAAAATGAAAATGGAAAAGATCAAGGAAGTAAGATCATTTGTTGTTTTTGGTGTGTGTGTTTTTACCATCCGGTCCTATTCCTAGCTTTGTTATATATCCAGTAGACATCTGGATATATGTTCCATATCTCAAAAAGAGAGGTCTGGACTAAAAGTAGATGTTAGCAATGTTTGCACAGAGGTGATAATATGGCAGTGGATGGGATCAATAAAAGAGAAAAGGGTTATTGACAGAACACTTTGTATACCTCCTCCTACCCTTTAGGGACATGAAAAGATGAATTATTGAACACCCTATATGAGCCAAAATGCTTGACTGTAGAACCAAGATAGAATGATTTCATGCAAGTGAAAGGAGATGGTATCAAGGTGGAAAGGTACTCAATGTCAGATGTTGAATAAAGGTTAAAGAAGGTGGAGAATAATATAATTGGGATCATTGGATCGACAATATGGAATTGAGCAAAGGTCCCACAGAGCATTTTCAGTGGGGCTCACAGCCAAGTTTTAGCAGATTGAGGAGGGAGTGGATGGTGAAGTGGTGACTGTAGGTTACTCTTCACTTTACTTTTGTAGATTACTTTTCACTTTATAAGTGAAAGGGAAAAGAGATGTGGGAGTTTATCTTGAGCATAGGGAAAGGAAGGATTTTGGTTTTGTTTTCCACGATAGGAGACACTAGCATATTTATGAGGAGAAGAAAGGGAGTCAATATGAAGAATTTGAAGACAGATAGAGCCATGTCCTAAAAACGAGAGGAGGATTGACAACAAAGGCATAAATGAAGCGGTTAGCTTTGGCAAGGGAGTGAGCATTTTATTTTCTGAAACTACAGAATGAAAGGTTTTCAGGGCGGATCAGGGAGCTTCATGCTACCTCCACATAAGCAGCAAAGAATGCTGAAGGTATAAATCCATTTTGGTATCTAGAGAATGAATTATGAAGGATGGCCTCAGTTCTTACAAGAAACATTTCACCTGCTTAGAGTGAAGGAGTGGCACTGGGGTAGAGGAGAAAAACTATGTATAATGGTCATTGTAGAAAGTACTACAGAGAAAAAAATAATTAGTTTGAATACATCTCCCATCCCATTCATTGCTTGTTCTTCCTTAAAGTTCTACACTTTTAGGTACTCAGTGTTTCCTTCATCTCTCTGAAACCCTCACTCACCCCTTCCTACTGTGTTTACTTTTACTGTTCAGACAGGAAACAGTTCAAAGCAGAGGTACCATATGAAATTTGGTAATTATAGAATGTTCTTGTTTGTAACCAGAACGTGTGCGGGGAGGGTAGAGTGCGGTGTAAGTAAGGTACATGCGTGGGGCAGCGACTCATTCCGTGTTGTTTCCGGCCCAGGCTTGGCAATCATCACAGCAGGGAGTGAACTCTATGGAGAAGCGACTGGGCAACTAACCCCCCCCTTCGGGGCTCTACCCCGTGGCTCTCCAGCCGTCACAGCTACCCAAGAAACAGAGCGTCTGGACGTTCAGCACCTGCGGGGTCGTCTGCGCCTCCGTCTGTGAGGGCTCCACCGGGAAGACCCCACCTATAACCTGCCCACGTGTGCCGCGGTCCATTAGGACCGTCCCCTCCGTGCACACAAAATTCAATCAGCTGTCACTAATTTACAGTCCGCTTAGTCTACTCAACGTGGGGTCTTCTTTTAAATTTATTTTCAGTTTTCACGGTGACTCTTGTAAGACTGGAGTTCTCCATTTCTCCTCCCTCCTCCCCCATGGCCCGCAGTCTGATTACTCATGTCATGAAGGAAGAACCAGAATAAAAGGCGTAACCTTGAGAAAGGAAACACAAAAAGATCCGCACTCAGACTGGGCGTGGCCACTACTGTCCGTCAGTAGCTGCTGTGGGGCGCCATTCCACGGCACGAGGCCGGTGGGAGGAAACATAAGGAGAGCCGACTCTTCCCACCCCCCTCCACGAGCAGGCGGGGCTGCCGGGAATGGGACGACCGGGTGCACACCGCAGGGTCCCAGCCGAATGGGCGCCCCGGCCGTGACTCCGTCTGGCCCTTCGGAGGGAGACACTTAGAGGCTGCAGGAGGCTTCGCTTCTCCACTAGGACGTCTTCCCTCCAGACCCGACACAGGCCCCAGACGTCCCTGACGTCCATCCCGCGACAAGGAGCCTACGCTGACTCTCGGACCCGCACGCTCTCCCCTCTGTCTCTGTTTCTCTCCCCGAAGCTTTCTGAGGTAAAGCCCAGAACCCGCTCACCGGGCTGCGGCGCTCGGCGATGACGCAACGCACGTTTATGGTAATATCGCGGGACCCGGAGGTCACCACGAGACGTTGGATTTCTGGGCGGGCCCCGCTGCCCGTGGGAACCGGAAGGAGGAGGAGCGCGAGAGGTGGGCGGGGCGAGGGGGCGGGGCGTGGTCTGGGCGGAGGGGATTGCGACTGCGCATCCGTGAGCTGTGGCGCGTGAGCTGGGGCGCCTTCCCTGGTCTCGGCCCTAGCGTAGGAACCGGAAGGAGGAGGAGCGCGAGACTGGGCGAGGGGCGGGGCGGGGCTGGGCGGGGTCTGGGCGGAGGGGATTGCGACTGCGCAGCCGTGAGCTGTGGCGCCTTCGCTGGTCTCCGGCCGAGCGTGGGAACCGGAAGGAGGAAGAGCGCGAGAGTTGGGCGAGGGGCGGGGCGGGGCGTGGACTGGGCGGAAGGGATTGCGACTGCGCAGCCGTGAGCGGTGGCGCGTGAGCTGGGGCGCCTTCGCTGGTCTCGGGCCGAGCGCGGGAAGGCGCGTTCGGGTTGGTTGAGCCCCTCTGGAACCTGGCTGCGTGTCCCCGCCGAGTCGGCCTTGTCGGGCTCTTCCGGACGGGATGGTGCTGATCCGGGTGAGGACCGCGTGCCTCCCCCGGAACGAGGGCCCTGTCCCCGCTGCGGGGCCTGCGTCGGAGGCCCGCTTCCCACACCGACCCCGGTACCCAGGGCGGGCGCCTCCGGTGATTCCCTCCCCGGCTTCAGAGCGGCCGCCAGCGTGGGGCGGAGAGCGCCGGCTGGGCCGTGAGGAGGTTCTGCCCGTGACCCCTCGGTGCCTCCGGGCGTGAAAACTGGAGTAACGCGGCGATCAGATGCCGCGTTACGGGAACCGTAACGCCCGCTGTTCGTGCCCGGCATCCCTTAATAGCCGGCGCTGTTCTCGAGGGCAGCGCCATCTCTTCAGTCACACCAGCTTCCCACCGGAGGGACTTTAAGCGGGGATCGCATGTCCGCGCCGAGGAAGCGATGGCAGAAATGTGAGACAGTCTCGCCGCTGCTGTTACCTCGTGTGAGCCTGCGTCAGTCCCTTCTCCGGGCTCGGCGTCTTCATCCCCATCTGGCGGGTCCTTTCTGTTAACCCTGAGAGCGGTGGGTGGGCAGGGCAGATCGTTCGACGCCCTGCGTTACGGAAGAAACAGTCTCAGAAATGAGGTTGTACGGTCCTGGAGAAGAGCCGAAGGCCACTTCAGGGAAGTAAGATTTGGTTCTGAATCCAGCGCCCCTGCTTCTCCAAAAGGTTATTTCGATTTTGTTAACCGCTTCGTACTAAAGACCATATTAATTAACTTTATGCTTTTGAAGCTTAATGTTGCATCCGTTTTCAAAAATTGCCAGCAAGTCTGGGCAGCTAAATGGCATGGTGGATAGAGCACTGGCCCTGGAATCAGGAAGACGAGTTCATATTTGCCCTCAGACATTTGACAACTAGGTTTGTGACCTTGGGCAAGTCACTTTTCCTGCAAGTAATTTAAAATATTTTATTAATAGTTCGAAAAATTTCATAGTTTATTTGTATGTGTATGTGTGTGTGTGTGTTTGGTCTAGGCTTAATAAATATGAAATAATTCCAGTCTATCTCAGTAATTTTTTCCTGTTTCTCCGTCGTAGCTGAAACCATAGTCAAAATGGAAACTTACAAAACGGATTTGCAAAGCTGTGTTGGATCATGTTGAGATGGAGTATATCAAAGAGCTTGGAGATTCATGGTTTACAGTTAGGTTAGTATATAAACATGTTATTAATACTATGAAATATTATTTCTACCAGAGAGAGTACCAGGGAATTACAATTTGAAATTGTAGGTACTTTGCAATGATTCTATGGGGAGTGGAACTGAAGTATTCTACTTTGTCTTAAATGTAAATGGTAAGTAGGAATTAAGTCTCTGAAAAATTAGGGAGGTCTTCTAGAGTAATGAGAATTATTGCCAAATTTGAAGCATATTTTGAGGCATTATATTTCTGACTAGGTTTAGCTACTTGCTTTAATTCCTGCTGACACCAGGAATATTCTGTGGTTGACAGAATTAACTGGCTTAATAAACATTTTCATATTTTAAAGGGTCAAAGTATTCCCGAAAATATGAAATACTATTCTGAAGACAATATCATCTTGTGACTTTTTCTTTTTTAAGTTTCCCTTCAAAGCACTTTATCTTTTTTTAATTAATTTGTTTTCAGTTTTCTACAATCACTTTCAAATATCTTAGATTTTTCCCCTTCCCTTTCCCTCCTTCCTCCTCTCTGAGACAGCATGCAGTCTTACATAGATTCTACATATATATTCTTATTAAATACCTTTTCACCTTAGTCATGTTGCATAGAAGAATTAAAAAAATGGGAGAAACCATGAAAAACAAAACATAATACAAGATAAAATGGTCTGCTTCATGCTGTAATCGAATTCCATAGATCTTTCTTTGCATGTGGAAGGCATTTTGCCTAAAGAGTCCATTGGGAAATTTTTAGTTCCTTGCAGTGCTGTGAAGGGCCAAGTCTATGGGAAATATTCCTCGACACCATGGATGTTACTGTGTTCAAAGTTCTCCTTTTTCTGTTCCTTTCATTCAGCATCAGTTCATACATGTCTTTCCAGGCCTATCAGAAGTTGTCCTCTTCATTATTTTTTTATAGCACAATAGTGTTCCATTACATTCATGTATCCATTCCCCAATTGATGGGTATCTCCTCAATTTCCAGTTCTTGCTCACCACAAAGAGAGCTGCTATAAATATTTTTGTTCATGTTGGACCCTTTCCCATTTTTACAGTCTCTTGGGGATACAGTTGTAGAAACAAAATTAATGGGTCAAAGGGTATGCAATTTTTGTAGTACTTTGGGCATTGTTCCAAATTGCTCTTCAGAATGATTGGACCAGCTCACAGCTCCATCAACAATGAATTAGTGTTCCAGCTGTCCTACATCTTCTCCAACATTTATCATCTTCTGTTTTGTCATGTTAGCCTATCCAATAGGTGTGATGTGGTACCTCAGAGTTATTTTGATTTACATCTCTCTAATCAATAGTGATTTAGAGCATTTTTTCATGACTATAGATAGCTTAAATTTCTTCCTCTGGAAACTGCCTGTGTGTATCCTTTGACCATTTATCAATTGGGTTATGACTTGTGTGCTTCTACATTTGACTCAATTCTCTATATTTTTAGAAATGAGGCCTTTATCACAGACACTAGTTGTAAAAATTTTCTCCCAGTTTTCTTCTTCCCTCCTAATCTTGATTGCATTGTGTTTGCTTGGGCAAAAACTTTTCAATTTAATGTAATCAAAATTATCCATTTTCCACTTCATAATGTTCTCTATCATTTGTTTGTTCAAAAATTTCTCCCTTCTCCATAAATCTGACAAATACACTATTCCTTGCTCTCCTAATTTGTTTATCATATCAATATTTATATGTAGATCAGGAATCTATTTGGACTTTACTCTTGTGCATGGTGTCAGGCATTGGTGTATGCCCAGGTTTGCCACATTGCTATCCAGTTTTCGCAGCAATTTTTGTCCAATACTGAGTTCTTATCCCAGAAGCTGGGTTCCTTGGGTTTATCAAACAGTAGATTGCTGTATTCATTGACAACTGTGTCTTGAGTACCTAATATATTCCTCTGGTCTACCCTTCTGTTTCTTAGCCAGTATGATGTGGTTTTGGTGATGACTGCTTTATAATAAAATTTGAGATCTGGTAGGGTTAGGCCACCTTCCCTAGCATTTCTTTTCATTTGTTCCTTTGATATTCTGGACCTTTTGTTCTTCCAGATGAATTTTGATATTATTTTTTCTACCTCTAGAAAATGATACTTGGTACTATGATGGGAATGACACTGAAAAAGTAAATTAATTTAGGTATGACTGTCATTTTTATTACATTACCTCAGCCCACGCATGAGCAACTGATGTTTTTCCACTCATTAGATCTGACTGTATTTGTGCAAAAAGTGTTTTGTAATTGGGTTTATATAGTCCCTCCGTTTGTTTTGACAGAGTTATTTTATGTTATATTGTCTGCCTAACTTTAAATGAGATTTCTCTTTCTAACTCTTGCTATTGGGCTTTGTTAGTAATATGTAGAAATGCAGATGATTTATATGGGTTTATTTTGTAACCTGCAACTTTGCCAAAGTTGTTATTTCAAGTAGTTTTTTACTTGATTCTCTGGGATTCTCCAAGTATATCATCATGTCATCTGCAAAGAGTAAGAGCTTAGTTTCTTCTTTGCTTATTCTAATTCCTGGGGCAGCTAGGTGGTGCAGTGGATAGAGCACCAGTGCAGGAATCAGGAGGACCTGAGTTCAAATTTCACCTCAGACACTTGACACTCATTAGCTCTGTGACCTTGGGCAGGTTACTCAACCCCAATTGTCTCATCCTTGGTCATCTCCAGCCATCCTGATGAACATTTGGTCACTGGATTCAGATGGCACTGGAGGAGAAGTGAGGCTGGTGATCTGCACAGCCCTCCCTCATTCAAAAAAACAAAAGCCAAGTGCAAGTCATGTCATCATTTCTCTGATGGCATGGTCTTCTTCTGCAAGGAAGGATGAACACATGTTCTAATTCATCCAGTTTCTTGTACCATGTGGAATAGTAGTGGTGATAGTGGACATCCACGTTTGACCCCTGTTCTTATTCGAAATGCATGTAGTTTATCCCCATGACAAATGATGCTTACTGATAGTTTTAGGTACGTACTGCTTATTATTTTATGGAAGATTCCACTTATTCCTGTGCTGTCCTGCATTGTATTTTGCCTGAAGTTTTGGCTTGTATGTTTGTATATGGCTTGTTAGTTTTTTTGTTGATATGATAAATAATGCTAATAGTTGTCCTAATATTGAACCATCCCTACATTCCTGGTATAAATTCTACCTGATCATAATGTATTATTCTTGTGATGACTTACTGTATTTTTTTGCTAATATCTTATTTAAAATTTTGCATCTATGTTCATTAGAGAAATTGTTCTGTAATTTCCTTTCTTTTTTTGGCTCTTCCTGGGTTAGGTTTTCGAAACTTTTTCTATCAGAAAAAGAATTTTGTAGGGTTTCTTCTTCCTCAGTTTTCCCAAATAGTCTATATAGTATTGGAATTTACTGCTCTTTAAATGTTTGATAGAATTCACTTGTAAATCCATCTGTCCCAGGAGATTTTTTCGTAGGCATTTCATTGATGCTTCTTCAATTTCTTTTTCTGATCCCAGAAATAACTCATCTGAGGTTATTTAACTATTCAACTTCCCCTTCTGTTAATCTGGGAAAGTTACATTTTATTTAAATATTCATCATCTTCATTTAGATTGTCAATTTTGCAGACATACACTTGGGCAAAATAATTCCTAATTATTGCTTTAATTTCCTCCTCATTGGAGGTTAGTTCATCCTTTTCATTTTTGATATTGATAATTTGGTTCTCTTTTATTTATCAAAATGACCAAAAGTTTGTCAATTTTATTGGTTTTTTCATAAAACCAACTCATAGTTTTATTTATTAGTTAAGTAGTTTCATTACTTTAAATTTCATTAATCTCTCCTTTAGTTTTCAGTATTTCTAATTTGGTGTTTACTTGGGGATTTTCCATTTGTCCTTTTTCTAGCTTTTTTTCTGTATGCCCAATTCATTGACCTCCTCTTTCTCAAGTTTATTCATGTAGATGTTCAGTGATATAAAACTTCCCCTAAGAACTGCTGTTGCAGTATTCCATAAGTTTAGAGAGGTTGTCTCAATATTGTCATTTTCTTGAATGAAGTTGTTGATTGTTTCTATGATTTGTTGTTTAACCCACTCATTCTTTAGAATTAGGTTATTTACTTTTCTATTTATTTTTGGTATATCTTTCCATGGCCTTTCATTACATATAATTTTTATTGCATTATGATCTGAGAAGGATGCATTGACTATTTCTTCCTTTCTTCACTGTATTGTGAGGTTTTTATGCCCTAGTACATGGTTAATTTTTGTATATGTGCAACATAACGCTGAGAAAAAGGTATATTCCTTTCTATCCCCATTCGTGTTTCTCCAGAGATCTATCTTATCTACATTATCTAGAGTTTTATTCATCTCCTTAACTTCTTTCTTGTTTATTTTGAGGTTAGATTTGTCAAGTTCGGAGAAGAGGAGGTTGAGGTCCTGGACTTGTATAGTTTTGCTGTCTATTTCTTCCTGTAACTCCCTTAACTTCTACTTTTAAGAGTTTGGCTGCTATGCCACTTGGAGCATATATGTTTAGTAGTGATATTGCTTCATTGTCTGTTCTGCCTTTTGGCAGCATCCTTCCTTATCTCTTGATTAGATCTCGTTCTGCTTTTGCTTCGTCTGAGATTGTGTTTGCTACCCCTGCTTTTTTTACATCAGTTGAAGCATAATTTATTCTGCTCCAACCTTTTACGTTTACCCTGTGTGTATCCCTTTGTTCAAATGTGGTTGTTGTAAAGAGCATATTATTGGATTATGGTTTTTAATCCGTTCTGCTTCCCATCTCCATTTCATGGGAGAGTTCATCCCGTTCACATTCACAATTATGATTACTGTCTTTCCCTCCATCCTATTTCTCCCCATCTATGCTTTTACTTCTCCATTCCCCCCCACAAGAGTTTTAATTTTTGACCACTGCCACCCTCAGTCTTCCCTCCCTTCTTTCAGCCCCTCTCCTATTTACTTCCCTTTTTCCTTCTTACTTCTTCCCTCTCCTCTCTCTTTTCTTTCCCTTTTCCCCTCCTACTGCCTATAGAGCTAGTTAGATTTCTATACTTCACTGAGTTTGTTGTTCTCTCCTTGAACCAAATCATATGATGGTAAATCTCAAACAGTTCTCAACTCCCTCCCCTCTTTCTCTTTACTATAGTATGTTTTGTACTTCTTCCTGTGAGGTAATTTACCATTTTTCTGCCTCCTTTTCACGTCTCCTATTACAATCGCTCCACACCCTTAAATCCCACTTTTTATCATTACATCATTTAATTTATACCCACTCTTTCTGTGTATATCCCTTTTAAATATCAAAATAAATATACAATTCTCAAGATTAAAAACTATCATCTTCCCTTACAAGGATGTAAACAGTTTGCCCGTATTGTGTAACAAGTTTTTTTTTCCCCCTGTTTACCTCTTTATGCCTCTCTTGAGAATTGTATTTGAAGATCTACTTTTCTATTGATTCTGGCCCTTTCATCAGGAAGGTCTGGAAATCCCTTATTTCATTGAATGTCCATCTCCTTGCCTGAAATATTGTGCTCAGTTTTTCTAGGTAATTGATCTTTGGTTATAGTCCCACTTCCTTTGCCTTGTGGAATATCATCTTTCAGTCCTTCTGATCTTTTGATGTAGAAGCTACAAGGTCCTATGTAATCCTGACTCTAGCTCCTTGATATTTGAATTGTTTCTTTCTGGCTGCCTGCAGTACTTTCTTGTTCACTTGATAGTTCTGGAACTTGGCAACGATATTACTTGTTGCAACGATATTATCCAGTTTCGGATGCCTTTCTGGAGGTGATTGGTGGATCCTTTCAATGAATATTTTGACCTCTGGATCTAGGATCTCTGGGCAGTTTTCTGCAGAGGGCAGCCGGTGCCCCCTTGTGGTTCAGTGAAGCAGTGACAAAGAAGAAATAAATGGGTCAGGCGAGGAAAGTAAAGAACAATTCCCATTTATTAACTGAGGGCAGGGGTTTATATAGACTCTTACATGCAAGCAAGCAAGGTTGTTCCCATGAGAACATGTTTAGTTTACTTCTTAATTTAGTCCCTATTTCCCAGGCTAGTTATCTTTAGGAACTTCACTCAAGGTCTTTGTACTCTGCATGTTCTCAGTGTTCCCATGGATACAGCAAAGCAAGAGGTCATGGAGAGCGGTAACAGATGTTTGTGAGCACAGACTGCAAAACAGGCTCTAGAGAAACTCTGGCCTGGACGTTACCTGCACTCCACCTTGGCCCTCAACAGTTTGCCTTGACAATTTCTTTGAAGATATTGTCCAGGCTGTTTTTTGTTTTTTCATTATGGCTTTCCAGTAGACGAAGAATTCTTAGATTTTGTCTACAGGATCCGTTTTCCAGGTCAGTTGTTTTTCCAATTAGATATTTTACATTTTCTTCTATTTTTTCATTCTTTAGATTCTGTTTGACTGATTCTTGATGTCTCATAGAGTCATTAGCTTCTAAGTTTTAATAGATTGTTTTCTTCAGTTAGCTTTCGCATCTCCTTTTGCATCTGTCCAATTGTTCCTTTTAAGGAGTTATTTTCTCCAGTAAGTTTTTGTGCTTTCTTTTCTATTTGTCCAATTTTCCTTTTAAATTCTTCTGTGATTTCTTTTTTCATATTTTTAAACTCATAGGCCAATTTTTGTTCTGCTTTTCTAATTTGACTTTTAAAATCCTTCTTGAGCTCTTCTAAGAATGCTGTTTGGTCTTGAGAGCAGTTCGTTCCTTTATGAAATTTCAGATGAGAGTACAGTCTCAGTGCTGACCTCTTTGGTATTTTTGTTTTGGGCCTTACCCACCCCCATAGAAAGATTCTGTTGTTTTATCTTTTTGAGTTTTCTTTTTGCTTATGATGATCTCCCTTTTCCTGACTTTTAAAGTGGGTACTCTGCTTCTGGGGCATAGGGTGCTTTATCCCATGGTTCTTGTGCTTAGAACTTGAGCCATTGTGTATTGTGCCCTTTGGTTCTTTCAGCTAGAAGCAAAAAAGCTCCAGCTTACTTGGTGCTAACTGCTACGCCAAAAGAGAGTCCAGGTGAAGTCTTTCTGAGTTTCCCTGGAGTTACCTTGGAGTTTGCTGTGTTAGGTGTGGAGGAGGGGTGGTATGACTCCAGGAGATCTCTTCTCCTGAGGTAGAGCATAGACAAGCTCAGTGGTTGGTGAAGACCACCTGCTCTAGTGTCTTCCTGATTCCCCTGACTGTACCGAGGCAGTCTTGGGATCCTAGTGTTGTCTATTATGGGCTGCACCCCCTGGAGCTCAGACTTTCCTCCCGGTTTGCTGAGGTGGGGCTCTCTGGGACAGCTCTAGTCCTTCACTGGTCCCCTTTAGCCATAACAAGGGCTCCCCCACCCCCTTAACGATTTTCCTAGCCTCAAGGGTTTACCCTCAAGACTGTTTACCCCTTCAGCTGATCCCACTGTTGTAGGATTTTTCCTGGGGAAAAATTCTCCGGGTTTTTCAAGGTCAACGAGAGGAGTGGTAGAGCAGTTATGGATCACTCTGCCATCTTGGCTCCCAAAAGTTAAAGCAGGTGACTTGCAGACATTTAATTTGGCGTCCGATAGTCTCAGGAGCAGTTGTTGTTACCGAGGGTGCTGCCCTTCTCTCTCCCTCAGTTCCCCTGGACTTCAGTTCTGGGCTGATACGTTTGAAAATCTGCACTGCTGCTCCTGCTTCAGCCTGTCCGGGGCTTCCTGCCCAAAGCTGTGACAGGGTCTGCACTGTTCCAGGCTGTGGGCTGTGCGCTCCTCCAGCCCCATTCAGTAGATCCTTCCAGTCTATTTTGGGTTGGAATCTGTCACACTCTGTCCTCTATTGTATTCCGCCACTCTAAAATTTGTTCAGGTTCTCTTTTTAGAGGTATCTGAAGGAGTTTGTCTTAGAGCTTAGGTGAGTACTTGTTCTCACTCTGCCATCTTGGCTTTAGTCCCCTTGATAATTTCATGAAAAATTATGTACAGGCACTTTTTTTTAAGTGATATTTTTCAGGCAGTCTAGTAATTCATAAATTATCTCTCCTGCATCTACTTTCCAGGTCAGTTGTTTTCTCCATGATATATTTCTCATTTCCTTGTCTGATTGATTCTTGATGTCTCATAAGGTTCCATAAGATTCCATTTTCCCAGTTCTGATTTTTAAGAAATTATTTTCTTTAGTGACCTTTTCTACCTCCTTTTCCATTACCCCAATTCTACTTTTTAAGGAGTTACTTTCTCCCATGTATTTGTGTGTCGTCTTTTTATATTTTTTTGTGCTTTCATTACCAACCTGTTCTCCTACCTCATTTGATTTTTATAATCTTTTTTGAGGTCTTCTAGGAATTCATTTCGACCTCAGACCAATTCATATTTCTTTTTGAAGCTTGGTATGTAGGCTTTTTTGCATTGTTGTCTTCTTCTACTTGTGCCATAGTAGCTTTCTTTGGCCAGAGTTTTTGTATATTTGTTTTTGGCTTATCTTCTAGCTCTGCTCCTGGGATATTGGGGGAAGTAGGAAGATTGTCCCAGGTTTCCTGTGCCAAGACCAAAGGACCTGACTCTTAGCGTGTTTTGCTGGGGCCTCTGAGCCTAGTGCTTTGCCTGCTGCCCTGGTGGCCAGAGGGTCATAGGTGGCCTACTGTGTCAACGCCATAGGGCCCCAGTTGCTTACCAGGTTTAGGAGTCTCCCACTGATTTGCCCAGATATTACCTGCACTGTGCTGTGTTCCCCTTTTGTACCTGAGATAGATCTTTCTTGCAGGCCTTGTAAGTTTTTGTACACTGGAAAATTGTTTCATCCCATCCATTTGTGGGTTTTCTACTCCAGAATTCATTTTGAGGTGTTAAATTATATAAAATTGTTTGAGGGGAATTTGGCAATGCTCAGGCTAGTTCCTGACTTTTCTCTACCATCATGGCTCTATCCCTCCCTCTGTGTTCTTTCAAAATTCTTCTTAGATATACTCTTCTGAGACTTCCACACACAGCTTTTGTCATTCTTAAGGTTTCACCTATGTAGATGCTCATTTTTTGCCTGTTATCTTTTCCCAAAAATCTAACTAAAATTCACTTTACACTTGAGTACAAATAGTATCTGATAGTTCTTAATACTAATGTGATTTTGGTGGGTCATAGAAGTTTTATTTTAATAGTAATGTGTAGTCTATATGCATCCTTATACATCCTGTTGCGAAGCAATATTTTTCATGTTTTCTTGTTCAGAAATTAAATATAGTATGATCATAGTTACTGGCTCTAAAATCATCTAGGTCAGAGTTTTTTCATGAGGGGCCCATGGAATAACTTTGGAAGGTCCATTGAACTTTGAAATGAAAATAAAATTACATCTTTATTTTAATATTTTCCTTTCTAATCCTTCATATTTTATTTTATGCATTTAAAAATTTTATTCTGAGAACGAATCTATAAGTCTTCACTAGACTGCCAGAAGGGTCCATGACACCAAAAATGTTAAAAATTCATCATTTGAATTGTTGATAACTGTTGAAAAAGTTGTAATTTCGTATGCTACACATTTCATCTTTAAATAAATCATAAATTCACATACTCAGTTTATTTAGAGTTACAAACTCTTTAAATTTTCTAAAATTAATTATAAACCATGGAGAAGCATCATTGGTTATGGTGTGAAAAGTGTTAGTTTATCACTTACTAAGTGTCTTACCTTGGAAAATTGTTGAAATTCTCTAGGCCTCCATTTTCTCATCTGTAAAACAAGGGGTTGTACTCTATAACCTGTAACATCATTTGTAAGTATATGATCTTCTTCAGGAACCAGAGATAAGCCTGGATGAAATAACTATGAAGTGCAGACATAAGAATGTATATTTTTTTTATATGAATGGGGGAAGGGAATAAGTATTTATATAGTGGCTACTAGAAGCCAGGCACTGCGCTATGCCTTTTACAAATATATCGTTTGCTTCTCACAACAAACCTCGAGGTAGGTGGTATTATATCCATTTTACCAAAACTGTAATTGAAGCTAACAGAGGTTAGGTGTTTTGCTCAGAGTCGCACAGCTAGTAGGTATCTAAGTCTGCATTAGAAGTCAGGTTTCTCTGACTGCAGGCTGAAAACCATCCGTTGCATCACCTGAAAAACTTTTCACTTTGTTGAGTTCAAAGGACTGTGAAGACAGCATATATATCCCCAAAATTTAATATTGAATATAATGAATAACTTTTATCAACTTACCATAATATTAGTAATAATCTGTAGATTAGATTTTCCTATTGAATTTGTGACATGTGCTACAGATAAAACTGTTACATGTGTGTGCCAGAAAACATTTTTTAAAACATGAGAGGGTTGAAAAAAGGAGAATAGAGCATTATTGTAATTCTATATGTGAAGTGTTGTTAATTGCAGAAATTTCATCTTATTCCAAATAGTAATACAAACAAATCATTTTCCAAAATAGCCCATGATCAGGGAATTTTGTTCCATACTATACTGTGAATAACTGACATAATGTATAACCTCAGTACTCTTCAAATATTTGGGGTAATTGAGGGAAAACAATTCTCAAATGATATAAAGGTTGATATTCTTCAAAATGTTTTACAGGGGTAATGCAAGGAAATTTTACATGACTTTAAGTGAAAAGCATCTAACCAAAATGTCAGGATTTTTAATAGAAATGCAAGTATCTTATTGCAATAATGTATCATATGACCCATTTCCTTAAGAAATCAATCACATTTGAAATATGGACCTGTTCTGAATTTCTCCCTTCTGTATTTATCAAGCAAAATTTAGTTTGTGAATTTTAGGAATGAGGAAATAACAGCTCATTTGGTGACATACAAATATGCATAAAGCATACAAAATTAAAATCTTTAACTAGCATATTCTTCAAGCAAGAATCATGTTTAAATATAAACATTTTTTAGAAATCAGAATTTCTTTGTAAAATTGTTTTTACTATATACTTCATAACCATAACAAAAACAGTAAAATAAACATGTAAAATATGCGGCAAAATCTTAACCCATACCTCTCAACCTTTAACACAGAAGAGCCCAAAGAAAGAAACAGCAGTCAAATAAAGTTAATACTTTTATTTTTTGTCTCTTCTGGGTCTTGCTGAAATTCTGTTCTTGAGACCTGTTTTCCTTCCTTCATTTCTTTTAAAAACTATGTAGTTGCTCTCAGTGCATATAAAATTTTACTTTGCAGTCATCATGTATAGATCACTAACATTTCCTTCCGTATGTTATGTTCATTGTTTTCATCTATTCTCCAGTTTTGGAAACTGTTCTCATCTGTGCCTGTTTCAGGACAGGTCCCTGGTAGTTCATGTTCTATTGTTCATGTTTCATGTTTCTTGATGAAAGATTGACTTAGCCATAACTGCAGAAGGATATTCATTGGAGATATAGGCATTGAGAACTCCTTGAGTTTGCACTGAGCAAAGCTTCCATCACTATCCAAGAGGCAAGCCTCTGAGCACCTCCAGACCCTCTTGGTTGCTTTCTACCAAGGTTATATGAGGAAGTGAAGGGAATAACCCTGTCATGACAGCAGCTTTTTGAACTGAGTATGGCATTTGGTTAGCTGGAGTTTGAGGGAGATTTTACTATTGGTTTGGTGAACTGTGAGATAATATATACAGTGATGATTCAAGATTGTTTTAGTGGAGTTCGGAGGAATCCTTAATTGAAGCTGCCTCTGCTCCTTGTCGTCAGATGAGACATGTCTGGGACAGAGGTGAGAGGTGTATGTGATGGTGATGAACTATTCTTCCCTTGAGAGAATTCATGCTGATCATCATATTCTGTCTTCCTTTTTCTGGGAGATAAAAAAAATCTGGCACATAAAAAAAATATGATTTTCCTGTTCTTTAAAGTTACATTTAAAATTCTGTTTTAGTTTTGAATTTACTGGTTTTATAAAATGATTGTTCATAACTGGCTCTGGTTTAAGTGTTTCCTTGTTTTTGAGGTGTAAGCAGATTTAAAGGGGACCTGAGGGAGAAGGCAGAGTTGCAGTGGTTGGTGAATTATGAAAGATAAAGGTACAGATTTGGATATTCTTCCTAAGTTGATGAAATCTTTACTGACTGAGGGGCTCTTGGACTAAGTGAGAGGGAATCTTACAGATAGATGATTATATTTTCTAAACTTTTTAAAGTAAAAGAAGCCAATCATTTTCCCTTTCATGAAAGTCTGAGTCATGAGTAACCAGATCTAAATGGTAGAAAAGAGGGTGAGTGAATAAAGGAACAGAAGATTACTCGGAAGGATCACCCATCATCCCATACTACCCTTCACAGATCCTTTATCCCATTATTTTTTGAGAACCTGCTCCTGAATTAGAGGTAAAGTGAAAGTGTTGTCTAAAGTAGGACTTCTTAAATTTTTCCACTTTCCAACCCCATTTTGCCTGAGAAATTTTTACACGACCCCAGATATATAATTATATAAAACAGGTATACAACTCAAACATTTACTGATAATCATAAATTTATTTTAAAATTATCCTTTGGCATGCATATAATTTTGCCATTTATTAAAGATGAAAACAAAGTTGCATATTAATGAGATGGATTTGCTTGTTTATTTTTACATAAAGAATTAAGTCTTTGTGAAATATTTGATACTACAGGATGTAGAGCATCTTCGGAGTTTTTCAGAGTTGGTCCATATTTTGACTTTCTAATCATCAATTTTGAGAACACTACTTTGTGTAAACACATAGTACAAAATGGCAGAAGTATGTTGAGGGCCATTTCAGAAATTGTTGGGAATTCTAATCTAATCCCAAACCAAATTCATTTAACGGTGAAGTAAAAATACTTCAGTTTGTAACATATAATAGTGTTGAATCTGAGCTGAGGTGTTTCTGCCAGTGTTTGTTGACTTTGAGTGGTGTGACAACATTTGCAGTGCAAAGTGCCCATGTTGGGTGCTCAGATCCAAGGCTGCAGTGAAATTGCATGGTACAACACGGGCAAGTGCTGCCAGAAATAACTTGGATTCATCACATTTGATTTTTACTGTTGTCAAATTTTTCATAACCCCTGTGTTCAACTCTGTGTGTGATCACAACGCATAACTTTTAAAGTGGGGGTCTAAATGAAGGTCATACTGTAGGCTAAGACTAGGGAATAGCTGGCTTCATTAATTAGACCATACAAAAGGAAGTAACTAGTTTACTTCTTAAATCACGTTGCTTCCCACACTCACATTTATGCTAGAGATCTATTATACTTTTAAAAAAGTCATTAAAATAGTAAATATTTAGAAAAAAAGTAAATGACTTTTTGCTAATCTTTGTAGGAAAATAGAATTGGAAAAAAGTGCAGTTCTTTAATGAAATACAAACACCCTCTTAAGCTGTACTTTGGTACTTTGTAAGATGTCTCATTTCATCAGTGTCAATATGCCTTCATTCAACAAAAATTTTTCAACCCTCCACAATTCTTAACATGGCTGAAAAATCAATGACTTATTAGCCCATCTTTTGAAGATGTTCTTTACAGAAAACTTCTTGGTTGTTACCTTAAGTGATAGACATATAATTTGTGACTAGGCCCTTGTTTGAAGTCTCCCCAGATTGGTAAGATTTCTGATGTTGGCCTGTTTGCACAGACTTTGAGAATCCAGGGTTATTTCCCCACCAGTGTTGCCTTAAAATAGAACTTTAGAGAACACAACTGTTAATCACTGCATAATTAAATTCTGAGATTCTCTGCCAGTTCTAAATAGAAAATTGACCCTAAATCTGTCTTTAAAATCAAAGTCCTCTAGCCCCAACTCCAGTTTGGATAACTCCAGTGTAAAGTAACTTTTTCCTTAGTTATTTTCTACTTTGAATTTATCTTCAAAAAGATGTTCATTTACCTTCTAAATACTCCCAATTGGGCTCTCAGTATATTCTTTCCCATTGTCTCTCTCCTTCAATTTTGCACTACAGAAAATTGTTGTTTTTTTTGTTTTGTCCCACAGAGCTTGGCTTAATTCAGAAGAAGCAAGAATAGTATTGCTTATCAGTTAACCTTAGGACCATTTTTTTTTTTAACCATTAAAAGATTTCCCTAGAAAGTGTCCTAATTAACTATGCTTATCCCCACATTTAACTGGTGGTGATTAGTCACTGATGTTTTTTATTTCTGCCCTGAGATCTGAGTCATGCCAAAACAATAGTTCATTATTTCAGCATTCAGCAACATCTAAAGCCATCAAAAATAAAACTAACACTGAGTGATGGAAGGAAGACTACAGCATGATTAGGTAGGTTGCATCCAGAGCGTGCAAGGGCACTACAGGCAGGAAGGATGGTGAATATTCATTTATGCAGTAAATTAGGAAGTGCGGAATTCAGGTGACCAACTGCTCATTTCTGGGCTGGCATAAGGTCATCAAAGGACTGGCCCTGCTTCAAATGCTTCTCCATCTCAATGAACAACTTCACATGTCCACCACATCTCCAGGCTGGCAGGTATCCTCCAGCAGCCAAACATTCAAGTGCTTTAAAGAAGCCGAGGTGAGCAAGGGGCCAAACTCCTCACCCCTATCCCCAGAGTTCCAGTGTTGCTGACCCCAGTTTAGTACCAGGTAAACTGCCAGAAAGGACCCTGTAGCCTCCACTGGCCAGCATGTGAATCTCAAGCACACAAAGTCAGTGACCAAGTCCCAGGCTGCCAGCACAAGCAGCTTGGGTCAGTGTTCCCCAATGCTCCAGGAGGAGAGCTCTACTTTAAAAGCCAGGAAATAGGCAAAAAGCAGAACTGGACAATGACCTTAGATTCTTATTATGGGGACAGGCACAAATTCCAAAGAGGACAGCATTATCAGTACATCCACATCTAAACCTCAAAGGGGAATATGAAGTGGTCTCAAGCCCAAAAGTCTTCCTCAAGAGCTGAAGGAGGATTAGAGAGATAGAGGAAAAATTGGGAAAAGAAATGAGAAGTTTCAAGGGAGATTCAATACCTTGGGAAAAGAACAACTCGCCACCCCCATCCCAAGAGCTCCAGTGTTTCTGACCCCAGTTTAGCAGCAGGTAAGCTGCCAGAAAGAACCCTGTTACCTGCTACCAGCACCTGAAGCCCAAGCACATAAAGCCAGTGACTAGGTCCCAGGCTGCCAGCACAAGAAGATTGGGTCAGTGTCTCCAGCACTCCAAAAGGAGACCTCAACTTTAAAGCCAAGAAACTTGAAAGTTGGTTCTTCCTTCTGATTTCTCTAGGACCCGGACTGTGTAACTCCAACTGTTGTCTTTTCCAGAATTGATTTTAGACAGGGAAATTTTGAAGTACAATTTTCAACCTAGGAGTTAGACAGAAAATTCAAGGAATATGGAAAAATTACTGTGCTGAATCACTTGGGATAATGTTTTTGGTAGATTCTAGTAATAAAAAGAGGATGGAAGAAGCTAAAGAGACCATTGTTATGTTCATTCTTCGTTTTCCAAGAGGATCATGTCATCAGAGAAATGATGACATGAATTGCACTTGACTTTGTTTTGATTGAGGGAGGGCTGTGCAAGATCACCAGCCTCACTTTCCCTTCCTGAGTCATCTGGATCCAGTGATCATATATTCATCAAGATGACTTTAGACCATTTTTAGAATCAGCTGATATTCTCAATCATCCAGGAATATCAGGAAAGCTCATATTGGTGCTGTAAAATAAGACAAAATAGGGACTTTTGCAGAAACACATTTAACTGACCTTTTTTCTCTAGAAAACTTGTCAATGAGCAAAAATGTCTATGCCATATAGAACGTTGTTCAGCAGTGTTGTACTGTGGGAAGAAAATGAACATATTCATGAAAAAAAGGTCTTTGGTGGTTGCTGTGTAGCCAAAGACTTTGATGCCTTAAGTGATCGTGTTGAAAATGATGCAGTTGCTCAATCCATCTCTCAGGAAATCAAGAAAATGGAAGGAGCTGAGCAGTGAAGAAACTATGAAGAGAAAGAACAAAATGGAAAAGAGACAATTCAGAGAGCATGCTACAGAGCAGCATCCTGAATTTGACAAAAGTTAGGATTCTGATTGGGATTCTGATGAAGTTGTTGTCGTCAGCCCTTTTCAGCACATAAATGTAATAGTTCTAGAGTTTCCCATGGGGCAGCAGGTAATGATTGATTCCTCCCAGTTGCTGCCATTAGTGAGATGGGAAGGCAGTTTACAGAAGAAGATATTGCACATCTTAGTTTTCATAATATCAGAATATTCAGTTCTTCAGATAGCAGAGAATATACTATGGTTTCTGTTGCTTTAATTCCATTTCCTTTAATGGTATTCTTATATGCAAGGATGAGTACAATAAAATAACCTGAGTACAAGAGTTATCGTGTCAGATTTCTGTTAAATATGTTCATTTTTTGTTCATTTGAAAACATTTTATAAAAGGAGAAATTGAGTCATTATATTATACTTTGGCATAAACATTTATTTTGTGTGAGGAACTTGTAAATGATGGCCTTTACATACTACGATAAATGTTTTTATAAGCAATATTCTAGTAAATTGCCTGTACAGAATAAAGAGCACCGTGATACATCCCAAAAAGCATGCTACATCACACAGTATAAAGAGAGAAACATTACTATAGAATGTGGTGAACTAGGCTCCATGTTAAAAATCAGAATGAGTATTGATATCATGAAATTACACATTATATGTTTGTAATAACACTTTGTAGTAGATTAGGCCTGCACAATCTATAACCAAGACTGTATTAGATCATACATTAAAACTGGAAAATATATGCACTTTATTTTTTAGGTTGTAAAGCCTCTAAATTCTCTTCACATAAAAAAAAGGGAGACTCTTCTTCTTCCTACAGTGTTGGTTCTGTCTGCAGGTGTTCTTCCTTCCTTGCTGAAGACCATGCCATCAGAGAAATGATGACATGACTTGCACTTGACTTTTGTTTTTTTGAATGAGGGAGGGCTGTGCAGATCACCAGCCTCACTTCTCCTCCAGTGCCATCTGAACCCAGTGACCAGATATTCATCAGGATGACTGGAGATGACCCAGGATGAGACAATTGGGGTTGAGTAACCTGCCCAAGGTCACAGAGCTAGTGGGTGTCAAGTGGGTGTCAAGTGTCTGAGGTGAGATTTGAACTCAGGTCCTCCTGATTCCTGCACTGGTGCTCTATCCACTGCACCACCTAGCTGCCCCAGGAATTAGAATAAGCAAAGAAGAAACTAAGTTCTTACTCTTTGCAGATGACATGATGATATACTTGGAGAATCCCAGAGAATCAAGTAAAAAACTACTTGAAATAACAACTTCGGCAAAGTTGCAGGTTACAAAATAAACCCATATAAATCATCTGCATTTCTGCATATTACTAACAAAGCCCAACAGCAAGAGTTAGAAAGAGAAATCTCATTCAAAGCTAACCAGACAATATAATATAATAATATAAAATAACTCATATGTAACATAGAACCTGTCAAAACAAACGGAGGGACTATATGAACCCAATTACAAAACACTTTTTGCACAAATACAGTCAGATCTAATGAGTGGAAAAACGTCAGTTGCTCATGGGTGGACTGAGGCAATATAATAAAAATGACAGTCATACCTAAATTAATTTGCTTTTTCAGTGCCATTCCCATCATAGTACCAAATAATTATTTTCTAGAGGTAGAAAAAATATCAAAATTCATCTGGAAGAACGAAAGGTCCAGAATATCAAGGGAACAAATGAAAAGAAAGGCTAGGGAAGGTGGCCTAGCCCTACCATATCTCAAATTTTATTACAAAGCAGCAATCATCAAAACCACTTCATACTGGCTAAGAAAAAGAGGGGTAGACCAGAGGAATAGTTTAGGTACTCAAGACACAGTTGTCAATGAATACAGCAATCTACTGTTTGATAAACCCAAGGAACCCAGCTTCTGGGATAAGAACTTAGTATTGGACAAAAATTGCTGGAAAAACTGGATAGCAATGTGGCAAACCTGGGCATACACCAATGCCTGACACCATACATAAGAGTAAAGTCTAAATGGATTCCTGATCTACATAAAGATGTGATAAACAAATTAGGAGAGCAAGGAATAGTGTATTTGTCAGATTTATGGAGAAGAAAGAAATTTTTGACCAAACAAAAGTTAGAGAACATTATGAAGTGGAAAATGGATAATTTTGATTACATTAAATTGAAAAGTTTTTGCCCAAGCAAACACAATGCAACCAAGATTAGATTAAGAAAACTGGGAGAAAATTTTTACAACTAGTGTCTGTGATAAAGGCCTCATTTCTAAAATATATAGAGAATTGAGTCAAATGTAGAAAGCACACAAGTCATAACCCAATTGATAAATGGTCAAAGGATACACACAGGCAGTTTCCAGAGGAAGAAATTTAAGCTATCTATAGTCATGAAAAAATGCTCTAAATCACTATTGATTAGAGAGTTGTAAATCAAAATAACTCTGAGGTACCACATTACACCTATTGGATTGGCTAACATGACAAAACAGGAAGATGATAAATGTTGGAGAAGATGTGGGAGAGTTGGAACACTGATTCATTTTTGGTGGAGCTGTGAGCTGGTCCAATCGTTCTGGAGAGCAGTTTGGAACTGTGCCCAAAGTGCTACAAAAATTTCATACCCTTTGGCCCATTAATTTTGCTTCTCCGACTATAACCCCAGGAGATCATAAGAATGGGAAAGGGTCCCACGTGATCTAAAATATTTATAGCAACTCAGTTTGTGGTGGCCAAGAACTGGAGATTGAGATGCCCATCAATTGGAGAAATAGCTGAACAAGTAGTTCCGTATATGAATGTAATGGAATACTCTTGTGCTATAAGAAATGATGAAGAGGACAACTTCTGAGAGGCCTGGAAAGGCATGTATGAACTGATGCTGAGTGAAAGGTGAACTTTGAACACAGTAACATCTGTAGTGTGTGAGGAATTTTTCCTATAGATTTAGCCCTTCTAGTGACTGGTGACTTGAGTATCCCAGAGTCAGTCATGGTTGGCTCTGGGTCATTCCCCCTTCATCCTTTTCCCTTCTTTTTTCCCATGTCTGGTTGGCCATGATTCTGTAAAGCCTGGGTCCCTAGACCTCTAGCGCGTCTTCCCTGCCTTGGCGCAGATGGGCAGAATCAGCTGCTGCAGGTTCTTTAATTTGTTAACCAGCTGCTTTGACTGGATGAAATGCTTGAAGGACCCCATCAGATAGGAAAGGGGGAGGCAAGCTGCCCAGCCCCTCACATATGGATTCTCTTTCTAGGCAAAACAACATTATATCCTGAGATATCCTATTCTACTTTGGGACATTTGTCATCAAAGGAATGTTTTCCTTTTGTATAACTGAAATCTGTCCTATTACATCTATTCCTGTTATTTAGGATTAAACCAAACCCATTACTTCCCTCTTGAATGTGACAAGACTTCAAGTACTTGACGACAGCTGTACCTTCCCTCTCTAGGTCATCTCTTCCCCAGGATAGCCATTTCTAATTCCTTCAGTCAGTTTTCAAGAAAGAACAATTTTGTGCATGCCTGGAGCTCCCTCCTCAATGTCATCTCATGACTTCCCTGGCTTCTTTCAATTCTCAGCTAAAATCCCACTTTTGGCAAGTCTTTCTCAGTCCTCTTCAATCTGTCCTCCTACACTATTCCCATGTTATTCTCCATATATCTTTTTTGTTTTTAATGGTTTGCCTGCTATCTCCTCCTTTAAACTATGAACTTGAAAGCAGGGACTGGTGGTTTTTTTTTGTTTGTTTCGTTTTGTTTTTTGTTTTTTTTTTTACTTTGTGTCCCCCATTGTTTGCATAGTTGGTGCTTAATAAAGGTAAATGACTTGAGTAATGTTTACTCTTATTAAAGATGCTGCTATGTACAAATAAATCTGCATACATAACAGCATGTGACATGCCCAAAGCCTAGAATAGCTGAGAGCCTATAATAGCTGAGAGAGAGGAAAGCCAAAGGAAAGGCAAACAGAATGTCCAAGAGGCTTTGAGAGACTGAAGAATATTTTTCACAGACTATAGAAAGAGGGTTTAGAAAGGGAAATGTCATTTTCTGAGGACAGAAATAAGACAATACTTAGAATGATGATGGAGATGGTTGTAGTATAGTATCAATATAGATTCAACCTTAAGACAGGTAGTTGAATTTGGGAGCACAGATAGGAATATTATCTTTCTTTCCCAAGGTTTAAATCCAGGGGAAACTTAAGAGTGAAAAAGGTAAAGCCTAAATATTCTTGGGGTCATAATGAGATGGTGTGTGTCAGAATGGGAAGAAAGACTGGAGAGAGAAAACAGAATTTATCCCCAATTTAAGGAATTCTATTCATGTTCTTTGACTTGATGGAGACACTACAGAATTTTCTAGGCCCTATAGATAATACGATGGTAGTTCAATTCAAAGAAGTCAGTTCCTTGTCTGTAAACTTTATATGTCCCTTTATATGTGGTTTTTTAATCTTTGTTCACATTTTCCACTGTGAAAAAATCTCCTAATTCATTTGCTTCCAAATATCCTCTCTGTTTGATTTAGAGGAATCAAGTAGGAACTCACTATTAGTCTTGACTAATTAGAAATAAATGTTCTCCAAAAAGAAAGGAAGTTCTAATGATAAGTACTGATTTTCTTTATACATAGTTGAATTTTGCCTCTTTGCACCTATTTTACCTACTTTACACATTTGCACACTTTTATAAATAATTATTTATTATAGAATGGGAGAAGAAAAATTAACTTTATAAGTTCAGATCTGAAGTGTGAGCTTGTATCTGAGGCTAAGATCTACTTTCTTTCTACAGGGGGATGATTCTTCTTTCTTTCCTCTCTTATCCCTACCTAACTTTAGCATTTGAAATGGGAGATCTTTTCTTATTTCAATTCCTTGGATTTGTAATGTGAATCTTAAAGCAATAGGAATATGGCCTTGACTTTTTTTAAAAATCATTATTGAGATTGAAATAATACATAATGAGGAGTCAGTTTTCCTTTAGTTGGTTTCTCCCAAAGAGCATGTACAACTAAAGTTCCCCAGGTCTCAACAGTCACGGAACCTAGCCACCAACTGTAACCTTCCAGGGAAGATCTGTGCTTTTTTCTGATCTAGTGGATTATAAGTCTTCATTTCTGTCCTTCCCATAGATGGCTAGGTATCTTAATTCCTATTCTGTATCTCTCAATGATTGGCACTCTAGATAGCTGGAGATCCAATAAATTTCCTTCAATTTAAAAAGCCTTTATTGACCCTCCTACTGTATGCAAAACAGTGAAGATAAAATGTTTAAAAAAAGGAAAATAGTCCCTTGACTTTATTTCCCTGTTGGGGGGAACCCACTATCTCCTTAGGAAATCCTTAATTTTTAGATAACTTTATTTCTTTAATAAAGGCATTTTTTTTCTTACACAAATACTAAGGTTACCTTTTGGCAACTTTCCTTCATTGTTTCTAGTTCTGTCTTACGGGGACAAGTGGAACAAGTCCAAATCTTCCCTCCCATGATGAGAGTCCTTTGTATATTTGAATCTTATTATCATGTCCAATCTAAATCTTTTCTAGGTAAAACATTCTTAGTTTTTTTTTAATTCTGAGATTGCCTGAACTTGAAGTCTTTCATCATTCTGGTTGCCTTTCATTGGATACTCTCCATCTTGTTAATGTCCTTCCCAAAAGGAGGTGTTTAGAAATAAATAAAAAATTCTGCATCCAGGGCAGAGCACAGAGAGGACTATCACTTGATTTATATTGAGTCTGTAGTTCACTCCAAACCCCAGAGCATTTCCAAACATCTGTCTAACAATATATTTGTGAAACCTAGCTTGTAACTTGTCAGGTTGACTCTTTGAACTTGTACATTGTATCCCTATCAATTTTCATCTTGTTAAATTCAGCCCACTGTTTTGGCTTACCAAGATAATTTTAATTCTCAAGATCATTCATTGGGAACTATCTTTACAAGTTTTGTACTATTTTCAAATTAGACAAGTGTGCCATCTATGCCTTTGTCAAAGTCTTGATGAAAATATATAAAATTAATATAATGTAATATAACGTAATATAATGTAATGTAATATAATATAATAGCACAAGACCAAGCACAGCTCCCTGGGCAATCCACTAAAATCCTCCTTGCAAGCTGATATCTGATCAATCATGACTTTTCCAAGCATTGATTTAGTTCTGAACTCCCACCATTGTAGTACTGTTTTTATTACAAACCTCTCCATCTCTTTCAGAAGATGAGAATGAACTTGCTTTATAGTTAATTGGTACTTAATACTTATTGAATTGAACTTCTTTACTAACATGCGAGTAAATGACATTCTTATAGTCCACCAATTTAGCAACTCTATACAGTAAGGAGAGAGGGTTGGCCTGCACGATCTGTTTTTAATAAAATTGTACTGGCTCTTTCTAAGTGTTGCATCTCTATGTAGTTGTTCACTAAGTTCTGGACCAGATCTTTTTTTGTATTAAAATTCACCAACTTGTTATACAAGATTTTTCTTATACTGTGCTTTTATGAAAAACTAGTTTGGGTTTTTGGCATGAGCATTACTATCATTGTCCATTGATGCCTTTTATAATTCCTATCAGAGTGTACTGACACATACTTTTATTATTCGATATCTTTCTTTTTTACATTCTTTCCACTTCTCTTTACCCATGATGTCTCTATTGATTGATTTAAATATCCACAAAGAAAAGAGAATAAAATAAAGGCTTATTAATGTCTATTTTCATTTTTTTAAAAAAAAACTGATATTCTTTAGTCAACTTGGTCTTTAATAGTCATCAGAGGAAGCCTTATTCCCACAATGTACATTAACAGGAAAGAAAAATAGAAAATTCATGAACTCCACATGCATTTTTAAAAAGAAAACTAACATAAGCAAACTTAACTATGCATGGAAGAGGATGAGATTAAAAATTAGAGAAGAGATGAACTAGAAACTAAAAAACCTTATAGAAGTGATAAAGCTAAAGGCTGGTTCTTTGAAAATGTTGGTAAACCTTTAGTTAAGTGATTAAAAAGATGAGAGTAGAAAAACAGAAAAGCACATGAGCAAGGTGAAGTCACAAGAAATCTGGAATTGATTTTTCAAGTTCTTTTTCTCTACTTTGTTTATATCAGTTTGGTACATATAAGAAGTGGGGCTTGCTCAGGGTGTATTGGACCCAACTTGTACTGGCTTATGAGAGCTGATTGTTAAATTTTCAGTGCAAGGGCTTATAAATCAGAAATTGGCAAATGCTACAAATCAGAGTTGGATTTATTTTTATTGTCAGTACTTAAAGTGACAGAGAAAATGTTAAAAATTCAAATTAAAAAGAAGATTTTCAGAAAATTAATTGTTAAACATTTACCCTTACTTGACCCAGCATCTTCCTGGCTTTGAGGCTTCTTATCCATTACTTAATTCAACCTTTTACATAATCTACATGTTTCTTATTATTATAATCTTTGTACATTAGTAAATAGAGAGCTGGGCTTAAAATCAGGAAGACCTAGATTCAAGTGCTGCCTCTAATGCATATTTGTTGTGTGACCCTGGGCAAAGGTCATACCTTTGTGACCTCATAGTAGTCCAAATAATTTAGTTCCAAGACAAAAATTTGCAGAAGTGGTGTTAACCTGTATTGTTAGACAAGGTTTCCTTATTTGGAGTTCCCTGTACCAAAGAAAAAGCTTAGTTTTGTCCAAAAACCTAACAAAAAGCAAACCTTTTCCATAAATATAGATGTCTTTGGGGAGTACGGTGCTGTTGTTGTATTCATCCTGCATTTTCGAAGAAGACCATGACATTAGAGAAATGATGACATGACTTGCATTTGACTTTGTTTTGAGTGAGGGAGGGCTGTGCAAGGTCTCCAACCTCACTTTCTCCTCCTGTGACATGTGGATCAAGTGAGCAGATACAGTGTACAGTGTAGAGATCAACTAAAGCATCATTTTCTTCCCCATACTCTGTAGTGATTATTGTGATTTCCCAGTATGTTCTTATTTTTACTAAGCAAGTTATATTAACACAGAGACATTTTTTAAAGACCACTGAGAAATCACTTCCTTTGGGGAAAGGAGCTGGGGTCACTTGAGTTGAGTAGGAGAATAGCATAGTTAGATCGGTGCTTAACTTTGGTAGCTGTGTGAGAATGGAATGGAGTGGGGAATGACTTGAGCTAGGGAGATCAACTAGGAGTTCACTACTAAAGCCCAAATGAGGGATGATGAGGGTGTCAAGTGAGTAATAAGCGGGGAACCAGATGAAAGAGATGGAGTAGAAGGAGACACCAAGTATAGCTCCCTGGGCCAATCCACTGTTTTCCTCTTTACAAATTGATTGGAAACCATTAAAGACTTCTCCATGTGCTGTTAGCTCTGAATCCCCATTATCGCTCTATGATTTTAATCTCAAACTTCTCCATCTTTTGCAGCAATATCTGGCCCATAATCCAAATAATTGGATATATGAGATGAAGAGAAAGAGGAACTGAATATAACATTGAGATTATAAACTTGTGAGATGAAAGAATGGGGCTATCATTAACAGAAATGGAGAACTGGGTTTGAGAAAAAATATGTTGTATTGTTTCAGTTCTGTCTGACTCTTTGTGACCCCATTTGGGATGTTCTTGGCAAAATAACTGGAATGATTTGCCATTTCCTTCTCCAATCATTTGATAGATGAGAAACTGGGGCAAACGGGGTTAAATGACTTGCCCCATGTCACATACCTAGTAAGTATCTGAAGTGGGATTTGAACTTAGCAAGATGAGTTTTCCTGATTTCAAGCACAGTGTTCTATGCACTGGACCGCCTATAGTTCTGTGATGTTTGAAAAACCAGCAGGGGTCCCTAAATATTCACTAGACCATTAACCATGTGGAATGGGATCTGATTATATATCTGCAAAGTCATCACCAAATGGAACGATAAACCCAGGAGAGCTGATGAGATCACCATGTTATAGGAGGAGAAAGCTCTAGACAGATCCTTGGTTTACATTTATATCTGTGGAGCATGATAGTGGTGATGAACCAGCAAAGGGGATGGAGAAGGAGCTGTAAGACAGGTGGAAGGAAACCCACAAGAGAACAGGCCAAATAGAAGAAAGTGTTGAGAAGGAGATAGTAGTTAGTGTTGAATGAGACAGGTCAGGAAGGATGAGGAATAAGAAAAGAGCATTAGATTTGGGAATTAAGAGAGACTGTGCAACTTTTGAGAGCAGTGTCAGTGGAATAGTGAGGTGGGAAGTCAGATTTCAAAGGATTGAATGAATGAGAGAAGAGGAAATGTAAGCAGCATTTAACTAGAAGTTTTGCTAAGATAGGAGGGGTAAGAGAAAGAATGATAGTTTGAGGGAACAATAGGCTCTAGTGAAGAGGGTTTTTGCTTGTTTTTAAGGATGGGGAAGATTCGACCATGTTTGAAGGAGGAAGGGAATGAGTAGTAGGTAAAGACTGAATATGGTGCTGGGGATTATTTAAGGGAGAGTCTTTGGAGAAGATGAGAGAGGATGGGATCAGCAGCACATGTAGAAGGCACAAAGGGTCACTTCATTATCAGACAGTAGAGGAGAAAGGAGAATGCGAGGTGAAGTCAGATTTTTTCAAAGAAGAGAAGGGAGTTTGAGAAAGCTGTTGAGTTAAATTGATTAATTGGCCTCTCTGCATATTATGATACTGTTGATGCAAGTGGCCCTATTTCCTCAGTAAAGTAAAACATGAAGTCTTTTGCTGAGAGGATTGTGTAGGGACAGTTATGGGAGGTTTGAGGAAAGGAGTGAAGGTCTGGAATAGGTTGTGAGCAGTGTTGGGATATTCAGTTAAAATGGGATAAAAGAATTTCTTTGCTGTATTGGCCTAGTTGAGGCTTACACATTTTTATTCAATTACCTCATTTGTGTGGCTTTTAACTGTATTCAGCAGTATATGAGGAGGAGTTGAGGTGAAAGATAGGATGTTGGACCTGGAGTCAAGAAGACCCGAGTTCCAATCTATCCCTAGACACCCTGGGCGGGCATTTAAACCTCTTTTTGCCTCAGTTTCCTCATATGTAAAATGGGAATCGTAATAGCACCTACCCCACCAACACTGTTGTGAGCATCAAGTGAAATAATAATGATAAAGCATTTCATAGAGTGCTTGACACATAGTATTATATAAATGTTAGCTATTACTATTATTGTGGTCATCTTCCGCACCAAATCTTGTCACTTCACATCCTTAACATCTCCCCCATCCATCCTCTTTCCTCAATTCACATACCCACTGCCTTCGTTCAGATCTTAAATCATCTCTAACTGGATCTATTCCAAAGCTCTCAAATTGATTCCCCAGCTTCAAGTCTCTTCCCACTCCAGTGCACTCTCCACACAGTGCCAAAGTGATTTGTCTTAAGGCATGGTTTCAAACATACTATGATCCAACATTCATTTTATTCTCACAACAACCCTGAGATTAGGTGCTATTAAGTAAGATTCCCATTTTTAGGTGAGGAAAGTGAGGCAGACAGAAGTTAAGTGACTTGCTCAGGGTCACACAACTAGTAAATATCTTAGGCTGCATTTGAACTTAGATCTTCCTGAATACATACTCAGTGCTTTAGCCACCTAGCAAGTGCCTTTATGTAGAACGTCAGTCCTCCATTCGATAAACCCAATGACTTCTTGTTACTTCTAGGAACAAATATAAATACCTCCATCTAGCTTCTGGCCCCAACCTGTCTTTTCAGCTTTATTTTACATTACTTTCTTTCATGTACAGTATTGCCCAGCTAGCCTGATCAAATTACTGGTTTTCATATACAACATTCCATACATCATCTCCATGTCTTTGTAATGACTTTTTCCTTTTCCTGGAGTATAATTCATCCTTAACTCTACTCTTGGAATCCTTGGTCTCCTTCAAGACTCAATTCAAGCACAAATTTTTATGTGAAGTTTTTCCTGAGCCCCCTATAGCCCCTAAATTCTCTTGACTCTATTTTGTACAAACTAACATATGCATACTCTGTTTTCCCGTGGCTAGTTTGTAAGCTTGTTGAGGGCATTTTTTTTTTCATATTTCCAGTGCGTAGTACAGCAATAGATCTATAGCAGGTGCTTATTAAATTCTGATTGATAAATTGGCCTCTCTGCATGTTGTGACACTGCAGACTGTCCTCCTCTACATCGCCTTTTGACCTCCATGACACGGTTCTCTCACTTTCCTTTCTATCTAATGAATTTTTCTCAGTTTCCTTTTCTGCGTCATCCTTTTTTTCTGTCCAGTCAGTCAACAGAGAAGCTGTTTAAAAATTCTGGTTGATTTGACTCCCTTCTTTGCTTTTTTTGAGATGCCCTATCCCAAGATCTTGAATTTCCTTAGATTGTTAATGTCTCTTCATTTATTTTCCCCTCCTCCTTTTTACCTTTCTTCTTTCCTTTCCAGTTAAATAAGTGTTCAAAATTATATCCTCTTTTCTCCTCCTCTATTTTGATATATATTTTTCCAAGATTTTCTTTGCTCTCATTATTTCTCTTCCATTCCAGTACGTTTTGATTTTTATTTTCTGATTCCTAGTATCTACATATACAATCTGCATATACTAGAATATTATTTTTTCCTTCATCATTCGCTCCATTTCCTTTGTCCATAACGTACCAGATTATAGGTCCCATTCTGATATTATTTTTGTCTTTAAATATTATCTTTGGTCCCATAACGTGCCAGATTATAGCTCCCATTCTGATATTATTTTTGTCTTTAAATATTATCTTTGGTCCCCATTTCTTCCTTGCCTCACTCTTCAAATATGAATTCATAAAGGAAGCAATGTTGTATGAAAGGATTGTTAAAAAGTAGGAGTTGTATTATATCAGAAGTCCTTATCCTACTCCCCTGCTCTTAACATGATCAGTATCATTTTCTAAGGCCATGTGACTCTATCACTGGTTCTGTTTGCTTCCCCCACCCCTTCCTACAATAATACCTTTGGTATTAGCTGTCCTTGGGGACTCATGTATACATATACATACACATATATTCATACATGTTTATGAATATGCATATGTGTATGTATACATATGTGTATATTTTTCTATACACATGTATACATATATAAACATGTTTATATACATACACACATGTATCTGCATATACACACATTTATATCATATCTGTATGTATGTATACACGCATGCATATGCATGCGTGTATACTTGTTTTTGGATGCTAATATACTGAGTTGCAATTCATTTTCAGTGCAGCTGGTCTCCTAATATAGGATGGTATGAATGAGACTGTTTTGTTCGAAGCCCAGAGCTCATGTATGTCCATATGGGTCTGACTTGATGCAGCTCACAGGGAAGCAGGACTAGATAATTCCAGAGTCCTACTTCCCACCCTTCTCCAAGGGAGACCTTGCTTCCTATCAGAAGGGGTAGTAGGAGGTTGAGGCCAGACGCTGCCCACTTTAATCTTTCAAAGAGAGGTCGTTATCAGGATAGAAATATCCTAATCTTGAGTCCTCTTCCAATCAAATGCCAATTCCAAAACAAAACCCATTTATCTAAGCTGATAGTAAAAAAATGAGAGAAAGTATAAATATAGGAATATCTATCTGTCTATCTATCTATCTATCTATCTATCTATCTATCTATCTATCTATCTATCTATCTATCTATCTATGTGTATCAATCTGTCTATCTATCCCAGCTAATAAAGATTGAAAAAATTTTCCCATTAGGTATGTGGTATCTCAGTTCAACTAACCGAGAGTTCTAGATCTCACCCAAAGGTCAGTTCCCTGAAGTCTCTATTGTCTCAAGATGTAGATAGAAAATAGAGACTGCCAGGTCATGACTTTCCCTCCTTTCAGTGACCTAAAAGGAGATTAGCATGTTCATCTTTCTCAAAGTTGAAAGCTGAGAGAACACAAGATAGGATTTCTCTTCTCACACACTCTTGCCACCTCCATCCTCATGCAGTTGCACAGCATTGATTTATACCAGTGTAGAGAGTCCCATACAATTTTCTTTTAGGGGCAAAGGTTACACTAATGTGCAAGTTTCTGTGTGTGTGTGTACATGCTAGTAAAGCTTAGCTGTGTTTTCTATTGCTTTAGTTACATTTCTTTTAATGGTATTTCTATTTGCAAGGATGAGTGCAATAAAATAACCTTTGTAATATGAGTTATCATGTCTGATACCTATTAAATATGTTCATTTTTTGTTCATTTGAAAATATTGCATAAAAGGAAAAATTAAAGTATCATTTTATACTTTAACAGACATTTGTTTTGTGTGATGAGCTTGTAAATGATGGCCTTTTTATACGATGGTAAGTGTTTTTTATAAGCAGTATTCCAATAAATTTCCCATACAGAGTGGAGAGTACCATGATACATCCCATAAAACATGCTATACCTCACAGTATAAAGAAGAGAAACATTACTATAGAACATGGTGAACTAGGCTCCACATTAAAAATTCAGGATGAGTATTGATGTGATGAAATTCCACATTGTATGTTTATAATAATTCTTAATGTATCAGACCTACTCAACACATAGCCAGACCTGTAGATTATACATTAAAATGGGAAAATACGTGTACCTTATTTTTTAGGTTGTAAATCCTCTAAATTCTGTTTACATAAATTGAAGTAATTCTGTGTTTTATTTTTATGATGTGTGCTTTTTGTTCCTACAAGTTTAAAAGGAATCTATGAAACAGCTAATGTTCATAAAAGTCTTATAATGGAAGAAAAAATACAAAGGATTTTATTTTCACTTTCTTGGGTTATATTGTAGCCATGTGGAGTGTTTTCTTTTTTACTTTCTTATTTCTTGAAATATAAACATATTTAAAACATCCCAATTTTATTTTTTCCTCAATGGTTATTTTAAGACTGTGCTTTTTAGGCTATCACAATGTTTTGGTGTAGTTTAAAAGATGCTGTGCTTTTCTTTTTTGTCAGAGTGAAAAAAAGGCAGAGGATGGCTAATGATACGAACAGAATTCTTTTGAAACCTAGCACAGAACAGGAGCAATTTGATATGCAGAGCTGTATCAGCAGCCGCAGCCAAGAAAGCCTTTATTCTGAATTCACAGACCATGGTAAGATGATGGAATTAACAGTTTGTAGCCAAGAAAAGTGAAACCCAACAGTCCTCTGAATGCTGTGACTCAGTGCTCACTTATTTATTGTTGGATGGTTTTGATCTTTTTATTTGCTGCTTCTTTTGTCCCTCTCAGTAACATTACAAACTGCATTTCAAAAGCGTTCTTATAATTAGGCTCCCTTCAGGTTACTCATCAATGCCTAGCTGAAAATGAAACAGCCATTTTTTTCCTCCTGTATGATGCTAAAATGATGAGCTGGCTTTTTTGTTTTCTTTTTTAATTCGTTGTTGGTTTGTCTAACATTATAAATCAGTTGTTTTGATGTCATAGAGAAACAGTTCCTCTCCTGGTTAATCTGGTTCTCTGTGATATTTAAGATTTCCATGAGTAAATTATAAATACTTCATTAACTCATAGCATTAAACTAGTAATGAATGCTGTGCTTAGGTGTTGGGGTATACAAAAACTGAAAAGAAACTGTCTCTGGTTTCATAGAGTTTACATTATATCATGAGAGACCTACAAGTATATACAAAATAAATACAAAGTGATTTGTAAAGGACCAGACGAGAGATAACCCACAACTGCTGAAGAGGACAAAGAAGGTCTTCATATTGAAGGTGTGACTAGCTAAGCTCTGAAGGAAACTGGGGACTTTAAGAGGCAGAGAAAAAGAGGCTGTTCTGGCCATAGAGGGCAGCCTGTAGAAAGCCATAGAGATGGGAAAGGGATTATCATGTGTCAGACATCAAGAACTAACTAGAATTTAATGTGTGTGAAGGCAAATAACTCAATAAGTCCCAGATACTTAGATTGGGGCAAGTTGTAAAGGACTTTACATGGTAGATTTTTATCACAGCAGTAATTGGGAACCTTTGGAGTTTATTAAGTGTGTGATTTTGGCAGCTATATGGAAGATGAATGGGAAAGGGGGAGACAAGTTGGAAACACCTATTGCTTTTGCAGAAGTCCAAGCAGAAGTTAGATCCAGCTAGGGTGTAAGTAGAGAGAGATGGACATATGAAGGAGATATTATAAAGGTAGAACTTTAAGATTTGATAAGTAGTTGGATATATACGGCACAGGACAGTAAGGAGTCAAAGATGACAGTGAGGTTGCAAGCCTGTGTGACTAGAAGAGTGGTAGTGGTTCACTTGATAGGAATAGATAAGTGGCTTTTGAAAGATGAGTTCAGTTTTGGGCATGATGAGAGAGAGATGGCATAGAGTAGAAAGGTATTAAGCCTGTGGCCTTTCCAACTTTTTCTTCCCCCCGCCTTTTTTATTACATTAATTCATACTTGTGGAATAAAGTAAGCATTTCCATAATGTAGTAAAATAAAAAAGATGATTGTACATGAAACTGCAAATCTACTATGCACAACATGCTACTCCTTTCAAATATACAACAAAATTATCTTGTAAATTTCTTTTTCTCAATCCTCCCCCCCAGCCCCCACCCTAGAGACACAGATAAGTGTATGTATTTATAAGTATTTATATATATGAGTGTATATGTAAATATGTATATGTACATGTATAAAAATAAAATTATAGTTTATATATACATATGCATATACACATACACACTATATATAAATATATGTACATATATTTACATATATAAATACATATACATATACATGCAAAAATATGTATATATATGTGTATATATAAGTACATATACATATACAAATATAGAAATACACATATTTCTATTTATCAGTTCTTTATTGGAATACAGGTCGTGTGTTTCTTCATATGACCTTTGTATTTAATTTGGGTAATTATAATACTCAAAATCACTCAAGTCATTCTTAAAACACTACTGCTGATGTTACTGTACAAAATGTTATTTTGGTTCTGCTTATTTTGCTCTTCATGATTTTGTGCAAGTTTTTTCAGGTTTTTCTAAGATTATTGAGCTCAATTTTTGGTAAATATTATTTTCCCAGTTATGTTTACAAATAGTTTTCAGCATTCTTTCTTTTATAAGATTTTGAGTTCTAAATTTTTCTTCATCCCTTCCAAAGATGACAAACAATCTGATGGAGGTTATATGTGTGCAGTCATGTAAACATATTTCCACATCAGTCATCGCATGAAACGAGGAAACAGAACAAAAGGAAAAAAAACAAAAGAAATGTAAATATTCTTCAATATGCCTTCAGACCCCATAGTTCTATCTCTAGATATCAATAATGTTTTCCGTTATGAGTCTTTTGGAATTTTCTTGGATCTCAGTATTGCTGAGAAGAGCTATCTCAATCATAGTTGATCATTAGACAAAGTTGCTGTTACTGTGTACATTGTTCTCTTGGTTCTGCTTACATCCCTCTGCATCATTTCATGTAACTCCAGATTTTTATGAAATCCATCTCCTCACCATACTATTCCTTTACATTCATATACCAAAACTTGTTCAGCCATGCTCCAGTTCATGGGCATTTCCTCAATTTACAATTATTTGCCAACACAAAAAGAAGTCTATTAAGATTTTTGTACATATAGATTCGCCTTTTTATGATCTTTTGGGGATACAGACCTAGTTCTGGTATTGTAGGATGCACAATTTTATAGCCCTTTGGATACAGTTCCAAATTGCTGTCCAATATGGTTGCTTCAGTTTACAACTCCACCAACAATGCATTAGTTTTCCAGTTTTCTCACATCTCCAACATTTTTCCTTTTTGCTTTCTGTCATGTTAGCCAACTTGCTAGGTGTGCAACGATGCCTATACCATCATATTACCACCAAAGAGTAAGAATTTAGTTTCCTTATTGCCTGGTCTAATTCCTTCAATTTCTTTTTCTTCTCTTATTGCTAAAGCTAACATTTCTAATATAACATTTAATAATTGTGATGATAATGGACATCATTATTTTACCCTTTCTTACTGGGAAACCTTCTAGTTTATCCCTATTACAGATAAACCTTGCTGATGGTTTTTAGATGACTACTACTTATCATTTTTTTGTGTGTTTTGACCACAGAGTGGGATTCCCCGCCTGCCTCAGTAATTAGGCCAGTGTTGGATAAGCAGACAATTTTTAGGGCACCTTTTCTAGCCCCCTTCTTCACACCAGGAGGTGAGCAGTGTAATCCTTAAAAGGCTTCTCAGACACCCATGGGGCTGCTGAGTCCCACTGCTGCTTCCAGTGAGAAAAGACCCTATGACCTGGGCTGCCTGTGTATAGGGTTATGACTACAGTTCCCAGTATATGCGCACCTGCTGCTTCATTACTTGCCTGTCACCACAAGACTTTGAGTTATAATACTAGAATGGTATGGGTGATGTCTTTTGATTTGTTTGTAAAGTGGATTTAAGTGAGGCAGAGTTGCAGGAAGTCATCAGCCTCATTCTTTCCTCCAGAGTCATCATACTCCAGTGACAAGACAGAGTCAAGATGGCTGATGATGGCTCAGGATGCAGTGAATGACCTTGGTGTCTTCAGTGTCTAATCAAGCTCTAAGTGCTCCACATCACCTGCTTCAGCTGCCTTCATGGCCATTGGAACAAATTGTTCTCATTCACCCATTCCACCAGAAGAACTCTTCAAAAGCTTGGGATAGACACCCCTCTTAACTCACCAGTGGGTTTGAGATCCTTTGGTTGCCCTCAACCTGGTTTGGCCCATCTGCCGAAACAGTTTACCATGGTGTGGCCACTGGGCATGTGGCAGCTTCTTGGAGCTACAGGTGATAGTTAGGCATAACAGGTGGACACCAAAGGTGGAAAGAGCCCAGAAAAGGACTTGGCAGTCATCACACCGAAGGTGCTGGTTCTCCCTGAACACAGCCTACAAAATATACAAAAGTATCTGCAGAGATGTTTCCACTCACTTTTGATGCATGGAACATGTGTACACTTATAGACAATACAAAATACAGTAGACCTGAAAGACGAACTGCTCTTGTTGCAAGAGAACTCAACAGGTATCGCATCCAAATAGCAGCCCTGAGTGAAACAAGGCTGGCAAATGAAGGCAAGCTTACTGAAGTCGGAGCTGTGCACATTTTTCTGGAATTGCTGCAGTGAAGGGAAGCATCATGAAGCTGGCCTAGCTTTTGTAATCAAAACTAATGTAGTCAGCAAGCTGGTTTGCCTGCCAAAAGGAGTGAATGACAGACTCATGACAATGTGATTGGCACTTGTAGGGAAATTCCATTCCACCATCATTAGTGCCTATGCTCCTACCATAATGCATCCTGTTGAGGTCAAAGAAAAAATTTATGGAGAACTAGAGACCCTTATTATCAATGTGTCAAAAGAGGACAAGCTTATAATTCTATGTGACTTTAATGCTAGAGTAAGCTCAGACTACCAGACTTGGCAGGGAGTCCTAGAGAGAAATGGAGTTGGAAACAGCAACAGCTGTCATCATTTATTGTTTAAGACTTGTGCATCGCATAACCTTCTCATCATCAACACTGTTTTCTGTTTACCTAAACACAATAAAACTTCATGGATGCACACACAGCAAACATTGGCATCTAATAGACTATGTGATTGTAAGGAGAAGAGACAGAGAAGATGTGAGAGTGGCAAAGATTATGTGTGGTGCAGAGTACTGGACTGATCATAGACTTATCCTTTCCAAGCTAAATATTCACATTCATCAAAAGTGCTGCTCCCAAGGCAAAATGACAACCAGAAGAATTAATGTCCGCAAATTAAAGCTGTTCTCTGAGTGTGAACAGTTTCTTGCTAACTTGAAGGGAAAGTTGAGTGAACACACAGTTGGTAACAGTGGAGCAGAAAAGGAGTGGGCAGCTTTCAGAGATTTGGTGTACAGCACTGCATTTGCTCATCTTGGTCAGAACACTTGCAAACACCAAGACTGAGTTAGATGAAAATGATGGGGAAATTCAGAAGCTACTACACGTAAAACGAGAACTCCACAGGATTTTGACCAGCAGGGTAGTTCATCATTCTCTAGGTAGGCAGCATTTAACTATCAAATGTAAAGTACAAACAGAGCTTAGAGAGAGAGATGCAGGATTATTGGCTCAGCAAGAAGGAAGATGAAATTCAGTTCTGTGCTGATAGTAACATTGCAAAGTGCTTTTATGGTTCCCTTACAGCTATTTATGGACCAAAAACCTATGGTGCATCACAACTACTAAGTGCTGATGGAGCCACATGATCCGAGAGAGATGGGCTGAATATTACCATAGTGTTCTCAACAGACCATCATCAATCAATGCTCAGGCCATTGATCATTTACCTCAGGTCAATCATTTACCTCAGGTCATTTACCTTTCTTAACTAAACTTCCAACTGAAGAAGAGATTTTGATGCCATTAGACTCCTTTCATGTGGCAAAAAATCTGGTGCTTATTCTATTCCAGCTGAGATAGCCAAGGTACAGGGACCATTGGTTATACAAAAACTGACTGAAATATTCCAAGTTATATGCCAAGAGGAGGTTATCCCTCAGAAGTTCAAGAATACCTCCATTATCCATCTATACAAAGATAAAGGGAATAGATTGTCCTGTGACAATCACAGGCATCTGTCTCTAAGTCTTTGCTGATAAGATTCTGGCTAGAGTCCTCCTTTTTAAAAGGCTGATCCTTCACCTAAAATATGGTCATATAACTGAGAGCCAACGTGGTTTCAGAAAGGGCCAAGGAACAGTTGATGTGGTGTTTGCTGCCTGACAACTCCAGGAGAAATACCAGGAGCAAAACAGATGTCTGTACACATTTGTAGATCTGACCAAGGCCTTTTACACTTTTAGGGCTTATGGAAAATTTACACGCAAGGGCTTATGGAAAATTACATCAAAATTTGGTTGCTCTTAGAAGTTCGTTGACATTGTATGTCAATTTCATGATGGCATTTTCCCCAGGTTGTGGATAGTGGACAATATTCTCATGCCTTCCCAGTCACCAATGGAGTGAAAAAGGATTGTGTGCTTGCTCCCATGCTTTTTATCATAATGTTTTCAGCCATGTTGTCTAATGCTTTCAAAGTCAACTACTGTACTGATGATAAGTTCTTCGTTTTGAAAAAGTTACAAGCCAAGACCAAAGTGGAGGGAGTGTTGGTGCATGATTTTCTATTGGCAGATGATGGTGCACTCAATGCAGCCTCTGTAACTGAGATGCAGCAAAGTATGAATCAATACTCTGCTGCCTGTGCTAATAATTAACACCAAGAAAACACAGGTCCTCCATCCACCACTACTACACCATCCATATGTGGAACCATCAGTTACAACAAATGGAGAAGTTCTGAATGCTGTGGGTAACTTCAGTTACATTGGTAGTGTAGTTTCCAAGCACGTACACATTGACAATATGGTTGATGCCTCAGCTAGCTCAGTGTTTGGGAGACTCCAAAGAAAAGTTTGGGAGAGTAGAGATGTTAGACTGACTACCAAACCAAAAGCATTGTGCTGACCTCATTGTTGTATGCCTGGGAAACATGGACAATCTACCAGCGCCATGTCAGGACACTGAACAGCTTCCATTTGAACTGTGTTTGGAATGTTCTTAAGATCACTTGGCAGGATAAGGTACCAAGACACTGAGGTTTTTGCTCAAACTAAACTGCCAGACATTCAAACTATGCCTCAGAGAGTGCAACTCCGATGGGCTGGCCAAGATATTCAAATGCAAAATAATGCATTTGCCAAAAAGACTACTTTATGGAGAACTCACATGGGATAGGTGATCATATAGTGGTCAGAAGAAATAATACAAGTCCGCTCAGACCACATCAGCAAAGGTGCTGTACTCTATGAGCAAAGCGGAATTGAAACAGCACAAAGAAAAAGTAGGATGTGCAGATTTGGAGTAACCACCCAGAATGTTCACATGAATTATCTGTGCCAAATCTGTGGTAGAGCATTCCAAGCTTGAAATGATCGGATCAGCCACAGTCATACACATTGAAACTTCATTTTATCATGGTGGTGTCATTTTGGTCTTCTTCAAGAATGATGGACAACAACCAACTAACTTAGGATTTTATGGAAAGCTCCATTTATTCCTATACCCTTTTGTGTTTTTAATAGGAGTGAGTGTTGTATTTTGTCAAAAACTTTTTCTGCAGATATAGAGATAATCTGATGATTTCAGTTGCTTTTGTTATTGATACGGTCAATTTTGCTAATAAGTTTTCCTAATATTGAATCAGCTCTGTATTCCTGGTATAAATCTGGGATAAATCCTACCTTGTCATAGTGTTTTATTGTCCAAGTGTAAATTACTGTAATCTCTTTGCTAATATTTTATTTAATTTTTTGTATCAATATTCATTAGAGAAATTGGTCTCCAATTTTCTTTCTCTCTTTTGATTATTCCCGGTTTAGGTATCAGCACCATGTTTGTGTGATAAAATGAATTTGGTAGGAATCCTTTTCCATTTTTTCCGAATAGTTTATCAAGTATTTGAATTAATTATTCTTTAATGTTTGGTATTATTCATTTGTAAATCCATCTGACCCTGGAGATTTTCCTTAGGAAGTTTATTGATGACTTGTTCAATTTCTTCTTCTAAATGGGGTTATTTATTTTATTTCCTCTTGTGTTGATCTGGGCATTTCATATTTTTTGTTGATATTTATCCATTTCATTTAGATTGTCAGACTTAACAGCAAACAGTTGGCCAAAAAGCTCCTAATTATTGCTTTAATTTCTTCGTTACTGGTGGTGAATTCATCCTTCTCACTTTTGATACTGGTAATTTGGTTTTCTGTTTCCTTTTAGTTACTCAAATTAACCTTAAGTTTATTTATTTTCTTGGGGTTTTTTGTTTATTTTTCTGGCAAAAGAAGCCCTTAGGTTTATTTATTTAGGTTTATTTATTTAGGTTCAGTAGTTTTCCTTCAGTTATATTAATCACTCCTTTGATTTTCAGAATTTCTTATTTGGTGATTTTTAATTTGTTCTCTTGCTGGCTTTTTAAATTGCATTCCAATTCATTGATCTCTTCTTTCTATATTTTATTATATAAGCATTTAGAGATAAAAATCTTCCCCTAAGTACAACTTTGGCTACATCTCATAAATTTTGGTATGTTGTCTCATTGTCATTCTCTCTTTCATGAGATTATTTGTTGTTTTTATGATTTTCTAGTTGACCTCATTCTTTTTTTTAGATAATTTTTTTTTCGTTTTTAACACAGTTCATATCTCATAACACAATTCCAACTTTTGGTCAGGTGATATTTCTTTTAAAGAATTTACAATATAGACCACAAATGGATTTTTTTTAACATTAACCAACTGAGACACAAATAATAGCTATGTATGCTAATACATAAGCCCTTGACCTAATTGTCTCCACACTATTACTAAGAACTAAAGGACCCTAACTTATTGTTGTTGGTCTAAAGTCCTAAGCTTAATAGCTAATTTTAGACTTGACCTCGGATGTTCCCTTTCCAACAATCTATAATTTGATAGATCTGCTATTAAGCTTACAAACCTTTTGACTATAGGAAATTGCCACTAAGAGTAGGGACATTGCAGGGAAACAATATCTCCCCAAATTCATGTCAGTTCCAGGCAGTAGATTGTCAATTTGCATTGAGTGAGGCTTAGAGTCTTCCAGGTGTCAGTGGAGAAATTGAGTCAGGAGAATCCCACTTCAGCCCATGCTGAATAGTTGCTCTCCCACCCTTCCCATGAGATCACCTTTTTCATTTCCTACCAGCATCTCACAGGTTTACTGGCATCATGGATTGGAGGCTCAGACCACCTTTGTTGCTCTCCATACCTGGAGTTAGATTCAGAAGAACAGTCACTTAATAGTCCCATAGCATCTTAACATAGCAAGTTCCAGTAACCAGGTTTCACATATGACTGTAATTTCATATTGGCTAAGGAACATCTTTTGAGGCAAGTCTTAAGTGGCTTACATGCCTTTCTATACCTGTTCTAGTTCCTGCTTAAATGACAATTATAAAATCAAATTTACCACTAAAACATTAACTTTTCCATCAATGCCAAATTTTACCTGAGCTTACCTGCCTGTAGAAAACTTAGACTAAAATTCTTTTCCCCAAACTAAAGATGTCTCTGATTTAGTCTCAGTAATTAATTGAGTCAGTTGTTTTAATACTAATTGCTTTTACATCAGCTAGCAACATGTCCAGTTTTTCTCCCCATCTGTCCCTTCCCCCCACCCCCGGTACCTTGCATTCTGATTACCACTTCCCTCAATGAGCCCTCCCTTCTATCACACCTCACCCTTCTCTTGTCCCCATCTTCTCTCTTTTTCTTGTAGGGCAAGATAAATTTCTATACTTTATTACCTGTATTTATTATTTCCCAGTTATATGCAAAATAATTCTCAAAATTCATTTCTAATACTTTGAATTCCACTTTCTTTCCCTCCCTCTTTCCCTACCCATTCCCCACTGAGAAGGCAAGCAATTCAATACAGGCTATATATGTGTCATTTTGCAAAAGACTTCCATAAACCACCAATATTTCCCTCTATCCTACTCTATCCCCCCTTATTTTTTTATTCCCTCATTTGATCTTGTCCCTTCCCAAAAGTGTTTATTTCTAGTTACTCCCTTCTCCCATTTGCCCTCCCTTCTATCATTCCCCTCACCCCACTTGTCACCTCCTCCCCTATTTTCCTGTTGTATAAGATAGATTTTCATGCTGAATTTAGTGAGCATGTTACTCCCTCCTTAAGCCTTAAGGAGAGAGTAGCTTCACTTTTTCCTCTCGCCTTCTCCCTTTTATCTTCCATTGAACAAGATTTTTCTTTATCTCTTTTATGTGTTATAGCCTGCCCCATTCCATTTCTCCCTTTCTCCTTGCAGCATTTTCCTCCTTCACCCCTTAATTTTTATTTTATATCTTTTTTTTTCTTTTTGTGGATATCATCTCTTCTGATTCAGCACAGCCTGTACTGTGTGTGTGTGTGTGTGTGTGTATGTACAATCCTTCCACCTACCCAAATACTTAGAAAAGTCTCAAGACTTATAAATATTTTCATTCCATGTAGGAATGTGTTTATGATTTCTCTTTCCTGTTTACCTTTTCAAGCTTCTCTTGATTCTTGTGTTTGAAAGTCAGATTTTCTATACAGTTCTGATCTTTTCAACATGAATGCTTGAAAGTTCTCTATATCATTGAATGACCATTTATTTCCTTGAAGTATTATACTCAGTGTTGGTGGGTAGGTGATTCTTGGTTTTAATCCCAGCTCCTTTGACTTCTGGAATATCCTGTTCCAAGCCCTTTGATCCCTTAACGTAGAAGCTGCCAGATCATGTGTTATCCTGATTGTATTTCTAGCTGCTTGCAGTACTTTTTCCTTGACCATGGAACTCTGAAATTTGGCCACAGTGTTCCTGGGAGTTTCTCTTTTCAGGTCTCTTTCAGGAGGTGATGGATGGATTCTTTCAATATTTATTTTGCCCTCTGATTCTAGACTATCAGAACAGTTTTCCTTGATAATTTCATGGAAGATAATGTCTAGGCTCTTTTTTTGATCATGGCTTTCAGCTAGTCTTATACTTTTTAAATTGTCTCTCCTGCATCTATTTTCCAGGTCAGTTGTTTTTCCAAAGAGATATTTCACATTATCTTCTATTTTTTCAAATTTTTGGTTTTGTTTTCTAACTCTTGGTTATCTCATAGTCATTCATTTCCCTGAACTCAGTTCTCTCTTTCAGAGAACTATTTTGTTCAGTGAGCTTTTGAACCTTCTCCTTCCTTTGGCTAAATCTGCTTTTTAATGCTTCCTTCTCCTCATTGGCTTTTTGGACCTCTTTTTCCAATTGAGTTAGCCTCTTTTTAAAGGTGTTATTTTCCTCAGCATTTTTTTGGTTCTCCTTTAGCAAGCTGCTGACATGCTTTTCAAGCTCTTCTATTGCCTGATTCCGGTTTAAATTCACTTTGGAGGACCTGGAGGCAGGGACCTTAACTTCTTGTAACAGTAGACCTTGTTCTTCCTCATCTGAAAGGATGGGAGGAGACACCTGTTTACCAAGAAAGTAACCTTCTATGGTCTTGTTTTTTTCCCTTTTTTGGGCATTTTCCCAGCTAGTTCCTTAACTTTTGAATTGCTAGCGAAGAGATTAGATTCAGCTGCTTGGTTCCTCTGGGCTTTGGGTAGGAGTGGGGCCATCACTCAGGGCTGGGGTTTAGATCAACTGTTCCCTACCACCAGAGACTTTAAGCTGAGCTGCCTGAACAATGGATCCAGATTGCTTCCTGGCCTCTGTAGCTACTTACAGTCTGCTGCCTCGGCCTCAGCCATCACCTGGAGCTATTGTTGGAGAAACCCTGTTCCCTCTCACCCAGCTGGGAAAGCCCTCCCCCACTTTCTTTGTCGCTTGTGGGTTGAGGTATCTGGGACCTTCCCTATTAGGAACTCTGCCCGGAGGTCTGTTCAAACCCTGTTCCTCCCAGTGTTGCGTGGCCAGGGCTGTGGTCCACTCTGCTCAGTGTCTCATGCAATAAGCCTTGCCTGTCAGCCTTCCAGGTTTGAAACCTCTTTCACTCTGTTGTTCTGTGGTTTCTGCTGCTCTAGATTTTATTGAGAGTCATTTTTACATGTATTTTCTGGGCTATAGGAGAAGCGCTAGAGTATATACATCTTTCTACTCTGCCATATTGGCTCTGCCTTTTGACCCACTTATTCTTTAGGATTATTATTTAGTTTCCAGTTAACTTTTAATCTGTGTCTCTATAATCCTGTATTACATGTAATTTTTATTTGATCTGAAAAGGGTAAATTTAATATTTCTTCCTTGGATTAATATTTCTGTGCCCTTATAAAGTGTCAGTTTTTGTGAAGTTGCCATATACCACCAAGAAAGAAGTCTAGTCTGTTCTATCCCCATTCAGTCTTCTCCATAGGTCTATCATAGGTAACTTTTCTAAAATTCTCTTCACGTCCTTAATTTCTTTCTTGTTGATTTTGTGGTTAGATTTATCTAGTTCTGAGATGGTGAAATTGAGGTCCTCCATAAGTATTTAATTTTGCTGGGTATTCCCCTAACTCACTCAGCTTGTTTTCTGACAATAATTCATTATTATTTTTTGTAATTTATTTTTCAGTTCTTCCAACATTAACTTCCACACAAATTTGAATTCAAAATTTTCTCCCCGACTCTCCCCATCCCCACCCCAAGACAGCATGTACCTGATCCACCCCTTCCTCCAGTCTGTCCTCCCTTCTATTACCCACCCTTCTTCTATCCCCTTTCCCCTCTATTTTTCTTGTAGAGCAAAATAGATTTCTGTATTCCATTGCTTGTATGTCTTAATTTCCAGTGGCATGCTAAAACAATTAACATTCATTCTTAAAGCTTTGAGTTCCATATCTTCTCCCTCCTCACCCACCCTTATTGAGAAAACTAGCAATTCATTGTAGGTCATACATGTGTAACAATGCAAAGCAATGGAGTGAAAGACCATTTTTTCCCCTGAAGCATTATACTCAGTTTTGTTGGGTCAGTGATTCTAGGTTTCAATCCTATCTCCTTAGAGCTCTGGAATATCATATTCCAAGTCCGTTGATCCCTTACTGTAGAAGCTGCTAAATCCTATGTTATCTTGATTGTATTTTCATGTTTCTTGAATTGTTTCTTTCTGGCTGCTTATAATATTTTCTTCTTGACCTGGGAATTCTGGAATTTGGCTACAATATTTCTAGGACTTTTCTTTTGGCATCTCTTTCATGAGGTGATCAGTGAATTCTTTCCATTTCTATTTCAGATGTTTACATGCATGACACTCAGTTCAAGATTTCTAATAGGCAGTTGTCCAACAGGAGTTATGAGATTGGAGATCACCAGAGAGGTTAAGTGGATGAGTAAATTTGAGAATTATCCATTCTCAGAATGGATTCGCAGGAGCTTACAGAATCACAAAATGTCATAGAAAGAAAAATAAAAGTGGGCCTAACTCAGAGCCCTAATATTCACCACCCACAATTACCGTTGATGATTTGGGTGAGGATCCAGAAAAAGAAACCAAGACAGGAATCCAATGGAGAACTATGAGAGTATTGTCATAACAATCAAAAGAAAAGTATCAATGAAAATAGGATAATGAAATGAAAGGCTGCAGAAAGATTACAAAGAATGAGAAATGAGAATTTTTTTTGCAATTAAGAGATTGTAAATAATATTAGAGAGGACCATTTCATTCTAATGATGAGATTGAAAACAAGACTGTAGAGTTAAAAAAAAAAAGAGTGAGAGGAAGGGAAGTAGAAATACCTTTTGTAGATGGCTATTTCAAGGACTTTGACCACAAAAGAGGAGAGATAAGGAAGAATAGCTATCAGGGACAGAAGGAAAAAAAATGAAGATTTTTTTTGAGGGGGGTTCATTTTTTGCAGATGGGTTAGAAGGGAAAGAGTCAATAGAAAAGCAAGGATTGAAGATAAGTCAGAGAGTGGGACACTAGAGGAACACTGCTGTGGGAAGGATGAAGTAAAGAAAGCTCATATTTTGGAGTTTACAATCAGAACATATAGAGATAACATATTGTCCTTTCTACCCTATGACTGTGATATATGCATTCATTTTTTCCAATAGGTAGTTAGGTTGGTGTAGTGCCTGCCCAACATATGCCGAATCATGGAGCACCAGGAGGCATGGGAGTACTGACTAGTGGCCCACTGACACCTAAGTCCATTGTAAGTCCTATGGGTAAGGAAATGCCTCTTTTCTTTCTCTTGTGCTTCCTGGATCCATATCTTCCAGTTTTGAGAAAAGGTAGGAATTCATCTTCACAGTCTGAGAAGAAGACACTGATGGGGGAGTTTTTAATTAGATTGTGAGACTTAGCAGCTTCATCTGCCACATTACTCTCTGCCTTGAAGTATGTTGTGATAACAGCCTTTGGATGAAGAGCTACTGGGAGAATTTTTATATTTCTTGTATTCCCCTGCATGTATATCTATTATTTGCGCTGTTAAAGTCAGCTCCATGTGGTCACGGTCATTTTTGTTTTTGTCTATGCATGCCCAGCACCTAAAACAGTGAGTGTCAGTAAGAGTAACTGATGCCTAAAATTACTGTTAATTGATTGTTTGTTTGGCTAGATAATTTGTCTGAGCTTGGGTCCCCATCTCATCTTGTGCCAAGATGTCAGTAGAGATTAGCCTAAGCATTCATCGTTTGTTATATAATTATTCTCATGGTGGCCACCCATCCTAGAGCAGAAGTAGGTCAGAGTCCTTGGCAGTGTCATTTTTACTGGTGAAAGTGCTTGTCAGGGAGACAATTGAGCATTGGAGAATAACGTGAGAAGTTGGGGTTTGGTTGTTCTTCCCAAGAAGGAAGTACTTACAGGCAGTGGGGATGTCTGTCCAAATGACTCCAAACTTCCCCCATCATTCCTTAGGCACACTTCAAGCAACTGCTCTGGTCATAGGATTCTCTACCAGGAGGACAGTGACATTAAAGAATCTGAGTGGGTCTGCCTAGGAAAGAGAATGAACAGAGTCCACCAGCATTGCCATAACTGGCTCTACTGTGACAAATTCCACTTCAGGAGACTATTCCAGGTACAAGAACCACTCAGGACTCCCATCTCATTGATGCTACTGTAACAAGTGGCTTGAGGCCTAAGACACACAGGAGAACTCTGTATGGTCCCATAGAAGCCTCAATCTTCTAGAGTCACCATGGGCATCACAAGCTCCACATTCTCTGTGACTGCAGCGCAGCTCAAGTTCCTGTGGTCCCTTTAAGATCAGCCCAAATGGCACAATTTCTTCTACATTCCCTGCAGACATACCTGAATCAGACACATACCCTAGAGAGTTCCAGCACCACCCTGACTCCAAGACCCATTCCAGTTGATTCTTTTCATACCACTGTCTCAGCCCCGCTTTGCCTCTCTCTTCAAAGCCTACCACAATCAGGGCTACAGAAATGAGACCAAGCCTAGACTTGCCTATGAGACAAAGTATCCTGGAGAAGGAGGATGCCCAGACCCTAACAGAACCAGGTTTAGCTGCCCTGTCCTCTATTGCTCCCAACATCATTCCCACATCTGCTGGAGGGGACACAAGCATTTTCTTCCTGTCTACAGAAAAGATAATAGAGGCTAAAACAGCACCTTCCCAGACAACCCTGGAATCACTGCCAGAGGGCACGTTCTCTATAAATACAGGAGCACCTGGCAGGACCTCCACCTCTTCTCTGAGCTGTATAAGTGAAGGACCCAGCTACTGCAGGACTGTTTTCTAACCCTCTATGGGGAACGTGACCAAGCATAGCCATGACTGCACTCCAGACAAGCCCAGCTAAACCTCCTTTCCTAGAGCTCACAGAGCCCACATCCCTTGTGGCAGTCATTCCCTCTATTGCACCAGTGACTGAATTCAGAACTAGGGACAGTGGAAATTGACAGGGTAGTTTGGTATCTACCAGCACTCCAGTGTGGGAGACCAGAAAACCAAGTAGCCCTGCAGCCTCAGATATCTGCAGCCTGAGATACACTCATCCCAGTGGCTGATAGCACAGCTGACCTCATCTCAAGTCCTGTGTGAGGGCAAAGTCAACTGGCTGCATGACTCCATCCCACAACCCAAGTACTGTATTGGAGGAGAAACAGATTCGTCTTCAGTATTGACTACATCACCACCTGCTATCTCCATCACCAGCATAGCTGGGGCTCTGCCTGGTATAAGAACAGAGGTTCCCTGGTCCTTGACCTCAGCTGAAGCCATGGATCTCATCGTGATTTGTAGATCCTATGTCTACATTGCCACAGACCTTCTCTCCTTTGTCTCCAGTCACCTTATCTGAGGTTATTTTACAAGGCCAAGGATATGAGCTTGAATATCCCTAGGACTGAAAGCCTAAGTGTCATCCTCAGCAACCAGGTCACAGACATGGTCTGGTTATCATGAAACCACTCCCAAACAAGAGCTTCTGGGTACAGTGGGAGAAAGTAACACAAGTGCTTCACTGATCAGTTCTTTACCTGGACCTCCTATGACCTCAGCTGCTTTTATGAGAGGCACCAAGTTGGTTAGGTACCACTCCTGGCTCAATTCCACTGGTGATTATAGCTTACAGAGTTCCAACTCAGAGAAGACCTTAGGTCTCCCATTGGTCACAGGGAGCATAGTCCATACTGTCACAGTCAAGATGACTGGTGATATCTCTATGACTCCTACAGAACACAGCACAGAAGCTCAAGTAAGCTTAGCCCTGCTTCTTACCACCAGCACTAGTTCCATGGTTCTCCCTGGACAAAGCACAGTTTCCTTCTCATCTACCACAGCCAAGGCCAGGGATCTCACCATCACTGAGACAGATATCACCTCTGCGTGACCAAGGATACTTTCTTCTTCAGCTCCTACAAACTCCTCTGCAATTACTTCCTTTATTGAGAACATGAGCTCAGTTGCCAAGAAGGACTGATGTCACAAGTCTAATCTTCAGCACTGAAATCACAGACATTGGCCCTCTCTCTCCTGTCATTACTCTCAGTCCTGAGCTCCTGAGTAGAGAAAAGTGCAAATGCCCCATTGACCACCACTTCTGCTGTTCTCCAACACTAATCCTGGAGGTCCATTGGTCACCTCTGCTGGCTCAACTTTTGTGGGGACTGATACTCATCGTGTTCCACATGCAGACAGAAGGGAGCTCAAAGCTTCCTCTGACTACCTTAACAAAAGAGACCACAAAAAGCACCATTCCAAGAAGGGTGATAGAGTATCACATCTAATCCTCCAGGGCGCAACACAGGAGCTGAAGTGAGCTCAGCCATTCCTCCTCCTACAATTCCAGAAGAGACTCCAGAAGTTCTGAGGCCATGCTGACTGCCAGAGATATAAGTCCTTCCTCCAATGGCAGGAGGTGGGGATCCTGGTGACTCCTCTCCATATTAGATTAAGTTCAAGTGTGGTTACTGTGTCCCAGACTGACCTCTCTGAAATTCACAGTTCATTAACTATTGCCAAAGTCCCACAGGAGAGTAACACAGAATGTCCATTGTCTTCTCCTGCAACCTAGGCCACTAAAACAGTAACCATAACAGATTCAACTCTGACCTAAGGGCTGGAGGAGAGCCAGGCTTCCAAAGGTGCCATCTGAGGGATCGAGCCTAGCAGGACCTATCCTACTTTATTTTTTTCTTCGGAAAATTCCATGATACATGACACTAGTCCTGAGAGGGGAACATGCACAAACAAGCACTGTCCACTCAGCCAACTGAGTAATTCCTTGAAAAAAGCACCAGCTCAGCTATTTTTGTTTTCAAAACGCTTTATGAAGTCACAGTTTCAGCATCACAGACATGTACCCAAGGGCTTGAAAGTCAAAGCATATTTACCCTGGATAGTAAAACTGCCCTATCGTTGGGCACTGGCCCTACTGGAAACTTCATCTCTCCATTGTCAAAGGTCACAGCTTCTATCAGCATGGATATGTAAACAGTGTCAAATTGAGCTCCTCAGGCAGCCATCCTTCAAGTAATTTTCATTCTTATGCAGGAGACAACACATATTAAGGAGTGGTGGCCAGTGAGAGGCAGCTGAGTTATGCATCAAGCAAGAATGATGCCTGGGCAACCAATGAAGTATATGGACACAGGACATCAGAGAAGAATGGCAAAGAGGATTTGGTCACAGTTCCAGATCTGGAGAGGATTTGGGGGATGAAATTATACCCATGTGTTTGAAAGGATGTAATGAAATGAACCCTGACCTTGAATTTTATGACAAAATAGATCAGGAGAGTCATTCACCAGTGGGGACCATGGATGTCCAGGGCAGACTTTATAGGAACTAAGCATGAATCTTGCAAGACTAGTCTTTGGTGTTGGCATTGGGGCAGTAATAAGGCTCAAGAAGAAATGGCCTGAGTGTAGGTTAAAGGCCCTGGCAGGGCTGATGAAAGTGCTTTATGGGATGAAGTTCCCATGATGTGTATTGAGAGGAAACTGAGGTGTACTAGAAATTGGATATTGTCCCAAGGAAAGAAAGAATCCCACTAAGAGGAAATGGATATTTCTGTCAGAACAACACCAAACCTCCCCATATACTAACCAAATCTTCTGCCTATAGCATTCTCCTCCAGGAGCACAGTTTGTAGGTTAGTGAGTTTGATGTGACAAGCAAATCAACAGAGTCTACCAGCATCCCCATGACTAGCTTTATAGTGAGAGATTTTGTTTCAGGGACTGCCAGAGAGACAGATATCGAGGAAATCACTCCAGGCCCAGCTACCACACAGGGTACTCTTGTAACTGTGGCCATGGTCACAGATGGGCTCAGATCTGAGACACCCAGAGGAATAATAAGTTTTCCTGTAGAAACATCAGTTCCACCTGAGAGATCCTTGGAGTGACTTTGGTTACTCCCATAAACCTCCCATGCTCCTTGACTCTAGCAGAGCTCACAATCAGCCAAGGATCTAATGAGACTTGAAAGACCACACTAGTGTCATGGGATACTCAGGCAGGATCAGAGGCAGCTTCAACTGCCTTGTCCTTCACTGCTCCCAGCACCATCTCAGTAGAGGTGGAGGGGACAGAAGTCCTTTCTAGGTGTCTACAAAATGGCCAAAAGAAGGTTTAGTTGTGTTCAGCACCTTCCCAGAGATCACAGATATTTCTGCAAGCACTCACAGAGAATACATGCACTCCTCAAGCACAGGAGTAGGCATCTCTCTGACAGAACCTCTACTTCTTCTCTGCACAGCCTACCTGAAGGAGCCAGCTACCCAGGACTATGCCTTCAACCTCTTTGGGAAGCGTGACAAGCGTAGCCATGACTGGAGCCCAGACAAGCCCAGGTGAATCATCTACCCTAGAGCCCATAGATACCACGGAGCCCACACCCCCTGAAGGAGCACTCCCTCTGTTGCTCCAGTGACTGAATTCAGAGCCAGGTACCGTGGAATATTACAGAGTAGTTTGGCCTTTGCCAGCAACTCAGTGTGGGAGACTAGCAGACTAAGTAACCCTGCAACCTCAGATACCAGCACACTCATCCAAGGAAAATTTCATCCTGCTAACATCATGTCAAGTCCTGTGGGAGATTCTATCCCAGAGCCACCTGTCTACAGGATACCATCCCACACCCCAGGTACTACAGGGACCAGGTTTGATGGAGAAGTAGACTCATCCTTGTTATTAACTACACCAGCATTTGCTGCCTCCATCACCAGTATCTCTGTGACTCTTCCTAGAACAAGAACTGGGCCTCCTTGGTCCCCATCCTTACCTAAAATCACAGTTATCACTGGGCCAGATACACCCCTTCGTGACCAAGGACACACTCTCCTTCAACTCTAATAACTTTATCTGGGGTTAACTATATAAGACTAAGAACATGAGCTCAGCTTTCCCTATGTCTGTAAACCCAAATCTGACCCTCAACACTAAAATCACATTGTCCTTCCTTCCTGTACTGTCACTAATAATAGCCCTGAGCTCCTAAGTAGAGTGGCAGAGAGCAGTGCAGATGCCCCATTGACCAATTCCTCTCCTAAAGCTCCATTTTGTCAGAAAATACTCCTGGAGGCTTATCACTCATCTCTGCTGGCTTCATTCCCCCAGAGAAAATGGCTAGTGCAATCCTGTATATAGGCCTAGAGAAAACCTCAGATCTGTCCCTAACCACCTCAGTCATAGAGCCCAGTAGTATGTATAATAAAGATGACTAGAGACATCTCTGCAGTTCCTCCAAGGCTCAGTACTCAAACTGAAATGAGACCTTCTGTTTCTCCCAGTGCTAGCTTTGGAGAGATTTAAGCAAGTTCTGAGGTTCAGACTACCAGAGAAAACTCTCCATCTAGGTGGCCCACAGGGACCACGGGATGTTGCATTAGGTAAAAATCTAGCTGATGTTGCCCAGGTTGAGCTATCTGAGACTCCAAGTGTAGTGATCACTCAAATTTTACAGGAGAGTGGCACAGAATCTTTATTGCCTCTGGAGCAGAGTTGATAATAGCATTTACTCTGAGCCCAGGACTAAAGGCTTCTTTGGGCACTATGTCAGGCATAGAAGCCTTATCTTATCCCCTCTATTAGAAGGCTCCAGGACACTAGTCCTGCCTCAGCTCTAACTAAGCGCTCTGCCAACAGAAATCACTGGGGAATAGGCACTAACTCAGCTGCCTCTGTTTCCACAAAGTTGCCTGTAATCACTGCATCAGCACCAGGGATAGGGACCCAAGGATCTTCTGAGAGTCTAAGTACATCTACCCTGAAAGCCAACACTGCTCTGATAGTTTGGTGTTGCTGTAACTTTAAGGTTTCTTTATCAAAGACTGGAATATTTATGTAAACAGTGTCATAGTGAGTTACCTAGTGACAGCTCCTCAAATAGGGATAAATAAGCTTTACCGGGAGGTTTGTGTTAACACTTTGTTTGGACATCTCTTGCACTCACCACCCTACCTGCCACAAGTACCCAATCCTATACCACAACCCAGGAACCTAGTCATTCTACTTTTTGTCCATAAGTAAGTAGACTTCCAATTAAACCTTACATTAAGGGATATTGATTTGACTTTGGAAAATACGTTTGGATCAGCAAATAAGAGTTGTGTATAGGTTGATGGTGATGATGATGACATACTTAGTATTTTAGGGCTTACAGAGTTCTTTATAGATCTTTTCTTAATTTAGGTTCACAAGGAAGTTTAATCTTATCCCCATTGTATAGGTGAGGATACTGAAGCAGACATAGATTAAGTGACCCTCCCTGGGTTGACCCATTCTAATAAGAATCTGAGGCTATATTTGAACTCAAATCTTCCTGATTCCTGATCTAGCATTCTCTACACTTTCCACAAGGATTTCCTCATGAAAAAATAAATAAATAAATAGATGGATAAATAAATCAATAAAGAATTTCCTTGTGTTGACGTTTCTCTCTTGGCCCCTCTATTTTGGGCCATTTTTAGACTCGAGTAGTCTGACAGTCTGTTCATTCCCTTGTAGTCAAATCTAGTTGTCCTTGTACTAAGTTAATTTTTCTCTTTTTTATGAAATGCTGACATTTCCAATTGACAGGGAAACAGAAAGGAACAATTTGGGGCTTTGCAAAAATTACATGTAGGGACAACCTATTTTTCCCACTGTCTCATGAGTCTCACCTTACTGATCTATGGATCCAACCATTCTTTTCCTTTTTTTTTTAACATTCATTCAAAAATCTTGAGTTTCAAATCCTCTCCCTCCTTTCAGCCTGTCCCCCACCCCTTTAGAAGGCAAGTAATATGATACCTATTATACATGTTGAAGTCATGCAAAGCATATTTCCATTTTAGTCTTGTTGCAAAAAAGCAAGAAAAATAGAATGTGTCTCAATGTGCACTCAAAATTCATCAGTTCTCTCTTTGAAGGTAGATAGTATTTTTCTTTGGGGTCCTTTGCCGTTATCTTGGATGATTTTATTCATCAGGATAGTTAAGTCTTTCACAGTTGATTATCATTTCAGTATTTCTATTCCTGTATAGTGTTTTTCTGGTTCTACTCCCCTTTGCATCATTTCTCATAAGTCTTGTCAGATATTTCTGAAACCATTCTGCTCATTATTTCTGATAGTATAATAGTGTTGCTGTTGAGTCATTTTTCAGTGATGTCCAACTTTTCATGACCACATTTGCAGTTTTCTTGGTGCAAAGTAATTTACTGTTTCTTTCTCCTGCTCATTTCACAAATGAGAAATTGAAACAGACAGGGTTAATTGACACCACAGCATCAACCTCCTCAAGCTGTTTGGAGTAGCCCCACTCAGTATATGCTTTTTGTGTCATATCCTTGATTCTGTCCCTTTTCAGGAAATAGCCTGCCCCCAGTTCTCCCTCCCTTATCCTCTTTCCACTAGCAGGTAAGCACAGCAGAGAAGCAGGGCACACAAGCAAATATATGGGCCACCTCACCCAGAGTTTCTCTCTCTGTCTCTCTCTTTCTCTCTCTCCATTTCTCTCTCTGTCTCTGGCTCTCTTTGTCTCTGGCTCTGTCTCTTTCTCTAGCTCTTTCTCTCTTTTTGTCTCTGTCTCTTTCTGTTTCTCTTTTTCTGTCTCTGTTTCTGTGTCTCTCTGTCTCTGGCTCTCTTTGTCTCTGCCTTTCTCTGTCTCTCTTTGTTTCTCTGTCTCTGTCTGTGTCTCTCTCTCTCTCTGTCTCTCTGTCTCTGTCTTGCTCTCTGTCTCCGTCTGTCTGTCTGTCTCTCTCTCTCTCTCTCTGTCTCTCTGTCTCTTCCTCTTTCAAAATCAAAATCATCAGTCCTCCACCACAGCAAAAAGCAGTGAGTATTCAGTGACTTGATTTCTCTGTGGACCCATGACCTGGCAGAGGAAACAGTTGGTCCTCCTCCCCGTCCTAATTTACTCTATACTCTTGAAAGAGAAGGAAAAGAGGGGGCCAAGGGATGACCTGTGATCTCTCAGCATGTTAATCCTCAGTTTCCATGGGATGTTTTAGTGACCTAGCCCAGCAGAATCCCTTTCATATAGGTTGACCAAAATGGTTTTCATTCTTGACGTTTTCCCCCTTCAGCTCCTGTCTACATTGACTCTAAAAGTTCTTCTCCGTCGCTCTTACCCAGTTCCTCAGGTACCAATCACATGTGTCTCTGCCATGTGTCTTAATTAATGAGTTTCTTTGGGAAACTGACTGTAAGCAGAGGAGGTGGGAGTTTCAGAGGAAGGTGGTGGTAGAGGGAGGGGAAGGAGGAGTGAGAGAGGTCCTATCACAGATGCAAAATTGGAGTCAAGATGGTCAGTTTTCCTTCCAATAAAGTATAGATCAACTTCATTTGGGTATCCCCTGGGTGAGTTGAGGGATGGCAGCATGTTCCAGAGAATAGGGCATTGGTCTACAAGTCCCGATGACCAAGCTTCAAGTCTCACCTCAGACACTACGTATGGGAACATGGAGTCTTGACTGAATCCTCCCTGGGCCTCAGGGATGCAGGGATTAAAAGGTCCATTCTAGGTCTAAATCTATAATCCTATGATCCTGTGTATTCAAGGCTCAATTTCTCCTTCCCCCAAAGCAGCCAGAAGTCTTATGGAGTGTTTCACTCTTGATTTTGCGATTGCCAACCTGCTCTGTGAGGCAGACATGGGTCAGGCTCCAACCAGTTCAATGCCACTGCGAGCATTCTACAGAATCTGGTGAGATTCCTCTTTTCTTGTTCTGCTTTCCTCCTCCCTGGGACTCCAGCCTCCATCTGTCCAGGACCTCACTCATTCTCTCTCTTCCTTCCCAGCTCCATCTCTTATTTGAAAAGAGCAGCATTGGCTCTCATCATTCTGGATGCCAGCTGACTTCACTGAGGTAAGGACCCTGAAAGAGATGAGCTCAGGTTGTGAGGGACCCAGATGATATCTGGTGCAGTTTTTCCACTTCTTTTCAACAAAGCCAGAAAGACTACAGCCCTTATACAGCCCACCACCAGAGGCTGTCTCATCACAATTTATTACCAGAAGCTTTGGATTGCTTCCCATTAGGAGCCAAATGCAGTGCTAGGTATGAAATATAAAAGAAAAAGCAGTCCCTGACCTCAAGAAGTCCACATTCTGCTGGGGCTAATTGAGGGTGAATGTGATGATGACAATTGATGACAAGTGCTTGATTTTTTGTGGTTTGTTTTCTCTTTCAAGGTGGATGATTTTGTACTAGAAATGACAGAACAAAAATAACTAACAGGAAATTTATTTCCAAGATAAGTACAGAGATCAGATAAGAACACTTGGATGCCTTTATGAATTAATTATAATCCATTATAATTAATTATTCCATTTAGGTATGGGTTAGACTAGTTGACCATGGGGTTGTCCAACTCTGAATCCTGTGATTCTCTGAATTGGGAAGGGAAAAGGAGGGAAGAAGCATGGATTAAGTACCCACCATGTGCCAGGTATTGTGTGTGCTAAGTGTTTGATAAATATTATCTCCTCTGATCTTCACAACAGCCCTAGGAGCTGGGGACTTTGATTATCTCTATTTGACAGCTGATGAAACACAAGCCGGTAGAGTTTACATAACTTGCCCGGACAACACAGCTAGTCAATGTTGGAGGCTAGCTTTGAACCCAGGTTTTCCTAATGCCCATTCCTGGTGTTCTATTATCTGTACCACTTAGCTACAAAGAATTTTATAAAATAATGCAAAAGAGAGAAAAACAACAAAATGAGAAAAATAAACTTCACCCTGAATACACTTGCAAAAAGAAGACAAGAAAATCAATGAACACACAATCTTGAATGGAACTCTTTAGAGGAAGTGAGTGAAAAGTTGTATTGTGTGTTGGGAAGACTGTGTTTAAAGATCAGTAGTTACGGTGGATGTTTCTTTGGTTGTGTGGATGTTTAATGTTAAGTTTCCAGAGGCTGCGTGTTGTACTGGGTTAGAGAGTAGGCCCCAAGAGTCAAGAAGACCTGGGTGCAGGTCCCCTCTCTGACACAGGGTGATTGTGTGAACCTGGGCAAATCATCTGATTTCCCTAGGCAATGGTCTGAGTCTATAAGTTGCAGGGAAGATGCTGATGTGATGTTCAGTAGTCAAGAAAGGTCTATGGCCTTCCCTGCCCTCAACTCCTTAAGTCAAAAAAATGATAGCTCGAAGAAACACTTTTTTTTTTACAATACATAATTATTCTAAAATAAACCTGAAGTTTGTAGAGCATGGATGGTCCCTTCTCACTGCAGCTAACTTTTGCATGCCTATGGCAAGCTAGATATTTGACCATCATTACCAATGTGTCCTTTCTCAGGTCTGTGAAGAAAGGCACTGCAGTGAATATCCTTTGTATCCATTGGAAAGTCCCTACCATTTCTAGCCTGGATGGAATGAAGATGTCCCAGGAGTTTAGCAATCAGACTCATAAAATTACCAGTCTGAGTCTCTAGACCCTTCACAAGAAGGGCCTCTACATCAATGGTGAACAGCTAACCCTGCCCAGGACATGGAGTTCCTTAGCCTCTATGCTTGGTCCCACTTCTGTTAATCACTCACCTGTCAAAGCAATTTTCTGTGCCCTTGAGGATCCAGCTTTGCCTTGATGTCACTTACCTTACTGAAAGTAGTTTCCTATGATTTGCTTAAAGTCTGAGGAGGAGCAGAGTAAGTAAGTAAGGGAGCACAGAAGTAAGCCTAAGGACCCTGGATGGGCAGATGGACTCCTGACCTGGGAACTACTTTGTGAAATGCTCTCTCTTAACTGATGCCCATATGTGTTCAACTCTTGATTTCAGAATCTCTCTCATGTTTCTCCTTAATTCTGTCTCAAAATCTCCTACTCCTTCCAAACGTGGTGGTTCTCTCTTTCCCTCTGTAGGTTACAACTTTAGAGTGTTCCTCTTCTCCACCATAAGCTGTTGTGAGTATTCTTATCCTGAGATCATACAGAAAATACCACTTGGCCCTACTGACCCCGTTCTTATAGCATCCTGGGAAGGAAAGGATGGACCAAGAGTGTAATAGAGAGAGGAAGGCACTATGCCCCCGTCATTCTCATGATTTAGTCCCCACCAGTTGACTTAGTGGCCAAGCCAAATAGAGTCTGTTTTCCTTGTTTCACAGTTCCTTCTTCTCCTTGTCACATGGACATTTGGTCCACGGTTTTCATTCATGATACTTCCATTTCATTCGGTAAAAATCAGCCCTCCAGCTCCATCATCAGTTACCACAGGTAATGTCTGCTTCCATCTTTGAGCCCTTCTCTGGGAGGTTTTGCTTACCATGATCTAGGAGACTTTAGGTTCTTAGGATCATAAGATAGGGGATCTTGTGATCTCTTGGCAGGAAACTTCAGGTCATCTAGTCTAATTTCTGCCATCATTCTGAGTTGAAGACACTGAGCTCCAGAGTTGTATTGGTAGCAAGTGGGACAGTTAGGATTGGAACCCATGTCTTCTTTCTCCAGCTCCAATATTATTATTCCCACTGTGTTGTATTAACAGAAGAATAGGTTTATGACTGAAGGTTTCCTGAAGGATTCATTCATTTATTGAGTCTGCTGAGTTTTCTTTGGAAGAAGTAATAGGAGGGTTTCAGCTGGGTGTCCTCAATGATGATGGTGATAGTTTTCATGATGTTTTTTCTTAGAAAACATGACCACACAAATTCGATATTTCACAATTGTTAGAAGCATGGAGAATGAAAAACAAGACAAAACATAGGTTTACAAATACATTGAAGTATCAAACAACCAAAACCCAGTGGTTGAACCATAGAGATTTTGCTGCTTCCAAAGATATTGATATAATCTTATCTATGTAGCATCCAGAGGATGGGGTCGTCATTATTATCATCTGTCACTTAAATAGTATTTTGTGGTTTACAACGCACTTTGTAGATACTAACTCATTGGAATCAACAGTTCTGAAGCACAGGCATGTGAATTTCTCTTCTCCTACATATTATCCTTTATTTGATCATGATGTTGAGAGATTGGAAGAGGCTAAACAAAGTTTGGAGGGTTACGGGTTCCCTCCTGGATGCAATGAATAGGGCCAGGATACTGAATTTTCCTCCCAAGGACAATACCACCTAGGTGTCCCTGAATGTGCTGAGTGAAATGCAGGAAGCATTTTAGACATCTTTCCCTCTCCTTTTTGTAGCTGGGAGCTTCAGCTTTGAGTCTTTCACTCTCAACTTCACTATCATCAACCTGATGTATACAGCAGAAATGGGCCAGATGGGCTCCAGCCAAGTCAGTTCCCCAGAGAGTGACCTGAAGTACCTGGTGAGACATGACTCCCTTCAGTCCCCTTGACCAAGTTGCTTTCCTTAGCCCTGAGTATCAAGGCTTAATCTAGAAGTCCCACTGTCTCTTTTCACTTCCAGTTCAGCTCCTTGTTGGAAAAGACAAGCATTGGTTCTCTGTACTCTGGCTGCAAACTGACCTTGCTGAGGTGAGATCCTTGGGAGTTATTGGCTTCATCAAACATGGTACCAATTGATGCCCTTAAGAAAGGAGATATCTCCAGCCTGCTATAATGTGGGTCCAGACAGATTTTCCAATTTCTCATTGAATTGATCCACATCATCTTGCCACATCATCTCAGGGAGGTGAATTCAGACTTGGAATTTTGGCAGGGCCTCACAAAAATCCCCATTTCACTCTCATCCACATCAGTGTTTACCTCAGGCTTCTCAGGGATGGCTGTCCCTACTTGTAGAATTGTTATCAGACTTTTCAGGTCCCATTTCAGGCTTCTGATCACCATTTTTGTCTCCTTTCCCAGGCCTTTTAAGAAAGGAACAGCAACTGGATTTGTTTTCACTTACGCTTGTCAGATAGATGCGGAGAGCCCCACTCTAAAGAAAGAACAGCTTTACCGGGAGCTAAGCAACCAGATGTGGAACATCACCAGACTGGGGCCCTACACCCTGGATGAGAGAAGTCTTATTCCAATGGTGAGTGCAGAGCTTTGCATGCAGTTACTGATAAGTGCTTTTTCATTCATCCATGCATCCATGCATCCATCCATTCATCATTTCAATGGCAAGTAGCCCAGGTCTGCAAATGAACTTCATTTTAGTTCCTTATTTCAAGGAATCAGGCCATCTATACCCATTTCACACTCTCTTTTGAGAGCCAGATTTTTTTCTCTTTCTTACGCAGTTTCCAAGGAAGCTATGACCTGACTCAGACTTCTTTCATGCTGCTTCTTTTGAGGTTGTCTGTTCTTTGAGATGTATTAAGCCAGCATACATAAGCTGTCAATGAGCTCTTTGGAAGGGAGGAAATTTATGTGCTGCCTGAAGTACAACCAAATTCCTGACCTGGATCTTCTTCCCTTTAATAAGAGCACCAGCTCTGCCACTGTAAGCCTCCTGATCCTATGGGCCCCAGGTCTTCTCTCCTCAAACTTTTGCCTTTCTTCACAAGATGATTCTTTTCTCTCTGCATTTTATAATTATCTGACCTTGGACTCCACCAAAAACTGTAAGTATTCAGTTCCTGAACTTCCCCACACTTCTACTGTCCCTATTTGGAAGGATAGAGTTTATTCATTCTACTCTTCATCCCCAACATTGAGTCTAGGGATGGACAGAGAGGAACAGAGAAGGAAGGGTGGGGGATGTGCATATTGCTTTTGTGTTTGAACTTTCCTGTTTCTGCCTCTAGCACCATCATTCTCCCAGTGCCTTAAGATTTAGTTCGGGCCTCAGTTCCCCTTGGGCTGACCAAGCTTAGGATTAAGTTGACCACAAAAATCTCAACTCAGTCATAGAGCTGAGTTTCTCAATGTCCCAAAGGTCCCCTAAAATCTTTCAAAATACTCTCATGGTGATATGTTCTAGTGGGTTCCATTGAGACAGCAGGATAGACTAGAAAGAGCATCCTAAACCTGGAGTGAGTTGATTTTGTTTCAAAGACTGGTTCCAATATGCTTTGTCACCCTTCACAAATCACTTAAAATTCCCTGAGCCTCAGTTTTTTTACCAGTCCAATGAGAGTCACAATACTTGCTGTGTCTCCAGGTCGCTGTGAGGAAGGGGCTTTGTAAATCTTAACTTGCCGCAGAACTCTTGGTGATGGTGTGGTTGTCATCACTGTTCTCATATGTCGTATTCCCCAAGGCCCAGTCCTCGGCTCTTCATTATTCTAACTACAAAATTCCTTTGGAACGCTCTTTTAAATAAATCAGAGCTTTAATTTCCTCTCCGTGCTGAAGATTCCAAAAGTGTCATTTGTTTTCACATGAACTCCAACTCGCCATCACAAAGTCTCACTGTCCATTTTCACTTGGTTGTGTTACTACCGCCCGGAACAGTGTTTCCAGTTTGAGTTCTCCCTCATGTCTTCCCCATCTGCTAATTCTCTGTCATTTCTGTGACAGGTTTACCCTTTACCTAGACTTCCACCTGACAGGTCATCTCTGATTCCTCCGTCTGTTTCTCCTCCATCCAGTAAGTCGCATGGATCTTCTGAAGAATCCCATCCAAGGTCTAGCCCTTCGGCATCGCCACTAGCACCACATGGTGGTCTGGGTTCTCATAGTGTCTCCTGGATTGTTGCATCAGCTTCCAAAGTAGCTCTTCTGCGTCTAGACTTCCCCAGCCCCCCACCCACCCACTGCAACCCATTTGACACATACTCTAGTATTTCAGTACTTACAAGCATTTCCTTAACATTTCCCATGTGCATCAAACATTATTCTAAGTGATAGAAGTACAAATAAAAAGGGAAAATAATCCCTACCCTCAGCGAGTGTACAGTGAGAGATTCATGTGTACATGGAAGTTGCATACAAAATATATAGAGAGTTTGTGAAACGTAATTGAAGAACGGATAGCATTTGCCATTGGAGAGGGCAGGAAAATCTCCAATTGAAGGTGGCTGAGCCCTGAAAAAAGCAAGGGTTATGGGACACAGAGGTGAGGACTGATAACATTCCAGGTGTGTGGTTGCTTCCCTTAACCCTTCACCTCCCTTTATAGGCATAGAGAGGAAGAAAATATTAATTCACAATTTTCACCTTTGGATTAGAGCTGTGCTGCTACTTTTCTTCAGTGACTTCAGGGTATCATTTATTTGTGAGTGACTCAAAAAAAAAGTTGAAGTTTTGGCACAATGTGCTTCACTGATGAGGAAACTCATATAAAGAAGGATCCCTTGAAGGCTTTGTATATTTTCTCCTCAACATTTGTCTGTTTGAATGTAAAATATCATCTTAATAGTCAAATAGCCTCTTTTGAGGCACACGATCTTATGAATGTGAATATTCCTTCCAACATGGCAGATCTAACATATCAATGACTTTTTTTTTTTTTGGTGGATTGCATTCAGTATTTTTAACTCCTCACTTCAATTCCATCAGGGAAAGAGAAAGAGCTTTCATTTTTCTGTCTTTTATATTTACATTTGGTTCCAGCTCAGCAGCCAATTAAAAGGTTTTTCTTTTGGTTTTTTTTTCCCATTAAATGGGGGAAACTATAAAACAAAACATAACATAATATAATACAAAATACATGGTCTGTTTCTGTCTGCGATTCAATTCCATAGTTCTTTCTCTGGATGTGGAAGGTGTTTGGCCGCAAGAGCCCATTAGAAATTTTTTAAGTCGATGCATTTCAATGAAGTACTAAGTTTACCAGAAAAATTCCTTGCACACTGTGGTTGTTGCTGTGTATCAAGTTCTCCTGGTTCTGTTCCTCTCACTCAACATCAGTTCATGTAAATCTTTACAGGCTTCTCTGAAGTCTTCCTGTTCATCGTTTCTCAATAGCATAGTATTCCATTACTTTTACCACAACTTGTTCCACTATTCCCCAATTGATGGACATCCTCTTGATTTTCAGTTTTTGGCCACCACAAAGAGAGCTGCTATAAATATTTTTGCACATGTGGGACCCTTTCCCATTTCTGTGATCTCTTTGGGATAGAGTCCCAGGATTGATATTGCTGGATCAAAAGGTATGCACATTTTTATAACACTTTGGGCATAGTTCCAAATTGTTCTCCGGAATGGTTGGATCAGCTTACAGCTCCACCAACAAAGAATAAGTGTTCCAACTCTCCCACATCTTCTCCAACATTTATCATTTTCCTGTTTTGACCTATTAGCCAATGTGATAGGTGTGATGTGGTACCTCAGAGTTGTTTTGATTTGTATCTCTCTAATCAATAGTGATTTAGAGCATGTTATCATATGATTATAAATAGCTTTAATTTCTTCCTCTGAAAATTCCTTGTTCATGTCTTTTGACCCTTTATCATTTGACTCAGTTCTCTGTATATTTTAGAAATGAGGTCTTTATCACAGACACTAATTGCAAAAATTCTTTCCCAGTTTTCTGCTTTCCTCCTAATCTTGGTGATGTTGGGTTTATTTGTGCAAAATCTTTTCAATTTAATTCCATTTTGTACTTCATAATGTTCTCTATCTCTTCTTGGGTGATAAATTTCTCCATTTGCCATAAATTTGACAAATACCCTGTTCCTTGCTCCCCTAATTTGTTGTTTACAATATCAATCTATACCTAGATCATGTATTCATTTCGATTTTATTCTTTTTTTTTAATTAATTTTATTTATTTTCAGTGTTCTACAATCACTGCCATACAACTTAGTTATTTTTCCCCTCCCTCTCCCCTCCCTCCCTGAGATGGCATACAATTTTATATAGGTTCTACACATACATTCCTATTAAATACATTTTCACTATAGTCATGCTGTGTAGAAGAATTAAAATGAATGGGAGAAATCATGTAACAAACCAAAACTTAATACACACAAAAAAATTATCTGCTACATTTTGTGATTGAATTCCATAGTTCTTTGTCTGGATGTGGAAGGCATTTTGCCTTAAAAGACCATTGGGAATTTTTATAAGTCCTTGCATTGCAATGAAGTTCCAAGTCAGTCAGAAAGAACTCTCACACACTATGGTTGTTGCTTTGCACAAAGTTCTCTCCTGGTTCTGCTCCTTTCCCTCAGCATCAGATCACATGCGTCTTTCGAAGTCTTCCTGTTCATCATTTCTTATAGCACAATAATACTCCATTACATTCATATACCATAATTTCCTCAGCCATTCCCCAATTGATGGGCATCCCCTTGATTTCCAGTTTTTGGCCACCACAGACAGTGCTGTTATAAATATTTTTGTACATGTGGAACCCTTTCCCATTTTTATGATCTCTTGAGGATACAGTCCTAGAAGCGATATTGCTGGGTCACAGGGTATGCATATTTTTGTAGCCCTTTGGGCATAGTTCCAAATTGCTCTCCAGAATGGTTGGATTAGCTCACAGCTCCACCAACAATGAATTAGTGTTCCAACTCTCCCACATTCTCTCCAACATTTATTGTCTTCCTGTTCTGTCATGTTAGCCAATCTGATAGGTGTGATGTGCTACCCTCAGAGTTGTTTTGATTTGCATCTCTCTAATCAATAGTGATTTAGAGCACTTTTTCATATGACTATATATATCTTTAATTTCTTCTTCAGAAAACTGTTTGTGCATATCCTTTGACCATTTATCAGTTGGGGAATGACTTATATTTTTGTACATTTGACTCAGTTCTCTATATATTCTAAAAATGAAGCCTTTATCACAGACACTAACTGCAAAAATTATTTCCCAGTTTTCTGCATTCCTACAAATCTTGGTTGAATTTGGTTTGGTTGTACAAAAACTTTTCAGTTTAATATAATTAAAAATTATCCATCTTGCATTTCATAATGCTCTCTATCTCTAGTCAAAAATTCTTCCCTTCTCCATAAATCTGATAAATACTCTATTCCTTGTTCCATCACTTTGTCCATAGTATCAATCTTCATACCTAGATTGTGTACCCATTTGGACTTTATTCTTGTGTACAGTGTCAGACATTGGTCTGTGCCTAGTTTCCACCACACTATTGTTCACTTTTCCCAGCAATTTTTGTCAAACAGTAGATTGCTATATTCACTGCCTACTGTGTCTTGAATACCTAGCATGTTCCACTTGTCTACCCTTCTGTTTCTTAGCCAGTACCAAGTGATTTTGATAATTGCTGCTTTATGATACAATTTGAGATCTGGTAGTGCTAGGCTACCTTCCCTAGCATTTCTTTCCATTAGTCCCCCTGATATTCTGGACCTTTTGTTCTTCCAGATGAATTTTGATATTATTTTTTCTAGCTCTAGAAAGTAATTGTCTTATAGTTTGAGTGGCATGGCACTGAACAAGTAAATTAATTTAGGTAATATTGTCATTTTTATTATATTAGCTCGATCTATCTACTAGTAACTGATGTTTTTCCACTTAACTTAGATCTGACTTTATTTGTATGAATAGTGCTTTGGAATTGTATTCACACAGTCCCTGGATTTGTTTTAGCAGGTAGACTCCCAGATATTCTATAGTGTCTACTGTAGCTTTAAACAGCAGTTCTCTTTCTATCTCTTGCTGTTGGGCTTTGTTAGTAATATATAGAAATGCAGATGATTAATGTGGATTTATTTTGTAACCTGCAACTTTGCCAAAGTGGTTTATTATTTCAAGTAGATTTTTACTTGATTCTCTGGGACTCTCTCTATATATCATCATCATGTCATCTGCAAAGAGGGATAACTTAGTTTCTTCTTTGCCTATTCTGATTCCTTCAATATCTTTCTCTTCTCTTATTGCTACCACTAGCATTTCTAATACCACATTGAATAACAGTGATGATGATGATAATGGACATCCTTGTTTCACCCCTGATCTTAGTGGAAATGTATCTGGCTTGTCCTCATTGCATATAATGCTTGCTGATGGTTTTAGGGAGGTACAGCTTATTATTTTATGGAAAGTTCCATTTATTCCTGTGCTTTTCGGTTTTTTCAAGAGAAATCAGTGTTGTAATTTGTCAAAAGCTTTTTCTGCATCTATTGAGATAATCATGTGGTTTCTGTAAATTTGTTTTTGATATGATCAGTAATGCTAATAGTTTTTCTAATATTAAACCAGCCCTGCATTCCTGCTATAAATCTTACCTGATCATAATATATTATTCTCATGATAAGTTTCTGTGTTCTTTTTGCTATTATCTTATTTAAAATTTTTGCATCTATATTCATTAGAGAAATTGGTCTATAAATTTTCTTTCTCTGATTTGACTCTTTCTGGTTTAGGTATCAGAACCATATTTGTATCATAAAAGGAATTTGGTAGTGCTCCTTCTTAGGAAATTTTCCCAAGTAGTCTATATAGCATTGGAATTAACTGTTCTTTAAATGTTTGATAGAATTCACTTGTAAATCCACGTGGCCCTGGAGATTTGTTCCTAGGGAGTTCATTTATGGCTTGTTCAATTTTGTTTACTGAGATGGGGTTATTTAAGTACTCAATTTCCTCTTCTGTTAATCTGGGCAGTTTATATTTTTTTAAAATAATCATCTTATCTCATTTAGATTGTCGAATTTATGAGCATACAGTTGGACAAAATAATTTCTAATTGTTTTAATTACCTCCTCATTGGAGGTTAGCTCACCCTTTTCATTTCTGATATTGGTAATTTGGTTTTCTTCTTTCATTTTTCTGATTAAATGGATCACAGGAAGGTTTATCAACTATTTTTTTTAATAAAATCAACGCTTAGTTTTATTTATGAGTTCTATAGTTTTCTTAAGTTCAATTTTATTAATCTCTCCTTTGATTTTCAGTATTTCTAATTTGGTATTTACTTGGGGATTTTCAGTTGTTCTTTTTTTAGCTTTTTCAGCTGCATGCCCAATTCATTGATATCCTCTTTCTCTATTTTATTTATATATGCATTCAGAGATAAAAAACTTCCCCTAAGAACTGCTTTTACAGTATTCCATAACATTTCATAAGTTGTCTCATTATTGTCTTTCTCTTCAGTGAAATTCTTGATTGTTTCTTTAATTGTTGTTTAACCCACTTATTCTTCAGGATTAGATTGTTTAGTTTCCTTTTAAGCTTTGGGTTCATATTTCCATGGCCTTTGATTACATGTAAGTTTTATTGCATTATGATCTGAGCTGGATGCATTGACCATCTCTGCCTTTCTGCACTGGATTGTGAGGTTGCTATGGCCTAGTACATAGTCAATTCTTGTATATGTGCCATGTGCTGCTGAGAAAAAGGTATATTCCTTTCTATCCCCTTTCAGTTTTCTCTAGAGATCTATCATATCTGCCTTATCCAGAGTTCTATTCACCTCCTTAACTTCTTTCTTGTTTATATTGAGGTTAGATTTGCCAAGTTCAGAGAAGGGGAGCTTGGGATCCCCCACCAGTATAGTTTTGCTGTCCATTTCTTCCTGTAACTCCCTTAGCTTCTCCTCTAAGAATTTGGATCCTATACCACTTGGAACAAATATATTTACTAATGAAATTGCATCATTGTCTATGGTGACTTTTAGCACGATATAATTTCTTTCCTTATCTCTTTTGATAAGATCGGTTTCTGCTTTTGTTTTGTCAGAGATTAGGATTCCTACCGTTGCTTTTTTGACATCAGCTGAAGCACAGAATATTCTGCTCCAACCTTTTACCTTTACCCTGTCTGAATCCCCTCATTTCCTGTGTGTTTCTTGTAAACAGCATATTTTTGGATTATGGTTTTTAATCCATTCATTTAATCCATTTAATCCATTTTCATCCATCTCCTTTTTATGGAAGAGTTCATCCCATTTATATTCACAATTATGATTACTATCTGTGTCTTTTCTGCCATCCCCTTTCCCCTTTTCAATGATTTTAATCCTCCCCTCTCCCTTCCCCTCCACAATAGAGTTTTAGTTTTTGACCACCACCTCCTTCAATCTTCCCTAACTTCTTTCAGCCCCCTTTGCTTTTAATTCCCCTTTCCCTTACTACTTCTTCCCTCCCTTTTAGCCTCCCCTCCCTTTTCTTTCCCCTTTCCCCTTCTACTGCCTATATTGCTAATTGTACTTCTGTTCTTAACTGAATTTATTGTACCTTCCTTGAATGCAGTCAGATGAGAATATCTCTCAAATAACACTCATTTCATTCCTCTCATTCCCTCTACTTTAATACATTTTTGTGCCTCTTCCAATGGTGGAATTTATTTTTTTCTGTCTCCTCCTTTTCACATTTCCCATTACAATCCCTGCTCACCCTTATGTCACATTTGTTATCATCACATCATTTAATTTATACCTACTCCCTCTGTGTATATCTGTTTTATATTTCATAATAAAAATATAATTCTCAAGATTAACAAGTATCATATTCCCTTGTAGGGATGTCAACATTTTGCCCATATTGTGTAATAAGTTTTTTGGTTTTTTTTCCCCCTATTTACCTTTTTATGTCTCTCTCAAGACCTGTGCTTGAAGATCGAATTTTCTACTGAGTTCTGGCCTTTTCATCAGGAAGGTCTGGAAATCCCTTATTTCATTGAATTTCCATCTCTTTGCCTGAAATATTATGCTCAACTTTGCTGGGTAATAAATCTTTGGTTGTAGTCCCAGCTCTTTGCCTTATGGAATATCATATTCCAATTCCTTCAGTCTTATGATGTAGAAGCTGCAAGGTCCTGTGTGATCCTGACTGTAGCTCCTCAATATGTGAAGGATTTCCTTCTGGCTGCCTACAGTATTTTCTCCTTCACTTGTTAATTCTGGAATTTGGCAACATTATTCCTTGGTGTTTTTAGTTTGAGGTCCCTTTCAGGAAGTGAATGGTAGATTCTTTCTATGACTGTTTTGCCCTCTGGACCTAAGACTTCTGGGCAGTTTTCCTTGATGATTTCTTGGATGATATTGTCCAGGCCTTATGATTAAATTTTCCCTCCTGGATATGTTTTCCAGGTCAGTTGCTTTTCCAATTAGATGTTTAACATTTTCTTCTTATCTTTTCATTTTTTTATATTCCATTTTACTGATTCTTGATGTCTCATAGATTCATTAGCTTCTATTTGCCCGATTCTATTTTTTATCAAATTATTTTCTTTAGTTAACTATTGCATATCCTTTTCCATCTGTCTAATTGTTCTTTTTAAGGAGTTATTTTCTCCAGTTCAGTTTTGTACTTCCTTTTCCATTTGTCCAGTTGTCCTTTTAAATTCTTCTGTGATTTCATTTTTCTTATTTTTGAAGTCATTGCTCAGTTTTTCTTCTATTTCTCTAATTTGGGTTTTCAAATCCTTCCTGTGCTCTTCCAAGAAGGCTCTTTGTGCTTCAGATCAGTTCCTATTCCCTTCTGAAGTTTTAGATGGGAGTACAGTCTCAATGTTGATGTCTTTGGTATTTCTGTTTTGGTCCTTGTCCCCATAGATAGATTCTATGGCCTTTTTTTTTTCTGCTTTGCTTCTTACTCATGATAATAATGCTTTTCCTAGCTTTTAAAGTAGATCTCTGCATCTGTGGCACAGGGAACTCTATCCCACAGTTCCTGTGCCTAAAACTTGAGGCTTTGTGGGTTGTGGCCTCTGGTTCTTTCAGCTGAAGGTAAACTGCTTCAGCTTACCTGGTTCTGAGCTAGCTGGTGTTGAAAAGCAGAGGCCAGGTGAGGCCTTTTTGGGTTTCCTTGCAGTTACCCTGGAACTAGCTCATTAAGTATGGGGGATGGGTGGTCTGGACACTGAAGGTCTCCTCTGCTGAGCTAGAGCATAGGCAAACTCAGTGGTTGGTGATCCCATCTGCACTAGTGTCTTCCTGATTCCCCTGGGATGCTGTAGCATGCCTGGGGCCCTGGTGTTGGCAGTTGCTGGCTTCATCCCCCTGGGGCTCAGGATCTTCTCCTAGTTTGTTGAGGTGAGGCTGCCTGGGACTGCTCTGATCCTGCACTGGTCCCCTTCATCTATAGCAAAAGGAACCCTCCTTAGCAATCTTTCTAGCCTCATGGGCTAAGAGTTTGTTTATCCCTTCTGCAACTCCCACTGTTCCAGGATTTTTCTGGGGAGATATTCTCTGGGCTTGTCTAGGTCAACAAGGGGAAGGTGATAGCAATTACAGATCACTCTGCTATCTTGGCTCCTGGAACTGGAAATCTCAAATACTTCAGAAGCTGGATATTCATTATCTATCTATATGCTCCATAGAAGATCTATCCACTGCAGTGTAGGTTCTTCCCTAGATGTTCAAACACTCTGTGGGCACTGAACTTATCCGTCTGCCATCCCTTTCTTTTACTACATGGCTGTCCCACCACCTTAGGCAATCATACCCTTACTGGATGATTTATTTTATGCTACATCTTCTGGGTGAGTCATCAGGGACAACATACTGCAACCTAATTATCTCTGCCATTCATCTCTCCATTGTCATGCACCTACAATTGTGTTCCTTCCAATAATATGCTGTTCCATGATAACATCAGTCTTATAAAGCAATGGACTTTTGTGTCATGAACTAGTTTGGCATCATTAAAAGTACTTCATAATTCCCTGGAAGCAAACCAGCCAGCTTCTTTCTCCTATTTGATCCAGGACACAACTCAATCATCATATAATATTAATACAATCAACTTATGTACACTTATCATGCTATGCTGCAGAATAGAATGAACCAAAAACACGTACCCTAGGAAATGGCTCACTCAAACATAGCACCCTAAAAACTGTCCTCATGTTCAAGATACACTTTTGGTAAGCCTCTTTTCAAAAAACCATGGCTCATGAGCCATTATCCAATGCTGCTTTTCTGCTGCTTTTTCAGTAAATTGTAGCTATTTAGTGATGATTTCAGTGCAGGATAGTGGTTTACAGCTCTTTGGTAGGGTAGACCATAGCCACCAAGCACCTTCAACCTTTTTATGAGTCGGATCCACAGCTTCTCCTTGTTGTCATGGCAAACAACTCTCAAGTCTAGTAGTTTGTTTTTGGAACTACTTTGCTTGCCCCGTAGTGATAATTCCTCCAGGACTACCTGATAGTTGAATTATGTACCCCATAAATTCCATTCACCTCCTATCTTACCCATAGCTATATGCCCATGTAGACTACTGCAATTAGCTTAGAAAGACTGGAAGACATAAGGAGAAGATGGGGACATTTTCCCAGCTTTCCTGCAGTTATACAAATTGCTGTGCTTCCTACATTATAGTGACTCATTCTCCCCATATCCAATTGAAGCCCTTTGCACTGGCTTTCAGGAACTTTCTTTGTCAGGCCCATCTATGGATCTAATCTATTGAATGCTACTCTCCAAAAGTCAGACTTATCTCCCCTAATTTATTTTTGTAGACTTGAGTAAGTCACTTCCCCTCCCTTGGCTGTAGTTTTCTTTTCCTAAAATTAAGGCTTTGGAATAGATAAGTAAAGAAATAAGGTTCCTTCCAACCTTAATAGGTTATGAGGTTATGAATCTTTATTGCCCTCTGAATATTCCACGCTTGGTTCTGACTCTGAAGGTATAAGAATCTCCATTAGGAGCTCTATAACCACATCTTATGCAAACTTTGAATTTTCTCCTCCATTCATAATAGGCCACATTACGATGTCAATGATGTATATTGTATCCTTTCTACAAACTTGTGTTAGGTATTTGCCTGAGGATCAGAGAGATCAAGTGACATGACAATAGTCAAAAATCTGGTAAGTTTCAGAGGTAAAACTAGGTCTTCCTGATTCCAAGCCCAGTCTTTGACTCAGTATGGCTTACTGCTCCTCTACTCCACACAGGAGGCACTGGACAATTGTTGCCTCAAGTTGAATGCCTGGATGTCTCTCTCCCTCCCTTATGTAACCATGGAACCCAACCTGAAGCCATTCACTCTGAGCATAGAGCTAGAGATAAGTAAAATTTCATGAGACCTCCATGAAGGGGGAAAAAAGACTTCCAGAGCCAGGCGTGGGAGGTATCCTTTCCCATATAAGAATACATGCTGTATCTCTGAAGTTGACACTGAAGACAAGGATCAAACTTGACATTTATCTCTTTTCATTTTCCTCTGATTCTGTCAGGCTCAGTGTTCAGCTCTAAGATCTCTTTTCTTCTGATTCTGAACCTAGTGTGTCAGTGATCTGTCTGAGCATTATGTCATCCACAAGTTTGACAGAATTACTAACTATGACTTCAGTAAAATCATTGATAAGTATGTTGACTGGCACCATCCTTGGCAGGCAGACTAGTGCTGTGTGAAGTGTACCTATTAGTTGGACAGTTGTGATACTGTCTGTCTTTCATATCTTTTCTTTATGCATTGTCCAATGCAAGTCACTTAACCTGAGCCATGTTCAAGCACATTGAAGAGCCTCTCTATCCCTTTTTAAGAAAATAGTCTTCCCCATCACCATTACATGAATTTATTTTGCTGGACTAGGCACATTTGTTACAAGGGCCTTTTTTCCCCCAGTGTTAGGGGTATAGGAATAGGGAAAGTGGGAGAAAATTTAAATAAATACTAGATAATTGAAAAATGTAATCTAGAACAAGTGAAAAAAGGTGTTACTTTTAGTTATCAACTTGTGTTTATGCACACACACACACACACACATATATTTATATATATATTTCCATGTAGTATTTACTTGTATTTGCACATAATGTATGATGTAATGTAATACATAGTAAGTCCACATATCTTTGTATAAAATATGAATATCAGATATTTTTGTCATGGTTGAGTTGTTTCGGTAACTTCTGACTTTGTGACTATTTGAATATATATTTGTACAATTTGTACATATATATTTTGTCAGAGATACTGGAATGGTTTGCCACTCCTTCTCCAGATCATTTTACAGGTGAGGAAATTGAGGAAAACAGCGTTAAGTGACTTGCTGTCAGGTTTACAGAGCTAGTAAATTTCTGAGGGCAGATTTGATTCTGGGTCTTTCTGACTCCAGGCCACTCACTCTATTCACTGAACCATCTAGCAGCCCTGAACAATATGTTTCTCCAAAATGAAGTTCAATATTAACTTTACTGGCTAAAACAAAAATTACTAGCAAGACCTTCAAAGAAAAAATATGATTGAGCTTATCATAGTCTTGGCAAGAGAAACTGTTACTGCATGGTGGTGATGTTGTTTAAGATGTTCAGGGACCCCTCAAGGACTCAAGTACAGGAGAGGGTAGTCTGAAATAAGTTCAGTGATCAAGCATTCTTTAAATCAAATTGGCAATGGTTTCTGCCAACTTGGCAGGGCAGAGCTCCATAAAGAACTTGAATTCCTTAAGGAACTTTCAACCTAACAGGAATGATGCTAAAGCTTATATAGGAAAATTAGTGGATTATCTGGCACATATGCTAATTAGATAATACCATACAACCTTATTCACAGGTGTCATTCATTACTGGAAACCAGGGGAAAGGATTTCACAGGGGTATATTTTTTTTACATCTGTAGCAGGATGGCTTTGGGAGCTGATGTCTATACCTTGACCAACTTTGGGAATTAATACATGACATTTCTGTGGTTATGAGATAGTTTTATTTTTACAAGAGCATTTCTTCAAAGGTCAGCTTGTTCTTGTGATAGGGTAAGATCCTTTGTTTCACTGGGGCAGGCTCAGAAGTCATTGCCAGGCATAGTGTCCTTGGGCTGGGCAGAAAACTGTCAGGGACAGTGTTTGGAAGCTGGGGAGAAAAGGGATCTTGGAATTGGTGTCCAAGCACAAGCACCCTATCAGTGGTGAAAAAGGTATCAAAATGTAATTGCTTTTTTACACCTTATTGAAATGTGTGTGTGCACATCTTAAAAATATGCAGTTTCTTGAGAATATGAGGATGAAAATGTATTCAGCCCTACCCTAGAACATGTAGAGCCTTGACGCATTCCTCATAAAGAACCCCACTGGGGCAATTTGTTACCAGCTTTTGAGGGAAAGTTTGGGACGGGGTCCTTTGCAGAGATCACAGGGCTCAGGTCTAAAAGGTCACATGAGAATAAAGAAAACAGTCCATTCAGTGGTCCTAAGAGGAGGCGAGGGGTGATGGACCTTGTTGAACATCTGGCAGTTGCCTTAGTTACCCTGCTGGGGTGGAGTGGGTGGGAAATGCGTTAGTGGCTCCGAGCATAGGTGGGCCTGGCCTGGTGTCTGAGTCTCAGAAAGCCCCAGGTTGGGGCATAGCACCTGCGGCCCCCTCTGGCAGGAGAAGAGCATGGGGAGGTTGGGTGGAGGTCAGGGGAGAATGGAGGGGTTGGGGGCTGGGCAGCCTTCATTCTTGACATGCCTGCGCTTGAGAAAAAGCCCCAGGGCAGGAGGGGCCAGAGGGGCGGGAGGGGCGGGAGGGGAGGTGGGCTCAGGTGAGCGCAGCTCCTCGCTCCTGCACGTGCTCCAAGTCGAAGGCCACAGGTGCTTCAAGCCACAAAAACAAGGCCTACACTTCGAGCTCCAGATGCTCTAGCAACAGCAGCAGGTGGGAGAGGGGCTCTTCCAAACCCTACCTGGAAACAGTCCGGCTCATTGGCCCTGGGCCCCGGGTGCTCCAGCCCTGGCAGCCACATGCTCCCATCCTACCTGCCCCAGAGCCCCAATGGCCCCCCCCCACCCCTCCACCCAGCTGTGAGACTTGCTTTTGAGGGCCTCGGTGGAAGGGACAGGCTGGAGGGGCCTAGCCCCATTTGGGCTCTTCCCTGGAACCACAGACTGTTCCTCTGGCCCTGCAGCCTGAGATTCCCCCATGTCAGCCTCAGTGAGAAGGGGCATCCAGGTAGCTGCAGGAGCTGCTTGTGCGAGGCCCCTCCCCCTCCCCCAATGCCCCTGAACCAGAAACTACCTGGGGAGTTAGGAAGGGATAGGGGTCCAGGCCCAGCCCAGGTGTGGTTGGGGTTAAGGTTTGGGGTGAGGGGGATGCATATGGCACGTCGGGGAGGACAACCCCCATTTGAGTCATCTTGGCGGTAGGGGCTTGTTGGGTCACTTAGGGACAACCTAGAGGGTGATGATGGGCCTGAAGACAGGAGAGAGTCAGAGAGTCAGATTTTGTATTTGGGGACTTAGAACAATTCAAAACACTTAATTTAGTTATTTTCAAAGTTACAAAAGATCTTCAATTTTCATTTTCAAAGCTGAGGGACGATCTGTGCATAGAAATGGAAGCTGAAGCCTACTTTAGCTTCATGCCATCCACCATCATCATGCAGATTACTTCTTTTCTTGTTTACACTACTTTCCATCGTCTGCCTCTTTGCTAATTCTTCCAGGTTGTCAAACCACCTTGTAGGGTTACTCTGTAGTTTGCTCCCTCAAAATTCAGATTTTAATAAACTTATTTCTAGTGATGACTGAGCTAGCCTGCTCTCTGGCCTCCTTTATGAAGAGAAGCACTGTTCCTTCATATAGTCCCACTCCTGGGGACAAGGGAGAGGGTACCATTCCTCCAAGTTTCCAGTCTGGTCTCCTGACTTGTAGGGATGAGAGTATCACCCCGTCTGTTCCAATATCTTGCTCCCTAACTTCATCTGCCAAAGACTTTAAAGGAATATCCTGGGGTCCTAAAACTCTGGACACTGAAAAATCCCTTGTCATTTCTCATTTAATGAACAACCAACTCCCACTGCTCATATTAGCTGTATCGGACTCATCCTGAAGCCCCACAGCTCTCAGAAGTGAAAACTTGTTCACTGTCACCTTGTCTGGCCTCTGTTATTCCCATCTGCCACAACCCAGCACTCCCTTCTCTACCCCTAGCCCTTAGGGTCCTATTCTAAACCTAATCATCCTTTCATTTGTGTTCTCTGGAGATCTCTTCAATAGATAACAAATTTGATTTCATCTTAGATCCTTTCTTTTCCCACTCCTTCCATCTTCTGGTTCTCCCTGAGATTCTTGTTGATAGCACAGCTTCCCTGGCCACCCTTTCTAGCACTGGCTCGACTTTTATTCCCCCTCCTCCTTAATTGACTTCTGACTCATGGTCCAAGTTGGGGAGATGGAAAACTTCTTGTTCCCCATTTCCAGGTTCTCTGTCTACCAAGGGAATTCAGTTTCCTGTCTGGCTTTGAGCTTCACTCAGTCCATATCTGCCAGCCCATCAAAATTCTAGTACCTATTGCCTGCTTGTTGACAAGATGCTTTCTTTCTGTCCTTAATAAGCTTGGTGTCACAGTCTTTTTACTTGGAAACTCTTGCTCTCCTACTAGGGGACTTTCCACATACTCCTAACCTCTCACTTCTCCTCAACTTCCTCATTATCCATGACCTACTTCTCTGACTCATCTCATCCACACACAGATATGGTCATACTCTTGATCTTGTCATCAGCCACAAATGTACCACTTCCATGTTCACGAATTCTAAGATTCCCTTCTGTGGTCACAGACAGTAGGCTTTTCTTCTCTCTCTCCTCTGCCTTCCAATATCAAACCTTGCTTTTCACCCACAATGTGGCCTCTGATCCCTCAGCCCCTCAGAGTTCTCCTCAGAGGCCACTCCTCTTCTTTCACTTTCTTGAGCCCTTGGGAAGCCAGTCCATCCCTACTGTGTCCTCTTGTCAAGTCCTTTGTCCCTTCCTTGTGTCCTCTGATTGTGCCCTGTCAAGCCTGAGCCTTGTCTTCTACACATATTCTGTTGTATAAAAGTGGAGAAAAATCAGTTGTTCTCACTGTATCATTCAAATTTCCCATGCTATGTTGTTAGACTCCATCTCAATTGCACCTTCACTACCACTGGCAATAGTTTTGCGCTTTTTAAATTCATTGACTTTATCAATCCTCCCGTGGCATTTCTTCCATCTACACAACTATAGAAAAAATAGGAGGCTGTTCACTGAGAGCTCCCTCCTCTTCTTCCTCCTCATCTAATAATACTCATATGCCTTCTGCCATTACCTCAACCTTCACCTATCTCTCACAGGCAGAATTTGGCTATTCTTGACAAAGCAAACCTCTCTGGAAAAATTATTTCTGCCCATTCCATCTCCTCCAGCAGGTTTTACCCTCTATCATGCCCCCTCTCTCACTTATTTTCAAACTCTTTCTACCTACAAACATTCTCATTTTCTCCCCCATCCACAAAAAACCCTTTACTTGATCCTTTCATCCCATCTAACTAATCCCATGTCTATCTTGACTTTTATATCTCTACTCCTTGATCTGCAGTAGATGCCCCCATTTTTCCTCTCACTTTCGACATCTAATTTATGACCTCGTCATTCAACTGAAACTAAAATCAGTGTCCTCCTCATAGCCAAATGCAAATGTTTTTTCCCTCAGTCCTCATCCTTTTCGACCTTTCTCCAGCAGCCTTTGACATTGTTGATCTTCATCTTCTCTTTGACAGTCTCTTCTCTAAATTTTCTGTTCCCTTCTGGTTATCCTTCTGCTTATCTGACCACTCCTCTCTCAGTCTCCTTTGCTGATTCATCATCCAAGTCACATCTGCCTATCTTGAGTGTTCCACAGTGCACAAGTTACAGTTTTGAACTTTTTCCCTATATACCATTTTGCTCCATGAGCTCTTCAGCTGCCATTGATTCAAATCTCTCTGTGCTAATGATTTTCAAATCTAGTTTTTCAATGCTGACTTCTCTGCTGACTTGCAGCCTTACATCTGATGTATCCTAAGGACATATTTAACTCAACATGTCCAAAACTCATTTTTATCCCACTTAATATTGCACTGTTCTATCAGTTCTGTTGCTGGCAAGGGCAGCACTATCCTTCTAAACCCCCAGAGACACAGTCTAGGTGTTGTCCTTGACTTTTTATGATCTCTTACCTCTCAGATCCATTCTGTTGCCAAAGTCTTTCACTTCCATGTTTTCACCATTCTCTTAAATGTGCTCTCTTGTCTCCTTTGATATTGTTACAGTCCCTCTTGTGCAGGCCCTCATCTCACTTTGCCTGGACTATTGCAGTCCTCTCCTGGTTCATCTGCCTGCACCAGGTCTCCTTCAGTCATTTTCCTAAAGCACAGTTCTTAAATCCAATTTGTGGGCATGATGTCATGTTGATGTTCTCTTCAAGAACAAATGATGAACAGTCGTGTCATTGTGCCTGTTTTTCCTCATCCTCTCCACCATTTGTCATTCCTGATAGGTGTGAGGTGTGGTATCCCAGAATTGTAATATGGATTTCTCTAATCAGCAAGTATTTGGAGTAGTTTTTGATATAACAGTAGATAGTTTTCATGTCTTCTGAAAACAACCTATTTATGTTCTTTGATCATTTATCACTTGGTGAATGGCTCCCACTTTTATAAATCTAAGTTTCCTTATATTTGATAAATTAAGCCTTTATCAAAGAAACTTACTGTAAAAATTTTTGACAATGCCTCGTTGTCTATGGTTTCTTTCAGCAAAATATAGTTTCCTAATTATCTCTTTTAATTAAGTTTAGTTTTGCTTTTGCTTTATCTGAGATCATGATTGCTGTCTCTGTTCTTTTTACTTAAGCTGAAGGATGACAGATTGTGCTTCAACCCTTTATTTTAACTCCGTGTGTGTGTCTTTCTGTTTCAGGTGAGTCTCCTGTAAAGAACAAATTGTTGGATTCTGGCTTCTAGTACATTCTGCTATCCACTTCTGTTTTATGGAACTCATTTGCAGTTAATATTGATCATCGTCTTGACTCTGCTTCCTGGTTTGTTTGTTTTTTTAATTTTATTCATGCATTTTCAGTTAACTCAGAGGACTGTAAAAATAATTTTATACTCAGTTACTTTCCATGGATTGACTGACAGCAGCAATGGAATTCTAACTGACCAACATATAAAGTTTAACAGGTGTTTTAGGAAGCAGAAATATTGTAGATCATATATGTGCTTCTTCCATCATAGCAGTGCCTATTCAGTTTTAAACTCTAGTTGTTTAGAGGTTTTTGAGGTTAAAACAGAAAGATTATTTACTAGAGATATAATTCAAGAGATCATTCATTGTTTTGTTTTTGGTTTTAGTTTCTAAAGTCTTAAAATGATCAGAATGTTTAAAAATGAATGGGCCCTGCTATGATAGGGAAAGGGCATATATGATATGAGATCCACAACATTTCCACAGCAGTATTTTCATAGTCCTTTGAGTTGATTGAAAATGCATGATTAAAAACAAACAAACAGGAGGCAGAGTCATGATAACAGAATACAGGCAGCAAAGTCAGCTAAAGTCTCCCACCATTACCCCTCCAAACAACTTTAAAATAATTCCTGAAATAAAATGAAGGATTAACAGAAGAAAATAGCATGGATGGAAGAAAATACACACGTGTCTTAGCTGTGACTGAGATGAATGAGGGAATGAGTTCACCCAACAAAACAGAAGCGGATAGCAGATTGGGTTAGAAGCTAGAATCCAACAATAATTTATTTGCAAGAGACTCACTTGAGACAGAAACACACAAGCTGAGTTAAAGTGGAGGCTAGAGCCGAATGTGTTATCCTTGAGCTGAAAGAAAGAAGGAAAAACAAAAACGACAGAACAGCAGAGGTAGAAATGATGATCTCAGACAAAACAAAAGCAGAGTAGGCCTAATTAAAAGGCATAATTATAGAAACTACATTTTGCCAAAAGGGACCTTAGACAATGCAGTAGTATTATAGTAGTGTACTATTTTTTAAAGATCAAAAGGAAAATAGAAGAGGAAAAAGAAATCAATGTAACTGATCAAAAAAAATGAAACCAGATGCAATGTACAATACTTGGGGACCTTTCATCTCTACAAAGAGTGGGGTTATTTTCTCATATCTCTACTGCCAAGCCATTTTTGAAGTTCTTTGTAATTTTGCAACATTCAGAATTGGTTTTATATATAATTATACTTTCTGCTAACATATCTGTAGTCATTGTAGATGTTGTTTTCTTGGGGCTGCTCAATTCAGTCTGTGTCAGTTCATGTATATCTTTCTATGCTTTATTTGTAGTTTAAAAAATAAACAATGGAAGGGAACAGGATGTAGCTTTTAGTGATAGAGTTGACAGAGTCCTGGACCTGCAGTTAGGAAGATTCAAGTTCAGATCTGGTCTCAGATACTTACTGAGTGTGTATCCCTAACAAGTCATTTCAACTCTGTTTGCCTCAGTTTCCCCATCACTAAAATAGGAATAATAATAGCATCTACTTTGCAGGGCTAATGTGAGGATCAAATGAGATAATGATTTTAACGTGCATAGCACTGGCCCAAAGTAAGTGTTGTTGAAATGTTAGCTATTCCTCCTACTCCTCCTCTTCCTCCTCCTCCTTCTACTACAACAACTACTACTGCTACTATCATACGGTTGTAACTGGAAAAAGAAGCATACCTTTCATCTCAACTGGGCCAGTGATTCAATATTTGGGTAAAGGAGACATGTGAGGGCAAGTGTGAGAAAAATCAGAATAAGAGACATTAAGTCACAGATGAGCGTGGGGACCCAGCACCAGGATCCAGGTGGAGCTTGGTCCATGTGCCTTGTGTACAGAGGGATTTTTATCTAGAGAAAATAAGATAACATCCCAACTTTTTTATTAAATAGTGACAGACACTTTTGAAGGGAAAATTAGATGCTATATGTGTTTCATGAACATTAAAATGCCAAGTAATTTACATCATCTTTTATTATCATCATTGATGGCATCACTGAAGCAAATTTATTATCAAGAGCGAAACCATAAAGATCTGGCTAATGCAATCTGCTTTAGGCAGAACGAAAAGCAGCATGATGTAATGAATAAGAAAGGTGGCCTTGAAGCCTTGGCCTCAATTCTTCCCTTGATGCTGTCACTACTTATGTAACTGTAATTACAATCATGTAATTTCTCAGTCCTTCAGGAAATTAGAGAGATTCAGAGGACTAATGGTTGTCCCTATCCAAGCCGGAATCATACGTACCGTGAGACACTTGGAGGAACTATGGGGGCTAAAATTCAAGGTATATATGGGATGGACTAGAAATGCTGTCAAGAGAGGATAGCTTTGGAGCTATTGTGTGATAACTGTGTTAGTAGAGAGGAAGGGTGGCATTCACGAGAGACTATTATAGAAATATGATCCAAAGGACTTCATGACTGATTTGATATGTGAAGGTGGGGAAGGGAGGAATGCAAAATGACTCCAGGGTTACAGTGTGAGACACTCTCCTTTGGAAAGACCAAAAGAGATGGCTTAATATTTTCTGATGGCAGAGGGAAAATGAGTGAAGAGAGGAGGAGATTTCCATGGTCACCTGCCTTCAGGGGATCTGGGATTTATGGAACCCCACAAAACTGGATGAATGGGACAGTCAAATAAATGTCTCCATTAAAAGTCCACATCTGGAACTAAAATAAGGTCCATGTTGGTGGGGATGCTCGGGGTGTAGGAAGAAGATGCAGTAGCAATAGACATTTCCCTCCTCTGGACTCTGATTCCACATGGACAAGACTACAAAGATGACAGTTCTGTCTGAGAGGAATTATATGGTTTGAGGATTGCCTCAGTCCACTCCAGGTCATACTCTGAGTTAGGCAATAATAACATAAAGAGATGTGACTATTTTGCCTGGGGTTTTCTTGAGGCAGCCTTCATCCCTTTTCCTCTACAGCTAAAGTAAATAACTTTTGAATATACCAGTAAGAAATAGTGCTTACCATGTGTGACCTTGGGCAACTCACCCTCTGGGTCTCAGTTTCTTTATCTAATATGAAGGGGTTGGACTAGACAGAGGAGTCAAACACCTGGCTTCCTGAGACTTACAACACTCTCAAGACCAACTCAAACCCGATGAAAATGGAATTGCAAAGTAGATAAAATACAATAACACAGAGATAATGTTTGTATGTTGTTTTCTAAGTTAAACTCTTCACAGAGGGATCCTTATGTATAGTTTAGTGCTCCTCTGCACCACCCCTTCCCCACTTTTCTACTCCAATTTGACATCACTGGACTAGAGGACCTTGAAAGTTCACTCTAACTCTAGATCTATGGCCCTATGAAGAAGGCTTTTCCAGAGCCTTATTTTTATAAGGTTTGAAGCCAGGTTTAATACTTGAACACTCTAAAAGCTACACAAAATACAGAATCCCGTTAGTTGTTGCTAGACTTTGCTTCAGTGGTCACAAAATGATATTTTAGCTAGAAATAGTATGGCAGCAGTGAAAGGGGATTTCATTAATTCCCTTGATATTCTAGAACTTTTGTTCTCAATGAATTATGATATTTTTTCTAGCTCTATAAAGTAATGTTTTGTTAGTTTTATTGGTTTGTCAATGAATAAGTAAATTAATTGAGGTAGAGGTACCATTTTTACTATATTAACTTGGCCTACCCATGAGCAACTGATGTTTTTCCAGTTATTTAGATCTGTATTTATTTGTGTGAAAAGTGTTTTGTAATTGTGTTCATATAGGTTTTGGGTTAGTATTGGCAGGTAGACTGCCACATATTTTATAGTGTCTGCAGTAACTTTAAATAGAATTTCTCTTTGTATCTATTGCTGTTGGGGTTGGTAGTAACATATAGATGTGTCATTTTATGTGTGTTTATTTTATATCCTTCAACTTTGCCAAAGTTTTTTATTATTTCATGTAGTTTTTTACTTGACTCTCTAGGATTCTCTAAGTATATATCATCATGGCATCTGCAAAGAGTGATAACTTAATTTCTTCTTTGCCTATTCTAATTCTTTCAGGTTTTTTTTTCTTTTTTGCTATAAAGCTAATGTTTCTTGTACCATATTGAATAACAGTGGTGATGATGGACATCTTTGTTGCATGTCTTATCTTAATGAAAATGCTAGTAAATTCGTTTATCCCCATTACGTATAATGCTTACTGATGCTACTTAACATTTTAAAGAAAGGCTTCATTTATTCCTATGCTCACTAATGTTTTTAATAGCAATGTGTGTTAACTCAAAGTTTTAGGAACAACTGTTTAGTATTGTTGTTGCTACTAGGAAAGAAGACATACAGTTAATGAGGAATAGAAAGTCATCTGGCCCTACAGGAGAAAAGAGAAGATGGAGACAAGAGAAGGGAGGGATGACAGAAGAGAGGGCAGATTGGAGATAGGGAAAATTAGATTGTTTGGGGTATTGGGGTGGGGGGAGGGGATAAAAGGGGAGAACATTTGGAACCCAAAAATTTGTGAAAATGAATGTAAAAAATTAAATAAAAAAAAGAAAAGACATATAAAAAAAAGCTTTTTCTGCATCTATTGAAACAATCATATGGTTTCTGTTAGTTTTGTTGTTGATATAATCAATTACACTAATAGTTTTCCTAATATTGAAGCAGTCCTGCATTTCTGGTATAAATCCTACCTTGTCATAGTTTATTTTTCCTCATGATAAGTTGCTGTAGTGGTTTTGCTAATATTTTATTTAAAATTTTTGCATTTATATTCATTAGGGAAGTTGGTCTAGAATTTGCTTTCTCTGTTTTGACTCTTCCTGCCTTAGGTTTCAGTACCATATTTGTGTCAAAAATAATTTTGTAGGACTCCACTTCTTTTCTGAAGTGGTCTATCTAGTCTATATAATATTGGAATTGATTGTTCTTTAAATGTTTGATAGAATTTGCAAAGTAAATCCATGTCATCCTGGAGATTTTTTCCTAGGGAGTTCATTGTTTATGCTTTTATTTCTCCTATCTCCCTTTCCCTTCTCAAAAGTTTTAATTTTGCTCACTACCTCCCTCAATCTTACCATCCTTTTGTCAGCCCTCTCTTCTATTCCTTTTCCCTTACTACTTCTTCTCTTCTTTCTATCCCTCCCTTCCTTTTATTTCCCCTTTCCTTTCCAACTGCTTGTAGGGCAAGTTAGATTTTTATACCTAACTGAGTATGATATTCTTTCCTTGAACCACATCTAATGAGAGTAAAGTTCAAATAATGTTCTTCTCTCCCCCCTGCCTTCTTTACCTCTACTGTAATATGTTTTTGTGTCTCTTCATGTAACATAAGCTGCCCTCTTCTGTCTACTCTTTTCCTCCACTCCCATTACAATCCCTTCTCCCCCCTTAATTAGTTTTTTTAATCATCACATCACTTAATTTATACCCGGACCCTCTGTTTATGTATATGCCTTTTAAATGTTCTAATAATGATACTATTCTCAAAAGTTACAAGTATTATCTTCCCATGTATGTAAACAGTTTACCCTTATTGAGTAACATTTTTTCCCTTTCCTTTCCTGTTTACCCATTTATGCCTCTCTTGAGTCTTGTATTTGAAGATGAAAATTTCCCTTGAGTTCTGATCTTATAATTGGGAAAGGAAAGTCCTGTATTTCATTGAATATCCATCTCCTTGCCTGAAAGATTATGCTTAGTTTTGTTTGGTTGTTGATTCTTGGTTGTAATACAGGCTCCTTTGCTTATGGAATAACATATTTCAAGCCCTCAGATCTTTTCATGTGGAAACTTCAAGGTCCTGCACGATCCTGATTGTGGTTCCACAATATTTGAATTGTTTCCTTCTGACTACTTGCAGTATTTTCTCCTTGACCTGATAATTCTGGAATTTGGCTATAGTATTCCCACGTATTTTCAATTTTGGATCTCTTGCAGGAGGTTATGAGTGGATTCTTTTTTTTTTTAATTTATTTCAAGTTTTCAACATTCATTTCCACAAAATTTTGAGTTCCAAATTTTCTCCCCATCTCTCCCCTCCCCCCACCCCACAACGCTGAGCAGTCTAATTACCCCTACCACCAATGTTCCCTCCCTTCTAACATCCCTCCCTTCCCTTATTCTCATCTTCTCTTTTGACCTGTAGGGCAAGATAAATATCTATACCCCATTACCTATATTTCTTGTTTCCCATTTGTATGCTGGAACAATATTCAGCAGTTGTTCCTAAAACTTTCAGTTCCAACTTCTCCTTCCTCCCTCCCCACCCATCCCCATTGGGAAGGCAAGCAATTCAATATAGGCTATATATGTGTAGTTTTGCAAATGACTTCCATAATAGTCATGTTATGTAAAAGTAACTATATTTCCCTCCATCCTACCCTGCTCCCCATTTCTTCTATTCTCTCTTTTGACCTGGCTCCTGCCCAAGAGTGTTGACTTCTAATTATTCCCTCCTCCCATTACCCTCCCTTCCATCATCCCCCCCCACACTGCTTATCCCCTTCTCCCCTACTATCGTGTATTGTAAGATAGGTTTTCATACCAAAATGAGTGTGCATTTTATACCTTGCTTGAGTCAAATGTGATGAGAGTAAGCTTCACATTTTCCCTCTCACCTACCCCCTTTTTCCCTCCATTGAAAAGTCCTTTTCTTGCCTCTTTTATGAGAGATAATTTACCCCATTCCATTTCTCCCTTTCTCCTCCCAATATATTCCTCTCTCCCCTTAATTTCATTTTTTTAGATATGATCCTTTCCTATTTAACTCACCCTGTGCGCTTGCTCTCTCTCTTTTCTCTGTGTGTGTGTGTGTGTGTATGTGTGTATGTAATCCCACCAACTGCTAACATACTGAAAAAAAGTTTCAAGAGTTACAAATATTGTCTTTCCATGTAGGAATGTAAGCAGTTCAACTTTATTAAGTCCCTTATGATTTCTCTTTCCTATTTACCTTTCATGCTTCTCTTGATTCTTGTGTTGTCGAAAATCACATTTTTTTTTCAGCTCTGGTCTTTCCATCAAGAATGCTTGAAAGTCCTCTATTTCATTGAAAGATCATTTTTTCCCCTGAAGTATTTTACTCAGTTTTACTGGGTAGGTGATTCTTGGTTAGTCCTAGTTCCTTTGACTTCTGAAATATCATATTCCAAGCCTGTCAGTCTCTTAATGTAGAAGCTGCTAGATCTTGTGTTATCCTGATTGTATTTCCACAATACTCAAATTGTTTCTTTCTAGGTGCTTGCAATATTTTCTCCTCGATCTGATAACTCTGGAATTTGGCTAAAATGTTCCTAGGAGTTTCTCTTTTCAGATCTCTTTCAGAAGATGATTGGTGGATTCTTTCAATATTTACTTTACCCTTTAGTTCTAGAATAACAGGGCCGTTTTCCTCGATAATTTCATGAAAGATGATGATATCTAGGCCATGGCTTTCAGGTAGTCCCACAATTTTTTAATTATCTTTCCTGGATCTATTCTTGAGGTCAGTTGTTTTTCCAACGAGATATTTCACACTATCTTCCATTTTTTCATTCTTTTGGTTCTGTTTTGTGATTTCTTGGTTTCTCCTAAAGTTATTAGCCTCCATCTGTTCCATTCTAATTTTTAAAGAACTCTTTTCTTCAATTATCTTTTTTTTCTGTGAGCTTCAGTGAGCTCCTTTCCCATTTGGCTAATTCTGCTTTTTAAAGCATTCTTCTCCTCATTGGCTTTTTGAACCTCTTTTGCCAATTGAGTGAGTCTATTTTTAAAGGTGTTATTTTCGTCAGCATTTTTTTGGGTCTCCTTTAGCAAGTTGTTGACCCACTTTTCATGCTTTTCTTGCATCTCTCTCATTTCTCTTTCCAATTTTTCCTCTACCTCTCTTACTTGATTTTCAAAATCATTTTTAAGCTCTTCCATGACTTGAGACCACTGAATATTTATTTTGGATGTTTGGGATATGGAAGCCTTGACTTTTATGTCTTTCCGTGATGGTAAGCATTGTTCTTCCTCATCTAGAAGAATGGGAGAAGATATCTGTTCACCAAGAAGGTCACCTTCTATAAGGTCTTATTTTTTTTTCCCTTTTTTGGGTATTTTCCCAACCAGTTGCTTGACTTTTGGGTCCTTTGTCAAGGGTAGGGTATACACTGGGGGGTCTGTAAGATCTCAGTTCCTCTATGGTGGCACAATCAAGCATGTACACTGGTCTGGGAGCAACAAGAAACTTTTTTGCCCTGAATCTGTGAGTTTTTCCTCTCCATGTCCACCTGGCCTCCAGTTCCACCAAGCCAGCACTAGGGTCGGAGATTCAGATAAGCTGCTAATTCCTACAGGAGCATTAGGTGGGGGCAGGGCCTCCACACAGGGCTGAGGGAAGGATCAGCTGCTCAGTGCCCCCAGGGGCTTTATTTATATATTTATTTTAAGTTAGATTTATTTATTTAACTTTTGACATTCATTTTCACAAAATTTTGGGTTCCAAATTTGCTCCCCATTTGTCCCTTACCCCCTCCCCAATACACCAGGCATTCTTGTTTCCCCTACCACCAATCTGCCCTCTCTTCTATCATCCTTCCCTTCTCTTGTCCCCATCTTCTCTTTTGTCCTGTAGGGCCAGATAACTTTCTATTCCCCATTACCTGTATTTCTTATTTCCTAGTAGCAACAACAATACTCAACAGTTGTTCCCAAAGCTTTGAGTTCCAACTTCTCCCCATCCCTCCCTCCCCACCCATTCCCTTTGGGAAGGCAGGCAAATCAATATAGGCCATATCTGTGTAGTTTTGCAAATGACTTCCATAATAGTCATGTTGTATAAGACTAACTATATTTCCCTCCATCCTATCCTGCCCCCCATTGCTTCTATTCTCTCTTTTGATCCTGTCCCTCCCCGAGTGTTGACTTCAAATCGCTCCCTCCTCCCACTGCCCTCCCTTCCATCATCTCCCTACACTGCTTATCTCCTTCTCCCCCACTTTCCTGTATTGTAAGATAGGTTTTCATACCAAAATGAGTGTGCATTTTATTCCTTCCTTTAGGCGAATTTGATGAGAGTAAATTTCATGTTTTTCTCTCAGCTCCCTTCCTTTTCCCTCCACTAAAAAGTTTCCTACCTGCCGCTTCTATGAGGGAAAATTTGCCCCATTCCATTTCTCCCTCTCTCCTCCCAATACATTTCTCTCTCACCGCTTAACTTCATTTTTTTAAGATATGATTCCATCCTATTCAGTTCACTCTGTGTTCTCTATCTGTGTGTGTGTGTGTGTGTGTGTGTGTGTGTGTGTGATCCCACCAACTAGTCAGATATTGAAAAGTTTCAAGAGTTACAAATATTGTCTTTCCATGTAGGAATGTAAACAGTTCAACTTTAGTAAGTCCCTTATGACTTCTCTTTACTGTTTACCTTTTTTTCATGCTTCTTTTCATTCTTGCGTTTGAAAGTCAAACTTTCTTTTCAGCTCTGGTCTTTTCATCAGGAATGCTTGGAAGTCCTCTATTTCACTGAAAGGCCATTTTTTCCCCTGAAGTGTTATACTCAGTCTTACTGGGTACGTTTTTCTTGGTTTTAGTCCTAGTTCCTTTGACTCCAGGAATATCCTATTCGACACCCTTCTTTCCCTTAATGTAGAAGCTGCTAGATCTTGTGTTATCCTGGTTTTATTTCCACAATACTGGAATTGTTTCTTTCTAGCTGCATGCAATATTTTCTCCTTGACCTGGGAACTCTGGAATTTGGCAACAATATTCCTAGGAGTTTCCCTTTTTGGATCTCTTTCAGGCAGTGATTGGTGGATTCCTTGAATAATTATTTTGCCCTCTGGTTCTAGAATATCAGGCCAGTTTTCCCTGATAATTTCATGTAAGATGATGTCTAGGCTCTTTTTTTGATCATGACTTTCAGGTAGTCCCAAAATTTTCAAGTTGTGTCTCCTGGATCTATTTTCCAGGTCAGTTGTTTTTCCAATGAGATATTTCACATTATCTATTCTTTTGGTTTTGTTTTGTGATTTCTTGATTTCTCATAAAGTCATTTACTTCCATCTGTTCCGTTCTAATTTTGAAAGAACTGTTTTCTTCAGTGAGCTTTTGAACCTCCTTTTCCATTTGACTAATTCTGCTTTTGAAAGCATTCTTCTCCTGATTGGCTTTGTGAACCTCTTTTGCCAATTGAGTTAGCCTATTTTTCAAGGTGTTGTTTTCTTCAGCATTTTTTGGGGTCTGCTTTAGCAAGGTATTGACCCGTTTTTCATGCTTTTCTTGCATCTGTCTCATTTCTCTTCCCAGTTTTTCCTCCACCTGTCTAACTTGATTTTCAAAATTCTTTTTGAGCTCTTCCATGACTTGAACCCATTGAATATTTATTCTGGATGTTTGGGATACAGAAGTCTTGACTTCTGTGTCTTTCCCTGATGGTAAACATTGTTTTTTCTCATCTGAAAGGATGGGAGGAGATATCTGTTCACCAAGAAAGTAATCTTTTATGGTCTTATTTTTTTCCCTTTTCTGGGCATTTTCCCAGCCAGGTACTTGACTTCTGAGACTCCTCTCCACCCTCGCCTTGCCTCCAGATCTGCCCAACTAGTGCTTGGGCGGGGTCTGAGATTCAAATGCTGCTTCCCAACCTCAGGCCTCTTGGCAAGGTCGGGGCTACTCTTCGGTGTGAGATTAAATTCAGGTGCTCAGGTGGGGACAGGGCTACTATTCAGTGTGAGATTAAATTCAGGTGTTCAGGTTGGGGCAGGGCTGCTATTCAGTGTGAGATTAAGTTCAGCTGCTTGGGTGGGGGCAGGGCCGCCTCACAGGGCTCAGTTCTCAGGGGGTTTATGCGGAGACCTTCAATAATGGATCCAAGCTCCTGTCTGCTTTGGGGAACCCCTGTCTGCTCTTGCCTCTGCTGCTGCCTCCTGAGGGGGCCTGAGTTATGGAGATACCCTGCTCCCTCTCAGGCAGCCAAACAGGCTGTCTCGCTGACCTTTGCATCTGTGGGTGGAGGGACCTTAGCGACCACTGGAGATTCTGTCCCTGAAGCCTGCTCGGATCTGCTCCTCTCGGTACCGTGCAGCCAAGGCAGGGCTGGGCTCTGCTCCGGGTCCTGTGCAAGATGGACCTTTGGTGTCAGTTTTTCAGGGCTTTCTGGAACAGAAATCTCCTCCACTCCATTGTTGTGTGGCTTCTGCTGCTCCAGAATTTTTTGGGAGTTCTTTTCAGGTATTTTATTGGCTGTGGGTTCGGAGCTAACATATGTGAATCTTTCTACTCCATCATCTTGGCTCCTCCCCCAGGGTTTTAGAATCCAACAATGGATGCAGACTGCTGTGGGAGCTGCTGCTGCCCAATACGGCCTTGCCACTGTCAGCCTCCTGAGGTTCCATGCTATGGGAAGAGCCTGCTCCCTTCTCAGCCAGCTGAAAAAACCTTCTCACTGACCTTTGGCACCTGTGGGTTGAGGGATCTGCAAACCTGCTACTGCTGCTGAGGATTCCACCTCTGACACCTGCTTTCCAGCTCTTCCTGGAGCTGTGCAGCTGGCCAAGGCTGGGCTGGGCTCCGCTCCGTGTCCTGTGGGACAGACTTTTCCTCTCAGCCTTTCAGGTCACCCTGGGCTAGAAATCTCCACTCTGTTGTTCTGTGATTTCTGCTGATGAGTGGATTCTTTTGATGATTTTTTTAATATCTGGGGTGTAGGGTGTGTTCAGGGAGGACCAGTACCTTTGGTATAATGGCTACCAAGCCCTTTCTGGGACTCTTTCCACCGTTAGTGTTCACCTGTTCCACTCAAGTCCAAGAAGCTGCAACATGTGCAGCAGCCACATCCTGGTAAACCATTTCATCAGATGGGCCAAATCACGTTGAGGGTAACCAAGGGGTGTCAAACCCATTGGTGAGTTGGGAGGTGTCTACACCAAGCATGTCAGGAGGAACAGTCGATATGATGTTTGCTGCCTGACAACTACAGGAGAAATGCCAGGAGCAGAACAGAGGTCTGTAAAAAATGTTTATAAATCTGACCAAGGCCTTTGACACTGTTAGTCATGAGGGCTTATGGAAAATTATGTCAAAATTTGGCTGCCCAGAGTTCTTCAGTATTGTACAACAGTTTCATGATGGCATGTTTACCTGGGTTCTGGATAGTGGACAATGCTCTCGTGCCTTCCCAGTCATCAGGGTCCTATGCTATTTGGCATGATGTTTTCGGCCATGCTGTCAAATGCTTTCAGTGAGGATGAATAGAGCATGAAGGTCAGCTACTATACTGACAGGTAGTTCTTCAGTTTGAAAAGGCTACAAGCCAAGACCAAAGTGGAGGGAGTGTTGGTGCATGATTTCCTGTTTGCAGATGATTGTGCACTCAGTGAAACTGAGGTGCAATAAAGTATGGATCAATTGTCTGCTGCCTGTGCTAATTTTGGCCAAATAATTAACACCAAGAAAACATAGGTGCTCCATCAATCATCACCACACCATCCATACATAGAACCATTGATTACCACAAATGGAGAAGTTTTGAATGCTGTCAGTTCACTTACCTTGGTAGTTTACTTTTCAGAGACATACACATTGACAATGAAGTTGACGCACGCATTTCCAGAGGTAGCTCAGTGTTTGGGAGGGTCTGAAGAAAAGTTTGGGAGAGAAGAGATATTAGACTGACTACCACACTGAAAGTCTACGGAGCTGTTGTGCTGATCTCATTGTTGTATGCCCTGTGAAATATAGACAATCTACCAGTACCATGCCAGGAAACTGAATTGCTTTCATTTGAACTGTCCTAGGGAGGGTCTGGCAGGATAAGTTACCAGACACTGAAGTCCTTGCTTGAGCTGAACTGACAGACATTCACACTATGCTTCAGAGAGCCCAAGTGCGATGGGTGGCCATGTTGTTCAAATGCAAAATGTATGCTTGCCAAAAAGACTGTTTTGTGGAGAACTCACATGGGGCAGGCAATCATATGGTGGTCAGAAGAAGTGATACAAGTATACTCTAAAGGCCTCTCTCAAGAACTTTGGATTTAATTGTTCAACATGGGAGAAACAGGCACAGGACCACTCAGCATGACATGCACACATCAGAAAGAGTGCTGTGCAGAATTGGGACAGCACAAAGTAAACCTAGGATGTGCAAATTTTGAGTATCCACTCCAAATATTCACAGGGACTATCTGTGGCCAACCTATTGTAGAGCATTCTGAGCTCATATTGCTTTGATCAGTTACAGCTGGACACACTGAAGCTTCACTTTATTATGGTGATGTCATGTTGGTCCTCTTTGAAAATGAAGGACAACAACCAACCAACCAACCGTTTTAGCCTCTGGTTCTAGGAACTTGGGGCAGACTTCCTGGATGATGTCTTGGATGATGCTGTCCAGGCTCTTTTTGTTTTGTCGTGGTTTTCCTGTAGACCAATAATTTCTTAAATTATCTCTCCTGGATTCATTTTCAAGATCAGTGTTCCTCCAGTAAGATATTTTACATTTTCTTCTATTTTTTCATCCTTTTGATTTTATTTGACTGACTCTTAATGTCTCATTGTCATTACCTTCCACTTGTCCAATTCTAATATTTAAATTTTTAAATTGTCTCTCCTGGATCTATTTTCCAGGTCAGTTGTTTTTCCAATGAGATATTTCACATTATCTTCCATTTTTTCATTCATTTGGTTTTGTTTTATGATTTCTTGGTTTCTCAGAAAGTCATTAGCCTCCATCTGTTCCATTCTAATTTTGAGAGAACTATTTTCTTCAGTGAGCTTTTGAACCTCTTTTTCCATTTGGCTAATTTTGCTTTTTTTTTTTTTTTTTTTTTAATTTATTTATTTAGCTTTTTACATTCATTTTCACAAATTTTTGGGTTCCAAATTTTCTCCCCTTTTCTCCCCTCCCCCCACCCCAATACCCCAAGCAATCTAATTTTCCCTATCTTCAATCTGTCCTCTCTTCTGTCATCCCTCCCTTCCCTTGTCTCTATCTTCTCTTTTCTCCTGTAGGGCCAGATGACTTTCTATTCCTCATTAACTGTATGTCTTCTTTCCTAGTTGCAACAACAATACTAAACAATTGTTCCTGAAACTTTGAGTTCCAAATTCTCCCCATCCCTCCCTCCCCATCCATTCCCTTTGGTACGGCAGGCAATTCATTATAGGCCATATCTGTGTAGCTTTGCAAGTGACCTTCCTGATAGTCGTGTTGTGTAAGACTAACTGAATTGCCATCCCTCTTAACCTGCCCCTCATTGTTTCTCTTCTGTCCTTTGATCCTGTCCCTCCCCAAGTGTTGACTTTCAATTACTCCCTCCTCCCTTTGCCCTCCCTTCCATCATCCCCCCCCCAATATCTCCTTCTCCCCCGCTTTCTTATATTGTAAGATAGGTTTTCATACCAAAATGAGTGTGCATTTCACTCCTTCGTTTAGTCAAATGTGATGAGGGTAAACTTTTGTTTGTTTGTTTGTTTGTTTGTTTGTTTTTTCCCTCAGCTCTCCTCTTTTTCCCTCCACTAAAAACATCTCCTGTTTGCCTCTTAAATGACATATAGTTACCCCCTTCCATTTCCCCCTCTTTCCTCTCACTACATTTCTCTCTCACCATTTACCTTAATTTCTTTTAAGGTATGGTCCCATCCTATTCAGTTCAATCTGTGCTCTCTGTCTCTGCATGTGAATGCATGTGTGTATGTGTGTGCATGCGTGTACATGTGTATGTGTGGTCCCACCAACTACCCAGATACTGAAAAGTTTTAAGAGTTAGAAATATTGTCCTTCCCTGTATGAATGCAAACAGTTCATTTCTGGTAAGTCCCTTAATACTTCTCCTTGCTGTTTACTTTTGCATGCTTCCTCTCATTCTTGTGTTTGAAAGTCAAATTTTCTTTTCAGCTCTGGTCTTTTCATTAAGAATGATTGAAAGTCCTCTGTTTCATTGAAAGACCATATTTTCCCTTGAAGTATTATACTCAGTTTAGCTGGGTAGGTGATTCTTGGTTTCAGTCCTAGTTCCTTTGCCTTCTGGAATATCCTATTCCATGCCCTTCGATCCCTTAATGTAGAAGCTGCTAGATCTTGGGTTATCCTGATTGTATTTCCACAGTACTGGAATTGTTTGTTTCTGGCTGCTTGCAAGATTTTTTCCTTGAGCTGGGAATTCTGGAATTTGGCCACAATGTTCCTAGGAGTTTCTCTTTTTGGATCTCTTTCAGGTGGTGATCGATGGATTCTTTCAATACTTATTTTGCCCTCTGGTCCTAGAATGTCAGGGCAGTTTTCCTTGATAATTTCATGCAAGACGATGTCTAGGCTCTTTTTTTGATCATGGCTTTCAGGTAGTCCCATAATTTTTAAGTTGTCTCTCCTTGATCTATTTTCCAGGTCAGTTGTTTTTCCCATGAGATATTTCACATTCTCTTCCATTTTATCGTTCTTTTGGTTTTGTTTGGTGATTTCTTGGTTTCTCATAAAGTCATTAGACTCCATCTGTTCCATTCTAATTTTGAGAGAACTATTAAATTCAGTGAGCTTTTGAGCCTCTTTTTCCATTTGGCTCATTCTGCTTTTGAATGCATTCTTCTCCTCATTGGCTTTTTGAACCTCTTTTGCCAATTGAGTGAGCCTATTTTTCAAGGTGTTAATTTCCTCAGCATTTTTTTGGGACTCCTTTACCAAGATATTGACCTTTTTTTCATACTCTTCTTGCATCTTTGTCATTTCTCTTCCCAGTCTTTCCTCCACCTGTCTAACTTGCTTTTCAAAATCCTTTTTAAGCTCTTCCAAGGCCTGAGCCCACCCAACACCCGCCTGGGGTGTCTGGGGTACTGAGGCCCCGCCCTCCACATCTTTCCCTGATGGGAAAAATACGTCCTCGTCCTCCCCATCAGATCCGAAGGTCGGAATCATTTGCATTTGTTGGAAAAAACTCTCTAAAGTCTTATTTTTCTTTCCCTTTCTAGGCATTTTCCCAGCCAGTTACTTGACTTCTGAGATTCCTTTCCACCTCCGCCTGGATCCGCCCAGCTAGTACTTGGCCTCTGAGATTCAAATGCGCTTTCCCGCGGCAAGCTTTAGTTCTGGCGCAGGGTGGGGGCAGGGCCGCTTCCTAGCTTGGGCCCTTAGGGGCTTTCTGAAGAGACTTTCAGGAACAGAGCAGGTGGGGGCGGGGTGTGGGGCCCCGCCTGCTGTGCTCAGCTCCCTTGGGGGTTTTATTCAAAGGCGTTCAGCGGTAGAGCAGGGTGGAGGCAGGGCCGTCTCCCCTGCTCGGCTCCCTCAGGTTGGAAAGACCTTCAGTATTGAAGATCCTACCTGCTGCTGGGGGATTCCTGAGTCCCGGGCCGTTGCCGCCTCAGCCGCCCGCCCACGCCTCTGCCTCCGCCGCTTCCTGCCCCCGTCTCTGCCTCCGCCGCTTCCTCCCGAGGGGGCCCGCTCCCCTCCCCTAGCGCAGGCTTCTTTTTAACTGACCTTTAGCTTCTGTGGGCAGAGGGACTTTCCCGGCTGCCGGAGATTCTCCCGGAGCTTTCCTCTCTGAAGTCTGCTCAGGTCAGCTTCTCTGGGTCGCGGCCAGGGGTGTGGGTGGGGTCCGCTTTCCGGGGTGCGATGGACCCCGGGGACGGCTCTCCAGGGTTCAGTGGAACGGAAATCTCTTCCCCTACGTTTGTGCACCCCCTGCAGAGATTCAGAATTTATGGGGCTCTCCTTTTACCTCAATTCCATGGGTTGTGGGCTCGGAGCTCGTGAATGTGCGTCCTTCTACTCCGCCATCTTGGCTCCGCCCCCCCGCTAATTTTGCTTTTGAAAGCCTTCTTCTCCTCATTGGCTTTTTGAACCTCTTTTGCCAATTGAGTGAGCCTATTTTTCAAGGTGTTATTTTCTTCAGCATTTTTTTGGGTCTCCTTTACCAAGGTATTGACCCGTTTTTCATGCTTTTCTTGCATCTCTCTCATTTCTCTTCCCAGTTTTTCCTCCACCTGTCCAACTTGATTTTCAAAATCCTTTTTGAGCTTTTCCATGGCCTGAGCCCACCAGACATCTACCTCGGATGTCTGGGATAGAGAGGCCCCGATCTCCACATCATTCCCTGATGGCAAGCATTGTGCTTCATCATCAGAAATGAAAGGAGGAAGGAACATCTCTTCCCCAATAAAGTAGCTCTCTATGGTCTTAGTTTGCTTCCTTTTTCTGGGCAGTTTCCCAGCCAGTTACTTGACTTCTGAGATTCCTCTCCACCCCTGCCTAGATCTGCCCAGCTAGTGCTTGGGGTCTGAGATTCAAATGCTGCTTCCCAGTCTCAGGGCTATCCGCGGCGGGAGCGGCTGCTATTCAATGTGAGCTTAAGTTCTGGTGCTGGGGTGGGGGCAGGGCCGTCTCCCAGGCTCAGTTTCCTCAGGGGCTTTATGCAGAGACCTTCAGTAATGGAGCGGGTGGGGGCAGGGCTGCCTCCCAGGCTCAGTTCCCTCAGGTGGTTTATGCAGAGACCTTTGGTATTGGCCCTGAACTTCTGTGTGCTGCTCGAGGGCTGCTGCCTCTGCCTCTGCCTCCTGAGGGGGCCTAAGCCACGGAGACACCCTGCTCCCCTCTCAGCCAGCCCAGAAGTCTCTCTCACTGACCTGTAGCTTCTGTGGGTGGCGGGACCTTCGCGGCCACCGGATATTCCATCCCTGAAGCCTGCTCGGATCTGCTCCTCTGGGGCCGTGGCCAGGGTAGCTCAGGGGCTGGGCTCCTCTTTCCGGGGCGCGACGGACTCCTGGGGACAGCTCTCTAGGGCTCTCTGGAATGGAAATCTCTTCCGCTGTGTTTCTGCATGCCTTGCAGTCATCCAGAATTTGTGGGGAGTTCTTCTTACAGGAAATTTATGGGCTGTGGATTTGGAGCTAGCATATGTGAGTCTTTCTACTCTGCCATCTTCTAGGAAGGGCTCCAATTCTAATTTTTAATGAATTCTTTTCTTCAGTTTACTTTTGTACCTCCTTTTCCATTTAGTCAATCTTACTTTTTAAAGAGGTGTTTTCTTCAATGTACTCTTTCCATTTTGTGAATTGTACTTTTAAAGGAATTGTTTGATTTTTCTTTTACTTCTCTCATTTGACTTTTAAAATCCTTCCCGAGTTCTTCTAAGGCAGGTTTTTGGGCTTGAGACCAGTTCATATTTCCCTTTGAGGTTTCAGATGTGGGTATAGTGACAATGTTATCCTCTTGTGAGTTTGTGTTTTGATCTTCCCCATGTCCATAATAAGAATCTATGGTCTTTGATTTTTCCATATTGTTTTTGCTCATTGTTTGACTTTTTCTTTGCTTTTAAAGTTCATCTCTGCTTCTGGGCCACAGTTGGCACTGTCCCACACTTCTTATGCGGAGGTGGTTTTATGTATTTGGGCCTCAGGTTCTGGCTGCTGGAGGCTGTAGAGGCTGTAGCTCACTCAATACTGATCTGGAGCTGGTGGTTGTAGGTAGTGTGTGCATTGATGCCCCTTGGGGTTTTAATGTTTCCCTAGAGTTACGCTGAAGCTGGTAGGGTGAGGTGGGAGGTTTGGGGGTGGTTTAGCTGCTAGAGGTTACCTCTTCATCATTGACTGCCCTAGAGCATGGGTAGGCTCAGCTACTGTTGGACACTCTTCCCCCGTGCAATTGGAGGTCTCTGATCTGGCGTTTGCCAGTTCCCCTCTCTGTGTGAAGGTATAGGAAGGTCCTGATGTAGGTGCTCACCCCTCCACCAGCTTGGTGCTCAGGATCTCTTTCTGGTTTGCTAAGATGGGGCTTTTTGCTTGCTGACTAGGATTCCTCTCAACCTATACCAGTCTCCGTCAGTCACATCAGGAAGGACCTAATCTAACTCCCCCACTGACTGCTGTACCACGTCTTTCTGTTGGTTCCACTGTTCTAGTATTTTTCCTGGGGTGGCATTGTCTTGGATTTTCAAGGTTAGTAAGGAAGAGTGAGAGTGATTTACCACTTACTCTACCATCCTGACTCCCAGAATTAAGCTAATTCATTTTTGCTTTTACCTGGGAGAGATGCCAATAAACCTAAAGTGTCCTTCCACAGGAATTCACTGAATCACTGTCCTCTTTCTCACAGATATTAAAAAAAAAGATCTGTCTTCATTAGATTTTAAGGATTCTGTCCTCTTTCAGTATGCTCATGGCCTCTTCCTTTGTCCCCAGACTCTCAAAATGTTTCTCTTCTGGATTCTGCCTATCTCCTTAAGGGTTTAGCACCAAGGGACCTACAGATATCTCAGACCAAACTCCATTTTACTCTCCCCTCTTTAAAGTTTCTAGGATCACCTCTCTGCCTCTGGCCTTTGCCCAGACTCCTCTTGCCTTAAGGCTATTACTCAGTTCACTATACCCCACAATAAGCTTTGACTTCACACTCCCTTTGTTTGGTAGGCTAATGGCACCTCTTGATCACCAAGTTTTCATGTTTTGCCCACCCTTTTTGACCTCCTAAGGGATTCTGTACCTGAGCCCTTGACTCTCTCCTCTAATGCTCAAAACTCTTTATTTCCTGAAGTCAGCCTTCCAACCCCCACCAACTTTAGGCCTCCCAACATACGCTCTCCCATTTGATTTTTCTCTGAGAAAGGAGGGAATGTGGTTGCTGTGCTAGCATAAAACAAGATGAAAATTTTTTCCTCTGGGATACCATAAGTAGAATTTTGTATGGTGTTGCTAAGGGTCTCCCAGGTTGTCTTTGTGCAGTAGTGACCACACTTGTTTCTGACACTAAGTGTATTTATCTTGCCTCTCCCTTAACTGTACATGTTCTTCATGCTATCAAAACACTCCTGAATTTATACCATATTCAGCTTTTGTCCTTTAATAAGCTAGCCAACCTTAAAGTGACTCTGTTATCCAAATCTAAGCTGAACATCAAAAATGAGTATTCACCCACACTCAACCTTGCCACCTATCTACCTAATGGGGAAAGTGAAGATGTGACTTTAGACCTTGACTATGTATTTGATTTTGATGTTGATGTCTTATTTTCCCTCCAGGAGGACCTAGGGGAAACAACCTTAGAGGAAGTGGACTTTGTCTGATACACTGATGGATACTGCCTCAGAAATGAGGAGGGAGACTTGGTTGCCAGTTATGGTATCACCACCACCATAGAAGTGGTTGAAGTTTCATCACTACATGATGCCCAGTCTGCACAAAAACCCAAAGTCAAGGCCATGACCAGGTCTTGTGAATTTGGAAAAGTAAAAAGGATTAGTATCTATACTGATTGCTGATATGCATTTGGAGTGACACATGATTTTGGAATACTATGGAAACCTAGGGGCTTCCTCACCTTCTCAGGACAGCCCATTAAGAATCAGAAATGGATTTCCTATCAGATTGTTTACTCCTTCCCTAGACCACAGCAGTAACTAAAATTCCAAGGCACAGATGAGAAAATAGCATTTATGCCTGTGAAAATGACTTAACTGACCAAGCTGCTAAAACTACAACTTTAATCCCCCTATTTTGTGATGGGGAGGCTCCCATAGCACAAGCGCTATAGAACTTTCACTTTGCTCCATAAGCAAAGCCTTATCATTTTCATATTGCCTTGAAAAGCTGCCTAAATTTCTTAGCCTAACAAAAGAAGAAAGAGCTACATCCCCGGAAAGGATGCTCATTATGAGGCAGGAAAACCTCCAAAAAAAAAAGGGTGTAGATTTGATAAAACTTATGGGACTATGGGTTGGTCCAAATGGATTTTTAGTATTCCCTAAGAATTTATCCCTTCCTATGATGGAGCACCGTCATTCATTCAGCCACTGGGGAACCAACCAGCTAATAAAACTTGCTTGAAAAATATTAGTGGAGGAGTTTTTCCTCCATTGGGCTGTTTCTACCTCCTATGAGATGTATAACAATAGTCTCTCTGTCCAAGAGTGACTCTCAGGCCCTCAATGGAGTGAGTTCTCTTCTCTTTGTAGAGTCCACCTTTCATTAATTGTGAATCAATTGATTGCCACCCTCAAGGACACTCCTTTTCCAAAGGACACATAAGATGGGAGCCCACCTACTATGACTGTCTTTGGCATTCCAGAGTACTCCTGGCCTTTTATTAAAAATGCTGGCAATAACATGATTCAGTTTCACAGAAACTATGCCTCTGGAACATTTTGAATGCCATACCCCTTCAACTATATCATTCAGATTTTTTCTTCTCTTTTATTTTTTTTAAACGTTTTTATTGATGTCTTTTTCAACATCATCATTTCTCCCTCAGTATCCCTCCCTCTCCCAGACTGCCATCTCATATAACAAATAGATTTTTAAACTCAAAAAAGGAAAACAGAAGAGCAAAATGACAACTGAACAATATATCAAAAAGTTTGAAAGTAAGTGCAAAATATAATATTTGTGGCCCTCTCATCTCTGCAAAGGGATGGGGTTGTCTTCTCTTCTTTCAAGCCAATTCACTTCTGACCTCATTTGTGATTTTTCTTTCTGCTCATATTGCTACAGTCATTGTGTATATTGTTTTCTTAGCTTTCTTAATTCTTTATCAGTTTATGTAGATTTTTCCATGTTTCTCTGTATTCCTCATTTTTGTTGTTTCTTACAGCACTGAATTATTGCATCACATTCATGTACCTCAATTCCCTTAATTGTTCTCCAGTCACTGAGGATTCTGACCCAGCCACACATACTTACTAGCTTTGTAACCCTAGGTCAGTCACTTATCCCTGTTTTCCTCAGTTAATTCATCTGTAAAATTAGTTGAAGAAGGAAATGGCAAACTACTCCAGGGTCTTTCCCAAGAAACCCAAATATCGTTGTGAAGAGCCAGACATGGCTGAAATGAGTGAGCAACAGTTAGCGTTTTTTAATACAGTCAACGGGCATCTATTTATTTCCAATTCTTTGCTACCACAAAAAATGCCCCTATAAATATTTTAGTATATGTGGAGATATCTTATCAATTGTCTCCTAAAGATAAGTGATGGAACCTCTAGGTCAAAGAGTATAGACATTTTTGCCACTTTGTTTGCAATAATTCCAAATTTCTTTCCAAAATGGTTACACAGTTCCAGCAAAAATGTACTAGTGTGCCTATCTTGATGCAATTCTTCCAGCATTAACTATTTCTATTTTTTGTAAAACCTCAATGTTGTTTTGATGTGCATTTCTCCTGTTATTAGTGATTTGCAGCATTCTATCATAGGATTATTAATAACTTGCAAGGCAGCTAGGTGGTGTAGTGGAAAAGACTGTTGGCCCTGGAACCAGAAGGACCTGAGTTCAAACACCTGGACAAGTCACTTAACCATTTGTCTCAGTTTCCTTATTTCCATAATGAGCTGCATAAGGGAATGGCAAACCGCTCCAGTATCTTTGCCAATAAATCCTCAGATGGGAAGAGTCACACACAAGTGAAATAGCTGAGTAACACCAGCCATAAGAACAACAACATGCTCTCTCCAAGACCTGCCAGCCCGATTGTGCATCCTCCTGATGGCGACTCCTTGATACTGGAATATTTTTCTTTCTGATTACTTGCTAAAAATATTTTCTTTGACCAGGAAGCTCTGAATTTTGGATCTTCTATTACTTGTTTTTATTTTGAGGTTTCTTTCAGGGGATGATCAATGGATTCTATTTTCACCTTGACCTCTGGTTTTAAGAGAGCTCAGAAGTTTTCTTTTACAATTTCTTGAAATATGTCTAGGCCATTTTTTGAGCATGGATTTCATGGTTTTAGATGATCTCTCCATGTTTTTTTTCTAGATCAGTTGCATTTGACGAGACACATCATATTTTCTTCTATTTTCTCAATATTTTGTCTTTGTCCTAAGATTGCTTTGTTTCTCACAGAGTCATTAATTTTTATTTGGTTCCTTATAAGTTTCTGGAAGTCTGTTACTAGGGTAAGGTTCAGAAATGGGGCCACTAAGTACTACTACAGCATCCCTAAAGGCCTCATATTAACTTATAAAACCACATGTTTATATAGATAAAGGTTGGAGAAGATGTGGGAAAATTGGGACACTAATGCATTATTCCTGGAGTTGTGAACTGATCCAACCATTCTGGAGAGCAATTTGGAATAATGCCCAAGGGGCTATAGAAGTGTGCATACAGCAATGCCATTACTAGGTCTTATCCCAAAGAGATCATAAGAAAGGGAAAAGGACTCACATGTACAAAAATATTTTAGCAGATCTTTTTGTGGTGGCCAAGAATTGGAAATTGAGGGAATACCCATCCATTGTGGAATGGTCAAACAAGTTTGATATATGAATGTAATGGAATACTATTGTTCCATAAGACTTGATGAGCAGGAGGGTTTCAGAAATACCAGGAAAGACTTACATGAACTGGTGCTAAATGAAATGACCAAAAACCCAAAGAACACTATATACAGCAACAACATTATGCAGTTACTTTTATAGACTTAGCTCTTTTCAGCAATGCAACATCCAAAAGAATTACAAAATACTCATTATGGAAAATGCTTACCACATTCAGAGAAACAACGATGGAGTCTGAATACATATCCCAACATACTAGTTGCACTTTTTTTGTTTTCCTTGTTTTCCTTTTTTTCCTGATTCTTCTTTCACAAAACAACTAATGTGGAAGTATGTTTGGCATGATTGTACATGTATAGTCTGTTTCACATTGCCTGCTGTTTTGGGGAAACGGGGAAGGGAGGGGAAAAAATTTGGAACTCAAAGTTTTACAAAAATGAATATTGACCACTTCTGGGAGCTAAGATGGAGTAAGCAGTAAATAACAAAGACTGTAGATTATGGTTGGATACTAAGGGGAAAAAAAGTATGAACTGAAAGGTAATGCAACATGCACTGTTTGCAGATGAGACATCAGCAGCAACAGAGAGCATCTGTTCAGATACTGGGTATCATGGTGGATAAACCCAGGAAGAGCTGACTCCAGAAATCCAACCTAGGGCACTTACTGGCTGTGTGACCTCCCGTAAGTTATTCAACCTCATTGCTACAACTTCCTCAAGCTGGCAGGGTTCTTGTGAGGATCAGATGAAATAGCATTTGTAAGGCACTTAGCAAAGTGCCTGGCTCATAGTAAGCACTAAACAAGTACTAGCTGTTATTATATTTATTAATATTATCATACTAGCATACTATTACATGACATGTAATATCTAGGTAAGATAGCTAGCTATATAAATGATTACTATTGTAAGCAGTGGTGCTGTTGTCCAACAAGGTACCCTCTATGTGGTTGTTTCTTAGTTGAGTCTTACTCTTTGTGACCCTATTTGAGGTTTTCTTGGCAAAAAACCTGGAGGGCTTACCATTTACTTTTCTAGCTCATTTTACAGCTGAGGAAACGAAGACAAACCGGGTTAAGTGACACCAAGATAAGCAGTCTGAGGTGGGATCTGAGCTCAGGAAGACTTCCCAGCGCTAGACCCAACACTCTCATCTAGTGAGTCACAAAGCGTCCTCCAAGTGCCTTGTACACCAAGCAGCATCCTACCCACCATCTCTGAGCAAGACAGTTTAGCCAGAGTCCTTATTTGAAATGCTCCAAGTCCTAAGGTTCTAGATAGTGTACTGCTAGAGGGACCAAGGCCTGTATCCCCTCGATTCCACACCTCCCCATCCCCCACAGTGCTCTTTGATCCAGTGACAATGACCCATTTACTGTAACTGTACAGGATTCTCCATTTCTGGACTCTGGCTGTCCTTCACATCTGAGATGCTCTCCCTTACTTGTCTCCTGGCTTTCCTGGCTTTTCAGGCTTCTGTTAAGTCTCGGGTGAAATCCCACCTTCCACAGCAAACTTTTCCTCATACCTAGAAAGAGGAAATGCCTTCCCTCTGCTGATTGTCTCTAACTTATTTTATATACAGTTGTTTTGTTGCCTGCCGAATTACACTGTGAATCCTTGAGAGCACGGACGATTTTACATTTCTTTCTGTCCCCAGAATTTAGCACAGTGCCTGGCCCATGATAGGTGCTTAATAAATGTTTATTGGCTGAAAGTGCATTATTAATGTTCATCATTCTTAAAATAAAACCCTCCTGTCCCATTCCCTTCCCCCTCCCACAAGGCCAAAGCACATGCTGTGACAGGATAGGCTCAATTGCATTACAGTGCCCTCTATTTGGGGATCCTACCCTATTAAACCACATATGTCTTTAAAAAAAAAAAAACCTAGCGTGGAAGACGGAATTGAAGGTTCTCAGAAGAATCGGTATCTTACACTCCTATTTAAAGAGTGAATGATGAACTCTGGAGGAAAAAAGGGTAAACCAACAGCAAAATAAAACTAGGTCAGACGTAACTTTTCAAGGAAGATAGGATCAAGTTCTCCAGTCAGAAAGCAACACAATAGGTATCTGGAATTCAGAAGTGAAATTCCAACTGCGTTGTTCTAGAATTAAGGCCAAAGTACTATGTTAATATTTGTATTGTGATCATCAAGAACAAATATTTACTGAACCCCTTCCCATAAATATGGTGTGTGGAGAGCACACTATCTTAATACAAAACAAATTAACAGCTCTACAAACCAGAAGAATTAAAAGGTTGGATTAGACGGAAAAGAAAAAAAAAGGCTTACTGCTACATACTTAAGGAAAATTTTATTCACACACACACACGGCTGGTTTTACATTTAAACTAGTTTTTAACTAAGAGCACAAAAGTTCACTAAGGTGAAACAATGAAATGAAGTAACATTTGACCATGAATTTGTAAATCTCTTTAGCTGCTAGGGATTTAATATGAATTTTCTTTAGAACAAAAAAATACCTCACAACGTTTTCTAAAATTCTTTTTTTGTAGTGTCCCCGAAAAATATAGAGGTTCTCATTTCCAGTCATTTCCCAACACATCAGGGTGCCATTATCTCATGGGACATAATGAGATTCTCAGCAAGTTCCCAAAGTAGAATTGTGTTCATTTTCAACTAAAGTAACTCCATGGCATAAAGCACATTTAGAAGGCACAGGGAGAGAGGCAGAAGAATCCGGACATCCAACTCGTCAGTAGTATATATAATTTATACTAAAAACGAGGTAACCAGATCCAGGATGTCAAAAACTTGGGTTTTCTTGCCTGACTGACGTCACTAGCTTAAAAAAAAAAAAAAGCCTGCACTTTAAGGGCTTCAGAAGGAATCCTGGAGAACGGGAGGGCGTCCGCCAACACGCAGAGGAGCATCACTGCCTCCCGCAACCCCGGGTGAGGTTATTGCCGATTATCGATACCGTGTTAGCCGGAGTGAGCGTCGGATTCAGGAGGTCTGTTTTTCGGGCCGCCATCCCGCCCCGGGCACGCAGGACTGGGCGAAACCACCATCGGAAAAAGGGGAAGAAAAGGCATCCCTCGGCCGCAGGAGAAGAGGACATTCCGAGCGTCCGAGTTCTAGCGCTACTGAAGGAGGCGAGTCCGAACCTGGGCTCCTCGGCCCCTCCTGCCTGCGCGCCGCAGCTGGAAGCTCCGCCGAGCCCGCAGCCACGGCCGCCTCGTTCCCCATCGCCCGAGTCCTTCCGACCCTGCGCAGCGCGGGGAGACCGCATGACCTGCTCCCCTCGAGTTGGGGAGGGGGAAGGGAAGGAAAAAGAGGGGGCGTGGAGGAGATGAGTCTGGTGGGTGCCTGAGGCGGCCAACCCGCAGTGTGGAGGAGGCGCTGCCGGGTTACTGGGCCCGGCCGCCCGGCCGCAGCTGCCTCGGCGCTGACCATGGTCCCGACCGGCGCACGAGGCCGGGGCGAACGCGAAGGTCGGGCACCAGCAGCTGCTCCGTGGCCGCGCAGGGCTGCTCCGCCGCCGCCCCCGGCTCTTCCCACTCGCGCCGGGGCAGCTCTGCAGACCGCAGGCCAGCTCCACCGCCGCGTCTAGAAGGAAGCGCCTGGCACTCCCTCTGTGCTCCCGGACCGGCGCCTTCTCCAGGGGCCCTCAGCTGGCTCCCGCTGCAGCCGCTGACCCTCCCTCCGCCAGCCCAGGGGTCCCCGCCCTCGAGGCAGCCCGGACCTGCTGCTCCAAGCCCTCCCTGGATCCCAGCCTCAGGCCATCACCGCCTCGGCTGCTGCCCACTGGCTCTGCCAGCCTTCTTTCCTTGTCACCGGCCTTATCGGAGAGGAGGGGAGGTAGGAGAGCTAGAGCCCGGCCCTTGCTTCCTTCTCCTCCTCTTCTTCCCCGTTCTCCTCCTCCCGCTCTTCCTCCCCCTCCTCCTCCTCCCACTACTCCTCCCTCCTCCCCGGTCTGCTATTTCCACGCGGGAGGGTGGTGCCTACCGCCCGGCCCCCCCCCCCCCCAGCTCTGCAAAGTACCAGGTGTAACACTTGAAGCTGTCAAAGCATTTTCCTCACCAGACTGTCATTAAAAAATATTGCAAGTATTATCCTCCCGTAACAGATAAAGAACACGAAGCTCGGAGGTTAAATTATGTTTCTAGTCACACAGCTAGAATTAGAATCCCCCGGTCTTTTGACTGCTAGTCCTCTCATTCTCTACTCTCCCCCTTTGCTCTGCAACCTTTCCTTTCAATTAATTAATTGGTGCAATTAGATTAGATGGAACGTTCTGCACATGTGAATTTGTTCTGGAGCTCCCCAGTTATCCAGGCCTGTGAGAGCACTTTTTTGAGAAGCCTCTAAAAGGATATTTTGTACTTCTTTTGGAACGAAGCAGAGCAGAGAGGCTGCTGGCCTTCCCGGATCAGGTATCAGATTCGAGGGCAGAAGGCGCTAAAGCTGCCCCCTGGTGTGAGGAATGACAACCCAACGCTTCGGAGCAGAATCTTTACAAAAACACTAGAAAAGGTCCCAAAACAAGATATGGGAGTTTCAGAAACTGGAGGCTTGCGTGACTTAAAAGGCCATAGAAAAGAGTGATGTAAAAAGCGGGGGCAGATTCTGCACATTATATGTAATGTTAATAGAATAACCGTTATGCTTTGCTCTCTGAATGAACCCAAAATGCCACTTCCTGTGTCAACAACGATGAGACCCGATGAAACTGATCAAGGACATTTTACTCTTTATGACTGTTCAGGGCCAGATGGCTTAAACCAGACACTATTTTGAACAATGGGACTTATTCTTATCTTGGCATTTTATGAACACATTATGATACATACATGCACAGATACCCATGTGTGTGTATATTTCAATTGACACCCTGACATTTTCTTAGCTTATTGTATTTACCATCTATCCCATTAAGAAGTTCCTTTCTCATATTATCCTTAACACATATGGAGACTTTAATTTTGGCTGACACAAGAAGGGGAGTAGTGAGATGGAATTACTCCGAAGAATAATTTTGTCTATCATTCCTTGGGCTCATTTTCCACATTCATGTTCTGCCAGTCTGAAAGAAATAAACATGTACATACAGCCTAATTTTGTCTTTCTTAGAACAAACTCAATAATGGTTGACAGGTAAAAGTGCACTATAAAGATAAAAGTACAAAATTCTACAATTAAAAATAAGTAGAAATTACTTTTGTTCCTGAGGTGTCAGGGAAGATTTCTTGGTGAAAAAACAAGGAAGAAACAAATAGGAAAATCACTCAAAAAACAAACTGAAGTTAAGTCAAAAGGTAATATGGTGTAATGGAGTGAGCACTGATAATCAAGTCAGACTGTCTCAATTTAAATTCCAGCTCTGCTAACCCCTCCCCCAATGACCTTGGATAAATCACTTCACTTCACACTGCTCATTCTTCTCTGGCAAATGAGGAATTGGATGAAATGATATCTAAGGTTCCTTCTAGCTCCAGATCTCCATAAACAGAAAGGCTTTAACTGGACCTTAGGAGAACTTCATACAAATGACCATTTACTCTTAAGTCATTTACAAGAGAATAGGCCCCAAAGGTAAAGCAGGAGTACAGTAGGCAGAACAATATAGCAGAAAGCATACAGGAGTTATTGTCAGAAGAATCAAGTCTTGATTCTGCCACTGTGTAACTTGAAAAAGTCACTGAGCCTCAGTTTACTCATTCAGAAAATGGATAAAATAATACTTGTGAATTCCTTTGATTTTTAATGATTATTACATGAGTTATGATACTGATACCAATATTTCACATGTTTCCAAGAGAAATGGTAGAAAGGTCTTATTTACCAAAATATCTCTAAACAACAATTTTTGTGGTAGTAAGATAAAAAGAAGAAAAAAATGCATTTCTATTGCTAAGGGAGGCTGAACAAATTGTGGTGTATTAATGTAAGGAATATTATTGCTCCAGAAAAAAATAATAAATATGAAATATTATGACAAGTAAAAAGGTTCAACAGATATAGCTTCTAGGTAATTCAATCATTTATTAATAAGGCCTGCAGATTATTGATAAAAGTGTGATCATTTGACCCTGTCTCTTACAAGAAAGACCCCTAATGGCTGTGGAGTCAAAGTTTACATGCCCTTGAAGAGGTGTTCCTGAGGGATGTCAGATTGCTTAACACAATGGGAGGTGTGGGCTATATTAAAATGAAATTCCTAGGGTATGTGACTTAGGTCATTCAAATCTTGATCAAAGAGATATCAATTTCCATATCATTTATTTTGATAATAGGGAGAATCAATATTTCCCCAGACCTGCCTCAGAAAATGCAACTAGCAGTAATACACCCATTAGCCTAAACTTAGAATTACTTTAACTGTCTGATTAGATCCTGGCCTTAGTAGAGAGATTTTCCATACTGGTTGGTTTCGGGATGTCAAAGTAGAAAAGGAGAAAAATGTTGGTCCTTACGTAATAATTAGTTAACAAATATGAGAGAATTATTCATTTCTCATATTCCCGCATTCGATTTTAATTAAGAGATGAAGTCTCCTCAATAAATCACAAAAAAAAAAAAACCCACTTCATTAAGTGTTCTTAACTATTAGGTTTATGATGGGTAACAATGTGAGGTGAAAAAAGGGAGAAACTGTACATACAGCAAAGGGGGGCAATCCCCTTAAATAAGTAGACTTTAAGATCAAAGATGCATGAAAAGGCAAAAGTAAACAGTAAAAAACATAAAATTGTCCTTTGAAAACTCTGAAGTCTTATCTCATACAGCTGTATGGTTTTCAGGACATCATCTGATGTTACTCTCTGGTCTGGGTGTGATCTCAGAAGAGTTTCCAGCTAACTGTCTTCTTAGATTCAGGTCATTTTGTTGAAATTCTCTTCTCTGCTAAAAATTTCCTGTAAAAGTGGTCTTAACACAATTTTAAATTTAATTTACCAAAATAACCAGATCAGATAACAGAAGCTAGCTCAAACCTTATGCTGATGACTAGAAAATCAAATTTGGAACCTTTTAGACAAGGGGCAAGCAATTTACAGTTTTGGTTAGTCAATTGTCATACTGATATATAGAAGAAACTCAAATATAATAACAGGAAAATTAGGACCCAGTTTTTATACTTGGCAACATTCATTCCTCCATGAGGAGGATGAGATTCCACTAAGGAATTAATATTTGTAAGGAGACAGATTCTAAGACAAAAAATGAATTACTTTAAAAGTTGCCAGATCAACTACCATCTTAACAAAAGGTTCAGGGATGAGATACATAAATATGTTGAGTAATCCATTTTAACACAGTTCATATCAAATAAGTTATTTAAAGTAAAACACTTTCAACTTATCACTATATTCAAATGAATAATTGTTAACAAAACTATCTCTTTATGGCATTTATAAGGTAGAACACACCATTCTTCTTGGAAGATAACTAATTATACTAGTATTCCAGTATAGGAATTCGATAGGACTTCGACAATTATGATATTTATTAAATGAGATAATCACATCCTGGTTTCATAAATCTTTCACAAATCCATATTTAACTAATAACAGCAGATGACAAGGCTAGATACTCATTCATGTAGTTGTTTGGAATATAGAAAGGACTAAAATTCTAGGCCAAAGAGCTCAAATCTTGTACCTACATCTTATGGCAGTAACTCTGATGTTGTCCAGTATTAGCCTATAAGTTAAATATTTAATATTGTGTTCATAGTTATCATCTGATATGATTATAGAAATTTGCCATAAAATAAGAAAAAGGACAACAGTTAAAGTGTTCCCTTATTCTGATGTCTGTTGCATGCAGAAGTCATACAGATGTCCAATTGCATTGAGTCAGACTTAAAGTGAGCCAAATAGGATATGTTCAAGAGGAAATTGAGTCAGGAGAATCCTACCTCAGTCCATGCTAAGTGTCATCCTCCCAAGCTTCTTCCATGAGAACTCCACCTACAATCCACGCATATAAAACCCAGAGTGTTGCTGGCATCATGGGTCACTGGCTCAGTAGCATTTCTTGATGATCATGGCTGGAATTAGACTCTGAATAATATCAGCTAACAGTCCTATATGGTCTTAAGTAAGAAGTTCCAATAATCTTCAGCTATTAAGGATCATGTATCCTAGATAATAAGCAATGACTATAATCTCATATTGGTAACCATAAGACATTCTTTGGGACAAATCACACCTTGCTATCAGTAATACTCATGCTAAGTAGGTGCTATGCTTTTCATTCCTAAATTCAACATTATACAAATGATATTGCCTTAAAATCCTTAGTAGTCTTGGGCTGTGTAAGTATAATAGTACTAAACTGTATTCAGAAACAGATTATATGAAACACCATCTATAACAAAATGTGTACAGTTATTAACCATGTTCAAATGGACATATACACAGACTACTGCTCTCAGAATCCTTTTAAACAAAGGGAGAGATTTTTAAGGTGACTCTTAAATAGTTTGCACACATTTTTACATATGGCCTAATCCCAGATTAAATAACAAACATAAGTAAAATCAGTGACAAAAGATAACTCATAAATTATTGCCCTTCACTAACATAACTACTGAAATCCTATTCCTTAAAACAAAAACAAAGGAGGATCTGACTTTAATCTCACAGTTTAATATATATATATATATATGTATATTTCACAAGCTGATTTGGCCTTGTATAATTATATTCATATCTTTCTCAAAAAATAAGATACTTCAAAAATTGAATCTGCCACAAATGAAACATTCAAGCATTAATTTACTCTTGCTGACCATGGAAAGACAACAAATTCAGATTGAAACAGCCCAGATCTTTCTCACTTACAGCTTATTACAGCAATTTAGATGCTTCTGTATTAATCAAATACCTAGTAGATCCAGTATTACAACAGCACATTTCTACTTTGTCTACCTTAATCACACAAATTTGTTATGAAAACTATAAACAGGGATGTGGTTGTAACAGTGTCAAAACTGGTTGTTCCTCAGGGCCTACACCAGTATAAGTAGGTTAACATGTGGAACCAGATAGACGTATTACTTGTATAGGAATGTCTAACCTTTCCCAAGGTAACCTCTCTACCTTATTCCTGAGGACAGATATTCACTAGTCTTAGATGTCAGATGTGGCTTCCATTGAGCTGCTGACTGCTGACATGTTTCTGAAAGCAACCATTGATGGTGATCGAAAGACACTGCAAACCTAAGAATGAAACTCTCAAAAAGAATATTCAGGGTTCTCCCAAAGAAACTTTCTCCTCAGACAATCTCACTAATTGCAGTAGATTTGGACATAAATGTTATCAATATAAAATTATTGCAATAAATTAGCTTATAAATAAAATTTAGTAGACCTCTAAATAATGAAAAGAAAATTTTTTTTACTTAAAACTTTTATCCTAAAAGTATTTCTCTTTACCAGCTTAAAATTTATCCTGCTATTATAGAGATAATCATTAAACTTTCATGGATTAGTTGGAAACCACCAATCTTAGAGATATCTCTCTCTTATGCAACCTTAAAGCAAAAATAAATCTTTAAAAATGGAATTCTTCAGACTAAGTTGATATAAAATGTCTTCAGGTAACACAAATGGATCCCAAAAGTACTAGAGTAAAATAAATTCCTAATCACCGCAAATTCCTAAGTACCACCTTCCTTTAATCAAAAAAGTATTGTAATGAGGAGGAGAGTTTCAGTTTTTATAAGCCAAGAAGAACATCCTCAGTTAAATTAGCCTGAAAACAATAACAAAGTTTACTAGGCCTTTAAAAATTTACTCAATCCTTTTCTTCCTTTTTTCTTTAAACATATCATTAAAAATTAAGAAAGAATAATTACATTCTGGAATCCCACATAGATAGTGAATACATGATGGTCCACTTAAACCCCTAGAAAAAACAACACTGGCCAACTGCTGCAAACCTCCAAATTAACATATATGTTAAAAATGTCATTAGATCAAGCAGGCTTGAAAATCACACCCCAATTTTGTGTAAGATTCCCATTTATTCACCAGGAATTTCACAACACAAAATTCTTGCACAGATTTGATAAGAATTTATGACTGGTTCTAAGAATACGTGTAGGTTTATGAGAGTTTACAGGTCTTTTCTTTGTATCATTATCAATTCTCCCTTTAAAACCCTCAATAAGTTTTAACATTATGACACTCTCCAAGTAACGTAGTTCACAATCTTGTAATTTTCATAAATGATATCAAAATAATTTTAGGTGAACTTCCTCTTAAATATAGGCAAGTCTTGGAAGTTTATAGTTTCTTAAATTACAGTACTTCAATACATGGTCAGCAGGACTGATAGAATAACCTCATAATTTCTTTTTTTGGCAATACAATTGTTAACCTAACAACATTGGGACTGCAAGAGAAATTGATGGTAGTATACTCCATTATACAGTATAAGAAAATTCAGAACATAACAATACCCTAACCAACATTATTTCTTTAAAAATTGAAACAAAATCAATTAATTACCAATCATGTGGTCTTAATTCAGGTAAACGTGCTTTCAAATTACCTTGCAAAGAAAATACTGATCACATCTAAAAACCCACATGAATTTATCAAGTGTGAAGCAATTACATCTAATTGAAGAGATAATGAAAGCAGTAAACAGTAGTATAGTGTTTGCATTATGCCACGCATTTTACAATCATGTGATTCTCACAACTCTGAGAGGTCAGTTCTAATATTATCCGCTTACAGTACAGGAAACTGAGGTAAATAAAACTTTTTTGGTGTCTTGCAGTCAATAAATTTCTTAAACTCAAATAAATAACTTTCCACATTAAGTTGTAATTTACAACACTCATACTCAGACCCCTTTCTTATTTTGTTTTCACAAAAGATTCTGCCTTAAATCTGGGTTTATAATTACTAATGCTAACATTTTAATTTCTAAGCACTTTTAAAGAAAAAGATTATTCATATATAATAGTAATTTGTTTCCTTTTTTAATGATGTGGTGACAATTCCTTGCTCCATATAACCTTTTCCTCTAACTCCTTCAAGAGTTGGAATCCCTGGTTTCCTTTACTTTTGACACTTATCAGATAACTTATATTGTATAATGGAGTAAACTACCATCTCAGGGGAATTTCAAGTTGCATATACTAGGAAATATATATGAAGTTTGATCAAGAGTTTGAAATTATACCTCAGGTTAGCTAGAAGTGTGTTGGGCTAAAATATCCCAATATTCTAAATTATACAACTGCTCATTTTCTTTTTTTTTTTTTTTTTTTTTTTTTTTTGGCCCAGGTAATGGGCCAAATGCTGGCAGGGTGCAGCCAGTTTGCCCAGGCAAAAACCTTCAAGAGCTTTCACAGAATTACTTAAATAGTTAAATTAAAATAATAATTACATAATTGAATAGCACAAAGAAACATGCGAGAGTTTATACAATAATCACAAATCACAATAACCCAGTATCTTTACCATAGCCAATATTTATGCAGTTAGATTTAATCAGGCTTTCCTAAGAGATTTCTCCTGAAAGATGGGTGGTCCTGATTAACCAGAAGATCTAACCTTACTCTTACGTTAAAGCTGATTAGAGAACGATTTCTAAAAATCTTTTCCTTTGCAATTTCTAGCTGTTAATTGAAGTTAAATCTTTGCACTTTAATAACCGAACATAAGGCTGGATTCTGAAATCTTAAATACTGGCACCTTAACTCAGTTATTAATCTGCTACTGATTTTTTTTATCAGTCTTTTTTTTTTTGCTTTTTGTTTTGTTTCTTTTAATTAATTTATTATTTTTAGTTTTCAACATTCATTTCCACAAGATTTTGAATTTCAAATTTGCTCCCCATCTCTCCCCTCTGCCCATCCTAAGGCAACATGCATTCGGATTACCACTTCCTCCAACAATCTGCCTTCCCTTTTATCACACTCCTGCCTTCCATTATCCTCATCCCCTCTGTTTTCTTGTAGTACAAGACAGATTTCTGTACCCCATTGCCTGTATATCTTATTTCCCAGTTGCATGTAGAATCAATTTTTACATTTATTTTTAAAACTTTGAGTTCTAACTTCTTTCCCTTCCTCCCTCCCCACTCATCCCCATTTGAGAATGTAAGCAATTTGATATGCTATACATGTGTAGTTACACAAAACACTTACATAAAGTCATGATGTGAAAGACTAAATATAATTCCCTCAATCTTATTCTGCCGCTCATTTATTCCCTCTTTTCACCCTATCCCTCCTCAAAATGTTTACTTCAAATTACCCCCTCCTCACATTTGCCATCCCTTCTATCATCCCCCTACACCCTTCTTAAATCCTTCTCCCCTACATTCCTGTATTGTAAGGTAGATTTTCATAGCAAATTGTGTGTGCATGGTATTCCTACCTTCAGACAAATGTGATGGGACTACAGTTCGCTTTTCCCTATCACCTCCTCCCTCTTCCTGTCCACTGAGGAGATGTAATTTTTGTATGAGATATAATTTGTCATATTCCATTTCTCCCTTTCTCCTTCTCCCAAAATATTCCTCTCTCAGGCTTTAATTTTATTTTTTTAGATATAATTCCTTCATATTCAACTCACTCTGTGCCCTCTGTCAATATGTATATCTCTCTGCAACTACCCTAATACTGGGAAAATTCTCAAGAATTGCAAATATTTCCTTTCCATGTAAGAATGTAAACAGTTGCACTTTAGTAAGTTCCTTAATTTCACTTTCTTGTTTATCTTTTCATCCTTCTCTTGATTCTTCTGTTTGAATATCAGATTTTCTGTTCAGCCCTGGTCTTTTCATCAAGAATACTTGAAAGCTTTCTATTTCATTAAATGACCACTATTTTCCCTTGAAGTATTACACTCAGTTTTGCTGAGTAGGTGATTCTTGGTTTTAATCCTAGCTCCTCTGACAACTAGAATATCATATTCCAAGCACTTTGATCCCCTAATGTAGAAACTGCTAGATCTTGTGTTATCCTGATTATGTTTCCATAATACTTGGTTGTTTCTTTCTGGGTGCTTGCAATATTTTCTCCTTGACCTGGAAACTCTGGAATTTGGCTACAGTATTCCTAGGAGTTTTCCTTTTGGAATCTCTTTCAGGAGGTGATCAGTGAATTCTTTCAATGTCTATTTTATCCTCTGGTTTTAGAATACCAGGGCAGTTTTCCTTGATAATTTCTTGAAAGATGATGGCTAAGCTCTTTTTTGATCATGGCTTTCAGGTAGTTCAATAAATTTTAAATTGTATGTCCTGGATCTATTTCCCAGGTCAGTTGTTTTCTCCAATGATATATTACATGTTGTCTGCTATTTCTTAATTTCTTTGGATTTGTTTTATAATTTCTTGATTTTTCATAAAGTCATTAGCTTCAATCTGCTTGATTCTAATCTTTAAGGAACTATTTTCTTCAATGAGCTTTTGGACCTCCTTTTCCATTTGACTAACTCTGCTTTTTAAGTCATTCTCATTGGCTTTTTGGATCTCTTTTGCGATTTGTGCGAGTTTATTTTTTTAAGGTGTTATTTTCATCTCTGTTTTTGGAGATGCCATTAACAAGCAGTTGACTCAGTTTTCATGGTTTTCTTACATCACTCTCTTTTCTCTTCCCAATTTTTGGTCTACTTCTCTTACTTGATTTTCAAAATCCTTTTTGGACTCTTCTATAACCTGAGACTAATTCATCATTTTCTTGGACTCTTTGGGTTTGGAACCTTTGACTTCTGCTTGTATATTTTGAACTTCCTTGTCATCATAGTAAGACTCAATAGTCTGATTCTTTTTCCAGTTTTACTCACTGCCCCAGCCATTTATTTGACTATTGAGGTTTTTATCAAGACAGTTCTGTTTCCATTGAGGGTGGGAGGTGTACTGTTAGTCACTTGATCCCCCCAAAATCTGTGGGCCTAGAACTCCAGAAACAGCTTCTGCCTCTGCTGTGGCTGCCCTTGGCTCCTCCACTCCCTCAAAAATCCTGGGGTTGGTACCAGGTCACTCTCTCACACAAGTTTGACAGATTTTTTTCAGCTGACATTCCAAGTTGTCATTGGCATTTTGTGGTTGTGAAGTCTGGAAGGTACCAGAGATTCAATCCCCCAGAAGCTTGCTCAGGTCTTGTCTTGACTGGTGTGGCCTGTGCTGGACTGACCTCTGCTCCCAGCATGGCAGGATAGAGGCTTACCCTTTTCCTTTCAAGCTGTCCTGGGCTGGAGATTAGCTTCACCCCATCATTCTGTGGATTCTGCAGCTGCAGAATTTGTTTGGAGTCATTTTTGATAGTTATTTGACTGGGCTTGGGGGGAGATCTCTAGCAAGTCTCCACTTCTAGTCCACAATCTTGATTCTGCCCCGCTCCTGTGTTCTTTTGCTCTGATCCCTGGAACTGTGACCAGGACTCCTGCATCCCTGTAGCCACAAGAGCTCTCTGCCCACAGCCAGTGCCAGAACTGTGCATGGACAATACAACAGTTTCCTCTCACCCAGTGCCTAATTGAGATCCCCTGTAATTTCTTGCTGACCAGTTGCCAAACCCCCTTTACTGCCTCTGGCTGAAAGCTACCAAAGCTGCTGCTTCCCCTGCTGTCTCTAAGGTTCACTGGTGCTCCACAACTGGTGCTGCCAATGGGTGCACTTTGGGCCAGCCTTGACCTCAGTATCCCAGACTTCTTCTATCTTCTCACTTATTTGGACTGGAAAAATGCATCAACCCAATCTTTTGTTGGCTCTGTCACTCCATAATTTGGTTTGACACATTACTTTGAACTTGTTTTGAGGAAAATGTTGGAGAATTCAAATAGGTTCCTACTACAAATAGATTTCCATTACACCACCTTGGATTTACATCTGCTTCACTTTCAATACTCATAATAATTGACAAGCAATCAATTTCTATTGGTATTGTTTTCTTTTGACAAAAACATAGCACTGCATTTGAGTAAGGAACTCTCAGTATATGAACCTTTTGTACTAAATCATCCCCTCAGCAACGCTTTAGAAACCTATTGCTTTAGGCAACTGCCTGACATTTCTTACTGTTCTAAATGATTTGGCAGTTGCCATTTGATCTCCTTATCTCTGCAGATAAACCTGAGTTTTTCACCACCATCAGGGCTAACCTACCAAATCAGGGAGTAAGAAGTTAGCAAATTATTTTTCAGGAAGATACAGGTAGCCATCAAGTATGATGAGCTTATACTTTACTCTATTTCTTCTTTGCAATTAGCTATGAATAGAGTAAAATTAATAAGAACTGAGTAAAATTAATAAGAACAAAAGGGAAAATAGTATAGAACATCCCTGTTATTCTATTCTTAAAGATTGGAAATAATGGGCATCCCCCTATATATTAATCAGTTACAAGACTTTGTCTATTGTCATTTACTACCCTTCTTGCGCCCAAGTAGTGATTGACCTTTATTCTCCATTGGACTATGAGTTAATCACATAATTTATTGAAGCTTCACTTTTCTCATTGGTTAAAATGTGGTATTCAGATCAGATGTTTTTCTCTGATAATGTTTGCAGCTCTAAAATATTATCACTAATAAATTTCTATAAAAAAGAAACTCACTTCATCATATGATAATTATATTTGATAGTAAAAACAAACTTATTGTATTTCATGTTTTTTTGGTGTTTTACAAGAAGGCAAATTATTCATTGGCTATATCATTCCATTTTCAAATTATTTTCTAAAAATCTCAGTGTTGTTGAAACCCACATACTGATATTTTATACTTTCACATATCAAAAATACCTTTAATGACAGGCTAAATTAACTCACAGAAAGGTAAAATATACTTGAAAAAAGGTGGACTGATTATTCCCACAATCAAATGGATTCATCTTCCAAAGTCTTTGCCAATGTAGAGAGTTTTGTGGCATAGCCCATTTAACCAAAATTACATATTTATACTTTTGACCCTGATAATCATATGAATAAGGATTTATATGTCACAGTTTTTCCTACTTGTTCAGAAGTCCTCATGTTTAAAACAGCACAAAGTTTCAAAGAAACGTCTAGTGACAGTGGTGACAAGGTTTTGCACATTTTTTTTCTATCTATTGCTTTCATCATATGTGAAGTCATTAGAGGAATACTGAGATTCAACCCTGTCAGTGACATAGGTTCTTATCACTTGCAGCCTAACATAGCAAATTTTTCAGAATGATAAACTATGAAAAATCTCTCTTCCAAATTCATATTATCTAACTCTACTTAGTCTCTGACTTAGGGGTATTCACCAAGACTAATCCATTCATTGGAATGTTCAGTGGCCACCTTTCCTCCATACCAGTAGAAATGTTCCCTCCTGTTCCAACCAGAATTGTTGTGACAGTCTCTTCCTATGCACTTCTATTGTATCACCAAATTCCATTTTCATCCCTCCTTTTTCAAAGGCACTTGATGTCTAAGAATACACTAAGTACTCCTGTGAAACTACAGTATGGATTGAGGCTACTTTCCTGAGTTTCACAGAGAAACTTAACAATATTATTAAAGAAGAATTTTAGCTATTTGAGGGTAAAGGGAACCTCCTTCTTCTTTGCTTACTTAATACCCCTGGTGATAGAGTTGGTGTTTTCTACATATTTACTCAATTAATGTTCATTCAATGGTGGAAATACTTGATTTATAAATAGAAGGAAATAGAGAATTTAAGGTTTCAGTATCTTTTTACTTTGTAAATTTTCAACTAACATGAGTGGATGAAACATTTTTGTGGGCGATGCATCTGCATCAGTGTAATGAATTGAAGATGGAAATTTCTCAACTCATATATCTGATTGGCAACAAATAAAGATGGCTGAGGACAGAGAGAATTGTCAGGTATTTTTATTTTCTGTTAAAATGCTTTGTGTGTACCCATTTTTGAACTCTTTGTTTTTATGGTTTCTGTCTGTGCTCTTCCTTTCATTTTCAAAGAAGACCATGACATCAGGAAAATGATGACATGACTTGCACTTGACTTTGTTTCAAGTGAGGGGGGGCTATGCAAGGTTACTAGCCTCACTTTCCCCTACTGAGCCAATGATGACTCATCTGGATCCAATGGTAAGATATTTCCACATAAATGGCGCACCTTTAGATGAAGAGTACATGGAAGCAAGGAAACCATACACAGAAGAAAAAGGAGCAAATTATCTCTGAGGATGGTGAACTTCCACTTTTGCCCAAAATTTATCAGAATTAGCTTTGTAATGAGAACTGAGACACTCTGAGTAGGTCCTTTTAGAAAGTGAGGAAATTTGTAATGAAAAAAATAATCTCCAGCAAAATCTATCTTTTAAATAATCTTTTCCAGTGCCATTAAACAAGTAGCATTTAAAATTTAAATGGCTACTGCTGCCAAGATGGCAGTAAAATATATCAGCAGTGCAGTACTTTTACTGAAAGACATACTATACTTTGCATTTACCTATGTATTGAAACTATCAGTCACCCCTTTAAACATTAATTAGGTGTAAAATTGTTTCCATAAACTGTTATATTTATTGCAAATGTATGAATGCCATGGCAGTGGCTCTAATAACTGAGTTATAATGTCATCTGCTAAGAAAGACTAAAGAGACCATTAGGATTTAATGCTGCTCCTGATTCAGCACTCAATTCAAGAATGAATTAATCAGAGAGAAAATATTAATTGCTATCAAACACCACAAAGCATGTGCTGTAGGGAAATTGACACTTATGAAATACAAAATATTGAATGATAACCTTATCTTCAAGTATATAATCACCCACAACTTACCATACTTAACAAAAATTCCATCAATAGCATCTTGAAGAGGGACCTCCGTGTTCCTTGAAAGAAAGTAAACTTTTTAGTCTGCTTTCTTTCAGTTGCAAAATTGAGAAAAGAGGGCAGAGACAAGATGGCTCAGTAACAACATGCACTTTCTAGATTCTGCCCTGAAGCCCAGTGAAATATCTGCAAAAAATGGCTCTAAGCAAATTCTGGTGCTGAAGAACCCACAGAATGACAGAATAAAGCTAATCTCCAGGCCAAAACAGCCTCTAAGATCTCCAGGAAGAGTCTATTGCCTCATGCAGGGGTCAGGGCACAGTGCAACAGGGCTGCACCAGCACAGAAGGGACCTGAGCAGGCCTTGAGGAGACTGAATCTCTTGTACCTGTTTCATTTTCCAGAATTTAGGACCCCAAAACACTGAAGAAATATTGGAAGGTCAGTGGGAAAAACCTGTGGGATAAGTGCAGGAGAGTGAAGTGGTCTGGCCCCAGCCCCAGGGCTGCAGAGGGGGAAGGGGACAGGGAAACCTTCAGCAACCACAGCATCCGCAGGGGCAGAGATAGCTACTGTTTCTGAAGTTCTAAGGGCCACAGATTGTGGGGGAATCGAGTGGGTGACAGTATACTCCCCACCCCCACAGGAAGCAGAGAACTACCTTGGCAAAGAACTCAAAAGCCAAATAAGTGGCTGATGAATGAGCAAAAACTGGCAGAAGAATCAGACTATAGAATCTTACTTTGGTGAGAAGGGGAACCAAAGCATGCAAACAGAAGGAAACAAAGTTAAAGCTCCTCCATCAAAAGCCTCCAAGGAAAATATGAATGGCCTCAGGTCAGGGAAGAGCCCAAAAAGAATTTTGAAAAACAAGTAAGGGAAGTAGAGGAAAAATTGGGAAGAGAAATGAGGGTGATGCAAGAAAATCATGAAAAATGAGTCAACTGTTTGCTAAAGGAGATCCAAAAAAATGTTGAAGAAAATACCACTTTAAAAATAAACAAAACCAAATGGCAAAAGAGTTCCAAAAAGCCAATTAGGAAAAGAATGCTCTAAAAAGAAGGATTGGCAAGATGGAAAAGGAGATCTAAAAGTTCACTGAAGAAAATAATTCCTTAAAGATTAGAATGTAGCAGATGGAAGCCAATGACTTTATGAGAAAGCAAAAAATTAAAAAACAAAACCAAAAGAATGGAAAAATTGAAGACAATGTGAAATACCTCATTGATAAAACAACTGAGCTGGAAAATAGATGCAAGAGAGACAATTTAAAAATTATGGGACTGCTTGAAAGCCATGATCAAAAAAAGAGCCTAGACATCATCTTTCATGAAATGATGAAGCAAAACTACCCTGATATTCTAGAACCAGAGGGTAGAATTAATATTGAAAGAATTCACTGGTCACCTCCTGAAAGAGATTTGAAAATAAAAAACTCCTAGAAATATTGTAGCTAAATTTCAGTGTTCCCAAATCAAGGAGTAAATACTGCAAGCAGCTAGAAAAAACAATTTAAGTACTGTGGAAATACAATCAGGATAACACAAGATCTAGCAGCTTCTATATTAAGGGATCAAAGGCCTTGGAATATGATATTGCATAAGTCAAAGGATCTAGGATAAAAACCAAGCGTCACCTACTCAGCAAAACTTAGTATAATACTTCAGGGGAAAACATGGTCATTCAATGAAATAGAGGACTTTCAAGCATTATTTATGAAAAGACAAGAACTGAACAGAAAATTTGACTTTCAAACACAAGAATCATGAGAAGCATGAAAAGGTAAACAGGAAGGAGAATCTTATATAAAGGACTTACTAAAGTCGAACTGTTTACATTCCTATATGGAACGATAATATTTGTAGCTCTTGAGAGTTTTCTCAGTATTTGAGTAGGTGGAAGGATTATATATATATATATATATATATGTAGACAGAGGGCATAGATCGAGTTGAAAGGAAGGGATGATATCTAAAAAAATAAAATTAAAGACTGAGAGGAATATATTGGGAGGAGAAAGGGAGAGATGGAATGGGGCAAATTATCTCTCACAAAAGAGGCAAGATGAAATTTTTTCAATGGAGGGGAAATGGAAGGAGGTGAGAGTAAAAAAATGCTCATCTCCCTCCCCTCTTTCCCTCTACTATGATTTTATACTTCTTCTTGTGATGTAATTTGCCATTTTCTGCTTCCTCCTTTTCACCCCTCCTATTACACTCCCTTCTCATACTTAAATCATATTTTGCATCATGATATCATTTACTTTATACCCGTTCCCCCTATGCTTATCCCTTTTATATTTCTTAATAGCTGCACAGTTCTCAAGATAAACAGATATCATCTTCCCTTATAGGGAGGTAAACAATTTGCCCTCATTGAGTAGCAAGTTGTTCCCCCCCCCCACTGTTTACCTTTTTATGATTCTCTTGAGACCTGCATTTGAAGATCGAATTGTCTATTAAGTTCTGGCGTTTTGGTCAGGAAACTCTGAAAATCTCTTACTTCGTTGAATGACTTTCTCCTTGCCTGAAATGTTATGCTGAACTTTGCTGGGTAGTTGATCCTTGGTTGTAGTCCCAACTCCTTTGCCTTATGGAATATTGGGTTCCAATTCTTTCGATCTTTTAATGTAGAAGTTGCAAGGCCCTGTGTAATCCTGATTGTATCTTCTTGATATTTAAATTGTTTCTTTCTGGTTGTTTGTAATATTTTCTCCTTCACTTGATAGCTCTGGAATTTGGCAACTATATTTCTTGGAGTTTTGAGTTTGGGATCCCTTTCAGGAGGGGAACGGTGGATTCTTTCAATGACTATTTTGCCCTCTGAATCTAGTACTTCCGGGCAATTTTCCTTGATGATTTCCTGGAAGATATTGTCCAGGCTCTTTTCTCCATCCTGGGTTTCTGGTAGGCCAATAATTCTTAAGTTTTCTCTTCTGGATCTATTTTCCAGGTCAGTTGTTTTTCCAATTAGATATTTTACATTTTCTTCTATCTTTTCATTCTTTAGATTTTGTTTGACTGATTCTTTCTGTCTCATTGAGTCGTTAGTTTCTACTTGCCCAATTCTAAACTTCATCAAATTGTTTTCTTCCGTTAACTTTTGCATCTCCTTTTCCATCTGCTCAATTTTTCCTTTTAAGAAGCTATTTTCTCCAGTTAATTTTTGTACTTCCTTTTCCATTTGCCCTTTTAGGAAGTTAATTTCTCCAGTTAACTTTTGAATTTCTTTTTCCATTTGTTCAATTTTCCTTTTCAAGGAGATGTTCTCATCAGTGAATTCTTTCTTAATAATTTTAATTTTAAAATCATTGGCCAGTTCCAGGAGAGCTGCTTGTACTTGCGAGTAGTTCATACTCCCTTCTGAAGTCTCAGATCGAAGTACAGTCTCAGCTGTGACCTCTTTGGGGTTTGTGTTTTGGTCCTTATCCCCATAGAAAGATTCTATGGTTCTTTCAGCCCTCTGCTTTTTCCTGTTCATGATTTTGATTGAGTGTTGTGGCTTCTGGTTCTTTCAGTCAGAAGCTAGAGAACTTTTTGCTGAGCTGATGTGTGAAAAAGTTAAAAGCAGGTTTTTGTTTGGTGTTTCCCTGATCAGCCCTGGGTTTAGCTTGTTAAGTGTGGAAAAGAAGTGGTCTCGTCACAGGAGATCTCCTCAGCTGAATTGAGGCAAAGCAAGCTCAGGAGTTGGTAATTCCAGCTGCTCTATTGTCTTTCTGATTCCCCTGGACAGCTGAGGCACGCCTAGATGCTAATGCGTGTTCCCACCCCTCCTGGGGCGCCTCTCCTGGTGCTGAGGCTTGCCTGGGTCCTAGTGTGAATTGTCTCTGCCCTGGGTCCTCTGTCCTTTAGGTTTGCCTCTGCCACCATAGGAGGAATCCCCCTTAGCTATTTTCCTGGTCTCAAGTGTTATGAGACTATTGGTGTCCTTCTTCTAATTCTACTGATCTGGGATTTTTCTGGGGAGATATTTTATGGTTCTTTCATGGTCATCAAGGGGGAAGGAGAGAGCATTTACTGATCACTCTGCCATCCTGGCTCCCGGAAGTTCAAGTAGGTGACTTACCAAAGTTTGATCTTCAGGCTGAAGGTCTCAGGAGCTGCTGCGCTGATACCTGGCGCTCCGCGGCTCTCACTGACTCGGTTCTGCTTGTCTCCCGCCCCCGGGGCTCCTCTGGTTCTGCCCGCCACTCAGGTTTCTCAGATCTCTTCTGCTCCGCTGCGCTGGCCACACTGCGCTGTGGGCTCACCCCCGCGGAACAGATCCTTCCCGTGGATCTTCCAGTCCAACCTGAGCTCCGAATCCGTCACCGTCTGTCTCCCACTGGATTCCGCACCTCCAAAATTTGGTCAGATTCTCCTTTCAGAGGTACCTGGAGGAGTTTGTCCGAGAGCTTTGGTGAGTCGCTGCTCTCACTCCTCCATCTTGGCTCCGCCCCCTAAAAACAGAATTTAAAACAGATGAAAAAGAAATAAGGAAAAATTATTAGAAATCATTTGGTCCAACCTGAGGCAAAAAACCAAAAGCTCATAAAAGTATAATGCATCCAAGTTATCGTAACTCAGTATTGGTAAGAAAAATTTTGAACAACCCACGTATGTACTTTCAAAGAATAAAACTTAGGAACACATGCATTTACAGGTGTGTATTATTAGGTTTTTTTTTTAATTTTAATTTTTCATTTTTAACACAGTTTATAACAGATTAAATAATTCAAACTTTTGCTCAGGTGGTACTTTCTTTATAAAGCATTTACAATATGGACCACAAAAGAATTTCTTTTTTAAACATTAACCAACTGAGATGCTAATAATATTTATGTTGCTAACTTCACAAACTCTTGACCTAATTGTCTCCACAGTATTACTAAGAATTAAAGCACCCTAATTGCTTTATTGGTCTAAAGTCCTATGCCTGATAGCTTAATAGACTTAACCTCTGATGTTCCCCTACCAATAATCTGTAAAGTAATAGATCTGGTATTAAGCTTACAAACCTTTTGACTATAGGAAATTGCCACCAAAAGTAGGGACATTGTAGGGATTCAATATCTCCCCAACTTCATGTCCATTCCAGGAAGGATTAGATTGTCCCCTTGCATTCAGTCAGGTTTAAATCTGCCAGGTGTCAGTGGGGAAATTGAGTCAGGAGAATCCTACGTCAGCCCAGGCTGAACAGTCACTCTCCTGCCCTTCCCATGAGATCACCTTTTGAAGTTCATACCAGCATCTTACAGGCTTACTGGCATCATGGATTGAAGGCCCAGACTACTTTTCTTGCTATCCATGCCTGGAGTTAGACTCAGAACAGTCATTAAATAATCCCATAGCTTCTAAAAATGGCAATTTCAAGTAACCAGGTTTCAAATATGATTATAATTTCACTTTGACTAAGGAACAACTTTGAGTGAAGTCTTAAGTGGCTTACATGCCTTTCTATACATGTTCTAGTTCCTGATTAAATAGCAATCATAAAATCAAATTTACCATTAAAACCTTAACTTTTCCATTAATGTCAAATATTACTGGAGGTTATTTCCCTCTAGGAAATTTAGACTAAAGTTCTTTTCCCCAAACTAAAGATGTCATTGATTTATTCTCAGTAATTAATTTAGTCAATTGTTTTAATACTAATTGCTTTTACCTCACTTTGTAACATGTCCAATTTTTCTCCCCCTCACTCCCCTCCCCCTGCTTCTTAATACCTTGCATTCTGATTACTCCTTCCCTCAGTGTATCCTCTCTTCAGTCACACCACACCCTTCCCTTATCCCCATCTTCTCTCTTTTCTTGTAGGGCAAGATAAATTTCTATAGCCCATTCCCTGTATTTCTTATTTCCTGATTATTTCCAATAAAAATTCTCAACATTTGTTACTAATGCTTTGACTCCCAACTTCTCTCCCTTCCCCCCTCCCTCCACAACTCCCCTGAGAAGGCAAGCAATTCAATACAGACTAAATATGTGTCATTTTGCAAAAGACCTCCATAATAATCATGTTGTGTAATATTAAATTACCCTTTGTCCTACACTATCCCCTTATTTCCACCCCCCACAATTGACCTTGCCCCTTCTCAAAAGCGTTTATTTCTAGTAACTCCCTTCTCCCATTTACCCTCTCTTCTAACATTCCCCTCATCTCACTTGTCACCTCCTCCCCTACTTTCCTGTGGTGTGATAAAAATTTTCATATCAAATTTAGTGAGCATGTTATTCCCTCTTTCAGCTGCATGTGGAAAGAGTAGCTTTATTTTTCCCCTCTCCCCTTTTCCCTTTTCTCACTCCATTGAACAAGACTTTTCTTATCTCTTTTATGAGTTATAGCCTGCCCTGTTCCACATCTCCCTTTCTCTTTCCAGAATTTTCCTCCCTCACCCTTTAATTTTTATTTTATTTTTGTTGTGTGTGGGTATCATCTCTTCTGATTCAACACACCCTGTACTCTCTGTCTATGTGGTATGCACATGTGTGTGTATGGACAATCTCCCCATCTACCCAAATGCTGAGAAAAGATTAAAGAGTTATAAATATTTTCTTTCCATGTAATAATGTAAAAGTTCAGCTTTGGAGAGTCTTTATGATTTTTCTTTCCTTTTTACCTTTTCATGCTTCTCTTGATTCTTGTATCGTAACGTCAAAATTTCTATACAGATCTGGTCTTTTCCTCAATATGAATGGTTGAAAGTCATCTATATCATTGAATGACCATTTATTCCCTTGAAGTATTTTACTCAGATTTGCTGGGTAAGTGATTCTTGGTTTCAATCCCAGTTCCTTTGACCTCTGGGATATCCCAATCCAAGCCCTTCAATCCCTTAGTGTTGAAGCTGCCAGATCCTGTGTTATCCTGATTGTATTTCCACAATACTCAAATTATGTCTTTCTAGCTCCTTGATCTGGGAACTCTGAAATTTGACCACTATATTAATAGGAGTTTCTTTCTTCAAGTCTTTTTCATGAGGTGATTGGTGGATTCTTTCAATATTTATTTTGCCCTCTGATTCTAGAATATCAGGGCAGTTTTCCTTGATGATTTCATGGAAGATAATGTCTAGGTTCTTTTTTTGATCATGGCTTTCAGGTAGTCCCATAATTTTTAAATTGTCTTTCCTAGATTTATTTTCCAGGTCAGTTGTTTTTCCAATGAGATGTTTCACAATACCTTCTGTTTTTTCAAACTTTTGATTTTGTTTACTAACTGTGTGGTTTATCTCATCGTCATTCATTACCCTGAACTCAACTCTCTCTTTCAACAAATTATTTTGATCAGTGGATTTTTGAACCTTTTCCTCCATTTGGGTAATTCTTCTTTTTAAAACCTTCTTCTCAGTGGAGCCAAGATGGCGGAGTAGAAAGACTCACGTATGCTAGCTCCAAACCCACAGCCCATATATTTCCTGCAAGAAGAATTCCCCACGAATTCTGGATCACTGCGAGGTGTGCAGAAACACGGTGGAAAAGATTTCCGTTCCAGAGAGCCCTGGAGAGCCGTCCCCAGGGTCCGTTGTGCCCCGGAAAGTGGAGCCCAACCCTGAGCTGCCCTGGCCATAGCCCCAGAGGAGCAGATCCGAGCAGGCTTCAGGGATGGAATCGCCAGTGGCCGGGAAGGTCTCTCCACCCACAGATGCTACAGGTCAGTGAGAGAGATATCTGGGCTGGCTGAGAGGGGAGCAGGGAGTCTCCGTGACTTGGGCCCCCTGGGGAGGCAGCTGCAGAGCCAGGGGCAGGGGCAGTTGCAGAGGCAGCAGTGGCCAGGACTCCTCAAGCAGGGAGAAGCTCCATTACCGAAGATCTCTGCATAAATCCCCTGAGGGAGCTGAGCCTGGGAGGTGGCCCTGCCCCGACCCGCTCCATTACTGAAGGTCTCTGTATAAACCCCCTGAGGGGGGCGAGCCTGGGAGACAGCCCTGCCCCTACCCACCCCATTACTGAAGGTCTCTGCATAAAGCCCCTGAGGGAATTGAGCCTGGGAGGCAGCTCTGCCCCCACCCAAGCACCAGAACTTAAGCTCACATTGAGTAGCAGCCCTGCCTGCTGCGGAAAGCCCATTTGAATCTCAGACCCCAAGCATTAGCTGGGCAGATCTAGGCAGGGGAGCAGAGTAATCTCACAAGTCAAGTAACTGGCTGGGAAAATGCCGAGAAAAAGGAAGCAAAATAAGACCATGGAGAGCTACTTTATTGGGGAAGAGATGTTCCTGCCTTTCAATTCTGATGACGAGGAACCATCAGGGAAAGATGTGGAGGTCAGGGCCTCTGTATCCCAGACATCCCAGGTGGATGTCCAGTGGGCTCAGGCCATGGAAGAGCTCAAAAAGGATTTTGAAAATCAAGTTAAACAGGTGGAGGAAAAACTGGGAAGAGAAATGAGAGAGATGCAAGAAAGCAGGAAAAACGGGTCAATACCTTGCTAAAGGAGACCCAAAAAAATGCTGAAGAAAATAACACCTTGAAAAATAGGCTCACTCAATTGGCAAAAGAGGTTCAAAAAGCCAATGAGGAGAAGAATGCTTTCAAAAGCAGAATTAGCCAAATGGAAAAAGAGGTTCAAAAGCTCACTGAAGAAAATAGTTCTCTCAAGATTAGAATGAAACAGATGGAGTCTAATGACTCTCTGAGAAACCAGGAAATCATAAAACAAAACCAAATGAATGAAAAAATGAAAGATAATGTAAAATATCTCATGGGAAAAACAACTGACCTGGAAAATAGATCCAGGAGAGACAATTTAAAAATTATGGGACTACCTGAAAGCCATGATCAAAAAAAGAGCCTAGACATCATCTTTCATGAAATGATCAAGGAAAACTGACCTGAGATTCTAGAACCAGAGGGCAAAATAAGTATTGAAGAAATCCATCGATCACCACCTGAAAGAGATCCAAAAAGAGAAACTCCTAGGAACATTGTGGCCAAATTCCAGAATTCCCTGGTCAAGGAGAAAATATTGCAAGCAGGTAGAAAGAAACAATTCCAGTATTGTGAAAATACAATCGGGATAACTCAAGATCTAGCAGCTTCTACATTAAGGGATCAAAGGGCATGAAATAGGATATTCCAGAAGTCAAAGGAACTAGGACTCAAACCAAGAATCACCTACCCAGCAAAACTGAGTATAATACTTCAGGGGAAAATATGGTCTTTCAATGAAACAGAGGACTTTCAATCATTCTTGATGAAAAGACCACAGCTGAAAAGAAAATTTGACTTTCAAACACAAGAATGAGAAGAAGCATGAAAAAGTAAACAGCAAAGAGAAGTCATAAGGGACTTACCAAAAGTGAACTGTTTACATTCCTACATGGAAGGACAATATTTGTAACTCTTAAAACTTTTCAGTATCTGGGTAGTTGGTGGGACCACACACACACATACACAAATCCACATACACATAGACACACACACATGCATGCACATACAGAGACAGAGAGCACAGAGTGAATTGAATAGGATGGGACCATATCTTAAAAGAAATTAAGGTAAATGGTTTGAGAGAAATGCAGTGGGAGGAAAGAGCGTGAAATGGAATGGGATAAATTATATCTCATTCAAGAGGTAAGCAGAAGACTTTTTAGTGGAGGGAAAAAGAGGAGAGCTGAGAAAAAAACATGAAGTTTGCCCTCATCACATTCGACTAAAGGAAGGAATAAAAGGCACACTCATTTTGGTATGAAAACCTATCTTACAATACAGGAAAGTGGGGGAGAAGGAGATAAGCAAGGGAGGGGATGATGGAAGGGAGGACAATGGGAGGAGGGAGCAATTTGAAGTCAACACTCTTGGGGAGGGACAGGATCAAAACACAGAATAGAAACAATGGGGGCAGGATAGGATGGAGGGAAATACAGTTAGTTCTTACACAACACGACTATTATGGAAGTCATTTGCAAAACTACACAGATATGGCCTATATTGAATGGCCTGCCTTCCCAAAGGGAATGGGTGGGGAGGGAGGGATGGGGAGAATTTGGAACTCAAAGTTTTAGGAACAACTGTTTAGTATTGTTGTTGCTACTAGGAAATAAGAAATACAGTTAATGGGGAATAGAAAGTCATCTGGCCCTACAGGACAAAAGAGAAGATGGGGATAAGAGAAGGGAGGGGTGATAGAAGAGAGGGCTGATAGGTGCTAGGGAAAATTAGACTGCTCGGTGTATTGGGGTGGGGGGGAGTGGATAAAAGGGGAGAAAATTTGGAACCCCAAATTTTGTGAAAATGAATGTAAAAAGTTAAATAAATAAATTTTTATTAAAAAAAGTAAATAATAATAAAAAACTTGCTAATTCCAAAAATAAATAAATAAATAAATGAAACCTTCTTCTCCTCATTGACTTTTGGACCTCTTTTTCCAATTGAGTTAGCCTCCTTTTAAAAGAATTATTTTCCTCGGCATTTTTTTGTTCTCATTTAGTAAGTTACTAACTTGTTTTTTGAACTCCTCTATTGCCTTAGCCCAATTTAAGTTCCTTTTGGAGGCCTTAGAGGGAGAGGCCTTGACTTCCTCTGACAGTATGCCTTGTTCTTCCTCATCTGAAAGCATGTAGGGAGACACTTGTTCCCCAAGAAAGTAACCTTCTATGGTCTTACTGTTTTTCCCATTTTTGGGGCATTTTCCCAGGCAGTTACTTGACTTCTGAGTTTCCTCTCCACAACCACCTCACCTCCCTTCCACCAAGCCAGCACTGGGGGCTGAGATTCGGATGAGCTGCTCCAAACCCTCAGGGGCTTTAGGCAGGGGCAGGGCCACTATTCAGTGTGAGATTAAGATCAGTTGCTCAGGATGGGGCAGGGCCCCCACACAGGGCTCAGTTTATGCTGAGACCTTCCACAATGGATGTTGGCTACTGCCTGCTTCGGGAGCCCTCATCTGCTACTGTCTCCACCGCTGCCACCCGAGGAAGCCTGAGTTATGAAGACACCCTGCTCCCTTCTCAAGAAGTTGAATTCTCTTCCACTTGAAAAATAAATAGTTAAGTAAACAAACAAATAAATGAATGGATAGCCCAATCAATAAATGAAGAGGGAAAAGCAAGCACCAAGACACTGGTAGTTCAGCTGAGAGTAAATGTAGATCAATTCCCCCTTCACCCCCCAATAAAACAAGAGGTCACTTAAGTCTCTGTCAGAAAAGTAAGAGGCCTGCTCAATACCTTTGAATATAGCAAGCTAGCCATAAGAGGATGGCCCACAGATTGACATATTATATTACCACTTCCTGAACTTGGAATTTCTACCTTTGTCAGCCTTATTCTTGGTGTCTGGGGCTGCTCCCTCTCCACTTTCCATCTCCAGCTCTGCTTGGTTAGAATTCCACAGAACTTACTGCCCTACCCATGATAAACTGATCACATGAAGTCTCATCCTTATGCTGCTAATTCAGCCTTGGATAATCAACACCTTCCCAACCATTTCAGCCTCCTCTCCCTTTAGATTGGAGGGGTGGGGGTAGAGTACCAAACTCCTTACAAGGCTTTCCTTTATAGAGCTTTGGGTCCTGGATTTCCAGCTAACTCTCTACTTTGCATCTGCAACTTTACTTTATTTGAAATTCGTAGAACAATTGCCCCCTACACCCCTGCAATAAGTAACCTCCCACATGGCAACCCCTTTCAGAAAGGTGGTATTTTTCTCCATTGAATTGTAAGTTCTTTGAGGGCAGGGACTGTATATAGATAGATAGATAGATAGATAGATAGATAGATAGATAGATAGATAGATAGATAGATAGATAGATATAGATATATAATTATTTAATAAATTTGTATCCCCATGCTTAGCACAATACTTGGCACATTAATAGGCACCTAATTTACTGTATGCAAAATATTGTCTATTGTATTGTGTTGTTCTTCTGTGACTCCCTGCTATTTCACAGCTATGACATCTCAATTCAAGATTTTCTTTCATTCCTCTCTACTGTTGAAGATGGACTTTCTATATATAATGAGAATTATGGTCCCAGGATAGAGACAGCAGTGGCTAGGATCACTGGGCAACCTCAGCAAAGAAAGAAACATTTTCTTTAATGGTTTATCTAGGAACCTGATGGTTGCATGAATATTCCTTCCTTTTTCAAAATCAATTTTATTTTGTGTTCCATTCCTTACTCTTGTCCTCCCCACTTTCCTTTCCCTCAACCATCAGAAAGGCATAAAAAATAAAATCATTCAAAATGTATATAGTCAAGGAAAACAAATCCCTATATATATAATATCTAAACAGATCTGTTCAATCTGAACCCCTGAGTCCATGTATCTGGAGGTGGATAGTAAGATTCACTCATAGATCTTATGGAGGTGTTGGTCATTGAGTTGATAAAAGTCTGGAAGCCTTTCAGAGTTGTTTGTTCTTAAAACATTTTTATTATATAAATTGTTCTCCTGGTCCTGCTCACCTCACCTTTCCATCATTGACATAATTTTTGCCAAGATTTTCTCAAGCTATGCCCCTCATTAATTCCTATAGCATAATAGTATTCCGTTGCATTCATATACATAACTGTTTTCCAATTCCTTACCTGATGAGCATCACCTAAGTTTCTAATTACTACTTCATGCTCTAATTTTCTCCTTCAAATTGTATCTACCAAGTAGACCACACCAGATTTTCCAATTATTGTGGGTATTGTATCACTGCTCTCTTATCCCTGAGTTCATGCTTAGCTGCTCTCTCTCCTCTGGCTTGTTTGGTAGGAATCAAATTTCAGTTTTATTGCTTAGGCAATAGATATACGTGCATTGGAGACAGAGTGTGGAATAAAGTGACACTTCCCTTTTACCCTGAAAGGATCCTGAAATATGATCAGACTTGGAACATAGTTCTTGATTTAGCCAATGCTTTCTTTACTATCCCAATAGATTCTAAAGAATGGGACCCATTTCCTTTCTCTTGGCAGGGCTGACAATATACTTTTACATATTTGCCACAAAGATATCTTCATAGCCCCACAATGTGCTGCATGTCTGATTAGGGACTTGAAACTGTCAATAAATCAATTATTTCAATACTTAATATTTAAATTTTAAATATTTAATGTTACATATGATGTTTTTGTTCAGACACTCAAAGCTTAAATCTCAGAGAGATATGATGAAATGCTATGGTTGGCAACAATGATACTGATATCTCATATTTTTATAAAGTTTTACCAATTTCAAAATAACATATAACATGATTTAGTATCCTGAAAAAGGGGGAAGTTAGTCAGCACATAGATTCTGACGAGGTCATTCATTGTAGCAACTATAACAGGTATCCCTAATCTTCCTTTCTCTGTTACCAGAAATAAACCACTAGATGCAAGTCATTGCCATCCTCCCAAGTGAATATCCAAGAGAATTTCCTACTCTCAAGTGATTTTTGGAGTCTGTGGCCAAATAGTGACTTAATCTCTGTCTCACTCATTTTCTTCAAATGTAAGTTGGGGTGACTAAAAGCACTAATTTCCCGTTGATACCATGAGTATTGAATGAAATAATATGTGTCTAAGATACTTAGAACAATGCTTGAGACCAGAGGAACTTAATAAATTCTTATTTTCTTCCTTTCACTTCCTTTTCCTTGCTTTCACATTTCCTTTTTTTCCATCCTTCCATTCTTCATTCTTTCCGGCTCCCTTTTTATTTCATGTAATGCCATCCTTTCTGAATACTGTTTATTTCATTTTCCTCCTTCCTTCTGATTCATAGGGTATAGAATAGTAATATTAATTACTACTTCACTCTCTGATAACTTTCTCCCTCAAATTGTGTCTGCAAAGTAGACTACACTTGCTTTTCCACTCAATATGGGCATTGTAGCATTGCTCCCTTATCGATGTGTTCATGCCAGGTGGATAAGAACAAATTTCCAATTTGCAAAAGAATAGGTTGAGTTAGAAGTGTTAGTCCCTAGAAGACTTGATGGAATAATCCTGTCTGACCACTATGAAAGTCAGATGCTATATGGAGGATGACAGTGGATTATAGACAATCAAAAAAGTTGATGCTTCTGTTTTATACAATGGTTCTAGATACTGTTACCTTAATAGAAAGAATCCAGTATGTTGGGACTTGGTACACAATTCTTGATTTAGCAAATGCTTTCCTTACTATCCCAATGGATGCAAAGGAATGGGACCCATTTGCTTTCCGCTTAACAGGACCAACAATATACTCTTACATGCTTGTCATAAAGATATCTGCATAACACTACTATTTACTGGAAAGTAAAAATGAAAAATACCTTTGCTTGGGGCTTTTTTATACCTATTCTCTCAGAATTTCGTAGGGGTCTTGTTTTGATTAGTATTTGAACTCAGTAAAGAAAAAATTCGGGGGGAGGAGCCAAGATGGTGGAGTAGAAAGACTCACATATGCTAGCTCTGAATCCACAGCCCATAAATTTCCTGTAAGAAGAACTTTCCACAAATTCTGGATGACTGCAAGGCACACAGAAACACAGTGAAAGAGATTTCCATTCCAGAGAGCCCTGGAGAGCCGTTCCCAGGGTCTGTCGCACCCGGGAAAGCGGAGCCCACCCCAGCCCAGCCCTGGCTGCGGGCCCAGAGGAGCGGATCTGAGCAGGCTTCAGGGACGGAATCTCCAGAGGCCGGGAAGGTCCCTCCACCGACAGACGCTACAGGTAAGTGAGAGAGACGTCTGAGCTGGCCGAGAGGGGAGCAGGGCGTCTCTGTGACTCAGGCGCCCTCGGGAGGCAGCGGCAGAGGGAGCGGCAGAAGCAGCAGCAAAGGCAGCGGCACAGGCAGCAGCTGCGGCCCGGGACTCCCAGAGCAGCAGGCAGAAGTTCAGGTCTCTGCATAAACTCCCTGAGGGAGCTGAGCCTGGGAGGCGGTCCTGCCCCCACCTGCCCCATTACTGAAGGTCTCTCCATAAAGCCCCTGAGGGAACTGAGCCTGGAAGGCAGCCCTGCCCCAACCCCAGCACCAGAACTTAAGCTCACATTGAATAGCAGCCGCTCCCGCCGTGGATAACCCTGAGACTGGGAAGCAGCATTTGAATCTCAGACCCCAAGCACTAGCTGGGCAGATCTAGGCAGGGATGGAGAGGAATCTCAGAAGTCAAGTAACTGGCTGGGAAAATGCCCAGAAAAAGGAAGCAGAATAAGACCATAGAGAGCTACTTTATTGGGGAAGAGATGTTCCTTCCCCTCTTCATTCCTGATGACGAAGTACAATGCTGCCATTGGAGAAAGACGTGGAGGTTGGGGCCTCTGTATCCCAGACATCCCAGGTGGATGTCCAGTGCGCTCAGGCCATGGAAGAGCTCAAAAAGGATTTTGAAAATCAAGTTAGACAGGTGGAGGAAAAAGTGGGAAGAAAAATGAGAGAGATGCAAGAAAAGCATGAAAAACGGGTCAATACCTTGCTAAAGGAGACCCAAAAAAATGCTGAAGAAAATAGCACCTTGAAAAATAGGCTTACTCAATTGGCAAAAGAGGTTCAAAAAACCAATGAGGAGAAGAATGCTTTCAAAAGCAGAATTAGCCAAATGGAAAAAGAGGTTCAAAAGCTCACTGAAGAAAATAGTTCTCTCAAGATTAGAATGAAACAGATGGAGTCTAATGACTCTCTGAGAAACCAGGAAATCATAAAACAAAACCAAATGAATGAAAAAATGAAAGATAATGTAAAATATCTCATGGGAAAAACAACTGACCTGGAAAATAGATCCAGGAGAGACAATTTAAAAATTATGGGACTACCTGAAAGCCATGATCAAAAAAAGAGCCTAGACATCATCTTTCATGAAATGATCAAGGAAAACTGACCTGAGATTCTAGAACCAGAGGGCAAAATAAGTATTGAAGAAATCCATCGATCACCACCTGAAAGAGATCCAAAAAGAGAAACTCCTAGGAACAATGTGGCCAAATTCCAGAGTTCCCAGGTCAAGGAGAAAATATTGCAAGTAGCTAGAAAGAAACAATTCCAGTATTGTGGAAATACAATCAGGATAACACAAGATCTAGCAGCTTCTACATTAAGGGATCAAAGGGCGTGGAAAAGGATATTCCAGAAGTCAAGGGAACTAGGACTCAAACCAAGAATCACCTACCCAGCAAAACTGAGTATAATACTTCAGGGGAAAATATGGTCTTTCAATGAAACAGAGGACTTTCAAGCATTCTTGGTGAAAAGACCAGAGCTGAAAAGAAAATTTGACTTTCAAACACAAGAATGAGAAGAAGCATGAAATAGTAAACAGCAAAGGGAAGTCATAAGGGACTTTCCAAAGGTGAAATGTTTACATTCCTTCATGGAAAGACAACATTTGTAACTCTTAAAACTTTTCAGTATCTGGGTAGTTGGTGGGACCACACACAGATGTACACACACACACACACAGACACACACACACATGTTCATGCGTGCACATACACACACATACACACAAGCATGCACACACAGAGACAGAGAGCACAGAGTAAATTGAATAGGATGGGAGCATATCTTAAAAGAAATTAAGGTAAATGGTGAGAGAGAAATGTAGTGGGAGGAGACAGGGTGAAATGGAATGGGGTAAATTATATCTCATTCAAGAGGCAAGCAGGAGACTTTTTAGTGGAGGGAAAAAGAGGAGAGCTGAGAAAAAAAAAACCATGAAGTTTACCCTCATCACATTCGACTAAAGGAAGGACTAAAATGCACACTCATTTTGGTATGAAAACCTATCTTACAGTACAGAAAAATGGGGAAGAAGGAGATAAGCAGGGAGGGAGGGATGATGGAAGGGAGGGCAATGGAAGAAGGGAGCAATTTGAAGTCAACACTCTTGGGGAGGGACAGGATCAAAAGACAGAATACAAACAATGGGGGGCAGAACAGGATGGAAGGAAATACAGTTAGTCTTATACAACATGACTGTTATCGAAGTCATTTGCAAAACTACACAGATATGGCCTATATTGAATTGCCTGCCTTCCCAAAGGGAATAGGTGGGGAGGGAGGGATGGGGAGAATGTGGAACTCAAAGTTTTAGGAACAATTGTTGAGTAGTGTTCTTGCTACTAGGAAATAAGACATACAGTTACTGGGAATAGAAAGTCATCTGGCCCTACAGGACAAAAAAGAAGATGGGGACAAGAGAAGGGAGGGATGATAGAAGAGAGGGCAGATTGGTGATAGGGAAAATTAGAATGCTTGGTATATTGGGGTGGGGGTAGGGGATAATTCGGGAGAAAATTTGGAACCCAAAACTTTGTGAAAATGAATGCAAAAAGTTATATAAATAAATAAATTTAAAACATTCACAAAAAAAAGAAAAAAAATTATTATTTTTTTAACTATCCAAAGATGGCTTTTGGTCTTACATATTTCTATTCATAATTTATCTTGCATATCTACCCTTATCAGAGAGATTTGATTGAAAAAAAAGATGCCAGTTGACTGCTTCCAATTCTTATACTATATGCATTAAATTTGTTTGTACAAAAGCTTTTTTATTTCCTAGGATCAAAATTATTCATTTTATGAGGTTTCATTTCTTCCTTAGGTTAAGAATTCATCTACTAACTATAGCTACGAAAAGTATATAAGATCTCCTAATTTTGCAATATTTAATCGGTATTATCATTCATATTCTGGCCATGTATCTGTTTTAAAATTATCCTCCATTATTGTACAAGATATTGGTCTAAGCCTAATTTCTACCAAACTGCTCTCCAATTTTCCCAGTACCAAATGAGAGTTCCTCTCCTTACGCTTTCATCTTTTCCATACATAAGTAAGTACGCTCCCAGCATTTCTGATTAGACCTTATCAAGTCAACTGCATTGATATCTTTTTTCTAATTTTTAAACAGTAACAAATGATTTTACCTTCAGCTGCTTTATAATGTAATATGTATAATCTATATATATATATGTATATGTATGTATATATAATATAATAACATAATAAGGAGCACTATTCTCTCCCCCTCAATTTTTTGCACTATTTACCTTGATATCTTGGGTCATCTGTTCTCCCAAGTGAATTGTTATAGCTTCAATTAGATTTGATAAAGTATGCCATTGCTCATTCATAATTATTAAGTCATCAAATGAACTCTGATATTATGATCTTTATTCTGTTAGCATGACCCAACGATGAATACTGACTGCTCCAATTATATCATCTTTTATTTCTTGAAGAAACATTTTTATTCCAAGCTACACAAATATTAGATGTGCTTTGAAGAATAATTCCAAAATAGTTTATACATTTTGTAGTTATTTTGAAATTTACTTTCTATTTGGTCCTTCGGACATTTTTTGGAAATTCATTGAAGGTACTCAGTGCTTCAATTAGTTTCTTTGCTAAGTCCCTAGAATATCATAAATAAATGATCATATCATTGACAACTAAGAATAGTCATGTCTCTTCTTTGCCTCATTTTGTGAATTTAATTTCTTTCTCTTGTCTTACTGTTATGACTAACATTTCTAGAACTGTACTAAACAAAGGGTGTGTTTGTCAGGGATAATTTATATAGTGTCACTAACGCACATTATTGTTACTTTGGGTTTTAGATACATGTTTCCAAAAGTAACAATTTTATAAATATAAATAAAAATTATGGCTTGCAAAACAGTCAAGATAGGGAAAAAATGACATAACATAATTCTATGAAGTTTTTCAAGTAAGTAAGTTGCAAGTAAGCATATATAATTCCAGTATCTTATAAATGTTTATACATGTAAAATATTGCTATGTTCAACGTTTGTTTTAGATCAAGGGGATTCACAGTCTGCTTTTTTCAATACATTTTGCACATCATAACTAACATCTGCTGTAAAAGTTTAAATACTCCTACCACTTTATAGTGAAATGTTTCTTTTCTGTTACCATACAACGCACAGAAATATATAATGAAATATATCTGTACTGCTGACAGGTAAGGCATTTAATGATATATTCAGATAAATCATTGATCAAGATGATTTGAACTCTTTATTTTTTATAGGAACAAACAATATTTAACCTTAATAGCTGAACAGAGAAATGCATTTTGTCCAATTAAGACAATAAAGTTCTATATCTGTGTTAATGAGAGTTAAAGATCTTCCTTGCCCATTAATAGCCTTCATGTGGAGCCCATTAAGGAAAGCTTGATTAGGGGATGCTTGTTTTGTAGGAAGGTCCACACTTTTTGTTAATTTCTGATGAGGCACTGCGTCATGAAGGTCATGATGCCCTCCGGCTCTGAAAACTGTATATATACTCCGAGGTAAGGTTTTGCTTTGGCACTTACTATTTGAAAGAAGGTTCATGTGCCAGATGAGACTCTGGGTAAGCACCCCCCTAGCTTTGAAAACCCAGATGCTGGCGCTTCTTTCTCTAGTAACTATGTGTGTATGTAATGGTCAGACAGTTGAATCTGCCTGCTGATCTCTGATGTATATGTTGTTTATGGTCAGACAGATGGAAGCCCTGCCTGTTGACTTTTATTTCTCTCCTTATATTTTCTCTTTTGGTGAATGTCATTAAAGTAGAATTTTAAATTGCTTTCCTTAGAAAAGCAGATCTAAGAACGCATGCCAGCAGATCATCCTAGATGTGTGTCAGGATGCTTCCTGTTACAATATCCAAAAGCAAATGAAGAGAATGTTTTAGATAGAAATAATATCAAAGTTCTTTTGATTGATGCAAGAAGAATCCAGTCAGGTCTACTTTATGATTTTGCATAACTTTAGCCTGACCGCTACCTACACGGTAAAACTTTATTTTCCTTAATTGCTCTTCCTTTAAACTGAAACAATAATTAATCATCATCATTTATGAGTACTATGTATTCTTACCAAGTGACTCAATTCTTCATATCGGCTATTGAAGTTCTCTAACTTCTCACCGATAATGTCATCAAGAATCCCACCATCAATTAGAGTCTCACCAAGTTCATGGATCCGAGTGCGATTATCTGCTGGATGGCGTAAAACTGATTCCAAAGACTAAATAGGAATAAAACAAAACAAACTTACGATTTGAGGAGTGACTTCATTTCAAGGCTTTAAAACACATTCCAGTTCTTATGTTGCATTTTGTCACGTTTCAATTTACTATTAATAGGCAATCTGTCTTACAAACTACTACCAATTTCGGAAAGTTATCTTCAGCTCATCTGACTTCCTTATCATCCCACACCACTAATCTAAATCATTTTCATCAACTGCCTGCATTATAACTGTCTCCTCTGCCAACAGCATTGGCCACCCCATCCTCAAGTACTCAAAGAATAAAATAAAGTGATCGATTGGCTGCAGTGTTATAATACATTTTTTCCTAAATCAGGTCATGTTAGAGATAAACTACATTATGATAAAGTCATTCTGGTACAATTGCCAAATAACTCTACTCATCTGGGAGGTTTGAACTACCCTATAGCAATAACAAAAGACAAATCAAATAGACGTTTTTTCCAGTATAGTAACTATTCTAAGGAACAAGAGCTGTATTAGTTTTGTATGCTTGATTTTTTCACCAGACCAAATTTCATCAGTACAGAGAACTCCTAATGAAAATTCTCCCACAGCAACATATATCACACCTTTTCTGCCATTCATAGTTTAAGAGTTGAAGGGGGCAATTAAGAAATTAAGTGACTTGCTTAGGACCACACAGTCAGGATGTATTATATGCAAGACTTAAAACTGGGTCTTTATGATTATGTGGTCAGATGCCTAACCACTATCTACACTGTCACTCATAGTTCTATTAGTAATAATAAAAATTGCGGCATGGAAATTAAAAGTCACTCAGACAACTCAATTTTACCCTAGACTTTTTTCATTTGCTTGGTAGTTTCTGACAAGTTGTTTCTTGGCCTTTGATTCGCAACATCTCAAATGGGATTGTATGAATTGCTACCTGCCTCTCACACAGGGATCCTGAGATGGTTAGCAGGCCAAGAGCTTTTTTCGCACACACGTAGAAACTGCTGCATCCTTCAGCAAGAGTAAAAGCCAATTATTAGAATTGCAACTTTCCAAGAAACAAAATAACCCTATAAGAAAATGTCTTCTTTATTTTAGCCCGGGATGAATCTGAGAGTAGTAAGACAAGAGGAAATTACACACATAAAAAAAGATGGCTCTTAAGTACCTCGAGGGCTTCATTGAGAGCCTCTGCTTTCTCAGGCAGGGATTCAGTGCTTTGTACTCTCTCTTCCAAAGTATTTATCCAGATTGTCTCCAGCTCTAAATAATGAAGCAGTTCAATCCAGCAAGACCAGACCTCCTAAAAGGAGGACAAACCAAATTAGTCTGGAGGGCAATGAGCACATAGTACTATCTTCATATATATATGCACGTTCTGCTTAACGAAGGATAATTTCAATCAACAAGCACAGTTCCAACAAGTAGATATAACACCACCTACCACAATATGGGGGGAAAAATTTAGAAAGTAATCCAATATTTGATCATGTTACAGTGAAAATTTAATGAGATGAGAAGAGGAAGTAAGACACAGGAGAAAGCATTCATAAATACCCAGCAAATTTTTATTCACACTAAAACCACATTTACTAAACACCAAATCACTTTATCAATAAGCTGATATTTCCCCGTCACTTTGTTATCAATCATTAGAAGAAAAATGGGGATCAAAAGACAAGTTAGGATTAGACAAGATGATAGCAAAGAAGTCTCAATTTGCAGACAAGGGTAATTTAGCGTGTATATCAATATAGCTGATTTTCTTTGTTACCCTTTGTATTATTTTATGCATTTAAAAATATTAATCTAAAAAAGAATCCAGAGATTTCAGTAGACTGCCAAAAGGGCCCTGAAACCAAAAAATAAAAGGTTAGGAAATTCTGATTCTGGAGGAAAGCAGAGGGCACAGATTAGGTTGGAAATTTTTTTAAAGTATGTTATTTTATAATAAACTAGGCAATCACACACAAATATACATATATACACATGCAAAACAGAAGATAATTATCCAAGAAAATGCAGATCACTGTTTATGTAGTAAGCTTTTCTTTTTTAATATATAAAACATTTAACTTGTAGCTTTCAAACCCATCATGCTTTCTGTCCTTTTTAATCTTCTTTCTTTTCTCTTCCAGGCAATATTTTTAAAGATGCTTTAATGTCCCTCTTTACTTCCATTATTTTTTTGCTACCCTGTCCGTATTAACCATTGTTGTCTCCCCTTCCCTCCCCCCACTTTCCACAACCCTCCATTAGTGAAAAAGCCAGATCGAAACAGATATTCCATTGGAAGTCACTTTGGGCTTTTTATATATATTTTACACCATCTCCATCAACACATTTAGGAAGAAGTCTCTTGCTCGTTTCTCTTAACACTGTTGCTGCAAGTGTCCTAAGCAGCTACTTTCATTTTCTCCTCTCACCTTTCTACTGTCCGGGCATGTTCAAGAAGCAAATAAACTCTTCAGATGTAGGTTTTTAAGAATGTTGTAAATGTCTCTGTTGTTGAAGTTCACTATTTTCACTTCGGATGAAGCTGAGATTTGTAGGGCAAGTCATGGGTTGCACCTTGAGCTCTAACGCTTTTTAGAAAACATTATTCTATTACCGCCTGCATTTTCTGATGTGTACAGATTAGTCGTTCAAGTTATCTTTCTTCTCATTGCTTGCAGAAGTTTGTTATCTCCCAATTAAGCTGTTAATCATAACAACTACTTGCCTTTGAGTTTGCAACCTTGAGTTTCCTTTGGGAGGCAAGCTCTGTATTTTTTTAATCATTGTTTTATCTGTTCAGAAGCTCTAGGCAATTGTCTTTTATTATTGATTGTATTATGTGTCCAAGTGTCCAGGTATTTTGACCTGTCATATTCTTCTGGAAGAACTATAATCCTTCAGTTCTTAGTGCATGTGTATTTGACATCATTATGTTTTGCTTGTATGGAAAATATGCTTTTAGTGTTACTGTGTTTTGCTTCTGAAGGTCCCAACCTCAATCTGTCTCTTCTTGGAAGTAGTACTATAGTGTTTTGAGGTTTGGAAAGTTTTTTTTTTTTTTTGACCAAAGGCTACTTCTGACAACTGCTTAAATTCTGGCAACTTTTTACGCCTAGTTTATCTTTCCTTCAAGATACATAGCCAATTTGCCTTCCTAAAAATCCCTAACTTCTCCTTCCATTGGAATAAGAGGCAGAGAAGGAAGTTGTAGTGGATTCTTCCTCTTCTATTGCTCCCACTCCCTCAAGAAACCTCACTTTCCATTCCTACTAAGATAGTTCCTTTTATTGTTTACAAACTCCATCTACTCCAATCTTTGAGTTCTAACCACAGGATATTTTTTGATTTAAAGAAATTTTCATATAAAACATACCTAATACTATGATCGCTAAAAACTAACTTGAGGAAGACATTCCCTTATTTAGAGTATTAAATGAGAAACACGGTTTTAGGAAATGAATTAAGTGTTACTGTGGATCATAGATGCCCTTCCCCACCTAACAACCTATAACACTGTGTTGTGTAAACTCAATGACAATTTTTTTTAAGGATTTTATTTTTTATATATTCATTTATTTATTTTAATAGAAATTTATTTATTTAACTTTTTCCATTCATTTTCACAAAATTTTGGGTTCCAAATTTTCTCCCCTTTTATCCCCTATCCCCACACCAATACACCGAGCATTCTAATTTTCCCTATCACCAATCTGCCCTCTCTTCTATCATCCTCCCTTCTCTTGTCCCCATCTTTTCTTTTGTCCTGTAGGGCCAGATGACTTTCTATTCCCCATTAACTGTATGCCTTATTTCCTAGTAGCAACAACAATACTCAACAGTTGTTCCTAAAACTTTGAGTTCCACATTCTCCCCATCCCTCCTTCCACACTCATTCCCTTTGGGAAGGCAGGCAATTCAATATAGACCTTATCTGTGTAGTTTTGCAAATGACTTCAATAATAGACGTGTTGTATAAGACTAACTGAATTACCCCCCATCCTATCCTGCCCCCCATTGTTTCTATTCTGTTTTTTGATCCTGTCCCTCCCCAAGAGTGTTGACTTCAAATTGCTCCCTACTTCCATTGCCCTCCCTTCCATCATCCCCCCCCAGCTTATCTCCTTCTCCCCCACTTTCCTGTATTGTAAGATAGGTTTTCATACCAAAATGAGTGTGCATTTTATTCCTTCCTTTACTCAAATGTGATGAGGGTAAACTTCATGATTTTTTCTCAGCTCTCCTCTTTTTCCCTCCACTAAAAAGCCTCCTGCTTGCCTCTGGAATGAGATATAATTTACCCCATTCCATTTCACCCTCTTTCCTCCCCCTACATTTCTCTCTCACCATTTACCTTAATTTCTTTTAAAATATGATCCCATCCTATTCAATTCACTCTGTGCTCTCTGTCTCTCTATGTGCGTGCATGTGTGTATGTGTGTGTGCGTGTATGTGTGTGTGATCCCACCAACTACCCAGATACTAAAAAGTTTTAAGAGTTACAAATATTGTCTTTCCATGTACGAATGTAAACAGTTCACTTTTGGTAAGTCCCTTATGACTTCCCTTTGCTATTTACTTTTTCATGCTTCTTCTCATTCTTGTGTTTGAAAGTCAAATTTTCTTTTCAGCTCTGGTCTTTTCATCAAGAATGCTTGAAAGTCCTCTGTTTCATTGAAAGACCATATTTTCCCCTGAAGTATTATACTCAGTTTTGCTGGGTAGGTGATTCTTGGTTTGAGTCCTAGTTCCTTTGACTACTGGAATATCCTATTCCACGCCCTTCGATCCCTTATTGTAGAAGCTGCTAGATCTTGAGTTATCCTGATTGTATTTCCATAATACTGGAATTGTTTCTTTCTAGCTGCTTGCAAGATTTTCTCCTTGACCTGGGAATTCTGGAATTTGGCCACAATGTTCCTAGGAGTTTGTCTTTGTGGATATCTTTCAGGCAGTGATCGATGGATTCTTTCAATACTTATTTTGCCTTCTGATTGTAGAATCTCAGGGCAGTTTTCCTCGATAATTTCATGGAAGATGATGTCTAGGCTCTTTTTTTGATCATGACTTTCAGGTAGTCCCATCATTTTTAAATTGTCTCTCCTGGATCTATATTCCAGGTCAGTTGTTTTTCCAGTGAGATATTGCACATTCTCTTCCATTTTTTCATTCTTTTGGTTTAGTTTTGTGATTTCTTGGTTTCTCATAAAGTCATTAGACTCCATCTGTTCCATTCTAATTTTGAGAGAACTATTCTCCTCAATAAGCCTTTGAACCTCTTTTTCCATTTGGCTAATTCTGCTTTTGAAAGCATTCTTCTCCTCATTGGCTTTTTGAACCTCTTTTGCCAATTAAGTGAGCCTATTTTTTAAGGTGTTATTTTCTTCAGCATTTTTTTGGGTCTCCTTTACCAAGGTATTGACCTGTTTTTCATGCTTTTCCTGCATCTCTCTCACTTCTCTTCCTAGTTTTTCTTCCATCTATCTAACTTGCTTTTCAAAATCCTTTTTGAGCTCTTCCAAGGCGTGAGCCCACTCGACATCCACCTGGGATGTCTGGGATACAGAGGCCCCGACCTCCACGTCTTTCCCTGATGGTAAGAATATTTCCTCGTCATCAGAATTGAAAGGCGGGAACATTTGCACCCCCTCAAAGAAGCTCTCTATAGTCTTATTTTTCTTCCCTTTTCTGGGCATTTTCCCAGCCACTTACTTAACTTGTGAGATTCCTGTCCACCCCTGCCTAGATTTGCCCAGCTAGTGCTTGGGGTCTGAGATTCAAATGGGCTTTCCATGTCAGGTCCAGCTGCTATTCAATGTGAGCTTAAGTTCTGGTGCTCAGGTGGGGGCAGGGCCGCCCCCCAGGCTCAGTTCCCTCAGGGGTTTTATGCAGAGACCTTTAGTAATGGGGGGCATGGTGGCAGGACCACCTCCCAGGCTCAGTTACCTCAGGAGCTTTATGCAGAGATCTTCAGTAATGGAGTGGGTGGGGGGCAGGGCCGTCTCCCAGGCTCAGTTCCCTCAGGGGGTTTATGCAGAGACCTGAACTTCTGCCTGCTGCTCGAGGAGTCCCAGGCCATAGCTTCTGCCTCTGCCTCTGCCACTCCCTCCACCGCTCCCTCTGCTGCTGCCTCCCGAGGAGGCCTGAGCCACGGAGACACCCCGCTCCCCTCTCAGCCAGCCCAGATGTCTCTCTCGCTGACTTGTAGCATCTGTGGGCGGAGGGACCTTCCTGGCTGCTGGAGGTTCCATCCCTGAAGCCTGCTCAGATCTCCTCCTCTTGGCTGCCTGGCCAGGGCAGGGCAGGGGTGGGCTCCGCTTTCCAGGGCGCAATGGACCCCTGGGGACGGCTCTCCAGGGCTCTCTGGAACGGAAATCTTTTCCACTGTGTTTCTGCGTGCCTTGCAGTGATCCAGAATTTGTGGGGAGTTCTTCTTGCAGGAAATATATGGGTTGTGAGTTCGGAGCTAGCATACGTGAGTCTTTCTACTCTGCCGTCTTGGCTCCATCCCCCCTCAATGACAATTTTTAGCCATATGAACAAAATAGAGTATATTTTCAAGAAAAAAAACTGAATAAAATGACAGAGCCATTACACTTATACACCATAAAGTCTAAAGTTGTGAAAAGAAGTTGCATTTACTACACTGTTATATAATAGAGTTCCATTGATGCTTCATTAATTTCACGTATTGAGGACACTGTTGACATTTATGCCGTATTATTAAAAATTTCCAAGTTTCTCACCTATGCTTCTTGGTTGGCAACACAGTTTTTCCTACCTACATTATGAATTACAGGTGATTATTCTGAAGCTCTGAGATTTAAGGGATTTGAGCATGGTCTCAGAGAGAGTCTGCTGAGAAATAAGACTTAAAATCCATTCTCATCTGGACATAAGAACAGTATTTTCCCCACAAGACCAAAGCATATAGTGTTTAATGATTTAGAATAACAATGTTAAATTCCTTTTAAAATATCATTTCATTTTCCTCCATTGTTCCTTTACTTAATAACAGCAGCAAAGATAGAAGACATAATTGAAAACTTCTAATCCAAGACATTGCACTTCACAGGTGAAAAAAATTGAAAGTAAGAACACTAAAAACTTGCCAATGGTTGTATTGATGGTTACTTGTAGGACTTAGATCAGAATCAAGAGCACTTGACCATTAGTTGAGCTTTCTTTCCATGAAGCTAAAATATTAATGCTAATCAATAAATCCATGAAGAGTCTGTAATGTATTAGGCACTGTATTAGGCACAGAAGATACAAATATTAACACAATGAAACAATTCCTACTGTCAATGAGTATAAAGAAGAAACAGTTCTAGAGAGGTTTGGAATTATTAAAAATGTTCCTGAATTTCCCCAAAGCAAATTAGCCTACTCTCCTCCTGTTCAATTTCAGTTCCAATCCATCTAGGAAATATTTGCTAAAGCCATAAAATATGATGGATTAGAAATTTGGGTTGTCCACCCAAATGCGTATCAAAATCTGGACAACAGGCAGTCTTTATTCATTTGGTTTGTACTACATGAACAGCGAGGCAGAATGATCAGACAGTTGTGGATTTCTTTGTACAGGCTCTGCATCATCAGGGATTAATGAAATTAACACTAAATTATGTGCTACCAGGAATTATCTGGCTGTAGACCATAAAATATAATAGTCTCTGAAGAAGTAGGGCTGCAGATCACCCAGAAGGCAACAGGGGAACACTTGGGAGGCATGAATGATGCTATCAATGGAAAAAATGGCATAAATGAGATGTTATTTTTTTAATATGAAGCTTGGTTTTATTTGTTATTATTTAGTTTTAATTTATGGGGAAAAGCAGGCATTTCCCATACATAGCATTATTTTTTAAATTATTGCACGTAAAACTGCAAATGTATTATGTACAAGTTGCTATTTCTTTTAAATACGTAATAATTTTTTATGTACATTTTTTTCTTCCCTCCTCAATGTGCTACTTGATTTTACTGAAATGCTGTCCCTTCCCACTTTCTTCTTTATAATTTATTAGAAGGGAAAGTTCAAGTCAAAAACAAAAAAGAAAACAATTTATACAAAGAAAAATGTAAAACTAGAAAAAGATGACTGACTGAATCACATAGTGAGAATAAGGAGAAACTGGTACGTAGCCTACATGCTCCATGAGTATCTACGCAATGCCAAGAGCATCCTGGGAGGACCTCCTATGGAGGATTACAGGAGGAAATGAACAACAGGCCTAAGTGTTCAGGAGGAGTAGCTGGCTTACAACATGCATCACTGAAACAGTATTTGTATCAACATGATCATGATTCCCCTTAAGTGTTATTTTAAAGCAAATCTAGCCAGTAAACATCAGTGGACTAGGAGACAATTTCGTTTCTAAACTTGCACAAATGACTACAAATTCAAAGTGCGTTTTTATGATGGGGGGGAGAGGGAGGGAAGAAACAAACCTCTAGTATATGGCATTTCCCTCGAATTCGGTTACATAGAAGCTGATAGTTTTCCAATGACATTCAACTCAGATGTTAACTCTTCACCACTAGATGGCACTTTGGCAGCTAACAACTTGATGCTGTCTTTCAAAATCTTCACTTGCACCTCCTTCTGCAACACATCCTCTTGTGCCCTCTGGGGAAAGAGAGGGTAAACATTGAGAAAAAAAATCAAACCACTTCTCCTTTCCACAACTGTTTTATAAATGTTTTTACTTTGTTTTCTTGCTAAACTTCATTTAGAATACTAATATCTAAATCAGTTATCATAACTGACTAGATTTCAAGGTGTTATTATTTTTACACAAAAAAAGGACTATTAAATCTGGCATTCAAAGGCTGTGTGCTCCTACAGGGATGAGCAAACACAAATCTGCATATGAACACCAATAATAAGTACCCTATTTTACAAGACACTTACGCACATTCTCCATAATACTTCAGTAGCCTAATTCAGGTGCCTTTAGAAGCTATTGCCATAATACCTTTCTTCATTCAGTGGACTTTTATATTTCAAAAAGATCCCCCTAAAAGTAGCTTAAATACTAAATTGTTAATGAAGGAGAAAGAATGTACAGTTTTCTTTACATGAACTAAGTATGTTTCAATCAGTTGGTCCCCTAAGGATCACAATAAAACCTATCAGCTGAGGTGTTCAACACTTATGTTACATTCAATAGCTGCCAGAATCACCTGAGAATTCATCTGGGCCCACCCTACTGTTTGACATATAAGGAAAGTGAGGCTAAGGGAGCTGAAGGCACTTGGTCAAGGTCCCAAAGGTCAGAAGATATGAGCCAGGGCCAGGACTTGAACCACCTCCTCTAACTTTCCATTGGACCATGCTGCCACTTGGGGTAGCAGAAAAACAGAAATTTAATTAACCTTAAATGACCACAAAGTCTTCCTTCACACAAAATTTTCTCATTAATGGGATAGAACACCTCCAAGGATGATATAAAATACCAGATCATCTCCCAAGTCATTATATCTTGTTTATAATTTCCATCTTTCTATTTGTATTTGAATATTGGTTAACGAAAACTTCTAACATTTCACACAAAACCATCAAAAGCATACAACAAAGAACTGACACAAGAATTAAAAATTTTGCACCTTTTTTTTCTTATCTCTCTATACAAAACTCTTTCCTTACTGTGGAAAGCAAAGTATAGCATCTCATGACATCTCTGGGCATTCTAAAATGATATATATATTTTTAATTTCTATAATCTCTCTGTATCATAGTGTTCCCGTTTCTTTAAGAAGAATTCAGTGTATCCAATAGAATATAAATGAACAAGAAATTAAAGGATGTTCACTCATCCAAGTGTTAATCTCAATAATTTAAAAGGTATCAGTGTAATGCCAGTCAGTAGTGGAAGAACAGCAAACAAAAGTTGACTCTTCTTAAAGTTTTAAGCTAACTTAAAGACTCTTGGTGACTCAAAATTCCTTACATGCCTTTGATAAACCACTCAGTGCCTCCCAAGGGCACTCATATCAATAAGCACTTGTTCCAACAAAAACACTAAGACTCTAAGCAATGAAGCTAATTCCACATACAATGCTATTTTCAGAAAAGATATCTGGCTTGACATTTTCTTCACCTTGTACATTCAGGCAGATTAAATTTTGGCTAAAAAGAGTCATTACTTGTTCTCAAGTGTATCAAAATGTCCTTTAAAGTAATCGTTTCTGTGTCAGCTAAAACACTCAAGGTCAACTGAAGCAATACTTGAAAGCTGGGCACTGTCCCCACGGTATTTTTTTTAAGTGCCTTGAACAATTTACACAGTACAAACTTGAGGGAAATAAATGCTGTAGCCTAAATATCAAAGTAGTGGTGAAGGATTCTGTTGCCTTCCTAAGGGACCGAGAGACCATTGCTTAGAGAGTCCCAGGCATTTTAAAAAAACAAAACAAAACAAAAACACAACTTGTTTTATGAATAAGGAAAGGACAGGACCATGGGACTATAAGGCCACAGCTGGTTTCTACGAGGCAAACTCTCCTGTTCCTGGAAACAAATTATTCTCATTCCAAGATTGAAATAAATGGCCTAAATTCAATTTTTACAGAATTATAGTCCCACCTTCATTTCTTCAACAGCATTCTCTAGTTCTTCTGGTGATTTGTATTCAAAATCCTTTTCCAAATATTCTTCCTCAGCCTGAGTCATCCATTCCTGCATCTCTGCCAAGTCTTTTTTCAGATTCATAGATTTTTCCTGACTTTCGGATAACTTAATCTTCTGAATAGCAATCTAAGGGAAAGTTGTTACAAAAACAAAAAATTCTGGTACATTTTTTAACAATTATATTGAAACTTTGCTTTAAAAATCCCACTATAAAAAATGCTCGGACTACCACTATTCTATAGCAATGAAAATTATAATTTCATCAAGAATACAATGCTAAGCATTATATTCCCAAAAGACAGAGGCTGGTGATAACAATTCATTGTTGGCAAGTGGCAACTCTAAATTATTAGGAAGTGAAAAATGTCCTGAAGACAGTGGGGGAAAGTGGGGTTAACATGAACAATCTTTCTCCTGCGGCCATTTTTTTCATGATTAGGTAGGTATGGCTTAGATGGGATGTTCAATTATGTTAAGTATTATTGATTTCTTAAGTTGTATTTTTTTTATGCTGAGAATTGCTGGAAAGTTTGATGTAGGAAGGGAAAAGAACAAAATGAAATCTATCAAATTATTATTTATCCCAGTTTCTCTCCCCTTTAAATAGTATATAATTAAGCAACAAATACACGAATATCTAGCTTGGTCCTAAGTCCTGTGGAAAACATGAAGTAGTAAGAATTCACTTCAATGAAACAAATATGCAATAAGTCCGTACTCTGCCCTATGTGCTTGGGATGACAAGACACAACTGACTTTATTACAACTTGCAAAATGATTAAATACAAAAAAAAAAAAAAAAAAGAATAAGGATGGGAGAATTCTAACTTAGAATCCAGGAAAAATTCACAGAGTTAATGATGAAGTGGATAGAGCAATCAGTCCTGGAATCAGAAGAACCTGAGTTCAAATTTGGCCTCAGACATTTACTAGCTGTGTGACCCTGGGAAATTCACTTAGCCCATTATCTCCCTCTACCACAAAAAAAAAAAAGAAAGAAAAATACTTCTTGAAAAGGTAAGGAGAAATCATGTGTGTGCGTGCATGCATGTGTGTGTGCGTGTGCATGTGCGTGTGTGTTTTCCTTGGAGTATAGAATGAATAAAAATCAATGATTTTTTTAAAGCAGATTTTAATATGATGAGATCTGTTCATGGCAAAGATTACTTTGTCACATGTTCACACATTATGGAGGAGAACAACTTGAGTAAAGGAGATTAGTTTAGAGGCATATTATAATAGTCGAGGATAAAAGTAATAATGGTCTGAATTAAAATAGCAAAAGTAGAAGTGGAAAGGAGGAGAAAGTTTTGGGATTTTGTTTTTAATTTTCCAAGAGGCAGATTCCGAGGTTTTTGTAAATTACTAGCTGTGAGAATGGGAAATAGATGAATAAAAGATGAGTGAGTATTTGAGCACTTATAACTAGAATGTGTTAACTGAAAAAATGACAGAATGAGGGGTAGATGCAATAGGAAGGATGATGGATCTAAGACCTTATGAGTCTGAGGTATCAGCAAAACAGCAAAGTAGACGCAAAAAGTAGTAGGTGAAAATGGGCACACAGATTTGAGAATCACCTCTAAAACAGCAATGACTGAAACCATAAGAGAAAGTGAGATCTCAAATAATACTCAAACTTGCAGTGCATTATGAAAAAAATGTAGAAGAGAGCCAAGATGGCAGAGTGAGAGCAACGACTCACCTAAGCTCTTGGACAAACTCCTCCAGGTACCTCTGAAAGGAGAATCTGACCAAATTTTGGAGGTGCAGAATCCAGTGGAAGACAGATGTTGACGGATTCGGAGCTCAGGTTGGACTGGAAGGTCCACGGGAAGGATCTGTTCCGCGGGGATGAGCCCACAGTGCAGCGTGGCCAGTGCAGCGGAGCAGAAGAGACGCGAGAAACCTGAGTGGGGTACGGAAGCAGAGGAGCGGCACCCAGGGCGGGAGACAAGCCGCCTGAGTCAGTGAGAGCCCCCAAGCGCCAGATATCAGGGCAGCAGCTCCTGAGACCTTCAGCCGGAAGATCAAACTCCGGTAAGTCACCTACTTGAACTTCTGGGAGCCAGGATGGCGGAGTGATCAGTAAATGCTCTCTCCTCCCCACTTGATGACCATGAAGGAACCATAAAATATTTCCCCAGAAAAATCCCAGATCAGCAGAAATAGAAGAAGGAGACCAATAGTCTCATAACACCTGAGATGAGGAAAATAGCTAAGGGTGATTCCTTCTGCAGTGGCAGAGGCAAACCGGAAGGACAGAGGACCCAGGGCAGAGAAAACTCGCACTAGGACCCAAGCAAGCCTCAGCGCCAGGAGAGGAGCCCCAGGAGGGGTGGGAACACGCATTAGCATCTAGGCGTGCCTCAGCTGTCCAGGGGAATCAGAAAGACAATAGGGCAGCTGGGATTACCAGCCCCTGAGAGTGCCTTTGCCTTAGTTCAGCTGAGGAGATCTCCTGTGACCAGACCACTTCTTCCCCACACTTAACAAGCTAAACCCAGGGCTGATCAGGGAAACACCAAACAAAAACCTGCTTTCAATCAGCTCAGCAAAGAGTTCTCTAGCTTCTGACTGAAAGAACCCAAAGCCACAACACTCAATCAACATCATGAACAGGAAAAAGCAGAGGGCTGAAAGAACCACAGATTCTTTCTATGGGGACAAGGACCAAAACGCAAACCCCAAAGAGGTCACAGCTGAGACTGTACTTCCATCTGAAACTTCAGAAGGGACTGTGAACTGCTGGAAAGCACAAGCAGCTCTCCTGGAACAGCTGAAGAAGGAAATAGAAGATAAACTGGCCAATGATTTTAAAATTATTAAGAAAGAATTCACTGATGAGAACATCTCTTTGAAAGGGAAAATTGAACAAATGGAAAAAGAAGTTCAAAAATTAACTGGAGAAAATAGCTTCCTAAAAGGGCAAATGGAAAAGGAAGTACAAAAATTAACTGGAGAAAATAGCTTCTTAAAAGGAAAAATTGGGCAGATGGAAAAGGAGATGCAAAAGTTAACGGAAGAAAACAATTTGATAAAGATTAGAATTGAGCAAGTGGAAACTAACGACCCAATGAGACAGCAAGAATCAGTCAAACAAAATCTAAAGAATGAAAAGATAGAAGAAAATGTAAAATATCTAATTGGATAAAGAACTGACCTGGAAAATAGATGCAGAAGAGAAAACTTAAGAATTATTGGCCTGCCAGAAACCCAGGATGGAGAAAAGATCTTGGACCATATCTTCCAGGAAATCATCAAGGAAAACTGCCCAGAAGTACTAGATTCAGAGGGCAAAATAGTCATCGAAAGAATCCACCATTCCCCTCCTGAAAGGGATCCCAAACTCAAAACCCCAAGAAATATAGTTGCCAAATTCCAGAGCTATCAAGTGAAGGAGAAAATATTACAAGCAGCCAGAAAGAAACAATTTAAATATCAAGGAGATACAGTCAGGATTACACAGGACCTTGCAGCTTCTACATTAAAATATGGAAAGAATTGGAACCCGATATTCCATAAGGCAAAGGAGTTGGGACTACAACCAAGGATCAACTACCCAGCAAAGTTCAGCACAACATTTCAGGCAAGGAGAAAGTCATTCAGCGAAGTAAGCGATTTCCAGAGCTTCCTGACCAAAACGCCAGAACTTAATAGACAATTCGATCTTCAAATGCAGGTCTCAAGAGAATCATAAAAAGGTAAACAGTGTGGGGGGGGGAACAACTTGTTACTCAATGAGGGCAAATTGTTTACCTCCCTATAAGGGAAGATGATACCTGTTAATCTTGAGAACTGTGCAGCTATTAAGAAATATAAAAGGGATAAGCATAGGGGGAACGGGTATAAAGTAAATGATATCATGATACAAAATATCATTTAAGTATGAGAAGGGATTGTAATAGGAGGTTTGAAAGGAGGAAGCAGAAAATGGCAAATTACATCACAAGAAGAAGTACAAAATCATAGTAGAGGGAAAGAGGGGAGGCAGATGAGCATTGTGTGAGAGGTACTCTCATCGGATTTGTTTAAAGGACGGAACAGTAAATTTAAGTAGAAAATCCTAACTAGCTCTATAAGCAGTAGGAGAGGAAGGGGGAAGAAAGGGGAGGAAGGCTAAAAGGGAGGGAACAAGCAATAAGAGTAAAGGGGAGCAAAAGGGAGGGGGGCTAAAAAAAGGAGGGGAAGGCAGCAAGAGGAGGTAGTGAAAAGTGAATATTATTGAGGAGGGGAAGGGAGACAGCAAAGCTAAAAGCACAAATGGTGGGAAAGAAGATGCAGGGAAATACACAAATTGTAATCATAACTATGCATGTGAATGGAATGAATTCTCCCATAAAACGGAGACGGATAGCAGAATGGATTAAAAGCCATAATCCAACAATATGCTGCTTACAAGAAACGCATTTGAAACGGGGGGGATACACATAGGATAAAGGTCAAAGGATGGAGCAGAATATATTGTGCTTCAGCTGATGTAAGAAAGGCGGGAGTAGCAATCCTAATCTAAGACAAAGCAAAAGCATAAATAGATCTAATCAAAAGGGATAAGGATGGAAACAATATCCTGCTAAAAGGCACCATAGACAATGAAGCAATATCATTACTAAACATGTATGCTCCAAGTGGTATAGCATCCAAATTCTTAGAGGATAGGTTGGGGAAGTTGAAGGAAGAAATTGACAGCAAAACTATACTAGTGGGGGACCTCAACCTCCCTCTTTCTGAACTTGATAAATCTAACCTCAAAACAAACAAGAAAGAGGTTAAACAGGTAAATAAAACTCTAGAGAAGGTAGATATGATAGATCTTTGGAGAAAACTGAATGGGAATAGAAAGGAATATACCTTTTTCTCAGCAGTACATGAAACATTCACAAAAATTGAACATGTACTAGGACATAAAAATCTCACAATCCAGTGCAGAAAGGCAGAGATAATCAGTGCATCCTTCTCAGATCATAATGCAATAAAAATCATATGTAATAGAAGGCCATGGAAAGATAAAGCAAAAATCAATTGGAAACTAAATAATTTAATCCTAAAGAAGGAATGGGTTAAAGAAGAAATCATAGAAACAATCAACAACTTCATTCAAGAGAATGACAATAATGAGACAACCTACCAAATCTTATGGGATACTGCAAAAGCAATTCTTAGGGGAAGTTTTATATCTTTGAATGCCTACATAAACAAAATAGAGAAAGAGGAGATCAATGACTTGGGTATGCAGCTGAAAAAGCTAGAAAAAGAACAAATTGAAAATCCCCAAGAAAATACCAAATTAGAAATACTGAAAACTAAAGGAGAGATTAATAAAATTGAAATTAAGAAAACTATTGAATTAATAAATAAAACCAATAGTTGGTTTTATGAAAAAACTAATAAAATTGATAAACCTTTGGCCAATTTGATTTAAAAAAAGAAAGAAGAAAATCATATTACTAATATTAAAAATGAAAGGGGTGAACTCACCTCCAATGAGGAGGAATTAAAACAATAATTAGAAATTACTTTGCCCAACTTTATGCCCACAAATTCGATAATCTAAATGAGATGGATGAATATTTTAAAAAATACAAATTGCCCAGTTTAACAGAAGAGGAAATTGAATACTTAAACAACCCTATCTCAGAAAAAGAAATTGAACAAGCCATCAATGAACTCCCTAGGAAAAAATCTCCAGGACCAGATGGATTCACAAGTGAATTCTATCAAACCTTTAAAGAACAGTTAATTCCAATACTATATAGACTATTCTTGAAAATTGGGGAAGGAGAAGTCCTCCCAAATTCTTTCTATGATACAAATAAGGAAGAGACAAAACAGAGAAAAAAAATTATAGACCAATTTCTCTAATGAATATAGATGCAAAAATTTTCAACAAGATTTTAGCAAAACGAATACAGCATCTTATCAAGAGAATAATACATTATGATCAGGTAGGTTTCATACCAGGAATGCAGGGCTGGTTCAATATTAGTAAAACTATTAGCATTATTGATCATATCAACAACAAAACTAACAAAAACCACATGATTATCTCAATAGATGCAGAAAAAGCTTTCGACAAAATACCATACCCATTCCTATTAAAAACCCTGGAGAACATAGGAATAAAGGGAACTTTCCATAAAATAATAAGCAGTATCTACCTAAAACCTTCAGCAAGCACTATATGCAATGGGGATAAGCTAGATGGATTTCCCATAAGGTCAGGGGTGAAACAAGGATGCCCATTATCAACATTATTATTCAATATGGTACTAGAAATGTTAGCGGTAGCAATTAGACAAGATAAAGAAAGTGAAGGAATAAAAATAGCTATAGAAGAAACTAAGTTATCACTCTTTGTAGATGATATGATGATTTACTTAGAGATTCCCAGAGATTCAAGTAAAAAACTACTTGAAATAATAAACAACTTTGGCAAAGTTGCAGGTTACAAAATAAACCCACACAAATCTTCTGCATTCCTATATATTAGCAACAAAGTCCAACTCCAAGAGATAGAAAGAGAAATCCCATTTAAAGCTAGAGTAGACACTATAAAATACTTAGGAGTTTACCTGCCAAAACAAACCCAGGGATTATATGAACACAATTACAAGACACTTTTTGCACAAATAAAGTCAGATCTAAGTAAGTGGAAAAACATCAGTTGTTCATGGGTAGGCCGAGCTCATATAATAAAAATGACAATTTTACCTAAATTAATCTACTTATTTAGTGCCATACCAATTAAACTATCAGAAAATGATCTTCTAGAGCTGGATAAAATAATATCAAAATTCATTTGGAAAAACAAAAGGTCCAGAATATCAAAGGGACTAACGAAAAGAAATGCTTGGGAAGGTGGCCTAGCACTACCAGACCTCAAATTGTATTATAAAGCAGCAATTATCAAAACCACTTGGAATTGGCTAAGAAACAGAGGGGTAGACAAATGGAATAGACTGGGCACTCAAGACACAGTAGGTAAGGAATATAGCAATCTGCTGTTTGATAAACCCAAAGATCCCAGCTTCTGGGATAAGAACTCAGTGCCAGTAGGCTTGGCATTGAGAAACTGCAGATCTTGTCCTCGCAGAACAAACTAAAGGTCGCCTACTGGAACCCAAGTTTGAGGTCCCACAATATTGGCTCATTCAAGGCACACACAGAAAAACCAGACAAAAGAATCAGAGGGAGGATTCCAATCTGCAACCAACACATTTGTGCCACTCTGCTTTGTCTGTCTCCTCATCATCACCATCCAAGCCCACTCCATGCTAACCCTGAGACCAGTTCCTGAGACTCCCTTCCAAATGATACTTACCCTCTTTTCAAGTTGGCAGCCTCCATCGTGAAATTAGGTCCCATTCCCCACTTCAGGACCTTCCTGAACAGCCTGCAGGAAAAGGAAGACTCATCAGTGCAGCACTGCATCTGGGGAAGCCAAAAGTGGTCTCCTGCGGCATTGAGAGAAGCCAGGTTTCATGAGTTCCTGCCCTCACTCAAAGACACAAGTTCAAGGAAGTCAAAACACTTGGCAGTGGCTAGGAGGCAGGGGCTGGTAGCCATCCTCTCAACGAGATTTTTGAGGATCCGTGTCAAACGGAAGGAACAATTGCAAATAGGCTCCCTGACAGGACAAAAGAGCACGGCCTTCACTGCTGCTGCTTGGATCATCTCATAAGGCATTTACCGCCCATCCACTTGCTTCATACGTACGAACCACAAAAACAAGGTGGTGACTCTACAGAGAAGGCTAATTGCATGAAATGGTTGAAGATCTTCTTTCAGATTTCTACAAAAACTGCCACCCCTTAGGCAAACTGATGCTGAATGATGTGACGAGAAAGAAGACACGACTGTCCAAAGTAACAACAACCTCGTGGGACCGCAGCCTTCAGGAAACTAACTCTCCTTACCAATGCTAGTGCAAAAGAGAACTGCCAAAGGCACATGGCCGAAGATGCTTTCCACAGCAAGAGAAAGAACCAAGGATGGGGAATGTACTTTGGAATTTACATTTTTGCTGTATCTTTGAGTTTCTTGCTCTCCTTCTTTTGGGGATTCAGCTTATTACTTTATTGCTTTTAGTTGCTCTTGGCAGCATGAGTGACAGCCAAGTGCCCTTCATGTGTTGCTATCTCAAGAGAAGATATCATATGATTCACACGTTTCTGACAGGATGGCAGGGAGAAAGGACTCAAAAACTGGTAAACCAAAATTTCACGGAAGACAATGGTGAAAACAAAAACTCAGCACCTCGAAATGAGAACATAAAGGGCCCAGTTCAACACACAGTTACATAGTGGAAAAGGTGCTGGATTGCAGTCTCTCCCGACGACTGTACAGAGGCCACTTGGCATGCAACACCCAGTCATGCATGATCGTACCCGCAGGCCCGTTGGGCTCTCTCCTGGCCACTTACACAAACATACTGCTTTGACAATTCATGCCTCTCGTGGCTGAAGGCTATCCAAGGAGCTCAGTTGAATCCCTTGCCATGGAGATGCCTCACACTCCACTCTGAGGCATGCTCAGCTTGGGATGGCTCAGATGACATGTTATTGATTCCACACACATGGCAGGATGCAGAGCGGGTGAAGCATAGAAGATTTACTTTTCCTCTCGTCGAAAGAAGTCTCGGCATGCGCTGAGCACAAGCCCAGATCCTTGCACTTACCTGTGGCTCCTGGACGTTGCAATGAACTTCTCCATGGCCAGGGAAGCAGAATTGCTTGAATGGCAGAAATTAGAATTCAGTGGCATGGGATGGGTCAAGCTGCTCTGCCAGAACATGCAGCACCTGATCCTGATGGGTTCACTTTTGCCTTACCTGCACTCTCGTTGGACACCGCAGCGAACCACCAGTAAAGCTCACAATACATCTTCTCTGTGATGCTACAAAGGCTCCATTTCATTACCAAGAGGGGGCATCCACTGGCAACCCTTGGTCAATTCCACTTTTGACACAGATGTTGGACTGGGACAGTATCGCGGAAAGCCTGATGGTGGAACAAACAGAAAATAAAGCCTTATCAGGAGGTTCGGCTAGCTTCCTGAGGAAATGCGTTTCAGACCATTAGTATCATTTTTTTTACCCATGTCCTCTTTAAACACCCCACTGACAATACCCATAACCCTCCTTCTCCCAGAAGGGCACAACCTCAACTTGAAAACGCTTTGCAGGATGGCCAATGCCCCTTTCATCATCCTCCCCCAAAGGAGCTTTCTCCCAGACATCTTCACATTCAAAAGACAAACTCAGTGGAATCTCTAAGAGTTACTGCATGATGAGACCAGACCCATATAGGCTTTCTCCCCGGCCAGGAATTCGAGGGGAGCCAGTAGGCTTGGCATTGAGAAACTGCAGATCTTGTCCTTGCAGAACAAACTAAAGGTCGCCTACTGGAACCCAAGTTTGAGGTCCCGCAATATTGGCTCATTCAAGGCACACACAGAAAAACCAGACAAAAGAATCAGAGGGAGGATTCCAATCTGCAACCAACACGTTTGTGCCACTCTGCTTTGTCTGTCTCCTCATCATCACCATCCAAGCCCACTCCATGCTAACCCTGAGACCAGTTCCTGAGACTCCCTTCCAAATGATACTTACCCTCTTTTCAAGTTGACAGCCTCCATGGTGAAATTAGGTCCCATTCCCCACTTCAGGACCTTCCTGAACAGCCTGCAGGAAAAGGAAGACTCATCAGTGCAGCACTGCATCTGGGGAAGCCAAAAGTGGTCTCCTGCGGCATTGAGAGAAGCCTGGTTTCATGAGTTCCTGCCCTCACTCAAAGACACAAGTTCAAGGAAGTCAAAACACTTGGCAGTGGCTAGGAGGCAGGGGCTGGTAGTCATCACCTCAACGAGATTTTTGAGGATCCGTGTCAAACGGAAGGAACAATTGCAAATAGGCTCCCTGACAGGACAAAAGAGCACGGCCTTCACTGCTGCTGCTTGGATCATCTCATAAGGCATTTACCACCCATCCACTTGCTTCATACGTACGAACCACAAAAACAAGGTGGTGACTCTACAGAGAAGGCTAATTGCACGAAATGGTTGAAGATCTTCTTTCAGATTTCTACAAAAACTGCCACCCCTTAGGCAAACTGATGCTGAATGATGTGACGAGAAAGAAGACACGACTGTCCAAAGTAACAACAACCTCGTGGGACCGCAGCCTTCAGGAAACTAACTCTCCTTACCAATGCTAGTGCAAAAGAGAACTGCCAAAGGCACATGGCCGAAGATGCTTTCCACAGCAAGAGAAAGAACCAAGGATGGGGAATGTACTTTGGAATTTACATTTTTGCTGTATCTTTGAGTTTCTTGCTCTCCTTCTTTTGGGGATTCAGCTTATTACTTTATTGCTTTTAGTTGCTCTTGGCAGCATGAGTGACAGCCAAGTGCCCTTCATGTGTTGCTATCTCAAGAGAAGATATCATACGATTCACACGTTTCTGACAGGATGGCAGGGAGAAAGGACTCAAAAACTGGTAAACCAAAATTTCACGGAAGACAATGGTGAAAACAAAAACTCAGCACCTCGAAACAAGAACATAAAGAGCCCAGTTCAACACACAGTTACATAGTGGAAAAGGTGCTGGATTGCAGTCTCTCCCCACGACTGTACAGAGGCCACTTGGCATGCAACACCCAGTCACGCATGATCGTACCTGCAGGCCCGTTGGGCTCTCTCCTGGCCACTTACACAAACATACTGCTTTGACAATTCATGCCTCTCGTGGCTGAAGGCTATCCAAGGAGCTCAGTTGAATCCCTTGCCATGGAGATGCCTCACACTCCACTCTGAGGCATGCTCAGCTTGGGATGGCTCAGATGACATGTTATTGATTCCACACACACGGCAGGATGCAGAGCGGGTGAAGCATAGAAGATTTGCTTTTCCTCTCGTCGAAAGAAGTCTCGGCATGCGCTGAGCACAAGCCCAGATCCTTGCACTTACCTGTGGCTCCTGGACGTTGCAATGAACTTCTCCATGGCCAGGGAAGCAGAATTGCTTGAATGGCAGAAATTAGAATTCAGTGGCATGGGATGGGTCAAGCTGCTCTGCCAGAACATGCGGCACCTGATCCTGAGGGGTTCACTTTTGCCTTACCTGCACTCTCGTTGGACACCGCAGCGAACCACCAGTAAAGCTCACAATACATCTTCTCTGTGATGCTACAAAGGCCCCATTTCATTACCAAGAGGGGGCATCCACTGGCAACCCTTGGTCAATTCCACTTTTGACACAGATGTTGGACTGCGACAGTATCGCGGAAAGCCTGATGGTGGAACAAACAGAAAATAAAGCCTTATCAGGAGGTTCGGCTAGCTTCCTGAGGAAATGCGTTTCAGACCATTAGTATCATTTTTTTTACCCATGTCCTCTTTAAACACCCCACTGAAAATACCCATATCTCTCCTTCTCCCAGAAGGGCACATCCTCAACTTGAAAACGCTTTGCAGGATGGCCAATGCCCCTTTCATCATCCTCCCTCAAAGGAGCTTTCTCCCAGACATCTTCACATTCAAAAGACAAACTCAGTGGAATCTCTAAGAGTTACTGCATGACGAGACCAGACCCATAGAGGCTTTCTCCCCGGCCAGGAATTCGAGGGGAGCCAGTAGGCTTGGCATTGAGAAACTGCAGATCTTGTCCTCGCAGAACAAACTAAAGGTCGCCTACTGGAACCCAAGTTTGAGGTCCCGCAATATTGGCTCATTCAAGGCACACACAGAAAAACCAGACAAAAGAATCAGAGGGAGGATTCCAATCTGCAACCAACACGTTTGTGCCACTCTGCTTTGTCTGTCTCCTCATCATCACCATCCAAGCCCACTCCATGCTAACCCTGAGACCAGTTCCTGAGACTCCCTTCCAAATGATACTTACCCTCTTTTCAAGTTGGCAGCCTCCATCGTGAAATTAGGTCCCATTCCCCACTTCAGGACCTTCCTGAACAGCCTGCAGGAAAGGAAGACTCATCAGTGCAGCACTGCATCTTGGGAAGCCAAAAGTGGTCTCCTGCGGCATTGAGAGAAGCCAGGTTTCATGAGTTCCTGCCCTCACTCAAAGACACAAGTTCAAGGAAGTCAAAACACTTGGCAGTGGCTAGGAGGCAGGGGCTGGTAGCCATCCTCTCAACGAGATTTTTGAGGATCCGTGTCAAACGGAAGGAACAATTGCAAATAGGCTCCCTGACAGGACAAAAGAGCACGGCCTTCACTGCTGCTGCTTGGATCATCTCATAAGGCATTTACCGCCCATCCACTTGCTTCATACGTACGAACCACAAAAACAAGGTGGTGACTCTACAGAGAAGGCTAATTGCATGAAATGGTTGAAGATCTTCTTTCAGATTTCTACAAAAACTGCCACCCCTTAGGCAAATTGATGCTGAATGATGTGACGAGAAAGAAGACACGACTGTCCAAAGTAACAACAACCTCGTGGGACCGCAGCCTTCAGGAAACTAACTCTCCTTACCAATGCTAGTGCAAAAGAGAACTGCCAAAGGCACATGGCCGAAGATGCTTTTCACAGCAAGAGAAAGAACCAAGGATGGGGAATGTACTTTGGAATTTACATTTTTGCTGTATCTTTGAGTTTCTTGCTCTCCTTCTTTTGGGGATTCAGCTTATTACTTTATTGCTTTTAGTTGCTCTTGGCAGCATGAGTGACAGCCAAGTGCCCTTCATGTGTTGCTATCTCAAGAGAAGATATCATATGATTCACACGTTTCTGACAGGATGGCAGGGAGAAAGGACTCAAAAACTGGTAAACCAAAATTTCACGGAAGACAATGGTGAAAACAAAAACTCAGCACCTCGAAACAAGAACATAAAGGGCCCAGTTCAACACACAGTTACATAGTGGAAAAGGTGCTGGATTGCAGTCTCTCCCGACGACTGTACAGAGGCCACTTGGCATGCAACACCCAGTCACGCATGATAGTACCTGCAGGCCTGTTGGGCTCTCTCCTGGCCACTTACACAAACATACTGCTTTGACAATTCATGCCTCTCGTGGCTGAAGGCTATCCAAGGAGCTCAGTTGAATCCCTTGCCATGGAGATGCCTCACACTCCACTCTGAGGCATGCTCAGCTTGGGATGGCTCAGATGACATGTTATTGATTCCACACACACGGCAGGATGCAGAGTGGGTGAAGCATAGAAGATTTGCTTTTCCTCTCGTCGAAAGAAGTCTCGGCATGCGCTGAGCACAAGCCCAGATCCTTGCACTTACCTGTGGCTCCTGGACGTTGCAATGAACTTCTCCATGGCCAGGGAAGCAGAATTGCTTGAGTGGCAGAAATTAGAGTTCAGTGGCATGGGATGGGTCAAGCTACTCTGCCAGAACATGCGGCACCTGATCCTGAGGGGTTCACTTTTGCCTTACCTGCACTCTCGTTGGACACCGCAGCGAACCACTAGTAAAGCTCACAATACATCTTCTCTGTGATGCTACAAAGGCCCCATTTCATTACCAAGAGGGGGCATCCACTGGCAACCCTTGGTCAATTCCACTTTTGACACAGATGTTGGACTGGGACAGTATCGCAGAAAGCCTGATGGTGGAACAAACAGAAAATAAAGCCTTATCAGGAGGTTCGGCTAGCTTCCTGAGAAAATGCGTTTCAGACCATTAGTATCATTTTTTTTACCCATGTCCTCTTTAAACACCCCACTGAAAATACCCATATCTCTCCTTCTCCCAGAAGGGCACATCCTCAACTTGAAAACGCTTTGCAGGATGGCCAATGCCCCTTTCATCATCCTCCCTCAAAGGAGCTTTCTCCCAGACATCTTCACATTCAAAAGACAAACTCAGTGGAATCTCTAAGAGTTACTGCATGACGAGACCAGACCCATAGAGGCTTTCTCCCCGGCCAGGAATTCGAGGGGAGCCAGTAGGCTTGGCATTGAGAAACTGCAGATCTTGTCCTCGCAGAACAAACTAAAGGTCGCCTACTGGAACCCAAGTTTGAGGTCCAGCAATATTGGCTCCTTCAAGGCACACACAGAAAAACCAGACAAAAGAATCAGAGGGAGGATTCCAATCTGCAACCAACACGTTTGTGCCACTCTGCTTTGTCTGTCTCCTCATCATCACCATCCAAGTCCACTCCATGCTAACCCCAAGATTCGTTTCTGAAACTCCCTTACAACTATTACTTACCCTCTTCAAAGTGATAGCCTCCATGGTGAAATCAGGTCACTTTACCCCCTTGAGGGCATTCCTGGAAAGCATGCCCAAAATTATGACTGTTTCCTTGAGAATTCATCCCTCTCATGGCTTAGTGCTTTCAATGGAAGTACTGAATCCCTTTCCATTGAGAGTGTTCTTGAGTGAGGGTGGCTCATGTTGGGATTGCTCAGATGACATACCATTGCTTTCACACACATTGGGGGATGTAGAGAGAGTGCAGGAGAAAAGATTTGTGTTTCTTTTCGTCGAAGGTAATCTCTGCTTTAGCTGAGCACAAGCCCAGATCCTTTCCCATACCTGATTTGCTTCAAGGAGGGAACATCAAACTCAGGTAAATATAGAAATCTAACTAGATCTATAGACAGTAAGAGATAAAGGGGTAAGAAAAGGGAAGGGAGGATACCAGGGAGGGAAGAAGTAGTAAGGTTAAAGGGGAGTAAAAAGGGGATTGGCTGAAAGAAGAGAAGGTAGACTGAGGGAGGCAGTGGTCAAAAATTAAAACTCTATTGTGGAGAAGGGAGAACTAAAAAGATAAATTGGGGAAATGAGGATTAAGGGAAAGACACAGGTAGGCATTGAAATTGTGAATGTGACTGGAATGAACTCTCCCATAAAATGGAGACAGATAGCAGAATGGATTAAAACCATGATGCAACAATATGTTGTTTACATGTAACATGCAAAATAAGGGGATACACACAACATAAAGGTAAAAGGTTGAAACAGAATATATTGTGCTTCAGCTTATTTAAGAAAAATTGGAGTAGCAATCCTAATCTCAGACACAGCAAAAGGAGAAATAGATCTAATCAAAAGAGATAAGGAAGCTATATCCTGCTAAAAGGGACCATAGACAATGAAGCAATATCATTACTAAACATGTATGCTCCAAGTGGTACAGCATCCAAAATCTTAGAGGAAAAGTTAAGGGAGTTACAGAAAGAAAGAGATAGCAAAATTACACTAGTGGGAGACCTCAACCTCCCTCTTCTCTGAACTTGAGAAATGTAGCCTCAAAATAAACAAGAAAGAAGCTGAGGAGGTGAATACAGCTCTGGATAAGGTAGATATGATAACTCTCTGGAGATAACTAAATAGGGATAGAAAGTAATACACTTTTTTCTCAACAGTACATGGCACATATACAAAAACTGACCATGTACTTGCCCATAGAAACCTCACAATCCAGTGCAGAAAGGCAGAAATAATGAATGCATCATTCTCAGATCATAATGCAATAAAAATTATATGTAATAAAAGGCCAAGGAAAGATATAACAAAAATTAATAGGAAACTACATAATCTAATCTAAGGAACAAGTGGGTTAAACAACAAATCATAGAAACAATAAACAATTTCATTCAAGAGAATCATAATAGTGAGACAACCTACCAATCTCATGGGATACTGCAAAAGCCATTCTTAGGGGAAGTTTTATATCTTTGAGTGACTACATGAATAAAAGAGAAAAAGAGGAGATCAATGAATTGGGCATGCAGCTGAAAAAAGCTAGAAAAATAACCAATTTAAAATCCCCAAGTAAATACCAAATTAGAATTACTGAAAACCAAAGGCTAGATTAATAAAATTGAAGTAAAAAACCAACTGAACCAATAAATGAAACTATTAACTAGTTTTAGGGAAAAACCAGTAAAATTGATAAATCTTTGGTCAATTTGACTAAAAAAAGAAAGAAGAAAACCAAATTACCAATATCAAAAATGAAAAGTGTGAACTAACTTCCAATGAGGAGGAAATTAAAACAGTAATTAGAAATTACTTTGCCCAACTTTATGCCCATAAATTCGACAATCTAAATGAGATGAATGATTATTTTGAAAATTATAAATTGCCCAAATTAACCACAGAGGAAGCTGAATACTTATATAAGTACATGTCAGAAAAAGAAATTGAAGAAGCCATCCATGAACTCTCGAGGGAAAAACATCTCCAGGAGTTACAACTGAATTCTTTCAAACATGTAAAGAACACTTAATCCCAACACTATATAGACTATTTTGGAAAACTGAGGAAGAAGGAGTTCTCCCAAATTGTTTTTAACATACAAATATGGTTCTGATACCTAAACTAAGAAGAGTCAAAACAGAGGAAGAGTGTTATAGACCAAGTTCTCTAATGAATATAGATGCAAACATTTTAAATAAGATTTTAGCAAAAAGAGTACATCAACTTATCATGAGAACAATACATTATGATTAGTTAGGATTCATACCAGGAATGCAGGGTTGGTTCAGTATCAGGAAAACTATTACCATTATTCATCAAACCAACAACAAACTTAACAGAAACCACATGATTATCTCAATACATGCAGACAAAGCTTTTGACAAAATACAACACCCATTCCTATTAAAAACACTGGAGAGCATAGGAATAAAGGGAACTCTCCATAAAATAATAAGCATATCTCCATAAAATAATAAGCAGTATCTATCGAAAACCCTCAACAAGCATTATACGCAATGGAGACAAGCTAGATGCATTTCCAATAAGATTGGGGGTAAAACATGGATGTCCATTATCCCCACTACTATTCAATATGGCACCAGAAATGTTAGCTGTAGCAACTAGAGAAGACAAAGAAATTGAAGGAATTAGAAATAGGGAAAGAAGAAACTAAGTTATCACTCTTTGCAGATGATATATTGATATACTTAGAGAATCAAGTAAAAAACTACTTGAAATAACAAACAACTTTGGCAAAGTTGCAAGTTACAGAATAAAGCCACACAAATCATCTTCATTTCCATATATTACTAACAAAAGTCTAACAGCAAGAGATAAAAAGAATAACCACATTTTAAGCTAAGGTAGACACTATAAAATATTTGAAACCAGGGACTATATGAACACAATTACAAAACACTTTTTTCACAAATAAAGTCAGATCTAAATAAGTGGAAAAACATCAGTTGCTCATGGGTAGACCAAGTCAATATAATAAAAATGACAGTTCTACCTCAATTAATTTACTTATTCACTGCCATAACAATCAAACTATCACATAATTATTTTCTAGAATTAGAAAAAATAATATCAAAATTCATTTGGAAGAACAAAAAAATCTAGAATATCAAGTGACCTAATGAAAAGAAATGCTAGGAAAGGTGACCTAGCCCTACCAGATCTCAAATTGTATTATAAAACAGAAATCATCAAAACCACTTAATACTGACTAAGAAACAGAGGGGTAGACAATTGGAATAGATTAGGCACTCAAGACACAGTCGTTAATGAATACAACAATCTACTGTTCGATAAACCCAAGGACCCCAGCTTCTGGGATAAGAACTCACTGCTTGACAAAAATTGCTGGTAAAACTGGATAACAGTGTGGTGGAAACTGGGCACAGACTAAACCCTGACACCATACACAAGAATAAAGTCCAGATGGGTACATGATCTAGCAATAAAGACTGATACTATAAACAAATTAATGGAGCAAGGAATAGTATATTTATCAGATTTATGAAGAATGGAGAAATTTTTGAACAAACAAGAGATAGAGAACATTATGAAGTGCAAAATGGATAATTTTGATTACATTAAATTGAAAGCTTTTTGTACAAACAAACCCAATACAACCAAGATTAGGAGGGAAGTAGAAAACTGGGAAAGAATTTTTGCAACTAGTGTCCGTGATAAAGTCCTCACTTCTAAAATATATAGAGAACTCAGTCAAATGTAGAAGAATAAAAGTCATTCTCCAATTGGTCAATGGTCAAAGGACATGAACAGGGAGTTTTCAGAGGAAGAAATTAAAGCTATCTATAATCATATGAAAAAAATGCTCAGAATCACTATTGATTAGAGAGATGCAAATCAAACAGCTCTGAGGCACCACATCACACCCATCAGATTGTCTATCATGACAAAACAGGAAGATGATAAATGTTGGAGAACATGTGGGAGAGTTGGAACACTAATTCATTGTTGCTGGAGCTGTGAGCTAATCCAACCATTCTGGAGAGCAATTTGGAACTATGCCCAAAGGGCTACAAAAATTTGCATACCCTTTCACTCAGCAATACTGCTTCTAGGACGGTATCCCCAAGAGATCATAAAAATGGGACAGGGTCCCACATGTGCAAGAATATTTATAGCAGCTCTTTTGTGGTGGCCAAAACTGGAATGTCCATCAATTACAGAATGGCTCAAAAAATTGTGGTATATGAATGTAATGAAATATAATTGTGCTACAAGAAATGATGAACAGGGAGACTTCAGGGAAGCCTGGGAGGACTTATATGAACTGATGCTGAGTGAAAGGAGCAGAACTAAAAGCACGTTATAGACAACAAGAACCATAGTGTGTGAGGAACTTTTCTGGTAGACTTAGTACTTCATTGCAATGCAAGGACTTAAATAATTTCCAATGCACTCTTGAGGCAAAATGCCTTCCACATCCAGAGAAAGAACTATGGAATTTGGTCACAGAATGAAGCAGACTATTTTCTTTTGTATTATGTTTTGTTTTGTTTTATGATTTCTCCCATTCTTTTTAATTCTTCTGTGAACTTGTAGAGAAAGCCTCTGAGAAAGTGAAACACTATTTTATGCTAAAACCTCTACTAAGCATTGGCATAGAGACACCTTTTAATATCCTAAAAATGCATCTACAGAAAATCAAAAACAAGCATCGCATGCAAGGAGGATACACTCGAACCATTTCCAACAGATATGGGAGTAAAGCGAGTATGTCTACTCCTCCAAGTATTTTATGTACTTCTGAAAACGCTAGCAATAGCAATAAGAGAAAATAATTAAAAGAATATAGGTAAAGAGGAGATAAAACTATGTCATAAAAATGTGACAAATTTATTTATACTTTTAATACTTGAGCAATTGGATACTTCATGAAGCTTGAGAAAATAATAAGAAAATTCATTTAAAAAATACCTCAAGTACCATGGTAAATGATTTAAAAAAATTTAGAACAAAGGCAGGATATCACTTCCAAACTTCAAACTGTATTATAAAGGAGTAGTCATCAAAATCTTCTGGTATTTGTTTTAAAAAAAAATATATGCAACTCATTGGAATATACTAGACAAGGAAGAATCAGAAAGAACAGCACTCAATACAATGTTTGATAAAGGGGAAAACATAATTCATCCAGGGAAAAAATTTCTATTCGATTAAAATTGTTAGGGAAACTGGAAAGCAGTCTGGCAGAAATTAGGCTTAGCACACACCTTAGAACACATTGCACAATTCATTCTAAACGACACCCAACCTCAATATTAAAGATCATACTATAACAACAACTCGAAGAGAAACAGATCATATACCCCTCCCAGTAATGAGCAGGGGAAGCATCAACAACCGAATGAAGTAGAAGTGAGTACAAAAGATTGAGATAAATAACTCTGATTACTTGAAAATGAAAAGCCTCTGCACAGACAACAGTAATTAATATAGGATAAAAAAGGAAGTGGTCAAATAAAGGAAAAAATGCTATCAAACTTCTTGAAAAAGAGTTTGATAGGCAAGATACATATGAAACTAATAAATATAAATAAGACCAACATCTATTCATCAACAGGTAAATTATCTAAGATCATAAACCAACAGTTCTCAAAAGAAGAACTGCAAAGTATTCACAACAAAATATTCCAAATCACTAATAGTACGAGAAATTCAAATCAAAACAAATTTGAGGTTTCACCCTACAAATTGATAAAAAAAAAAATTGCAGTGGTCTGCTTTGGATGAGTTATGGGAAAACAGGCACGCTAATAGACAGTTAGTTGGTGGAGTTTTTCCTTTAAAAAAGTAATTTGGAATCATGCAAATGAAATGATTTTAATCTATACCCTTTGAATCAGAGACTCCACTGCTGGGTTCATACACAAAGCAGTCATCATCAAGAATAAAACAATAAAACATATATTCCAAAACGTTCATAGCAGCAGTTTTTCTGACAGCTCGGAACTGGAAACAAAGTAGATGCCTGTCAGCTAGGGAATGGCTAAATACAGTGGTGTAGGGGAATGTAATGGGAAATGGTGAGTGAGATGCATACAGAGAAGCATGGAAACAATCTGCGCAGTAACTCTAACAATGTCAGTGGGAAGCATAATGACACACCAACCACTCCCCCACAAATGTAAATGAAACAAAATTATGTCAAGGAGGACTCAGAAAAGGAGAGATGAGAAGACAGAGTCAAGCTACTCCCACATGCTTTCAGACTTTTTCAATGTCTTCATCAGTTATTCTTCTCCCCCTCCTTTTTTCCTATCCAAAAAATATTAGTTGCCATGTAGGATGGCTCTCTGGGAGAGCATGTGGAAAGGATACATAGGAAACAGTGGTAATGTGACAAACAGAACACATCAATAAAAAAAAAAGAGACATACACAGAATAAAAATGAGGACCCAGAAAAAAATAGTATCTATTAAGTGAACCCAAAATGGCAATATAGCAATCATATTACCGAAGCAAAAAAAAAAAAAATAGAAACATAAAAATAGACAAAGAAATGACACTATGCTAAAAGGAACCAAAGACAAGAGACAGATATCAATATTGAAGTTACATCCAAATCAAGAAAGGAAAAACGAAAAGGGCCATCAGAACACACAGAGCGTAACACAGAGCTGACAGTACATTCCAACATCCCTCTCCATTTAGCCAGAGAGGAAATCATAACAGACAGAAAAAGAGAAAATGAATGAACTAAATAGAAATTTAGAAAATTAGACGAAACCTCAAAATAAGCACATAAGAAGAGATACTAGAAATTAGAGAAGAAATCCCTAAAGAAAAGATAATTAGCTTTTATTTTTCTCTCCTTGAGAGAGACAGAGACAGAGAGAAAGTGAGCCGTGGTGATATTCAGCCAGGTCCCCAGGACTGTAGGCTCTGGCTGCTACTCTCTCAATCCCATGACCCCCGAGGGCCAGGAGATATGCCTGCAACTTGATCAGAAGATGAGACCCTCTTGTTACAGGATGAGCAGGATCCTCGCGTGGCCACAAATAGCCACCAAAATAAAACAAGAAACTGAAGCAAAGAAAGAGTGTGACCTGGTTGCAGGCTGCTGGATTTCCACAATATGCTCACCTCTATGAGGAGTCACAATTCCCCATCAACATCAAAGTTGTAAAGAAAGTTCATGATTTTCTTGAAAAGGACCTTACAGAACCTCTTTGCAGGAATGTTGGAAATGTCATTGAAAAGTTGATGTTTGTGCCAGTGTGGGATATTAGCTGACCAATCTTACTTCTGATAAGGGAAGAGAGGGAGTTATTCTTATAAAACTTGATTATTAGAAAAGAAAGTTCTTCATTTTTCCCTACATAGGAAGTAAGAAACACAACTACAAACTGAAAGGCCTATTGTTTTGTCTTCTGCAACTGCGAAGCTCCATTATCTGCCAAAAGTAGATGGAAGAGATCTCTTGGTGAATCACAAAAGCAATTACTATGATGTTCCCTAATAAAACCTCAGGGCCAGAATGAAAATCACAAGGGAAACAAAGAAATGATAACTAAAAACTAGCTCTTTGAAAAGACTATTAAAATTTCCCACCACCCTGCATTCTTTGGACACCACCAGGGCCCAGGAAACTTCTTATCAGGACAGTCTTCATCCAGGGAGGCATTATCAGCTTTGGTACTCACACTGCCATAGTACTCTCTGAGGGCTAAAAGGATGGAGCAAGAAACTCCTCCATTTAAAGAGGCCTCCCAGGCCAGTCATCTCCTCATTTCCCACCAGCTTGCACTCTTAGGGCTGTGTACTGGGTACTGACTTCCCAGCCCCCTTAAGCCCCAACCTCAGCTTTTCAGCTTCCTTTTCCACATTATTATCTCCCAATATACTGTAAGCTCCTTGAGGCCAGGGACTATTTTTATTTTTTTTCTTCATATCCACAGTACTTAGCACAGCATCTGGTGCAAAATGGTGCTTAATAAAACCTTACGAACTAATTCACCAATCTTGTTTAAAAGGCAGAAAAGCAAAGAAACAAATTTGTCAAAGAGCAAGGGAAAATTACAACAAAACCAGAAGAAATTCAAGAATAATTAGTTACAGTTATACGCTCAAAGCAAAAAAACAAAACTGAGAATAAACTAAGAGGATCACTTTCAAAAATGCCAAAAGCTGACAGAGACCAAAGAGAGATCTTAAAAACCCAATCAATGAAAAAGGAGTAGAACTTACTCTGAAAGAACTACCAAAGGAGATGAGTGGGAAACCTCCTGGTTCTCAAATGTTTAAAAGAAGCAGCAGTACTATATTCTCCAACACTGAGAAAGAAAGCACTCTACAAGAATCCTTCTATGAGACAAATAGACTCCTACTACCTAAACCATGGGAGGATAAAACACAAGAACTAGATGCCAATATCATTCATGAAAACTGATTCAACAAATAAAAATAAATAAAATCCTGTCAAGTACATTATAGCCAATCAGTCAAGAAGTTATTCATTAGGACCAAGTTGGATTTATACCACGGATGCAAGGATGGCTCAACATTAGGAAAGCATCCAAAATAGTTTGTCATAGTCAAAATGCCATTACTCCTACAAATGATAGCTACAATGTCCCAGGAACTGGACTCAGTGCTTTATAATCATTTTCTCATTTATCCTCACAATCACTCTTTGAGGGAGGTATTATTATCCTTATTTTACAGGTAAGGAAACTGAGGCAGACAGAGGTGAAGGAACTTGCCTACGGTCACACATCTACTACTTGAGGGCATATCTGAACTGGAGTCTTCTGACTCAAGGTCCAATCTAACTCTAATTCCAACCACCTGACCCTATTTCCAACTAATTTCATTGGTTGCCCCAAGACAGGGAAAGGCTTCATGTGGAAGGTAGCCTTAATGAAGCTAGAAATTCTAGGATGCAGGGGAGGGTGGAAGAGAGTAAGTAAGAGAAAGAGGAGAGGGAGAAGGGGAGCGGGAAGGGTGAAGGTGGGAAGGGTGCTGGTGGAGGAAGGTAGAGAAAGAGGAAGGGGAGGAGGGAGAAGAGTAGAGGAGGTGGTAAGAGAAGTTCAGAGAAAGGAGGGGGTGAGGAGGTAAGAGAAAGGGGAGGATGGGGGAACAAGAGAAGAGGAAGGGGACAGAGAAGGAGTTGAGAGTAGGAAGAGGGGAGGTAAGGAGCAAGAGAAAGGAAGAGGAAGAAAAGAGTGGAGGTGAGAGAAAAAGGAGAAGGGGAGAAAATAAGGAGGGGAGAGGGAGAGGAAAGAGGAGAAAGAATAGTTCAGGGAAGAGCACTGAGAAGGTGAGAGGAAATAAAGGGATCTGAGGTGTAAAAAAAGTGGAGATGAGAGGAACAGAAAGGGGGCAGATGAGGGGGACCAGGTAAAAGAAAGAGGAGGAAGAAGTGAGAGGGGAAGTTGCAGGAGGAGGGTGAAAGAGAGATGAGGAAGGGAACAGAGAAGGAAGGGAGGAAGGAGTAGAGAACAGGAAGAGAAAAAGGTAGGGAGAAAACAAGAGAAAGGACAAAGGAGGAAGGAGAAAAGAGAAAGAAGAGAAATGGGGAGAGGAGCAGGGAAGGCAAAGAGAAAGCAGAAAGGAAGAGGAGAAGAGGAGGGAAGAGGAAAGAGGAGGGGAAAAGGGAAGGAGTTGGATTCACGGATCCCAGCCTCCAGTCCCCCAACTTCTCACTCACCGGCTCCACAGTATGTTGGGCAGAGGGGCACCTGTCTCACCCATCCACCTCTCTCTCCTGGTCCTGGCTCCTCCCTGCCCCCACCCAGCAGAGCCCTGCTGCAGCCTCCACTGCAATCACTGATCCATCCTCCAATCAGCATCACAAGCATCACTCCCCCTCCCCCATCCAGTACACTGAAGGAGAAGGAAATTGGTGCCCCTGGCAATGGCTCCTAGGCAACCAGATGAGAGATATGAGGCTGTAGATGGATGGAAAGGACTGGAGAAAGAGTGAAGATGGTCATCACAGTAACAGCTGCCATCGATGGAACCCCAAGGCTGGCAAACTATCCTTTCCATACCTGATATCACAAGACCCTCACAACCACCCCCTTAACTAGGAATTCCTGGTATAGTTACCTGCCTCATTGCACAGAAGAGAAAATTGTGGCTCAGAGATCCACCTGTGGTCTCATAACTAGTAAGCCCTGGAGCTAGAATGTGAGCCCAATCCTTCCTGCCTCTGACAGGTTCAGCACTCTGAAAGCGGGGAGAAGGGATTTGGACCAAGCAAAGGTGTGATATGAGGACCCACTTGGCACAGGTGGAGGGATTTGCTTTAGTGAAGAGTCATGAGACAAGCAGGAGAGTAGAGAAAATGTTTGTAGGTAATGAGAAATTTTGAAGAGTGAAAAAAAGGGAATCAAGTAAAGTTCAGTTAGGGACTCTCATGTGTTCATCCTTCGCTGCTGAAGAAGACCATGCCTTCAGAGAAATGATGACATGACTTGCACTTGACTTTGTTTTGAGTGAGGGAGGGCTGTGTAGGTCACCAGCCTCACTTCTCCTCCAGAGCCATCTGAATCCAGTGACCAGATATTCATCAGGATGACTGGAGATGACCCAGGATGAGGCAATTGGGGTTAAGTGATTTGCCCAAGGTTACAGAGCTAGTGAGTGTCAAGTGTCTGAGGTGAGATTTTGAACTCAGATGGGCCTGACTTCTGCACTGGTGCTCTATCCACTATACTACCAAGCTGCCCCTAGGGATCCTCAATTCCTTTAGTGAAGGAGGGGGCTAAGTCTACAAGTGAGAAGGTATACAGGGTTGAGGGCTTGAGGAGACGGGGAAAGGTTTGGAACAGTCATCAGGGGAAATGACCAAGGAAATCTGCCCCTCAGGTCATCCCACAATCTGATTGCTACCCATCTCCCCAAGCATCTCTTAGTTCACTGTTCATGTACCCAATACCTTGGAAAACTTGACCAGTGTAACTCCTCTATCCCAGGCATGCATGTTTTTAAATTCCCTTCCATTTCTTATGAAGGAGGAAACACATACAAAGAGAGGTCTCCATGATTTGTCTAAGGACAGACTGTTGCACTGAAATAAAGGACTTGAATATCATCCAGACAAGCAATTTATTCAGCAAGGCATGTAGTTGCAGAAACAAATGGGGCCCAAGGCTCTCAAATAGCACAAGAGGACCTGAACCCTCGTTTCTATGGGCTAATATACAATTTGAAGAGTGATAAACAGGAAAAACGATTGTCACCTGGTTTCTTATTGGTAGAGGAGATCTAGAGACACTCAGGTGAAGGGTAGAGTTGCACCCTCGTGGAGGGGTGACAGTAGGGATGGGGAGTAAACTTGTGCCATTTCCAAAACTGGGTGACTTCCATGGAGGGGAAAGTTACCTTCACAAAATGGCAGTTAAAAAACAAAACGGAGTTATTCATGCCATTTTTAATGTAACATTACAGGGGCTACTTAGCAGAGCTGAGGTTTAAGATCAAGTATTCTATCTACAAATATTCAATCTTCCCCTCTGCCTTATGCTGTCTCTTGCTCACAAATGGAGAGAGAAGGGAGCCTCTCTGGGCCTTAGTTTCCTCATCTGTGAAATTCGGTAGGAATGCATGAAGTTCCTACTTGACAGGGTGGTTGTGGGGCTTCCATGAGATCAGGTATGAAAAGGATAACTTTACCAAACTTTAGACTTCCATAAACATCAGTCCTTAGCATTATAATCATCCTTTGCCTTTCCCTCTCTCATCTGTATTCTCAACTGTCACCTGTTTTGTTGTGTTTTTTTTAAAGCCTTCCCTTCTACACTGAACCAGCTAAATTCATGAAAACTTTGGCTCGCATTCCTATCACCCTAATCAAACTGTTCTCTCCCAAATCATCCATGACCTCCTCTATTAAGGGCCTATTGTATGTCAATACCCAAGTCCTTTTGCTTCACTCTCTCTCCCATCCCATCATCAATCTCCCAAGATCAACCCTATAGTATATGCCCTCACTACTGCAGTAATAACTGCCTGATAACAGAATTTTCTGTCTTATTCTCTCTTCCGATCTATATTTCACATTATTGCCAGAATTAGGGTTAGGGCTATTCTTTGGGTTGTGGTACTACTTTCCTCCAAGACACACAATGGTGCCCTATTGCCTACTTAGTGAAGGTCCAACCTTTCTGTCTAGCATGGGAGTCCTACAGAATACAGTCCTTCTCATCTCAATCTCATACGCATAACCAACTCTATATTTCAATAAGATGAAAATATTCTGCCTGTGCAGTACAATATCTAGGCCTCCCTTCCCCGTTATGAACTTCTGGACCTTGGAATCACAGGCCATTTTTCAAATTTCTATTCATCTTTTCAAATTCCAATTAGAATTCTACCTTCTCCACAAATCTTTCCATAACATGCCGTCACTAAAGACTTTACTTCCTGGGATCTCACAGAGGAATCTATACCTTTTTCATATGCTTATCTTATGTTATTGTATAATTATTTTTGCATGTCATATCTGCATAGAAGATGTGTAAATTCCCTGAGAGAAAGGACCAAAGCTTATCTACATGTTGTATCTCTTAACTTCTAAGGCAATTTGCTAAACAGAGGAAGATGTCTACCAAAAGCTACTCAACTGGAATTTGTACTTCTCTCAATAGGCAGTCATTGAAAGCTTTTAAACTAGAGGTTGCATCCTTAAAAATGGCCATGAAGATTAGGCCACATAGGTGGCAGGAAGGGGGAATCTTTGGATCACAGATTTAAAGCTGTAAGGGACCCTGGAGGCCAGCTAATCCAATTCCCTCTTTTCATCACTGAACAAAGTCAGTCCCAGACAGCTTAAGTGGTTCTCTCAAAGTCCCAGGTGCATGAAATGTCTGAGGGATTTATTGGGCCTGGAGATCTGGGTAGAAGCAAAGATCTGCATTCAGGAATTTGAAGGAAATTGATATTGGGGGAAAGGAATACAAATAATAGCTTTACTATCATTCCGTGACATAAGCAGGTTTCTTAAAAGGCCCTACACACCCGCCTACCATATAAAGTGATCATAATCCACCCTCGTGGCCCCAAAGACCGTTTTAACTGACAATAACTGCATAATGAATTTCATTAAGGATTTTGGCAGAAAATTTGCTGGAGAGACTTGGTGGCAATGGTCCATGAAACCACGATAATGATGGTCTAGCAGACCAGGGGTCCCACCCAGTCCACCCCTCCCCAGCAGGCAGGATCCCGGGAAGCAGACACTAATCGAGGGACTGCACCACGGGTGAGATCATGGGAACGATCTCAACCCCATTCCAACGCTAGTATGGCCCGGTCCAACATATTTCACTAGTGTTTGCCGCCCCGTGCTTCAGCAGGCAGTCTGCAATACCCCAGTAGAGAGGGCACCAGCCCTGGTCACCAGGGGAGCTCTCAAAGTTACCCTCCCAAACTAGGATCTGACCCTCAGCATGGCCACCGCTGCCACGGGCCTCCCTAGGGCCATACTGAACATGAACTTGTAACCCTAGGAGCCAACCTCCTGGCTGACCGGTGGTCTTACTCATCCTCATTTCCAGGCTCTTGCCTCCTGGAGGCTGACTGGACCCTCCCACCACCCTCCTTGGCCTCAGGGTCGGCAGGACGTCGGTCATACGCTCCCCAGCCTCACTTCCCTCAGGCCAGGGTTGGGGTCTGCAGTGCCCCCCTCCGCCTCATCTGGGCTCCCTTCTCAGTGGTGGCTGGGGTTCCCTCTCCTGAACCCCAACTTAGATCCGAGCCCCGGGGCAGAGGTCAGGGTTAAGGCGTCGGGGAGAGCCCTGGGAAAGTCCGTAGGCCAGGGAGCGGGGTGGACCCCAAGGGGGTTGCGGGGTGGGAGGGGCAGAAAGGGTCATCCCCTTGCGGAGAGACACCGAGGGGCCCAACTACCCTTTCCGAAACTGACGGGACGTTCGTGAGCGCCCGGGACCTCCTGCCGTCCAACTGTCCAACTCACCGCACTCTACAGGAATGAAGTTTGCCCCTCGGGAACAGGACAGCCTGGGAAGCTGACCCGCGGAGGCCAGGCCAGGCAGCGAGGTGTGGTGATAACCATGGTGATGGGGAGGGTGGGGGCGGGGCGAGACGCGTCCCTCTGTCTGCGCTGGGGCCGGAACGTGGAACCCACCGACCCCTCCACCTCAGGTGGTCGCTACGGCAACCGCGGGGCGCGGGGAGGCTGAGTCCAGGTTGGACTCTGGGGGCGGGGTTTCGGCTGCCAATCAGCCCTCGGGAAGGCTGGCTGGCAAGCCGCCCCAACTTTGAGCCCCCGAGTCTGCAGTCGCCCTGCAGGAGAAGCTCGTAGTTCGGAGGAACCCAACCTCACGGGGCAAGGCGGCTGTGCCCGGGCGCCGGTGGGCTTGGGGAACCCACCAGTCCGGAGAGAAGGATTCTCAGTGGGCCCTTACGGAGGTTTTCCCTGGGCGGGTCTGTCCTGCTTTAGTCACACCGAGAGACATACTGAGCTTGTTGATGCCCTCACCGAACGCAAAAACAGGTCGGAAATACATCCCAGTCGTGCTCCCTGAAACAGTAGGTGCTCTAGAGGTGCCCCCGCCTCCCACTGGCGCCATTCAACAGGGTAGCACCAGCGGCCAGTCCCGGCCAGCGCACAGCCTGCACAGGCACCATGGGTGTTGTAAGCATCAGCCAAGTGGAATTCGTTGTTTTTGTTCTTTCCAAAGTTCAGTTTCCTAGGCTCAGGCGAAATCGTGAACATCTGAAGGACTAATCTCCTTTGAATCCTCATAATTCACAGCTGTGCTGTCACCTAGGTTTACTCTGAGCCAATCAGGAGCCAAGTCCTTGCCATATATTCTAGGAGGATGGCATTTTCTTTTGCTGGCTCCCTCAGGAGAAGGACCTTTTGATTCCCCAGAATGGACTCTGGGCAGCCGTTTGCTAAGAGCCGGATGTTGGTGCTTGGATGTTGGTGCTCTCCGATGTGCAGACGTACGTAGGTGGTTGTATTTCTTTGTCCAGACGGTCGGAGCCCTGTCTGTTTAATCTCTGGGGCAATTTCGCTGCTTGTATTTTTTATATTTACTTCTTTCTAGTTATCTGTAATTAAAGCAAGATTGTTGACCCTTTGAAGCTGTCTTTCCTTTACAAAAGCAGGTCAAAGAACCTGTGCTAGCAGAGATCCTGAGTATGCTGGGGTGCTTGCCACTACCCAAGTCCCTGAAGAGTTCACTCGGTACCAGGCGTTCCACTCAATAGTATCCTTCCTCTAGCAACCATAGAACCCAGACTATGAGCAATAACAGGAGGACCAAAAGGAAAAACAAAAAACAAAAAAAGTTGTCAGAGGAGTCTGGAGAATAAGATATTGGACTGCTTCCAAAGGTCAAAATTAGGAAACACACCTCATCGGTTCCAGTCCTGGAGGACATCAGCTGAGATGAGCCAGGTTGGAAGATTGCAAAGGATTTAGAAAAATCCTTCCCCTTCTTGTCATCCGATCTGAATAAAGACTGATAAAGAAGGGTTAGAGTGGGAGTTTCCTGTGAATGACTGGGCTAGCAGGGACACACATTCTTTCCTTTGTTCTAATACTATCTTCTGCCTTCTCCTTCAGATAATCCTGCTTTGTAAGAAGCGCCTACCCCCATAGCTTATACAGAATGTTTATAGACATTAAGAAGTAAGAGCCATTTTGCATCTATATATGCAACTGGATTTTAATTACCCTATGCAAGTCTCCAAGTACTAAGGAAGAGACAAACATTTTGGGGGTTTTGTTTTTGTTTGTTTGTTATCCAAGGTAACTCAGAAATGCATTCAAATGGATGAATGTCATTTGCCTGGCAATAAGTTGTGTTTGTGGTCGATTGTTTTAAATCCATGCTATTATGACAATATTATGCTTGATTTTTTTCCATTGTAATTTCGGAAAGCAAAATAAGAAAATACTACATATTTGAGAGAATAGTACCTGAAGGTTATCTATCACAAAGCCTTTCTTGGAGTTTAGCTCCTGTTTGGATCTGAATGCTGTCATTACACTGTGATAGTTCAAGTTTGTCCTTAAAGCACAAAGGGGTATGTATGGTCTGTTCTGTATATTTGGGGAGAACTGTGAAGTCTTTTTATCTGGATGAGCAGGTTCTCTCCCTACTCAGCAACCTCACCTCCTTTGAGGTGAATGAAATTTATCCCTAACACCTTGTCAAAATCTTGGAACCTATTATTTACAACTGTCCATTCTCCTCCTGCCCCACCTCCAACTCGGTCACTGCCCTTTCTTCCTCAGTTCAATTTATTATCTGATTCACAATCCTACTCTCCTCAACTCCTCCCCTCATACTTTGTGACTTCCATACACACATACATACATTCATACGTACACATATACATACATATATATACACATACATATATAATAAATATATATATAAATATATAATATATATATTTATAATATATAATATATATTATAAATATATAATAAATATGGACACATGTATATTTCTCTCAAACGTTCAAACCACTCAATTCCTGAACTTACTCAGTTTCCATGACCCACCCCACCTCAGCCATACACAAGTATGGTCTTACCTGTGATCTTGCCATCATCCACAAATACACCACCTTCATATTTAGGAATTTTGAAATCTCCTTATTTTTCACTTCTCCGTCTGACTTCTCTTACAAAGCCCTACTCTTACCATGACATTTAATTCCTCTGTTCTCTCGCAGACCATTTCCCCTGCACTAGCTACACTCTATTTGTTATCTTAGGGAACCAATTCAACTCCACACTGTATTTCTATCTTGCGTTCCTAGCCCAGATGACCCTTGGATCACTCAATCATCCACTGCTGCCAAATGGAAGTTGAGAAGATCAGGAAATTGTTTTGACTGGGTCTACTACCAATGTGTTATCCAACCTCAACTAAACCCTCCCTGCTGCTAGGTGATCCTTTGACCCCCCCCCACCTCCTTTATCAACTCACTTTCCCCCTCTCCACAGTGGCTCTTCCAAAGAATCCCTCCTAAAACCTCCCATGGTTCCCCTCTTACACCCTATCAGCTCAGAATCTTGCTACATATTTTACAGGAAAAAATACAAACCATTTGACATGAACTCCACCTTCTCCTCTCTTTTCCATTGTCTATCACACAGATACCTTCTGCTGCCATCTCGTCCTTCACTTCTATCTCACGTGGAGAGACAAGTCTCACCTTCTACCTTCCCTCTACCTACCATTCCATCCCATCTCCTCCAACAGATTGCTCCCTCTCTGTTACTTACCTTCAAACTCTGTCTACTGGAACCTTCCCTAATGCCTAAAAACGTGCCATGTATGAAATGAACTAACAAATCCTCCAAGGTCAACATGAATTCAGACTAAATCATCTCCACTAAAATTGCCAGCTACGTTTTTATCCCTATCAAAGGTCATCTGATACCGGATTAGACTGAAAATCAGTGGAAATAATATTGAACTGATTCCTGCGTATGATGAACCTTTTACCCATCTATGAGAATAGATCCTGGAAGAATAAAACAAGTAAAAGGACTGATCATTTTAATTGAAATTTGTTACTTTGAAAGAAAATTATAAAACAAATATCACAAGTTTGACTAAAACTTTGTCAGTTTTAAATCAGACATGAAGATGAATACTTGTCTCAGCACCCAAGGCTTATGTAAATCTTTAACTCGACCTATTTTGAAATACTCCAGGATTCAAAGTCACAAAGTAAGTGAGGGAACTGCTGTATTAACTGGTAGTCAATCTGGGATTCTTATCTGGTGCTCTGGACTCCAATTATTACTTACTAGACCACATTCTCCAGTTTCCTCCGACAAAGAAGGAAACACTCCATTCTGAACAAAACACACACTCTCTCTATCACTGCCAACCTTTTCTAATGTATGGTCTCCATCTGCTACCTCAAATTCCCTCTCCACCTAGCCATTCTTAGGTGCTTAAATGAGGTGCACAGGTTCCAAGTTAGAAATCAAATCTGGAAGGAACCTCAGAGGGCACTTTGTTCAACCCCTCACTTCACAGATGCCAAGGAAGTTGAGGTGAGTTGCCTGATACCATTTGGCTGAATGTAAGTGCCTGAAACAAGAGTTGAATTCAGGGCTTCCTGACTCAAAGATCAGCTGTGTAGCCATGAAATCTTACTGGCTCTTATCCCCTCATCTCACTTGCTTCCTCTCATCTGTATAGGTGCAATAAGAATAGATGTGTAAGGGATACATTTTTTTTACACTGAAATTTTAAAAGAAAAATAATTTCCCCTATATATAGAGTCCCTTGTAGTAAGCACAGAATGTAGTTGTGTCCTGAGTGGTGATTCACTTGTTGGCCTGACGAGTTCTTTTACTTCCTGCCTGTTACATGATAGTCTATCCTGAATAAACAAATGCCTTGGCTCTTGCTTTGCCATTTGGGGAAATGAGAGAGTTGAAAGGATTTCCATGATAAGCTTTCTATATCAACAGGTTAAATGAATCACAATTTCTGCACCAAAGAAGATGGAAAGGTTCTGTAGGTGGCCTGTCACATAAACAACTGGGAACCTATATATGAGAAGTTACAGGTCAGCTTAAGTGATGATCTACAGTGGGAAGGTGGGAGGTCTTGCTCCTTTTGAAGTCAGAAATAGTAAACTGAAACAATATTAATATAACAGAATATTAAACATTAAAATTCAATTCTCATTGATTCAATTAGCAACCTATAGTTTCTTTCTTCTCTTGCATACAATATCTACACTTTAATGATATTCAAATGGTATTAGAGGGGGGACATTGTAGCAAATGCCATCTGGCTCAAATGTAATTTCTCTTTCTTTCCCAGTACCACAAAACTGAGAACAGGTATACACATCAGGAAAGCAAGTCACTGAAGAAAAGAGCTAAAGGACAGAGACTGGGTTTGGGGTGGTCACCTTTCAGAAAAACTCACTCTTCATATGACCTATGTTGACAGAATAAGGAATAACATGGGCCAACATGCCATTAATAGGGTATCAGTTTCCAGTCTCAAAACTCAACAAAACCATTGACAGTGAACCTACTATGCTAATGAAAGATCTGATGTGAATTTCGGCAAAGCATTGCTTTCTAATGTCAATTCTATGCTCACAGACGTCTCTAGAGGGACACTGGCCAAAGGAAAGCTCCAGTTGCCTCTAAGGATTGAAGGGTTTGTGCATGAGTCAGAGAAGAAGCAAAATCATAAAGACATTGATACCTACAATAGGAAAGATATTCTTACACTCAAAACGCTTAAGGAATTGTTGAGTAGGTGATGAACAAAAATTGAGTTCAGTATTTCTTATTTACTGGATTTCAAGTCATTTCTCTTGAGGAAAAAAACAACAAACATACAGCATTGGATGACCACCTCACCTTGCTTATTCAGCTCAGTGCGAGGCTCAGTGGAGAGCTGAGCAAATAGGAAAGAAAAAGAATCATTCAATAAGATTTAAACTACTTCTGTAAATGTTAGTGTTAGCAAAGAAACTGAAGGAATTAGAATCGGCAAAGACGAAACAAAACTATCACTCTTTGAAAATGATATGATGGTATACTTAGCAAATAGAAAGATGATACTTGTAACTCTTGCAATGATATGATGGTATACTTACCACATAATATGGTGGTATACTTAACAAATCCTAGAGTATCAATTAAAAATCTACTTGCAACAATTAACGATTTTAGCAAAGTTGCAGGATATAAAATAGAACCATATAAATCATCAGCACTTCTATATGTTACCAGCAAAATCCAGCAGTAAAAGACAGAAAAAGCAATTCCATTTAAAATAATATAAAAGATAATATAAAAATATTAAGATAATATAAAATATTTGGGAGTCTATCTGCTATGAGAAATCCAGGAACAGTTACTAAGCACTTTTCATACAAATGAAGTCAGGTCTGAATAATTGGAAAAATGTCAGTTGTTCATTGGTAGGCCAAGCTAATATAATAAAAATGACAATTCTACCTAAATTCATTTACTTATTTAGTGTCATATCAATCAAACTACCAAGAAAATTATTTTATAGAACTGAAAAAGGCACAGCAAAATTCATCTGGAAGAACAAAGGGTGAAGAATATCCAAGGAATTAATGAAAAAAATGCAAAGGAAGGTGGTTTAGCAGTACCAGATCTAAAATTGCAATATAAAGTAGCAATCATCAAAACTAGTTGGTATTGGCTAAGAAATAGAGGGGTAGATCAGTAGAATATGTTAGGTACACAAGAACACAGTACTTATGATTAATTATGATTATAAAAAATTGCTGTTTGACAAACCCAAAAACTTGGGCTTCTGGGATGAGAATAGCTTTTCAGCACCTGTGCTTTGTCTTCCATTTTTCTCCCAAGTATTCTTTTTAAGTTCTCTTTGAATTCCTCTCATTCAGTGACTCAGATGAGAGCGTCCTGACTCTGGGTAACTCACTTTTCACTTAAAAGTTACAAATACTTACATTCACCCCATTAAATTGATAATCTTTTTAAAAATTATACCTCAGTCTCCAAATATTTACAGGATTTCTCATTCTTTTTAGTTTACCCTCTCTAATTATATAACACGTGTATGCATACAAGCTAAGGTATCCATAATGCTTTCAGCTCTGAAGACTTCAGTGTAATAGTCCATCTATTTGAGATCCTTGAAACTGCTTTTCTTTTAACTGGAGCAATAGACTCCAAATTATTTTTTTCTCTTCCTGTTTGTGGCATTAAACTATTCCCATATAAGCAAGGCATTATTTTTAAACTATTGACAAAGAGATTTGAATATATTTATGCCACAGATTATTTTGATCTGAAGTTGTTCCTGTCTTATCTGAAAGCTAATTACATATATATATGTGTGTGTGTGTGTGTATATATATATACATATATACATATATAAAATAAATATTTTTCTTCTACTCCTTTTCCTCCTCCTATCAAAATATTCATCTTTAACAGAGGCATAATACTGTGTCCTTTGATAAATAACTTACTAGTTTTTCAATAAAAAATACTTTTTGAAATCTTTTCCTAATCAAACTGTTCTATATAAAAATGGCCTTAAATGAAATAGAGCAACTTACACTTGTTACAATCTTTGTTTTGTTCCTCTTTGTCCTTCGCTTTCATTTTCATACCTCTCTTGCCCTGCCTCTGTCTCCCTTATGTCTTTGATTCTTCCTGTTCTTCAATCCATATTATTCATTCTATATTCTGCCCCAGTCCTACTGTTGGACTCTGTCTTTTCTATTTATTTTCTGTTAATTTTCCAATAACTTGACATTCTTTCTGGCTTCTACATGTACTGATTTTTTCCCTTTTTCATTTCAATTCTACCTATCAGTTAAATTAGCTATCAAACATTATATGCTTGATGTAAAGATGGAAGACCAACATAGTTTTTATGTATAAAAGATTAGAAAGAAATTATATTTTATGTTGCTTAATAGTATTCAGAAAGAAGGGTAATTTTAGAACAAGTCTCCCTTTTAAAAAGTGCATGCCTCCAAATGTAAAAGATCCCTATTCATTAATGAATGAACAAATAAATTTGACTTGAGAAAATAATTTTTTCCCCTAAAACATAGGTATACTATACAAAGAAACTTGAACAATGAACTTTTCTTAGAATGGAAGATAAGATAGTGGAAACTTTCTCCCTCAAGATCACACAGTATGGTGTCTCTTCCGTATTGTTGCTTCATATGAAGTATACACCGCATACTACATGAATTACAAAAGTACTGATTTGAAGTTTTCTTCCCAGAAATCAATATTCTTTTCAAAACTTTGTCTATTCTCTTCCTAGTCTTGTTGTCATCTTCTGTAGTGCTATCAACACTGGACTAATCCTGTTCCTCCTGAAGTTCCAAGGTTTTTAATGACACTGTTATTTGTTCTACTACAGCCGCATGGGCAATCTTTCTCTGTGTTACTTACAAAGCAAACTCTCCCATCCCTCCTCACCACCACAGCTGAAAAAGCAAGGCTATGCTAGGACAAATGGTTTGTTTTGATGTGGTCATACATTGATGCATATAAAATTTCATATAGTTTTTCTCTTTCAAAACTTACGTGTAAAAATAGCTATAAAAGCTATTTCTTAAAATGTCTCTGTTTCCAAGTTTTTAGTTTTTCAGAATTTTTTTAGTGTTCAAATGTACACCATAATAATAACTTAAAAACAGAGCTAAAATATTTCAGCATTACTTTCCTGTTTCCAGATTACTCATTCATGAGGTGAACTGCCTTCTTTAGGACACTGATCTGTACAATTGTTCTCTATTTTTTATACTTAACAATTTCTTGAGGCAGCAGGTCAAGTAGTTACCCCTATTATGTTTTAATTACTTTACATTTATTATTTGATGGAGGAAAATTCTTAAACCCCTCCCTAAATTTAAAATAATGAAATCAAATGATGCTTTTCTTATGTTTTTAATATTTCCACAAAAGAATTCTGAATTTTTTTCACTATAATTTCCATTTATGTCATTGCTTTTAATTTTAAAGGTGTTTTAGGCAAGTTGTGACAAATTTGTCTTTCTATTGAGAAGATTAAGATTACGAAGTGATTATTTCCTTTATATGCCAGTCATTTAGTTTGTGCATGTTAAGCAAATGACTGCCTTTTAGGTTCACTTATTTAATTTCAGGAAAGAGTATCAAATGTGTTTGTGTGTGTATGTGTGTGTGTGTGTGTGCATGTGCATTTGTATGTGTATGCACACTGTTTGTTTTTATTTATGCTAACTCCCACATTTCTGTCATGAATGAAATTTGGACCTCTATTTTGCCTCTTTCTTTTAAAGTTCCTTTTTCTTGAACATCTGCTCTATAATTCTGGTTTCTTTTATTATTTCTTCTCTTTCCTCTGAGAAGAACCTATTTGCCTCTGGTATCTGTCTTTTATCTTCTCTCTGAAGACAGAAACAGAATGCTATTTCAGCTTAATTTTTGTAACTGATATCCAAAAAGTCCTTTATTTGTTTCACTTTTTGGAGGATGTGCATTTCATTTCTATTGGCATATTCTTTAACATGAATTACAACATATACAGTGATTTGTAACTTGGGAAATGGTGTTGAAGAGTTGCTGTGTCATCTCTTTGAGTTGAGCATAAATGACAGGATCATAGATTTAGTGCTTGAAGCGATTTTACATGCCATTGTGTCAAATTCCTATATGTTACAGATGATGAAACTGAAGAACAGAAAAGTTAATTTTTTTGGCCAGGGTCAGAGAGCTAGTAAGAATCTGGACTAGGTTTATAATACAACTTATTCTAACTGCAAGTCATTCCACTATAACATGTTGCTTCTCAGAATACCAGTGTATTTGCAGGAAGACTTTTCAGCAAATAGAACCTGGCAGCTCTTGCATATGCTTAAATACTCATCAAAATCCAGGATAATAATAATAATAGTAAATTACATTCATGTATTCATTGAATTTGTATACAGCATTTTACATACACTATCTCATTTATTCCTCACAATAATACTGTGAAGTAGATGTTCTTATCATTCCCATATTACAAATAAGGAAACTGGAACTCAGAGAGGCTGTTTCTTGACTCAGTAATTGAATAAGATTAAAACTCAGATATTTTTTGCCCAAGTCTAAAGTTTTATTCGCTAAGAACCATACCACAACATTATGATGGAATAATAAAATTGACTTTCCTGGAGAATACAATCTATAATACACACTTTTGGGATTTTATAAGGATTTAATTTTTAAAATTTTTTTATTTTCAATTCAAGGAACAAAACAAGCATTTCCATACCACAGTACAATAAAAAAGATGATTACACATGAAACTGCAAATCTACCATGTACAACTTCCTATTCCCTCTAAATTTATGAAAAAGTTATCATGTATCATTTTCCCTTTTTTCTTGTCCACCACCCCCATTCTAGAGATGGCTACCATTAGGCAAAAATATATGTATAGGTATGTGTATGTCTATATAAAATTATTCTATACACACTTCTTATATTCTATATATACATACATATTTGTCTGCTTTCTCTGGATGCAGACAACATCTTTCTTCATATGTCTTTTATTTTTAATTTGCATGGTTATAATGATCAAAATGGTTTACTTGCTCAAGGTTATGGATCTTAACAATCAGTATTATTCTCTTCCCTCTCTGGCTTATATGTCTTCCCATTTATTCTTTGAATGAATTTCATAGGACTTAGATATGGAAATTGTCTTGTTGAAAGTCACACAGATAAGATTAGTAGAGCTGGTATCCTCACCCATATCGTTTGACCTCAAACCCATGACTCTTGCACTATACCAGAAGTTGCCATTTGCTCTAATACCCTGTATTTCTACCTTTTCTTTTATGTTGTCTCTGTAAAGTAATAAAATTAATAAGGATTATTGTTGGTATTATGGAATCTATAAAGGTCAGATGATATCAGGATAGAAAGCTGAAATAAAATATTTACTTTTAAAGATAAATGTGGGATCAATAGTGGGGCAGAGCCAAAATAACAGAGTAAAAGCAAGGACTCACATGAGCTCTGCCACAAGCTCCTTCAGATACCTCTAAAAAGTGAATCTGAACAAATTTTCGAGCAGCAGAATCCACCAGGAGTTAGACTGTGGCAGATTCCCAGTCCAGGACGTCCTGGAAGGTCCACAAGAAGAATTTATTACCAGGGGCTGGAGGAGTGCAGAGCTCCTAGGCTGTACCAGCATAGATGAAGCCATAGTAGAGCAGGAGCTGCCCCAGGGAGGACTAAATCAGAAGCAGCATTACAGATTCCCAAGTCTCTCAGCACAACAGGACTGGATGAGAGACAAGCATAGGATCCAATGCAGCAGCTGCAGCCACTCCTGGGGTGATCAGCCCACAGACTAAATGTTTGAAAGTCACCTACTTGAACTTCTGGGGGCCAAAATGGTGGAGTAAAATGTTAGTATTCTCACTCTCCCCTTGTTGACCTTGAAAAACCCAGAGAATATAACCCCAGAAAACATCCTGAAATCAGCTTGGGAGGCTAAAGAGATTGATGAGAGGGGTTCTTCTTGTTGTGACTGAAGGGGACCAGGGCAGGACCAGAAGCATTCCAGCAAGCACCACCTCAGTAGACCAGCAGAAAAGCTTGAGCACCACAGGGGTGAAGAGAGTAAGTGCAGCAGCAGGACCCCAGCCATGGCTTAGCACAGACAGGATCCATCAGCTACTGAGACTGTGGTTAGCATGGACCTAGGGGAAGAGGAGAACTCCTGCAGCCAGACCACCCCTTCTCCACACCACATGTTAGAAGATTCAGTGTAACCCCAGGGAAATTCAGAAAGACTTCACCTGGTCTAGGCCTTGGCATACACCAGCCAGCTTAGCACCAGGTAAGCTGCAGCATTATATACCTTCTAGCTATATAGCTGAAAGAACTAGAGCCACAACACACAAAGCCGGAAACCAGGGCCCAAACTCCCAGCACAAGAAACATGAGATAGAGCTGCCTGTGGCCCAGAGGCAGAAATCCACTTTAAAAGCCAAGAAAAAGGCGATCACCATGAGTAAGAAGCAACTCAGAAAAGCAAAGACCATAGAATCTTACCATGGAGGCAGGGAAGATCAAAATATGAATTCAGAAGAAGACATCACTGACAATATACCCATATCTGAAACCTGAAAAACATCTTTTGAACTGGTCTCAAGCCTAAAAAACATTCTTGGAAGAACTCAAGTAGGATTTTAAAAGCAAAATTAGAGAGGTAGAAGAAAAACTGCTCAATGATTTTAAAAATACAATTGACAAAATGGAAAAAGAATTCACTGAAGAGAACAGATCTTTACAAAGTAAAATTGGCTGAATGGATAAAGAGGTACAAAACTTAACTAGGAAAATTGAACAAATGGAAAAGGAAGTACAAAAGCAAACTAAAGAAAACAATTCATTAAAAATTAGAATTGGGTAAGTAGAAGCTAATGACTCTGTGAGGCATCAAGAATCAGTGAAACAAAATCTAAAGAAGGAAAAAAAATAGAAGAAAATGCAAACCAGCTCATCGGAAAAACAATTGACCTGAAAAGCAAATCCAGTAGAGAAAATCTAAGAACTGTTGGTCTACTGGAAAACCATAATGAACAAAAGAGCCCAGACAATATCTTCCAAGAAATCATCAAAGAAAACTGCCCTGAGATCCTACATCCAGAGGGCAAACTAGTCATCAAAAGAATCCACCAATCACCTCCCAGAAGAAATCTCAAATTGAAAATGCCAAAGAATATTGCTGCCAAATTCCAGAACTATCTGTTTAAGGAGAAAATACTGCAAGCAGCCAGAAAGAATTAATTCAAATATCTAAGAAATCCAGTCAGAATCACGCAGGACCTTGCAACTTCCGCATTCAAAGATCAGAGGGATTGAGGTATGATATTCTGCAAGGAAAAGGAGTTTGGACTACAACCAAGGCTCAGTTAACTAGAGCAATTGAGCATAATCTTTCAGGCAAGGAGACGAACATTCAATGAATAAGGGATTTCCAGACCTTCCTGATGAAAAGGCAAAAGCTCAATAGAAAATCTGATCTTCAAAAAGAAGACCCAAGAGAGGCATACAAAGATAAACAGGGGAAAAATTGTTATTCAATAAGGGCAAACTGTTTACATCCCTATATGGGAGGACGGTACTTGTTAATCTAGAGAACTGTATACTTGTTATGCCATTTAAAAGGAATGTACATAGATAGAGGGCATGGGTATAAATGAACCGAGGTGAAAACAGAAAACATAATTAAATGATGTGAAATGATTGTAATGGGAGAAGAGGAAAGGAGAAGGCAAAAAACATAAATTATATCACATGAAGAGGCACAACAACATATTAGAGTAGAGGGAAAGAAGTGAGGGAGAAGAGCATTGTTTGAGCTTTGTTTACTCTTATCTGATTTGGTTTATGGAGGGAACAATATACTTAGTTAAGTATAGAAATCTAACTTGCCATACAGGCAGTAGGAGGGGAAAGGGGAAAGGAAAAGGAGGGGGTGATTAGAAGGGAGGGAAGAAGTAGTAAGGGAAAAGGGAGGGAGGCTGATAGAAGGGAAAGAAGACTGAGGGAGGCTGTGACAAAAAGTAAAACTCTTGAAGAGGTGAGTGGAGAAATAAAAGTAAAAACAGGAGAGGAAATAGAATGGAGAGAAAAACACAGATAATCATCATAAATTTAAATGTGAATGAGATAAACTCTCACATAAAATGGAGGCAGATAGCAGAATGGATTAAGAACCATAATTCTGTAACATGTTGTTTACAAGAAACACATTTGTAATAGAGGGTTACGTGTAGGGTAAATGTATAAGAAGAGAATAGAATATATTATGCTTCAGCTGATGTAAAAAAAAAAAGCAGGGGTAGCAATCCCAGTCTCAAACAAAGCAGAAGAAAAAATAGATTTAATCAAAAAGAGATAAGGAATGAAAATGTATTCTGATAAAAGGCACCATCAAAAATGAAACGATATCATAACTAAGCATATATGCATTATGTTATAGCATCCAAATTTTTAGAGAAGTTAAGGGAGTTACAGGAAGAAATAGACAACAAAACTATACTAGGGGGGTCCTCAACCTTCCCCTCTCTGGACTTTATAAACCTAAACTCAAAATAAACAAGAAGGAAGTTAATGAGGTGAATAGAATTCTGGGAAAGGGAGATATGATAGACTTCTGGACAAAAACTGAATGGGGATAGAAAGGAATATACCTTTTTTTCTACGTGCACATGACACACACATAAAAACTGACAATGTACTAGGGCATAAAAATTTCACAATTCAGTGCAGATGGGCAGAGGTAGTCAATGCATCCTTTTTAGATCATGATGCAGTAAAAATTATATATAATAAAAGGTCATAGAAAGATAGATGAAAAATTAATTGGAAAGTAAATAGTTTAATCCTAAAGAATGAGTGTGTCAAACAACAAAGCATAGAAACAAATAATTTCATTCAAGAGAATAATGAGACAACCTTCTAAAACTTATGGAATGCAGCAAAAGCAGTTCTTAGGGAAAATTTTATATATCTGAATATTTACATGAATAAAATAGAGGAGATCAACCAAATGAGCATGCAACTGAAAAAGCTAGAAAAAAAAACAAATTGAAAATTCCCTATTAAATAGCAAATTATAAATGCTGAAAACCAAAGGAAAGATTAAAAAATTGAAATGAAGGAAGATATCAAACCAACGAATAAAACTAAGACCTGATTTTGTGGGGGGGAAAAAAACAATAGAACTAATAAACCTTTGGTCAATTTGATTTTTAAGAAAACCAAATTACCAGTATCAAAAATAAAAAGGGTGAGGTGACCTCCAATGAAGAGGAAATTAAAACAATAATTAGAAATTACTTTGCCCATAAATTTGGTAGTCTTAGTAAAATGGATAAATATTTACAAAAATATAAACTGTCCAGATGAACAGAGGAGGAGGTAAAAAATAAAATAATCCCATCTCAGAAAAAGAAATTGAACAAGCCATCAGTGAACTCCCTAAGAAAAAAATTATCCAGGGCCAGATGGTTTTACAAGTGAATTCTATTAAACATTTCAAGAACAGTTAATGCCAATACTATATAGACTCTTTGGGAAAATTGGTGGAGTCCTACTAAATTCTTTTTATGATACAGATATGGTTTTGATATCTAAACTGGGAAGAGCCAAAACAGAGAAAGAAAATTATGGACCAATTTCCTTAATGAATATAGATGTAAAATTTTTAAATAAGATGTTAGTAAAAAGATTACAACTTATCAAGAGAATAAACAAGTTGATCAGGCAGGAGTTATGCTACAAATGCAAGGCTGGTTCAATATTGGGAAAACTGTCAGCCTAACTGATCATATCAAGAACAAAACTAATAGAAGCCATATGATTATCTTGACAGACACAGAAAAAGCTTTTGACAAAATAGACACCTACTCCTATTGAAAATATTTAAGAGCATTAGAAAAAATGGAGCCTTCCTCAAAATAATAAGTAGTATCTACATGAGGCAGCTAAGTGGTGCAGTGGGATAGAGTACCAGTGCAGGAGTCAGGAAGATCTGAATTCAAATCTCACCTCAGACACTTGGCACTCACTAGCTGTGTGACCTTGGGCAAGTCACTTAACCCCAATTGCCTCATCCTGGGTCATCTCCAGTCATCCTGATGAATATCTGGTCACTGGATTCAGATGGCTGTGAAGGAGAAGTGAGGCTGGTGACCTGCACAGCCCTCGTTCACTCAAAACAAAGTCATGTCATTATTTCTCTGATGGCATGGTCTTCTTCAACAATGAAGGACGAGCATACACAGTATCTACATAAAACCATCAGTAAGCATTATATGTAATAGGCAGCTAGAAGCATTTCCAATAAGATCAGAGGTGAAATAAGGATGTCAATTATCACCACTGTTATTCAATATGGTACTAGAAATGTTAACTTTAGCAATAAGAGAAGAAAAAGAAATTGAAGGAATTAAAAGAGGCAAAGAAGAAACTAAGTTATCACTCCTTGAAGATGATATGATGATATCCTTACAGAAACCTACAGAATCAAGTAAAAAAAATACTTGAAAAAAAAATACTTGAAATAATAAACAACTGACAAAGGGACTGGATACAAAACAAATCCATATAAATCATCTGCATTTCTAAATATAAATAACAAAGTCCAACAGCAAGAAATAGAAAGGGAAATCCCATTTAAAGTTCCTGTAGACACTATGAAATATTTGGGAGTCTACCTGCTAAAACAAACACAAGAACTATATGAACACAATTACAAAACACTTTCTTCACAAATAAAGACTCACCTAAATAATTGAAAAAACTTCGGTTGCTTGTGTGTAGGCTGAGGTAAAATAATAAAATGAGAATTCTACATTAATTAATTTCCTTATTCAGTGTCATATCAACTACCAAAAATTATTTTCTAGAACTAGAAAAAAATTCATCTAGAATAACCTGAGGGCTATAATATCATGGGAATTAATGAAAAGAAATGCTAGGAAGGTGGCCTAGCAACACCAGATGTTACATTGCATTATCAAGCAGCAACCATCAAAATCATGTGGAACTGGCTAAGAAATACAGGGGTAGATCAGTGAAATAAGTTAACTACACAATATACTGTAGTCAATGTTTATAGCAGTCTACTGTTTGACAAACCCAAGAATCTCAGCTTCTGGAATAAGAACTCACTGTTTGACAAAACTCTTGTGAAAACTGGAAAACAGTGTGGCAGAAACTGAGCATACATCAATGCCTGACACCATATATACCAGAATAAAGACCTAATAAGTACATGATCTAAGTACATGATCTAAAGGCGGATACTATAAAAAAATTAGGGGAGCAAGGAAGAGGTCATTTGTCATAGTTATGAAGAATAGAAGAATTTATTACCAAACAAGAGATAGAGTTCATCATGAAATGCAAAACTGATAACTTGGTTATGTCAGTTTTTGCACAAAGCCAAAGTAACCAATATTAGCAGGGAAGCCCAAAACTGGGAAAGAATCTTTACAACTAGTGTCTGTGATAAAGACCTCATTTCTAAAATATATAGAGAACTGATTCAAATGTGCAAGAATACAAGTCATTCCCCAATTGATAAATGGTCAAAGGATATGAACAGGCAGTTTTCAAACTACCTATACCTTGAAGAAATTCAAGCTACCTATAGTCCTATAAAAAAGTGCTTTAAATCACTATTGATTAGAGAGATGCAAATCAAAATGACTCTGAGGTACCACATTACACTTACCAGATTGGCTAATATGACAAAACAGGAAGATAATAAATGTTAGAGAAGATGTGGGAGAGTTGGAACACTAATTCATTGTTGGTGGAACTGTGAACTCATCCAACTACTCTGGAGAGCAATTTTGAATTATGACCAACGGGCTATAAAAATGTGCATGTCCTTTGACCCAAAAATACTGCATCTAGGCATGTATCCAAAGAGATCATAAAAATGGGAAAAAGTCCCACATATACAAAAATATTTTTACAGCTCTTTTTGTGGTGGCCAAAAATGGAAAATCGAGGGGACACCCATAAATTGAGGAATGGCTGAATAAGTTGTAATGGAATACTATTGTGCTTTGAAAAAATGAGGAATGGAGAATTTCATAAAAACCTAGAAAGACTTATCTGAACTGATGCTGAGTGAAATGAGCAGAACCAGGAGAACATTATACACAGTAACAGCCGCAGTGTATGAGGACTGTATCTGGTGAACTTAACCGTTCACAGAAATGCAAGGTCTTAAAACATTTCTAAAAGACTCATGAAGCAAAATGCCATCCACATCCAGAGAAAGAAGTATAGAGTCAGGAAACAGCATAAAGCAGACTATTTTCTCTTTTGTTATGCTTTGTTCTGGTTTTTCTCATAGTTTCTCCCATTTGTTTAAATTCTTCTATGCAACATAACTAACATGAAAATGCGTTTAATAAGAATGTATGTGTAGAGCCCAAAGAAGATTGCATGCTGTCTTGGGAAGGGAGGAGAGAGGGAAGGGGGAGAAAATTAAAAACTTAGGGAAGTGAATGTTGAAAACTGAAAACAAATAAATTAATTATAAAAAAATGTGGAAAATTTGGAATAGTAATTCACTGTTAGTGGAGTTGTGGACTGATCTATTTATGAGCAGTCTGTAATTATGCCCAGAAGGTTATTAAAATGCCTTTACCTTTTGATCCAACAATATCACTACTAAGTCTATTTCCCAAAATGATTAGGGGAAAAGCAAGAGAACCTGTATCTTGTAAAATATTTATAGTAGCTATCTTTGTTGTAGCAAAAACCTGGAAATTGTGGGGATGTCCATCAATTGGGATATGGCTGAATAAGTTGTGGTATAAAATTATGATGGAATGTGTAGTGAATAAAGTAATCTTTGGAGATAATGTTTGGGAGTAAATTATAATCAATTTTACCATCCATGATCAGCACATGATTGACAAAAATGACTCCTTTCCTCTCAATCCATCAAAAAGGAAGCATGGCCACTTCTTGAGTTTTCTATGCCATTGGACAAGAGGTGTTCCATAAAATAGCAATCAACTCTAATTGGTTAACAATTAATGAGAGGTAGACTTTACAAAGAGAATCAGCTTACTCCAATGAGGGACTGAGAGTGACATTTTGTCACTCTTGGACAGAGAGACTATTCTCATACCCAGACCAGTATGAACCTTAGGCAATTCAGAAGAAAGGATCTAATTAAATGGAATTCACCTTAGATTATAGAGTCCTTGTAAGGTTGGGGTCAAAAAGAGGAGAATGTTAACTCAACTTTCAGAGACTCAGATCTTGAAATAAGGATGGAAAAAGAGGAAATCTTGAATCTCCCTAAATCATTGGTTATTAATGATCATCTCCCAAATACTAGTATGTTATAAGAAAATGATAAGCTCAATAATCTTAAAAAAAATCATGAATAGCCTTCCCAAAATAATGAAGAGTAAAATGAACAGATCCAAGAGAACATTTATACAATAGCAACAATTTTGTTTTAAGAACTGTGAGTGACTAAATCATTTTGACTATTACAAATGCCCAAATTAGATACAAAGAACATATGAAGGAAGACCTCGGACAAAGAACTGGTAAAAACAGGAGTATGGATATAATGGTTTTACATATATGTACATATATATGTCTAACAGCAACCATCTGTAGGGTGAAGAAAGGAAGGAAAAAAAAGAAAATTCCATGATAACTTAGTTATCTATTTAAAAGGAATATCAAGTTGTACTTAATAGATTTGCAGTTTCATGTACAATCATTTTTTCCTATTCTCTGTGTTTTAGTTGCATGCCAATTCATTAATATGTTATATCTTGATTTTAATGATGTATTTAGAGATATAAATTTTCCTATAATTAATAATTTCACTGCATCCTGTAAATTTTGGTACATTATCTCATTGCTGTCATTCTCTTTAGTGAAATAATGAGTTGACTCCATGATTTGCTTTTTGACCTATTCATGCTTTAATTTCAAATTAATTTGTAATCTATTTCTCAATGACCTTTGATTAAATATAATTTTATCACATTATATCACTCTCCTTTACTACATTTTTCACCCATTTCAGCCTTATCTTATTATATTGTGTGACATTTTAATCTATGTTTAGGTTCTTCCAAACTGCTTTCCAGTTTTTCCAGCAATTTTTATCAAATTATAAAATTATGTATTCAAAACTTGGATCTTTTATTTTCATCAAACACTGGATTGCTATAGTAACTTACTATTGTTTATTCCATTCTTAATCTATTCCGTGAATCATATGGGGTGACAAGACCTAGACTCCTAAAAGGAAAGAACTATGTCTTTGAAAACAAACCTGACCCTAGATTTTCCAATAAATTTCAGAAGCCCAGATTACTGGTGCCTCTGACCAAGGCAACTGGGCCACTCTAGCCCCCTAGATCACATAATTAGCTTACTTGACATTCCTCTCACTGTAACTGCTGGTCTACCCTAGATTATTTGCATATACAGCCACTCCTTAATTCCATCTATACCACCTAATTAGCATACTTGATATTCCTTTCGATGTTGCACCTGGTCCAACCCAGACTACTTACCACCTCTTAATCCTATCCAGATCTTTTCAATGTCCTTTTTGTATTTAAGAATCTGTCTCTCATTCAGTGGCAGGTTTACTAGAAAACCTACCTGCTTCTATTCACATTATAATAAATCTTGCTACTTGATTGAAAGGTTTGAGCACATGAATTCATTCTAGGCAGACCCCACCCTGTACCCTGACATTTTGGGGTTGCCTCAGATCCATCACTCTAATTTTTATCCAAGATGTGATTGTTTTCATGATTAGTGCTTTGTAATACAGTTTGAAGTCTGGTACTGCCGAGCACCTTTCTTCACATTTTTTTTTTTGATTGATTCCCTGGGTATTTTTACCTTTTCTTCTTTCAGATAGTTTATTATTATTGTTTTTGAGTGTACTAAAATATTTTGTGTTAGTTTGATTAGTATGCTAAGGCATGAGTAAATTGAATTAGTTATAATGGTCATTTTTGTTATATTGGCTAAGCCTACTCTTGAGCAATTATTATTTCTCTAGTTATTTAGATCTTTATTTGTGTGAAAAGTGGTCTGTAATTATGTTCATGTAATCCTTGGGTCATACAACTAGTATGTATCTGAGGCTAGATTTTAAATTGACTTTTTCTAACTTCCATTCTACCCACGCTTGACCTATCTGGCCAATGGACATCTTTGTTCAGCCTTCATTTTTCTAGGAAGACTTCTAGTTTGTTCTCATTACAAATAATGCTTATTCTTGGTTTTATATAAATATGACATGATTTTAAGAAAGGTTTTCTCTTTCCTATGTTTCCCAGTATTTTTAATAGGAAAAATGGAATTTTATTTTGTTAAAGGCTTTTTATGTATCTGTGGACACAATCATCTGATTTCTAAAAATTGATATGTTCAATAATGTTGGTAGTTTCCCAAATATTGAATTAGTACTTTATTCCTAGTATAAATCCCACTTGGCTATAGTATATGATCTTTTTAAAATATTGCTGTAATCTTCTTGTTAGCATTTCATTTAAAATGTTTGCATCAATATTCATTAAGGAAATTGATCTATAGGAGTCTTTCTCTGGTTTTCCTCTCCTTGATTAAGTATCAAAAGCATGTTTTGTCATAAAAGGAATATTTAGAAATCCTTGTTTACTTATTTTTTTCAAATTCTGTAGCTTATATGGTATTGGGATTAAATGCTCCTTAATTGTTTGGTTTAAAAATCCATCTGGTCTTTGGGATCATTTCTTAGGTAACTCTATAGCGTGTTCAATGTCTCTTTCCAAAAATAGGTTATTTAAATATTTTATTTCCTTTTTTGTTAATCTCAGCAGTTTATATTTTTACAAATATTAATCTATCTCACTTAAATTGTCAGTTTTATTGGCATATTACTAGGCAAAATAAATTCCTAATAATTACATTAATTTCATCTTTATTGGTGGTGATTTCACCCTTTTCATTTTTGATACTGGTAATTTGGTTTTCTTGTTTGTATTTATAAGTCAAATTAACCAGTGGTTTACCTATCTTATGTTTCTTTTTTTCTTCATAAAACTAGATGTTAGTTTTGCTTATATGTTTACTATTTTTAGTTTATTTTGATTTTATTAATTTTAAAAGATTTCAATTTGTGTTTGAAGATTTGTAATTTATTTTTTTTTCTGGTTTGTTTTTTAGCTTTTACATCCAGTTCGTTGTTCTTTTTTTCTCTTCTTTATTGATGTGTTTATAGTCGTGAATTTCCCCTCAAATACTGCTTTGGCTGCATCTTACATATTTTGATGTATTATCTCATTGTTGCCATTCTCTTTAATGAATAATTAATCATTTCTGTGATTTATTTTTTGACTTACTCTTTCTTTAGGATTAGATGATTTTTCAATTAATTATTAATCTAAACTTCCACAATTTTTTATTTAATGCAATTTTGTTTGTATTATGGTTGGGAAGGGGTGCATTTAATATTTCTGTTCTGCATTTGGTTAAGATTTTTATGCCTTACTAAGTGGTCAATTTTTGTGAAGGTGCCATATATAGTGAAAAAGGTGTGTTCCTTTCCATTCCCATTCAGTTTTCTCCAGAAAATTGTCATGTCCAACCTTTCTAAGATTTTATTCATCTCCTTAACTTTTTTCTTATTTATTTTATGGTTAGATTTATTTAATTCTTAGAAGGAAAATTTGAGATCCTTATAGTATAGATCTACTATGCATAGTCTATTTTTAATTTTTTAGTTTTTAATTCATTTAACTTTTAAGGATTTGGATGCTATGTTATTTGGTGCATCCAACCTTAGTTTTTATATTATTTCATTGTGTATGGTGACTTTTAGCAAGATGTACTTTCCCTGCTTCTCTCTTTTACTTAGGTCTATTTTTGCTTTTGTTCTCTCAGACAATGATTATTATCCCTATCTTTTCCCCTTCAGCTGAAGTAGTGTTGTTTCTCCTACAGTACCTTATCTGAACTGTGTGTATATGTGTATTTCAAGTGTGTTCCTTATAAACAAACTATTGTTGCATTCTGGTTTCTAATTCATTCTGCTATTTGTTTCTGTTTTATAGTTGTATTTATCCCATGCACATTTACAATCATTATTAACTGTATATTTTCTTCCATTCTGTTTTATTATTTTTATCCTTTTCTCTCTTATTATCCTGTTCCTCCTCTAAAGTGTGTTTTGATTCTAATCACTGATGCCTGCCTTTCCATTAATCTATTCTTTCCATGCTCTTTTATCCCCTTCTCCTCCTACTTCTTTATTAGTAAGAAAATTTTATATATCCAAATCAATGTGTGGCATGTGTGTGTATAATTGTGTGCATATTTTTATTTCACTCTTTGAACCCAATTACACATGAGCAAAGCTTAAGCATTTTCCTCCTATCCCCAACACTTTCACTTCCACTGTAAAAGTCTTCTTTTTGTTACTCTTATATACGCGATAATTGTCACCATTCTTCCTCTTCCTTATGTCTTCTCCCAGGTCAGCCCTCTTTCCATACATCCATTTTATAATGTCATCCCAACATAATTAGTTCATTCCCATGCCCTGTTCTTATGTAGAATCCTTCTAACTGTGCGAATAATAATAAAGTTACATTCATCATCTTCTCACAGGGAAATGTAAACATTTTAACCTTACTGAATGCCTTATGAATTCTCTTTTATGTTTACTTTTTATCCTTTTGAGTCTACTATCTTAAGCAAAAGTATTTTAAGTTTAGTCCTTTCATCAGGAATACTTGAAAGACCTCTGTTTCATTAAATATTCATTTTTTTTTCCTTTTAAGGATTTTGCTTGGGAGCTTATTCTTGTGGTAGTCCAGCTCTTTTGCCTTCTGGAGCATCATATCCTAAGCCCTCCTCTCCTTTAAGATAGAATTTGCTAGATCTTGTGTGACCCTGTCTCACTCCATGGTATTTGAACAGATTTTGTGTGATTGCCTGAAGTATTTTCTCTTTGACATGAAAATTGTGAGTTGCTATATTCTGTGATTTTTCATTTTGGACCTCTCTTTCAGGTGGTGATTGGGTAGATCCTTTCAATTTCTATTTCACCCTTTCATTTTTTGACACTGAGCAGTTTTTCTTGATCATTTCTTGAAATATACTGCTTAGGCTCTTTATTTCAAAACCATTTTCTTCAGTCAAATAATTATTAAATTATCTCTCTTCAATCTATTTTCCAGATAAGTTGCTTTTCCATTGAGATATTCCAAATGTAACTTTATTTTGCCCCATTTTTGCTTTGTTTTATTATTTCTTGGTGTCTTATGGAGTTATTAACTTCAACTTGCACAATTCTAATTTGTAAGGTATTATATTCTTCAGTGAACTTCTGTACATCTTTTTCCATTTGTTCAATTTTGCTTTCCAAGGAGATATTTTCATGAGTGAATTGCTATACATTTTTTCATTCAGTCAACCCTGTTTTTTTAAGATTTTTATTCAATATTGTGTGTGTTTTTACCAAGCTATAAATTGTCTTTTCATAATTTTCTTCCTTCCCTCTCATTTCTTTACCTGATTTTTCCATGAGCACTCTTCTTTAACTTTGAAAATGATTTTAACTCTTTTGGGAATTTATTTTGGTCACCATTTTTGTGTGGTATTGTTCGTAGTTCTTCTGACTTCATTTTCTTCTTATGACTTTGTGTCTTGATCTTCCCTGTCACCACATTAATTTGTTATATTCAGGTTGGTTTTTTGTTGCTTGCTCATTTTTCCACTCTATTTCTTGATTTGTAATTTTATTTTAAAGTTGGGGTCTGTTCTAGGTTTGTGGAAGAGGAGAGCACTGCCTGACCTTCGGGGTTTTTCACATTGCTTTTTTTTCAAAACTAATTCTGGATTTTGGTGGCTTGTGGAGTTTACTAGATGGTGAGACCTAGGTGGAGGTGTGATCATTATTCTTCTGGTCTGCATTATGACCCTAACCCAGGAAAGGTTCCTGGTCCTTTGGGACTGAATGTGGGACTGTTCTGTATGGGTGCTGCTCTCTTGAAACTTGAAACGACACGGTTCCTCAGAGTCACTGATCCCTTGTGACAAAAGTAACATTGTTCCTCAGGGTCTCTGCTCCCTTATGACAAAAGTAACATTGTTCCTCAGGGTCTCTGCTCCCTTATGACAAAAGTAACATTGTTCCTCAGGGTCTCTGCTCCCTTTTGACCAAAAATGTTTCTTTTGAACAGTGAACAAGAAGTGGATATAGGCAATGGAATTGTCAAACAGCATCCAGTCTTGTTTACAACTCGGCCCCTATCCTTGTGTCACAGATTTCTTTTACAAACTTCTAAGTTGTTTTGGTTGGAAAAAAAAAAATTAACCTTTTATGGGCTTTGACATTCCAGGTTTTTATTTAAGGCAGTATTTTTGAGTTGCTTGGAGGGGAAAGTTGGGAGAACATAGCTAAATGCTTGCTATACTCAATGATCTTGGCTCTACCCCTAGAAGGAACATATGGAATCTGTTAATAAGATTTTTTTATGGAATTTATTTGTGGAAGTCAAACTAGGTCAGATGAACTGCTATAAAAGACTGGTCCAATATTTATGTACATTTTCAACCTGCATTGGTACTTTTATCATTGGTCTACTAAGTTTTTAATAAGTAAATAACATGTGGTGGGAAAGAAGAGAAGAAGCTTCGAACTTCACATCCCAACTCAAGCTCTTAACTTAATTGTGAGGAGATAGCATTTATACTTGTTCTTATAATTAAGGGAGAGGGGAAGCAGGGCTTTTACAATCTTGAACAACTATATTTTATAGGTAACAAGATGAAAATTTTATTCCACGAAAATATTTCACTCTCTTTTTGTCAATGTAGATGTTGTGAATGCCATTTTCCCTGTACCACTTGTCTCTCTCCTTTAAGAACTCAATATTCTGAAGTTTTAATTGTATACTATTGTAGCTGTTGTTATTGTGACACAATGTGATACAGTAGATAAAAAAAGGTAACCTTGTACTTAAGAAATCTAGGTCCAAATTCTGTTCAAATACCTAAACTAGACCCTGTGTAAGTCACTTTATCTTGCCCCTATGCATTTTTTGAGAGCAAATTTGCTTATCTCCATTCATAGAGGGAGTTTCCATACTAGAATTTCACTACACTGATAACACCTATCTAGGACAAAAATGCTATTATTTTATTTATTGAATGTAGTTTTATTATTTTTTAAAATTTTTTCTCAATTTTAAAAATTATTTAATTTCTAAATTTTTCTCTAAAAGAGTCCAAATTAAGTTTTTTTCTTCTTTTACTTATGAGCTCCTTCACTGCTCCTTGGCCTTCTTTAGGATACAAAAGCCCTTTGTATAAATGGTGGGGATGGAGAAAGCAGTATAACACACCTTAATTCATGTAGACTTTGGTATTTAGATAGGGTCAAAAATATGTTTTCCAAATTGATTCACAATAATGACTTAATGTATCAGTGAAAAAGTCAAAGTTCACAATTATTTTCTTCATCTGTAATCAAGTTAACTAGAGAAAAATCCTTTTCTAGGCACTCACAGCTATTTAATGAAAGAATTGAGATAACAGATTTAGTTACTTTCCCCCTGACTTGTGGAGCTAACATTAACTCTGTCAGCAGTACTGTTAATTTCATTTCCTCTAAATTTTCTGATTATTTCATTTACTCTTCAAAGTTCAGAACATAATCAGGGTAGTAAAAGAGAAAGAACTGAGATGGAAACTAACAGATTTAAGATTTTTGGTAATATCAGATATGAACCTGTTAAAGATTACCACCCAGCAATATGTACTAGTATTAAGTAGAAAGTATGGGAGGAAAGGATTTTTATAATTGGAGTTGTAAATATGACTTTATTTTATCATATGAAATAAATGATACAAAGGCAACAAGAAAATCATGAGTTAATAATCTTTCCTCTGCTATAAGCAAAATCATAGAAAATTATTTTTTAAAATGAAGAAAAAATTAAATGCAATGTCAAAAGGAGAAAAATTGAAGAGATCAGGGAAGGGAAGAGGTGAAGCATTGATATTACTCTCTAATTTGATTGTACATAAAAGGAAAAGCAATCTGAGTAAGAATGAAACGGGAAAGATAAAATATTCAGAAATAAAGACAAAATTCCACCATTTGTGATAATAAATGGCAAATGACTTAGTTTCTGCATTATAAGAGACAGTGGAGTTATATACTTGATAACTGTTAGAAGAGCTGTACATAAGTTTATCTGTCCTAAAGGTTTTTGAGGTGGTAGAAATAAAATAAATTTGCTCAAAGAGCCATTTTCTCCTTATTTTCGTAAACTGGAGAGAGAGTTTATATTTAAAAAAAATACATGCTGTAAAATTTACGGATATAATGAGGCAGAATGTTTATTGACTTTATTGTAATTTGTAAACTTAATATATAAGCTTTCATTGCTATGGAACACTTAAGTATTATAAAATTAATAAAATTTTATTCTGCACATTAATTGTAATATACAAAAACAAAATATTATTGAAATAAATAGATTTTAGAAATGAGACTTTGAAAGAGTGCTATCATTTTTGAATTAAAATGCAGTTAACATTTTTAAGCACCCCTTTGAATTATATATTTGCTCATATATGTCAATGGATAATGGAATAAATTACACAGTACTCCAGGGAAATTATTCAAAGCCAATAAGACAAGTTATAGTTTAGTGTGTCATATTCTCCTAATTGATGACATAATTAAACACATAACACAATTAGAATCACTATTTTTTTAGTAGTGATATAAGTGATAAAACTGAAGGACTTTTTCCCTAATTAAATGACTGAAGAGCCAATTCATTCTTCATTTGTAGAGTTAAATAGTCAAGAAGCATCCAATTTTCTTTGTCAAGTAACTGTGTCCCATTCTTTCTCCAATCTGACTATCACCATGAACTTTTTAAATGCATGAATCTTTCCTTATTTGGAAGACTTTAGGCACTAAAATTATAAACATTATATTAGATTCTAAATTTATTTATAGTGAGTGGTTTGGAAAAAGAGCAATTTCTAAGGTTATCTAGACCCCAAATATGTATAAGGGATAACATTTTTTTTTTTTTTTTAAGATTTTATTCCCCCCCACCCTTCCCCCAATACCCCCCTCCCTCCCCATGACAGCATGCAATTCTGTTTAGGTTCTACATATACTTTCCTATTGAGCACATTTTCGCTATATTCATGCTATGTAGTCGAACTAAAATAAATGGAAGAAATCATATAACAAATCAACATATAATACACTGAACCCCACCCACATACAAACATGTGGGATAACATTTTTAATAGTTTTGGAAAGTAAACATGGAGCTTAAAATAAACTGTGAAGTTAAGGGATAGCCAATTATTAATAACCAATGATAGGGAAAAAAGCTCTGATTAAAGATGTTACTAATCCCACATTTTCATGACCCACTCTGCCCTTTTAAGTTTACCAGAATTCTAACCCCACATCCTTTATAGAAGGCCTGTTTCTAAATTTCCAAAAAAAGTCAGAAATCCAATGTAACAAGCTATTCTCAAAAACAAATTCAACAAATTCATTAAATACAAAACATTAACCAATATGCAAGGCACAGGAAGGAAAGAAGGAAGGAAGGAAAGGATGGAGAAAACAAGTATCATTAAGCTCCCAACATATGCCTAGAAATGCCCTAAGTGTTGTATGAATCATTGCCTCACCTCAAAGAGCTCACATCCTACTGGAGAGATATAAGGAAGAAATGATGAAATCAAGAAAGATATCCTTTGGAAGGTAGATCTCAAGATAAATGTCAAAGTCAGAGATACCAAGAGATGAAAGTGAAGCACAAATGAATTGCAGGCACAGGGGCAACCTAGGTAAATGTGCAGAATCCATTGTTAGAATATGCAGTTCTGGGAGACCTTAATAGGCCAGTTTGGCTTGAACCGTGAGTGAGTGTGTGTGTGTGTGTGTGTATACATACACATGTGCATGTGTGTACATATGTTTACATATATATGAATAAGAATAATATGAAATGAAAATGCAAGTCAAAACACAGTTTTTTAGAGTTTTAAGTGCTAGGCTCTAAAGTTTGCTAATTATTACAGGGGCAACAGAGGGCCTTTTTTGTCAGGGAATTACATTGTGAGATCTCTGTTTTTATTAGGTAATTTTGGATTGAAGAGGGGAGAGACACTGGAGGTAGGGAGAACACTATTGAAATATTCTAGATAAAGGGCTAATGAACTAGGGTAGCGCCCTTAAGAGAGGAAAAAAAAGGAAAGGATGTAAGACATTTTGGGAAGATTGAATCACCAAGACTTGACAAATGATTAGATACAGGAGGGAACAAAGAAGGAAAAATCAAGGACATCTCTGAGGGACATAAACCTGAGTGACTTGAAAGATTGTGATGTTGTCAACAAAAATGTGGGAATTTTGAGAAGGGAATATTTAGAGATGAAAATAATGATTTTATTTTGTATGCTCATTGAATCTAAGATACTTGTGGTTGATAGAATGATGCAGAGCAGTTGTAAAGTGAGAGTAGACCTCATAAACAATGTAAGTTATGAATAGATTGATTCTGATATATTTGAAATGATTGTTGAATTTATGGGAGCTGATGAGATCTCCAAGATGAAAAGTACAGAGTCCAGAGAGACACTCACTACAAGTGAGTAGGAAAGAAATAATGTGGGAAAATTGCCATCAAAGTATCACTTAGATAAGAAGAAGACCAAGAGTGGAGTGTCATGGAATCCAAGAGAAGACAGAATAGCCAGGATATGAGGGTGGCAGATTCAATTCAATGCATTTAATAAGTATTTATTAAACACCTACTGTAGGTCATGCACCGTGATAAGTTCAGAGTATACACATAATTAAAAGAAATGCAATTCTTACACTCGAGCTTACAATATGATGGGGGAGGGAACAAAACAAAACAAAAAACAAGCTGGAAATGGAAAGGACGCTAAGGGATGCCTGGAACAGAGACATATTGCTCTGTGGAATTCAAAAAAAGCAGAGCTGTAGGTAGAAAGAAAAACTTTGGGAGGAGATCTGTGATCTACCATCTAGGCTCTAGTCAGAAAGGAGAAGAGACAAAGACAGGTGGAAACTTATTGAGTATTCAATACTGTGTTGAACAGTTAAACAACAACTGTTAAAGGAGCATCTTCTTCCTTGGAATTCAAATCAAGATAAAGTATCAAAAGATACAGAAGTAAAGTGGAATGAGTACTGGGAACAAGTCTATTGAGACTGATCATTATTTGCCTACATCTTGTTGAGGGAATTTAGGCAGATACTGCCTCATCAAGGACTTTGAATGCTAATTCTGGATAACAAGCTTAACTGAAGGTAAGTTGCATTTGGTTATATTCAGTTACCCCAACAATATTTACCTATAGTTAGACCTCATGGTGAAGTAATGTGTGCTTTATTACAAAAGTAATTCTTTGGGGTTGATTTCTTTTTTAATCTATTCATATCATCACTAAGAATGTCTATCACTACTCTTCTAATAAAAAGTACTATCTTTCACTAAGTAACTTAAGATCATGGATCCTTCAATTTTGGTGAGCAAGTATTTTCTTCCATCCTTTGGTATGAGGAGGAATACTTTAGGTCTTCAGAGGAAGACCTAAAAGTCAAGGCTTCTGCATGCAAAACCCCAAAAATAAATATGCAATAGTCCCAGGCCATGGAAGAGCTCAAAAAGGATTTTGAAAATCAAGTAAGAGAGGTGGAAGAAAAATTGAGAAGAGAAATGAGAGAGGCAAGAAAATCATGAAAAGGAAGTCAACAGCTTTCTAAAGGAAAGCCCAAAAATTGCTGAAGAAATTAATACCTTTAAAAATAGACTAACTCAAATGGCAAAAGAGGCCCAAAAAGTCAATGAGGAGAAGAATGCTTTAAAGAGCAGAATTAGCCAAATGGAAAAGGAGGTTCAAAAACTCACTGAAGACAATAATTCTTTAAAAATTAGAATGGAGCAGATGGAAGCTAATGACTTTATGAGAAACCAAGAAATTAAAAAACAAAACCCAAACAATTTTGGGGAGGGATAAGGTCAAAAGAGAGAACATAATAAATGGAAGGGCAGGATAGGGTGGAGGGAAATATAGGTAGTCTTTTACAACATGACTACTATGGAAGTCTTTAGCAAAACTACACATATGAAGCCTATATTGAATTACAAGCCTTCTTAGTGGGGATGGGTGGGGTGAGAGGAAAGAAGAGAAGTTGGAATTCAAAATTTTAGGAACGAATGTTGAGAATTGTTTTTGCAGGTAACTGAGAAATAAAAAATGGAAGTAATGGGGTATTAAAATCTATCTTGCCCTACAAGAAAAGAGAGAAGATGAGGATGATAGAAGGGAGGGGTGTGACAGAAGGGAGTATAGATTGGGGGAAAGGGTAATCATTATGCATGGCGTTTTGGGGTGGGGTAGGAGAGAGAGGGGGAAAAAATTTGGAACTCAAAATTTTGTGGAAATGAATGTTGTGAACTAAAAATAAATGAATAAATTGGGGAAAAAAGAATGAATGGGTCAAAAAACAAATCACAGAAATAAGCACTAACTTCATTGAAGAGAATGACAATAGTTAAACAACATACAAAAACTTTGGGAAACAGCAAAAATGGTTCTTAGGGGAAGTTTTATATCTCTTAAATACTTACATGAATAAAATAGAGAAGGAGGAGCTCAATGAATTTGGCATGCAATTGAAAAAGGCAGAAAAACAACAAGTTAAAAATCCTCCACTAAGTACCAAATTAGAAACATTGCAAACCAAAGAAGAGATTAATATAATTGAAATTTAAAAAGGAAGCTATTCAGCTAATAAATAAAACTAAGAGCTGGTCTTATGGGGAAAAAACACTATAAAAGAAATAAAACTTTGTTTAATTTGAATTTTAAAAAAGGAAAGGCTAAATTACCAGTATCATAAAATGAAAAGAATGAATTCACTACCAATGAAGCGAAATTAAAACAATAATTAGAAACTATTTTGCCCAACTGTATGCCAATAAATTTGACAATGTTAGTGAAGTGGATAAATATTTAATGTAAACTGCCTAGATTAACAGAAGAGGAAGTAAAATACTTAAATAACCCCAACTCAGAAAAAGAAACTGAACAAGTCATCAACTACCTAGGAAAAAGTTTCCTGGATGAGAAGATTTACAAGTTAATTCTATCAAACATTTAAAGAACAATTAATCCCCATTCTATAATGACTATTTGGGTAAAATTGGCAGAAAAGAAGTCCTATTAAATTCTTTTCACGATCCAAATGTAATACTGAATCCTAAACCAGAAAGAGTCAAAACACGGAAAGACAATTATAGATCAATTTCCCTAGTGAATGTAGATGCAATAAATTTCAAATAAAACATTAGCAAAATTATTACAGCAACTTATCATGAAAATAATACACTCTGACCACATAGGATTTATATCAGGATTTCAGGACTGATTCAATATTAGCAAAACTATCACTATAATTGATTATATCAACAACAAAACTAATAGAAACCATATGATTTTCTAAATAGATGCCAAAAAAAACAACTTGATGAAATACAACACTCATTCCTATTAAAAACAGTAGGGAGCATAGAGATATGTAGAACCTTCCTTAAAATGACAAGTAACATGTACCTAAAACCATCAGAAAGCATTATATATAATAGGGGTAAGCAAGAAGCATTTCCAATAAGATTAGGGGAGTGGGGGACAGAGATGTTCATTATCACCACTGTTACTCAACATGGTAATAGAAACAGTTGTAGCAGAAAGAGAAGAGAAACAAATTGAAGGAATTTGAATATGTAAAGAAGAAGCTAAGTTATCACTCTGAAGATATGATGATATACTTAGAGAATCAGATAAAAAAGCTACTTGAAATAATAAACAACTTTAGCAAAGTTGCAGAATATAAAATAAACCCACATAAATCATCTGCCTTTCTAAATATTACTAACAAAGCCCAGTAGCAAGAGATAGAAAGAGAGATTCCATTTAAAATTACTGAAGACGTTATAAAATATTTGGGAGTCTAACTTCCAAAACAAACCCAGGAATTATATGAACACAATACAAAACATTTTTCACACAGAGTTAGAGCGAAATAATTGGAAAAGTATCAGTTGCTCATGGGTAGGTCAAGCTAATATAATGAAAACAACAATTGTATCCAATTAATGTACTTTTTCAATGCCAGAACAATCAAGCTATTGATTATTTTATATAGCTAGAAATTTATATAAAAATTATTTTATATAGCTAGAAAAAATAATAATAAATTTCATCTGGAAGAATAAAAGAGCCAGACTATCAAGGCAATTAATGAAAAGAAATGCTAGGGAAGGTGACCTAGCCATACCAGATCTTAAATTGCAATAAAGCAGCCAGGGCACCCACATTCTATGCTTTCAATGATAGGAAGAGAGTCTTCCCTGATTTTCTCACCTACAAACATCCTTACACTGAACTGACTCCACAAAAATAGCTTTTTTCTTGCTCTCTAATTCACTCTTGCACCCAAGTAGAGGCATATTCCTCACAATCACTAGTTCTACTTTCAAGTTCTAACAATCACCAAATCTTATCCAGTCTTCAAACATAAAGATGAATCAACATCAGCTCTAGGTCTCTTTTAAATAGTGAAAGGAAACCACAGACACTTGCATCCTCTTGTAACCTCTTCTTCTAGTTGATTTTTCTTTCTCCCCTCTTCACCAGGCAACATCTCAAGATCCTAACACTTGTCTGTGTTTGTTTGTATGTTTTAATAAGGTATTTAGGGAAGATCTACCTATGGGAAGTAGTGTTATCATAGACGGAGCTGGAATAAAGAGACTTAAGTTAAAATTCTACTTGAAAAATTTAATAAATTGCCATGAGCAAGTCAGCCTCTTAGAATCTCAGTTTCCTTTTCTGCATTTGGAAATAATACCATCATTACTTATCTTACAAGACTATTGTAAGGAAAGTACATTGTAAACCTTAAACGCTTTGTAAATGTTAATTATAATTATAATTGTTCGAAATGATTCAGGATTTTCCATTTGATTTTAATATCTAGGAATGAGTATTGTACCACTTCCCACTAATTGTCCCTTAAGCTTGCTTCATAGCCACTCACGCTTTTCTGGTAATACATGTCCTCAGTCAATATTATTTCATACTACTTCTTAGACAGTCAATTCACAAATGCTTAGAAAGCACCTACTATGTATAAGATGGTTTTGTAGGAAATCAGGATTTAAAAGACACAAATGAAAAATAGACAAATTGAAAGTGGAGGACAGAAGCCCTTGCTTGAAGGGATTTCTTGCTGCTATGGCAACTTTGCTTCCTGTGGTGAGGGAAATAGTTATCTGGTGGAACTTGACAGGGAAGAGGGGTTGGTGGAAGTAGTGTAACAAGAAACTAGAGGTTTATTTTTGACAATTAGTGATGGCAGTAAGACAAAGAGACATGCTGTGGAAAGAGTGCGTACAGTAGTGACATGTGAAATAAACAGGAAAGATGATAACTAAGTTTATAACCCAAAGGAGACAAGTAATTCTCATAATATTTTTACAGAATCTAACTAAGCCTCTCAGTAAATTTACAAGATGGATTAACATATAAACATAAGAAGTTTGAACAGGTATTGAAGAAAGTTATACCCAAGGTTTTGATTTCTTTCCTTCTATACATATAATTTTCTTTTATCAGGATTTCCATAACTAGTAGCTCAATTTAGAGGACTTTTCTTTTTTCCCTTTAAACAGAGAATGGAGAGTATAAAGCTGAAAGACTAAAAGAGGTTTCAACAAAAGTTTACCATAGAACAATTTCAGCACACTTATCAATCACTGGAAAACCTTTAAGTGCCTACTCTGTATCCAACACTATTTAGGCACTGGGGATAAAAACACAATGAATAAATTAATGCAACTAGCAATGAGCTTGCAGTTTATTGAATAAGACACATGAATAAATGTGCATATTCAGAATATAGAGAGATTACATATTATGGATATAAACACAAAATCATTTGAAAGTTAGTTAGTCAGGTAGAGAACATACAGGGTGTAAAGTCAAAAAGTCTTGAGCCCAAAATTAGCCTCAGACAATTACAAGCTATGTGAAAGGAAGTCACAATGGAAGTCACTAAACCCCTTTTCCCTCAGTTTCTTCATCTGTAAAATGAATTGGAGAAGAAAATGGCAAACCACTCCTGTATCTTTGCCAAGAATATTCCAAATGGAATCACAGAGATTGGGACATAACTTAAACCAAATGAAGAACAATAAAATTTAAGAGAGAGGGCACTAGAACGTGCATAAAAGCTCTCTAAAGAAGATGGTTGAGGAACTCTTGAAGTAAGAGAGGGGCTCAAAGAGAGAGATATGAGCAGAGAGTGCATTCTAGGGATGGAGGATGGTGAGTGCAAAAAGAATGAGAAGAAATGTTGTGCAAGGAACAGGGAAAAGCAGTTTGGCTGAATCACATGGTACAGAATGGGGTTTTAAAGGTTGGAGAAATATTGTACAGGGTGTTGAAAACTGAAGAGAGGAGTTTGTACTTCATCCTAGAGGTGATAGGGAGACACTGGCCTGAATTGAGTAGAGAGGAACAATCAGATCATCACTTAAGGAACATCACTTAAAGAGCAATGTGGAAGATGCACTGAAATGGGGAGAGACTAGAAACAGAATGACTAATGAGAAGAATGTTGAAATAATCTAAGGCAGAAACAGTGATTGTCGTTTGATTGGAAAGAAAGGTTGTCAAATATAAGAGATGTAAAATAGAAATAATATTTAATGAACTTTGGAGGCAAGTGATGGTAGTGCCATCTACAACCTAGGAAAGATTAAAAAAAGAAATGTTTGACAGAAAGATAAGGAGTTCTGATTTGGACACATGGACTTGCAAATGTGACCAGGACATCTGATTTAAGATTCCCAATAGGAAATGGTGATCAGTAACTGAAACTCAGAAAGAAAACAAACATTGGAGCTATGCACCTCTGAGCCATCTGCATTGAAATGACATATAAGCCTGGAAACTGATGAGTTTAGCAAGGGAATATAGAGAGAAAGGAGAAGAGAGCAAAGGATAGAACCCAGGAAACAAGATTTATTTATGCCACAAAGTAGAGAGAAACCTGGAAATTACACAGTGTAGTGTCTTGTCAAATGACAGGGGTCACACTTACAGGATCACAAATCATAGATGGAAGAGACCTTAGAGATGATTTAGTTTAATGCTCTTGTTTGACAGACTAGGAAACTGAGGACCACAGAGGTTGTAACTTATTGAGGATCAAGGTCACAGAGGTTTTAAATAGCAGAGCTGTACTCAGAACCTATACAAGCTAACTCCAATATTTAGCAAACTATTTTTTAAGTGGATAAAACGTACTCATAGAATGACGAGCCTTTTTACTTATAAAATAGGAGACAGAACCTATACACCGTGAGAGGGCATTTAAAACCTTTCAAAGCTTGGCTCCAATTTACTCTTCTCTGAGATTATACATTCCCTATTCCCCTTCATTTACTCTAGGCCCAGCCAAAGTAATATTCTTGTTGTTTCTCACACATCTGTGTCCTGTGATTGAAATGTACTACTTCATCACCTCTGGCTCTTATTGGAATTTAAATGTCTATCAATATTTGTCGATTAATTATGGAGGTAAATATCAGCCTCCAAGTAACTGAATAATAAAATTATAAGGGACTATTGAAAATACCATGGCTATTTCAACCAGTATTCATTTTATGAACCTCAAAAGAAAAGTTATTTCAAAACTATTGTGATAGGGCAGTGGAGACTTGAGGGTGAGGGGATATCGAAACCCCAGAAATGTCCAGTTGTACCTGAAGAATACAACAAAATATGAATTTAGTTGCCATCTGTATATCTTTCCACTAAATTCACTGTCAAAAAAATTTAGTGCCATCTTAATGTTTTAAAAGCTTAAAATGTTTAGTTTTAATTAAAATAAGATTTAAGTGTTTAATACTGCAAAAAGACTGTTGGAACCTCCTGTATTATCTATTGATAGGTATAGGACAGGTATGCATCAAAATATGGTGATTTGCAACACAGGAGCCTATCACAGGTGTCTGACGACTAGCTCCCCCATTCTTGGTTTGGGGTGTCATTCTTCTCTTTTTTGGGGGATGTTTTCTTTTCAGAATTTTTCTTATGAAGATATGCTTTAAGTAGGTAAAAGTCATTACCAATTTGTTTTTACCTACCTACCCATAATCGACCCATATTTCTTCTGTTAGAAGCCTGAATCCTAAACAGGCTTACAATGGACAAGATCAAATTTGGAGGGCATGTGAATTGGTTTTGTATTAGTGATTCCTGTTCACAAGCACTGAAAAGTGGATAAAGATCCCAGCAATACACACAACAGGATTGCAAAAGAGGAGATCCTTAAGCATGCTAAATTGTCAGTATTATCTGGTATGCCTCCTTTTTGCTATGTAGAACAAAACTGAAGGTAGCTATTTCACATCTCTTTTCTCAATGGCTATCATTTCAAAGGTAATTACATTTCCTCTTAATTACATTTCCAGATATTTCTCAAAGCAAAGAAATCATATACTTAGACCAGTAAGTCATCATTACTAAGATTAAAAATGTATCAAACATTAAATTCTATAAAATTCTAGTATACATGTATCACTTCTGTGGCAAAATATATGAAGTGCTAATTTTGTTAATGAGTTACACTACAGAAATATATCATGGGAGTTAATATGAAAACATTTTGAATGATAATTTGGAGGATGGGGCCATGATTCTGAACTGCAAACTCCACATTTGCTCAATGTGGAGGAAACTCACAAATTAGAAATTCCTTTCCCATATGCATATCGGTAATTTAGAGTTTAGAGAATTTCCTAAGGCACTGAGTGAATAAGTGACCCATCCTTATTGACACAGCTAAGGTAGGTCAGAAGTAGGGTTTGAACTCAGGTCTTCCTGATTCTAAGGCTGGCATTTGGTGGACTAAGGAATATTGCCTCTCGAGACACCCATAATCCAAGGAACCCATTGATCATAGATAGCAAATGTGGTTTCTTATGCCTTTAACGTGTCTTTGTGAACAAATAGGAAGCGTCCTCATTTTGGCAATGCAGCAATGCTGTCTACTGAGAAACTAATTCATCACTGTGCCGTTTCCTTTGTACAACTTCCCTACTCCTCCTTCCTTTCAGTTCACATAAGCAAAATAAGTAGAACACAAATACTATGAAATTCACATGTGTACTACTTTGTAAGAAACAAAAGTTTGAGAACGATATTTTTTATGGTAAATGTAACTATGAAACACTGTACAAAAAACAAAATTATAATAGAACAAAAATAATATTAATGTGTGGCTTAGTGAAGTGAATAGGTAGCCTTTTGGTTATCTTTCTTTCTGTACAGTTAGCAGCCCTAGTTTAGAGTTTGACACCACTGGTATAGAAAATTGAAAATGAGTTAATACCTTGAAATTGTATTAAGACTTTTGTAATAACCTGTGTTACCTCTTAATAGGTAAAGGAATGGTCATCATCAAAATACTATTGATTCTGGATTTGAAGGTGAGTACAAATCTTGCCTCTGGAATTCAGCACCTGTTTAATCTTGGACAATGCATTTAACTTCTCTCTCAGTTACTTCATACTTAAAATTATAATTTAACCCCCATCCTTCAGAATACTTATTTGAAATGAAAAGTTTAATATTACCCCCAGCACATTTTCTGAAATAAGTAGACAGTGAGGCAGTTGACTAGGTTTTCTTTCATTTTCAGCCCTGAAAGCAAAGAGAAGATAACTTGAATTTGTTGCAGTATGTGTGGGAAGATCTCTTTACAATGAGTCCATACCCATTAGAGAAAGACCACCTATTTTATCCTTATGTCATCTGCACACAGACAACCCCCACTCATTCATGTTTCTGTTTGTCCAAAGAAAGACCTTCTTTGCATTTACTTCACAGTAGACCTTTGTTCCTTTATAATAACACTTGCCCTTCTCATCCATCAATTTCCTGAAATTATGGGTGTTTTACTAAATCTGTTGAAGTATTGTCTGAAAAACTCCCTTAAGTATTTTGAGACACACTGGAAATTATTTCTGATTTATCTATGCAAAGCAATTGAGATGCGGAAAATGTGCCCACACTTAGATTAAATTATAAGTTTTACCTTGTACAGTAGCTGCCACGGAGCCACCAATTTGGGATTTTGGGTGATTCAACCTTTAGTTTTATAACTTTCAGAAAAAGCTTGAAAGAGTGCAGTACTGAATATGGCAAAGCTGATCTCTGTAGATTACTTTTTATATAATGCAATACTCATTACTCACTTTAGAACAATCCACCTTTTACTGACTTATCATTATTGTATTTGGTCTAGAAATTTTATATAAATTCCATATTTTGTGAGAAAATGCGTATTTTCAACTCATCTATACCTACCCAACCTGTTTTCTACCTTATTTCTTCTATTCCTTTTGTTGTCACAAAAATATGTTGACTGACCATTGGATTGTCTGATGGCTATATGGGTGTTCAATTAAATCAAAACACAATGGTGTATGATTACAAGAATAAATTGAATGATATCACTAAATCATATGGCCACTCACTGGAAAAAAGACACTAGGATTTCCTTAACAGATCTGGCAACCATGAGTGATAGCACAAAGTTCAAAGTATTTAAGAAAGAAGTCAACTTTGTGATGTTGAACCCTACATATTTACCAGAAGGAAGCATAGAGAAGGTGATTTTCCCTTCTACTCTCCAAGCCTTACAGCAGAACTTCTCACCTAATAGTAAATAACAAATATAAAAGGGAATATTTGGAGAAAATTAGAGGTACTTGGGAGACATTCATAAAGGAGAAAATATGTCTACTCTCTCTGGAGACACAATCACAGACAATCAGCAGTCAAAGCAGATTTTGGTTTCAAGGAGCAAGAGCTATGGCAGCAGAGAAGAAAAATACCTGTATCCTCAAGGAAAAACAACCTTGGAAGTCAAGAGTTGAGATACAGACCGACAGAAGACCACAAGGAACTCAGTAGAGCAACCTGCTGACATTCACCAAATACAGAGAATCATAAAGAATCCACAAAATGCTATGAGATGAGAAAGGACATTGAGACACTGTCATATTGAAGGCTTGAGTTCATGATGTGTTCCTTGTATATGTCACATTACATTGTAACTTATCGTCCCATTGGCAATCTATTCATCTCTTAGTGACCATATTCCAGGTTTCCAACAAGGAGAAGGGAAGGACAGGGAGATGATCTGTAGCTATCCTTTGTACTCTGCTGTCCCAAAGACTTTCGTTTGAATTGTGTCTAATTATTGAACCTTAAGGAAAATCAGACTGGTGGGGACTTGTGAAGTACATACCTATGAAGACACATGCTGGAAGATCCACTTTTCTAGTGCAAGTGTTACTTGTAGGATTGATAGCACAGAGGAGGTGTTTTCTATACATATGCATGTATATAGATAGATAGATAGATAGATAGATAGATAGATAGATAGATAGATAGATAGATATAGATATATGATGTGAAAATAAAGTAAAACTATTAAACAATTCAAAGAAATAAGTTAATAACTCCCATGTTCAATGATAAATAAGTGAGAAATTCCATCTTTATCTGTCATACTATGGAATCTATCAAAGATTAAGTTCTGAAACATTCTTTCACATTCCTACATATATATGTATACATTTATAGTAATTGTATATATTATTTTCCAAAGCCAGAATATATACGATGAGCCATCAAAACTCTAAAGTCTTTATTTCATCATGAATTCAAATGTATTTGTTGTAGAAATAATTGTATGCAATACAATAAATTGTAATTATTTTTTGAGTGTGTCTACTTATAGCTTTAAGGTAATTAAATAAAGGAATAAACAAAATTAAATCATTACCAAAAGTTCCACATAGTGATTTTCACCTCAATTTCCAACACAATCAAATTATCATATTCTTTTAAATACCAGTTAAATAACAGTACAATTTCCTGCACATACTTAAAATGTAAGTGGGTTGTGGATATACAGCAATTTGAGAAACAAGCTATCTACATGAAATATACTTATCTAAATCACCTTAAACTATACAATCTTTTAATGAAAAGTGGTAATGTTAAAGAGAACATTTTTCTTAAATTAACAATTAAGGCATCATGAATTTTCATGGAGAAACTCAAAGTGTCATTGTTCTTGCGTCCGGAGGAACTTCCCCAGCAGCTTGAGGGTCTGCCGCCCGGTCACGTCAGGGCCGAAGCTGCTGCTGCTCCTCAGCTCTCCGTGCAGCCAGTCCACCGCTTGGCGCGCGCTGAAGCGGCGCTCGTGCCTCCGAAAGCGCTGCCAGTGCGTGCCGAGAGGCATTCCCGCCCGGAAGGAGGCCGTCAGCTCGTTCCACAGCTGGGGGGCCCGCGGCTCTCCATGCTCGGGGTGCGCTCCGGCAGCGGCTCCGCGGCCCCAGCGTCTGCGCCCGGCATTGGCACCGACTGTCCACTGCGCGGCGCCAGAGCCTTTATTGAGTACGCGTTCGGAGGCGCTGATTGGCTGGAAGGGAGAAGCCACGTGACCCTTGGAAGCAGGAGGATGGGACTGTGAATTTGAAAGCCACTTTCTTAAATGTCAGAGTATTAATATTGCTCCATTTGTTCAATTAAAAATAAGAAATGGAACGTCCTTGTTTGCCATGGGAAATAACAGAAGAAAGGACACAACCATCACTTAAAGTGACTGTAATAGATAAAAATAAACTGGGAGGAGGCTAGAGTAAGGAGGTTGACAGAACAGACGTTTCATATGAAGAAGATTTTTAATAAAGCAATGTAACCAAGTCAATCTTAACGGAAGGATAAATTCTCAAGGGGACAGAAGCTGGAATAACTTGGAACAAGAATGGGGGTGGGGTGGGGAGAGAAACAACCTAAATTGATTGTAAGTATGAGGAAAGCAAAATGTTTTTCCAAAGAAGCTTCTCTTGCATTCAACTGATGACATAGAGAAATATAGAGAGAAAAAGGAAAGGAGAAAGAGAAGATGATGATGATGATAAATTGTGAGCATGATGAAGACTGCATAATGTATCACAGGGAATCACTCTAGAAAGATGCCAATATTTCTAATATATTCTGAGACTTCATCACATAATTGAAAGAACATTGTGTGTTGTGATTAAAGAAATTGTTGCTCTAGTTTGCAAACTAAGTGTGGAAGTTTGGTCAAGCATATGCCTTTTCTGGGACGTAGTTTGATCATCCGTGGGACAATTAGATAATGTCTGAAGTCCTTCCAAACTCTCTAATTTTGTGATTCTAAAATACACTCAAATAGCTTTGATAGTTTCTTTAAGTAGGGAATATATCTGTCTCTAGCCAATGCAGCCATAGTAGCTTTCTTTCTTGTGATTATTTATTGTGTAACTGATGGAAATAATAGATATTGATAAAGTTGTAAACTTGGAATCATGAAGAGCTACATTAAAATCTTCCCTCAGTACATTACTAGCTGTGTGACTATGGAAAAATTTTTCATCCTCAGTGTCCTCATATCTGTAAGTTGTAGGAGAATCAAATGAGTAAATTTATGTGAAGTACTTTGCAAACTTGAGTTACAAAAATATTTGATATCTTTATCTAAGAAGAATAAAATATAAACTTGTAGAGATTAAAATGGATGCATACTGTTAGATTTACCAGTTAAATGGAATATCCTTGGTCCAGTTATTACAGATGTGAGTACAATGGTCTGGGTATCATTATCCCTTGCTTATATGTCCATCCCCCACCTTTTTTTAATCATTCAATTTCAGTATTATTATTTTTACCACTTCTTAAATATAAGAGTAATGACAGTGATCAAGGTAATTTAAGTGAGTTCCCAAGTTTTAACACCTCTTTGCTTCAACAATGGCTTAGCCTTCTCTTCTATTGGGAAATATAGTTCCTGCCCAAAGTAGCTTCTTAGAATATGTAAATTATGGTACTAGATTCCAGGTCCAGTTCTCTTTCTACTGCTACCCCTCTGCTTTCTTCTATTTGTTTAGTGTCTTCTCTTCTTTAGTTCTCTGGGAGACATAAGTCAGTGCCAGGGTTTTGTGTTTGTTTGTGTTAGGGTTGCAGACAGTCCATTGTTGGAATTCTCTCTGCTTCCCAAAGGCAACCATGGGCTGCTGTAAGCCAAAGGTCCCTCTATTTACTTCCTCATCTCTTTCTTGATCCTTTGGAAGGGCAGATTCAATCAATTCTGCTTCTTGCTATGAACTTGGCAGCAGAAAGAGTGTGGGCTGTGCTTTTTTCCTCAGAAGTTCACACCCCTCTATCTAGGAAACTGGAATTCAGCAGTATGGAGTCTAGGACTTTTCATATTATAGTACATTAAAAAAGAATGAAGCTTTCATGTCCTTTGCTTGAAGGAAACCATGAGTTGCTCTTGCAGTATTTAGGTTCTCTTAACTCTGCTGTTCTCATATAATCTCTGGCAAAAGGAGGACTGGGGCAGGGAGTATAAAAGGAACAAAAAAGAAAAATCTGAATTGCCAAAGAAGATTCACATTTATAGGCAGGAATAAATGAGTGACACCTCCTACAGCAAAACTAATCAAGTCATCTCTGATCCACAATGATTTCACTTAAATTGATATATCACACTCTTATTTCTCCAGTGAGATTTTGGACCTCCTTTTCCATTTTGCCAATTGTGCTTTTTAAGGTATTCTTCTTTTCATCCATTTTTTGGAATTCTTTTACTTTTTCCTAGTGTGTTTTTAAGGTGTTATTTTCTTTTGTGTGTGTGTGTGTGTGTGTGTCTTCTTTACCATGCTATTGAACACTTTTTCATGATTTCCTTGAATCACTTTCATTTCTCTTCGTAAGTTTTTCCTTTACCTCTTTTGCTTGATTTTTAAAATCATTTTTGAGGTCTCCCATGGCCTGAGACAAATTATTGTTTTTTTTGGAGGCTTTGGAATAGGAGCTTTGACTTTGTTTCTTCTTCTGAATGTGTGTTTTGATTTTCCTTGTCACCATACTAACTTTTCTACAGTAAGAATGTTTTTCATTGTTTGTTCATTTCCTCAACAAAATAGTTGGCTTTTATCTCTTTCTAAAAGTAGGTATCTGCTTCCAGGATGGAGAGTACATTGTCCCAAGCTCCAGGGGTTTTCTGCAGCTGTTTCCAGAGATACTTGAAGGGACCTATAAGTTTTCAGGTCTTCTAGATGGTGTGATCTAAGGACATATGTTTACTACTCTCCTAACTTGTGCTTTGTTCTGTGATTGACCAGAAACACAATTTTCTGTCCTGCAACAATGAGGAAAATTTTCCCATCCACTCTGACTTCAAGCTCTTCTGTGCTAGTGCTCTTCCTCACCCTGGAACTGCCTGCCAGATACAAGTATGGGCAAATCAACAGAGTCCTGCCTCAGTGCTAGCAGAAAGAGCCCCATAATCTCTTTCTAACCAGCTGACCAACCCCTTCACCATCTGTAGGCTGAAAGCTCTTAAGGCATCCACTGTGGCTGCTGCTCTTGAATCCATGTCTCCCAAGGCCTGCTCCTGATTTACTGGGACCAGGTCTGTGCTAGTACATTCTGCTAGGGACTGTGCTCTACTCTCAACCAGGTTTCCTCCTCACTTTTTAACTTGTCTTTGGCATCTGTGGGCTGAGATGTCTGGAAACTAGCATTGCTCCCAGTGATTTAGTGACTCCAAGTTGTGCCTCCTGAGTTTTGAGGCCCAGGCTGCTCTAGGGTGGTCTTTGTTTGATTGAGTTCCTCTTTCGCCTTGGTCCAACAGAGCTTTCCTGTTAACCTTCTAGTTTGCCTTGGGCTGGAAATTTGCTTCACTCCATCTTCTTGTAGGTTCAGCCTCTGTATAATTTGTTTAGAGTCATTTTTAAAGGTATTTGGAGGGATTTTTTTGGCTCATGTGAGTACCTGCCTTTACTCCACCATCTTGGCTACAGTGTGAATTTCTTTAAGTAAGGAATGTAATATGTCTTTAGCCAAGATGGCTACAGTATATGTCTTCCCTGACATCCTTTAGTGGATATTTGATAGAATTTATAGATATCTGATATAATTCTAAATTTGGAATCAGAAGGACCAGAGTTAAATTCTTGCCCCTGATTATATGAGCATGAGAAATATTTTATCCTCAGATTCCTAATCTGTAAGTTAAGGATAATAAAAACACTTAAGATCAGATTTATTATAAGAATCAAATGAAATAATACATGTAAAGCACTAGGCAAAACATAAAGACCTACACAATTGTTTAATATCATTATCTAAAAAGAACAAAATATGAATTGCTAGCAATTGAGATGGATGGATCCTGATAGAGTTCACAATTCAATAAAATATTCGTGGTCCAGTGATTAAAAGTATTACTAGAGTAGACTTCATATATAAATATATATATATATATATAAACATATCTATATACACATGTATACACATACATATATATGTATGTATACACACACACACACATATATATATATATATGTCATTGCCTTCATCTCTTTTAAATACATGGTCTTCAAGGAAAGTTTTCATTGTATCTTGATGATGACACATCATAAATACTGGTGAGAAGATCACCTTTTGTTTGCATGAATTTATTTCTATGAATATCACTCATTCATTTATTCTATAAGCATTTATGAAGTACCTATTCTAGTATGAGGATAATGTAATATTTTAGAATTCTTCAGGAATATGGGAATGAAATGAAATACTCCATGCAAAGCATTTTGAAACGGACCCACATGACCTGGTTTCAAGTCACAATTGTCACTCACTTGAGGGATTCTTCTCATTCAGTAGTTCCTGGTTCCACTAAGTGTAAAATAAGGGAATGACATCAGGTAATGATTATGAATTCTTCTAACTCTAATATTTCATGATGTACAATGTATATTTTAGTTTTAAAACAATAATATACTACTTATTTAAATGATTAATAAGAAACTTTGAAAACCAAAATATTATTCAAATATAATTTTTCCTTCCTTTCTTTTCTTTCTCCCTTAGTGATCTCTTCAGCCATATAAGTTAAAAAAATAATCGCAATGACCATTACTCCAAATTTATATATCTGGCCTAATATCTCTCTCATTAACAGCTACATACTATTCACTTCCATATGGTTTCCTTATAGGCATCTCAAACTAAGCAGTTCTCAGAGGAACTCATTATACTATCTCCAACACTTTCCATTTTTCAAGCTTCCATATTTGTGTTGCTAATAGCAGCATCTTTTCTGGTTGAGCTTTGCCAATTTGAAGATATATTTGATTTTTCCCACTTTTAGACTCATAAATCCAGTCAACTGCCAAATTTTGTTAAATATCCCTCCCCAAATATATCACAGATATCCTTTTATTCCTTTGCAACTGCATTGTCCTGTGTTACTATCCTCATTTTTTCTCATGTGGATTGCTGTCATTGCCTCCTCATAGGTTTGTATGCCTCCAGAACCTATGCTTCTTTGTCTGTCCTCTGCATGGTGCCAAAATACCATTGCTGCCATTTGAATCTAACAATATCTCCACCAACTTCATGTCATTGACTTTGGAGTGCCAAGTCTTCAATCTGGTATTAAAAACTATCCATAATATGGCACTCATTTATCCAATTTATCGAATCTCATTTCAAATTATTTCCCTTGACTTAATTCTTTTCTTCAGGCAACTCACATGACTAACTATTTAGTCTATTCATTGGAGATCATTCTTTGTCTATAGCATAACAACACCTGCTACAGAATCCATTCTAAAGGCAGTGTTTTCCAAAATACTTCCTGGATATAATGAAGGATAGGAGTGCTTAGTGGAAGTTTCTAGCAGGTGTGGTGCCCCTTGTGACAAGTTTAGGCGAGGACATCCAAAGCAGTTCCTCAAGATGAGCAGGTATGAATAGGTTGTGACTTACATCATTGGTAAGAACATCAAGATTGTTAAGATTCTGGAACGTTTTGAACATGTCACATTTAACTCTTTTTAGAATTTCCTTGAGAAGCAGAAATGGCTTTTTTTCTCTGTATCTGAAGCCTCTAACATAGTACTTAAAACCACACCATAGACATTAAATGCTTATTACATTGAATTGGATTTTAATTTTTATTAATAATATTCCTAACTTTTAAAAATTAAGTTATTTTATTTGTTTTCAGTGTTCAACAATCACTTCCATATAGCTCAGTTTTTGTCCTGTCCCACCCTCTCATTCCCCTTTCCTTCCCCACTCCCTCCTTGAGATGGTGTACAATCTTATATAGCTTCTACAGGTACTTTCTTATCAAATGCATGTTGCAAAGAAGAATTAAAATGAATAGCAGAAACCATATTACGAAAAAAAAACATAATACAAAAGAAAATGTCCTGTTTCTATCTGCGATGCAATTCCATAGTTCTTTTTCTATATGAGGCAGGCATTTTGTCTCCAGAATCCACTGGAAATTATTTTATGTCCATGCATTTCAATGAAGTACTAAGTCTACCAGAAAAATTCCTCACACACTGTGGTTGCTGCTGTGTACAAAGTCTCCTAGTTCTCCTCCTTTCATTCAGCTTCAGTTCATATGTCTTTCCAGGCTTCTCTGAAGTCTTCCTGTTCATCATTTCTCATAGAACAATAGTATTCCATTACATTCATATACCACACCCTGTTCAGTCACTCCCAATTGATAGGCATCCCCTTGATTTCCAGGTTTTGGCCGCCACAAAGAGAGCTGCTATAAATATTTTTGTACATGTGACACCATTGCCCATTTCTCTGCTCTCTTTGTCATAGAGTCCCAGAAGCGATATTGCTGGGTCAAAGGGTATGCACATTTTCGTAGCCCTTTGGGCATAGTTATAAATTGCTCTGCAGAGTGACTGGATCAGGTCACAGCTCCATCAACAATAAGTGTTCCAACTCTCCCACATTTTCTCTTCAACATTTATCATCTTCCAGTGTTAGCCAATCTGATATGTGGGATGTGATATCTCAGAGCTGTTTTGATTTGCATCTCTCTAATCAATGGTGATTTAGAATATTTTATCATATGATTATTGATAATTTTAATTTCTTCCCCTGATAATCACCTGTTCATATCCTTTGACCATTTATCAGTTGGGGAATGACTTGTATTCTTGTACATTTGATTCAGTTTTCTATATAGTTTAGAAATGAGGCCTTTATCATAGACATTACTAGTAAAAATTCTTTCTCAGTTTTCTGCTTCCCTTCTAATCTTAGTTGTATTGTATTTGTGCAAAAACTTTTCAATTTAATGTAATCAAATTTCTCCGTTTTGCACTTCATGTTGTTCTCTATCTCTTGTTTGGTCATAAATTTCTCCATTAGCCATAGATCTGACAAATACACTATTCCTTGCTCTCCTAATTTGCTGATAGTATCAATCTTTATACCTGGATCATGTATCCATTTGGACTTTATTCCTGTGCATGGTGTCAGGCATTTGTCTTTGATCGGTTTCCACAACGCTGTTATCGAATTTTCCCATAAATTTTTGTCAGACAGTGAATTTTTATCCTAAAAGCTGGGGTTGTTAAATTTATCAAACAGTAGATTGCTGCACTCATTGACTGCTGTGTTTTGAGTACCTAACATATTCCACTGGTCTATCTCTTTCTTTCTTAGCCATTACTAAGTGTTTTGATGATTGCTCCTTTACAATAAAATTTGAGATCTGGTAGGTCTAGGCCAACTTCCGTAGCATTTATTTTCATTAGTTTCCTTGATATTCTGGACTTTTTGTTCTTCCACATGAATTTTGATATTATTTTTTCTATCTCTAAAAAATAATTATCTGGTAGTTTGATTGGTATCTCACTAAATAAATTAATTAATTCAGATAGAACTGTCATTTTTATTATATTAGCTCAGCATACCCACACGCAACTGATATTTGTCCACTTAGTAAGATTGACGTTATTTGCGGGTAAAGTGTTTTGTAATTGTGTTCATATAATCCCTGGGTTTGTTTTAGCATGAAGACTCCCAGATATTTTATAGTGTGTACCATAGTTTTAAATGGGATTTCTTTTTCTTTCTCTTGCTATTGGACTTTAGTAATATATAGAAATGCAGGTGATTTGAGTGAGTTTATTTTGTAACCTGGAACTTTTGCTAAGGTTGTTTATTATTTCAAGGACTTTTTTTTCTTGATTCTCTGGGATTCTGTAAGTATATAATCATATCATTTGCAAAGAGTGATAATTTAGTTTTTCTTTGCCTATACTTATTCCCTCAATTTCTTTTTCTTTCTCTTATTGCTAGAGCTGGCATTTCTAATACCACATTGAATAACAGTGGTGATAAAGGACATCCTTGTTTCACTCCTGATGTTATTGGAAATGCATCTAGCTTCCTCCCATTGTGTAAAATGTTTGCTAATTGTTTTAGGTAGATACTGCTTATTATTTTATGGAAAGTTCCATTTGTTCCTTTGCTTTCCAGTGTTTTCAATAGGAATGGGTGTTGTATTTTTTCAAAAGCTTTTTCTTCATCTGTCCAGATAATCATGTATTTTCTCTTGGTTTTGTTGTTGATATGATCAATAATGGTAAGTTTTTCTAGTATTGAAGCAGCCCTGCATTCCTGTTATAAATTCTACCTGATTGTAATGTATTATTCTCATGATAATTTGCTGCTGTATTTTTTTCTGCTAATATCTACTAAAGTTTTCATATTTCTACTCATTAAAAAATTGATCTATAATTTTCTTTCTCTTTTGGCTCTTCCTGGTTTAGGTATCAGAAATATATTTGTGTTATAAAAAGAATTTGGTAGGACTCTTTCTTCCTCCTTTTCCCCAAATAGTCTACATTATATTGGAATTAACTGTTCTTTAAATATCTGATGGAATTCACTAGTAAATTCATTTGGTCTGGAGATATTTTCTAGGGAGTTCATTGATGGTGTTCAATTTATTTTTCTGAGATGGGGTTATTTAAGTACTCAACTTCCTCTTCTGTTAATCTCAGCAATTTATATTATTAGATGTTTGATTGAGTCCTAAATTGGGAAACAGAAAGACCTGAGTTAAAATCTTGCTTTGGTAACTTATTAGCTATATAACTATGAGAAACTTTTTATCCTCAGTAAGTTGAGGCTAACAGTGGGAGCTACCAATAGATTTGTTATAAGAATCAAATGAGATAACATGGGTAAAACACTTTGCAAACGTTAAAGAGCTTCATAAAAGTCAGATACTTTTATCTAAAAGGATTAATATATAAACTGCTAAAGATAAAGATGGATGGGCACTGATAGATTTCAAAATTAAATGAAGTATTATTGGTACAACTATTAAGATTATTATTAGATTAGAGTTTTTCTGGTTGTTAGAATTTTTTTTTTAAAAATGCTTATCATGAGGGAGGAGCCAAGATGGAGGAATAGAAAGACTCATATGCTAGCTCCGAACCCACAACCCGTAAATTTCCTGTAAAAAGAACTCCCCACAAATTCTGGAGCAGTGGAAGCCATGCAGCAATGCAGTGGAGGAGATTTCTGTTCCAGAGAGCCCGGAAAAACCGGCACCAAAGATCTGTTGCGCACAAGACTCGGAGCGGAACGCAGCCCTGCCCTGGCTACAGGCCCTGAGAGGAGCAGATCTGAGCAGGCTTCAGGGACAGAACCTCCAGTGGCCGTGAAGGTCCCACCACCCACAGGTGCTACGGGTCAGTAAGAGATACTTCTGGGCTGGCAAAGAGGGCAGTGGGGTGTCTCCATAACTCAGGCCCCCTTGGGAGGCAGTGGCAGAGGCGGCAGCAGCCAGGAGCCCCTGGAGCAGAAAGGACCTCAGATCCATTACTGAAGGTCTCTGCATAAACCCCCTGAGGAAACTGAGCATGGGAGGTGGCCCTGCCCCCACCTGAGAACCTCAATTTAATCTTACCCTGAATAGCAGCCCCACCCACTGCTGAAATCCCTGAGGCTAGGGAGCAGCATTTGAATCTCAGACCCCAAGCACTAGCTGGGCAGATCTAGGCAGGGGTGGAGAGAAATCTCAGAAGTCAAGTAACTGGCTGGGAAAATGCCCAGAAAAGGGGGAAAAAAAATAAGACCATAGAAAGTTACTTTCCTGGTGAACAGATGTTTCCTCCTTTCCTTTCTGATGAGGAAGATCAATGTTTACCATCAGGGAAAGATGTGGAGGTCGGGGCCTCTGTATCCCAGACATCCAAGGTGGATGTCCGGTTGGCTCAGGCCATGGAAGAGCTCAAAAATGATTTTGAAAATCAAGATAGACAGGTGGAGGAAAAACTGGGAAGAGAAATGAGAGAGATGCAAGAAAACCATGAAAAAAGGGTTAATACCTTGGTAAAGGAGACACAAAAAAATGCTGAAGAAAATAACACCTTGGAAAATAGGCTCACTCAATTGGCAAAAGAGGTTCAAAAAGCCAATGAGGGGAAGAATGCTTTCAAAAGCAGAATTAGCCAAATGGAAAAAGAGGTTCAAAAGCTCGCTGAAGAAAATAATTCTCTCAAAATTAGAATGGAACAGATGGACGCTAATGACTTTCTGAGAAACCAAGAAATCACAAAATAAAACCAAAAGAATGAAAAAATGTAAGATAATGCGAAATATCTCATGGGAAAAACAACTGACCTGGAAAGTAGATCCAGGAGAGACAATTTAAAAATTATAGGACTACCTGAAAGCCATGATCAGAAAAAGAGCCTAGACATCATCTTCCATGAAATTATCAAGGAAAACTGCCCTGACATTCTACAACCAGAGGGCAAAATAAGTATTGAAAGAATCCATCGATCACCACCTGAAAGAGATCCAAAAAGAGAAACTCCTAGGAACATTGTGGCCAAATTCCAGAATTCCCAGGTCAAGGAGAAAATCTTGCAAGCAGCTAGAAAGAAACAATTCCAGTATTGTGAAAATACAATCAGGATAACACAAGATCTAGCAGCTTCTACATTAAGGGATCAAAGGACGTGGAACAGGATATTCCAGAAGTCAAAGGAACTAGGACTAAAACCAAGAATTACCTACCCAGCAAAACTTATAATACTTCAAGGGAAAAAAATGGTCTTTCAGTGAAATCGAGGACTTTCAAGCATTCTCGATGAAAAGACCAGAGCTGAAAAGAAAATTTGACCTTCAAGCACAAGAATGAGAAGAAGCATGAAAAAGCAAAGAGCAAAGAGAAGTCATAAGGGACTTACTAAAGGTGAACTGTTTACATTTCTTCATGGAAAGACAATATTTGTAACTCTTAAAACTTTTCAGTATCTGGGTAGTTGGTGGGACCACACACACATACACACACACACGTACACACGTGCACGCACACACACATACACACATGCATGCACACACAGAGACAGAGATCACAGAGTGAACTGGATAGGATGGGACCATATCTTAAAAGAAATTAAGGTAAACAGTGAGAGAGAAATGGAGTGGCAGGAGAGAGGGTAAAATTGAATGGGGTAAATTACATCTCATTCAAGAGGCAATCAGGAGACTTTTTAGTGGAGGGAAAAAGAGGAGAGCTAAGAAAGAAACATGAAGTTTACCCTCATCACATTCAACTAAAGGAAGGAATAAAAGGCACACTCATTTTGGTTTGAAAACCTATCTTTTACAATACAGGAAAGTGGGGGAAAAGGAGATAAGCAGGGTGGGGGGTGATGAAAGGGAGGGCAATGGGAGGAGGGAGCAATCTGAAGTCAACACTCTTGGGGAGGGACAGGATCAAAAGACAGAATAGAAACAATGGGGGGCAGGATAGGATGGAGGGAAATATCGTTAGTCTTACACAACACGACTCTTATCAAAGTCATTTGCAAAACTACACAGATAGGGCCTATATTGAATTGCCTGCCTTCCCAAAGGGAATGGGTGGGGAGGGAGGGATGGGGAGAATTTGGAACTCAAAGTTTTAGGAACAACTGTTTAGTATTGTTCTTGCTACTAGGAAATAAGAAATACAGTTAATGGGGAATAGAAAGTCATCTGGCCCTACAGGACAAAAGAGAAGATGGTGACAAGAGAAGGGAGGGAGGATAGAAGAGAGGGCAGATTGGTGATAAGGGAAATTAGAATGCTTGGTGTATTGGGGTTGGGGGAGGGGACAAATGGGGAGAAAATTTGGAACCCAAAATTTTGTGAAAATGAATGTAAAAAGTAAAATAAATTTATATTTTAAAAAATGCTTATCATTGATTTTATCCATTTTAAATCAAAGACCCACAGGAAAAGTTTCATTGATATTTTGATGATGACCCATAAATACTGGTGATCATATCGCTTTTTGTTAATTTGTATTAATTTCTTCGAACATCATTCATTCATTTATTCTATAAGCATTTAGTATGTATATGTTCTAATGTGAGGATAATACAAATGTACTAGAGTTACTCAGAAGTAGCAGAATGAAATGACATGGTCTTGGCAAAGTATGGTGGAATGGATCTAGATGACCTGGTTTCAAGTCACAATTACCACTTATTTGAGTGTATTGGTTTTTTTTCACTTCTATAGGGCCTAGTTCCCTTAACCGTAAAATGAGGGAGTGACATTCTGTAATTGCAAAATGAGAGAATGACATAAGCTAATATCTATCGGCTCCACTATCTCTAAGTTTCTGCAATAGAAAATAGGCATTTTACATTTAAAATATTAAAAATATGCCATTTACTTTGTATGATTTATTAGAATCTCTTTGCAAACTTAGTTGTTATTCAAATATACATACATGCATACATATATATATTAATATGTATCTATATATGTATCCTCTTGTTTTCTTTCTCCTTTTCTAAGCTCATCAGTCAGAAGTTCAGGCAGTATCACAATGGAAATTACTGCAAAATGTATTCATCCTACTCTAATACCTCTTTCATGTTAACAATTGCATACTTTACATTTCCATCTGGTTTACAAAAAGATATCTCAAGTTACCCAATTCTCAAAGGAACTTATTATACTGTCTCCAACCCCATCTATTTCAAAAACTTCCATATTTCTGTCCCTAATGCCAGCATCCTTCCTGCCTGAGGTTTGGCAACTTGCAGACATATTTGAATCTTACCTCTCTTAGACTCACAAATCCAGTCATTTGACAATTTTTTCAGACCTTCCTCCCAAAATATTTCACCTCTATCCCTTTCTTCCTTTCCATCTGCATTGATCATTCTCCAGGACCTCTTTCATTCTCACCTGGACTGCTGTCATTGCCTCTTAATAGGTTTTCATGCCTCCAAATTCTATCCTTCATCTATCCTCTCCATGAGCCCAAATCAATATTCATGGAATTTAAATCAAACCCTCTCTCCACCAACTTCATGTCATCGACCCTAGGTGTACAAAGTTGTCAGTTTGATACTAAAAGCTATCCATAATCTGGCACTCATCTATACATCTCATGCAATTTCAAATTACTTCTCTTGACTCACTGTTTTAGGCAAATGACATTACTAACTAGTCTCTACTTTAAAAATCGTCCTTTGTAAATTGAAACTTATGAAACTTTTATAGCATAGCAAGACCTGCCTAAGCTTACATTCCAGTAGTAAAACCTTCTAAAGTCTTTCCACAGTATGGTGGTTGCTGTTGTTCTTTGTTCTGGAAGAGGACTTAAATGACATTCTCTCTGCTAGAGTGAAATTTCAGTGTGCCTAAGCTGTGACTGACCAGAATAAAGTGAACTCAGAATGTTCTCTCACAGGTCAAGTACAAATAGTCTATGAGATCATTTGGGATGGATTCTCTCAATTTGCCCTTCTCATGTTTGTTTTGAGCTATTTCAATTCTGCGTTGCTCATAGAGCACAACACCTCCTCTGATGAAGCTATTCCATGCTGAGCAGAGCTGTACCAGTGTCTCCTATGTCACACAATCAATTCCTAAGGTCTTAAGAGTGACTTTGAGAGTGGTCTTGTATTGCTTCTTCTGACCACCATACGAATGCTTATACTGTGTGAATATTCTTCATAAAATAGTCCTTTTGGCAAGCATTTGAACATTTTGCATTCCAACAATGTGTCCAGCCCATCAGAATAGTGCACTCTGAAGAATTTGAATGCTTGGCAGTTTAGGTCAATAAAGGACCTCAGTGTCTGGTATCTCCTCCTGCCAGGTGGTCTTCAGAATCTTCCTAAGACAGTTCAAATGGAAGTGATTCAATTTCTTTGCATGGTGCTGGCATAATGTCTAGGTTTCAAAGACATACAACATTGAGGTGAGTACAATGATTCTGTAGAACTTCAATTTGTTAGTCAGTCTAATGCATCTTCTTTCCCATACTTTTCTTCAAACCCTTCTGAACCAGCTAATTCTGGCAATGGGTGCATCAACCACATTGTCAATGTGTATATCCCTGGAAAGTACTCTACACCAAGGTAAGTGAACTTATCCACAGCATTCAAAACTTCTCCATGTGTTGTACCTGATGGCTCCATGTGTAGATGGTGTTGTGGTGGCTGATGTAGCACCTGTGTTTTCCTCGCATTGACTATTAGGACAAAATGAGCACAGGCAGCAGAGAAGTGATCCATACTCTGTTGCATCTCAGCTTCAGGGGCTGCATTGAGTGTACAATCGTCTGCAAAAAGAAAATCATGTACCAACACTTCCTCAACTTTGGTCTTGGCTTGTATCCTTTTCATGTTGAAGAACTTACCATCATGAGTTAGCTGACCTTTATGCTGTGTTTATTCTCATTGAAAGTATTTGACAATATGGCTGAAAACATCATGTTAAAATCAAGGAAGCAAGCACACAGACTTGTTTTACTCCATTGTTGCCTGGGAAAGCAGGAGAGTATTGTCCATTAGCCAGAACCCAGGCAAGCTTGCCATCATGAAACTGAAGTACAATGCTGTGGAACTTCTCTGAGTAAACAAATTTTAGAGTAATTTTCCATAAGCTCTCACAAGTGACAGTATCAAAGTCCTTGGTCAAGTCTACAAACCTTGCGTACAGACTTCGGTTTTTCTTTGGCACTTTGAATTTGCTTGTGAAGTTTAAAATGATCAAATCTGCCATACCTCACTGAGAAATGTATAAACTGTTTTCTTTCAAATATAGAAAATAGCAGAGATCCATCATTTATAATTTTGTGAAAGCTATTTTCAGGTATTTAACTTATTTATTGCTTATGTGTCCAATTTGTCTAGATTTGAAAGGGGTACATTGAGTGCCTCTACCATGATATACTTTTACTATTTTCTCTAGAATTCAATTAACCTTCAAGTTTTTAGATGTTATGGTACTCAGTGCATATATACATACACACACACACATATATATATACACATATATATAAATAAAATTAATCTCTTTATCATGGTATCTTTAAGTTTAATAGAGTTTTCCTAATTATCTTTTTTGAACTCGATTTTTTATTGTTAACCTTATCTGAAATCATGATTGTTACTCTTCTTTTTCTGAATTTGAAAAAGTATACATTTTTGAAGGCTGTGTTCAGGGAAGATTAGTACCTCTTGTGTGAAGGTTGTTGAGCCCTTTTCAGGGCTGCTTTCCATCTTTAATGTGCACCTGTTCCACATAACTCTCACCTATGCCACCAAGAAGGTGTAGCATGAGCAGCAGTCACATCTCAATAAACATTTCTGACACACAGGCTAAGCCATTCTAAGGGTAACTGAGAGGGTCTCAAATAAATGGTATGTTAAGGGAGTGTCTGCTCAAAGCATGTGAAGGTTTCCCCTGGTGAAATGGGGGAATAAGAACAATCTGTTCCAAAGTCCCTGAAGGCAGTTGAAGCAGGTGGTGTGGAGCACTTAGAACTCGGTTAGAAATGGAAGAAACCAAGGTCATCCATTGTATCTTGAGCCATCACTTCTATGATATAATGAAGTATGAGGTGCTTAGTAGAAGGTTCTAAGTTTGTCCTTGTGGCAACCTTAGGGGACGACACCAAAAAGAGTAGTTGCCCAGGATGAGCAGGTATGAATAGGTTGTGACTCACATCATTGGAAACAGCATCAAAACTGATTAGAATATTTAGGTCCATTTGAATATTCTTCAGATTTAACTATTGGTGTAATTTCCCTGAGAATATATTGCAAGGCTAGAGCATAATATTTGAAGCCACTCCACAGATGATAAATACTTATTGCATTGATTAGATTTCAATTTTTATTAATAATATTCTCATCTTTTGAATGGGTAAATAGTGCCACTGACTTTTCTTTTCACCCTTCCCTGTTCAACCACCCTCTTTCTCATCGTCTTTTATTCCATTTACTTCTCTTTCATACAAACTCAAAATAGTAGGGTTTAATGAGAATTAAGAATTTTGGTAAGGAAATGGTTAGTGGTTGGGAAAGAAAGAAGTGCTAGGAGGGGGTAGAGTCAAAATGATGTAGTGCAAGCAGGGACCTACCTGAATCCTCTCATTAAATCTTTCAAAATACCTGTAAAACATGACTCTAAACAAATTCCCAGCAGCAGAAACCACACAATGACAGAGCGAAATAGATTTCCAGCCCAAGACAACCTGGAAGGCTGACAAGAAGGGTCTATTGCACCTGACTGACAGCAGAGCAGAAACCAGCATGGTCCTGATGCAAACATGACTGGAGCAGGCCTCAAGACACTGAATCATTGGCAGCTGTAGCACTTTCCAGGCTTCTCATTCAACAAATGCCAAAGATAGCTTCAAAGGTCACTGGGAGAGCTCTCTCATCTGGGTAAGACAGGAATGCAGTCTACCCCCATGGGCAGCCCTAGCCCCATGGCAGTGGCAGCTGCTTCTGGAGCTCTCAGCCTACAGATGGTGGGGAAATAGAACAGCTGATCTGGGACACATTTCTAGTGTGTATTCTGGGGTAAAGAGGAGCACTGGCTTGGCAGACCTTGTAGCAGCTGTGGGTAAGGAATTCTACTCAGAGTTCCATGGCAGAAAAGATTGCTTGTGCTTGCTCACAGATCAGAGTACATCTAAATGGGATGGATGATTATTTTCAAAACAATATATAAATTGCCCAGATTAACAGAAGAGGAAATTGAATACTAATGGTTGAATAAATTGTAGTATATGAATGTAATGGAATACTATTGTGCTATAAGAAATGATGAACAGGAAGACTTCAGAGAGACCTGGAAAGACTTATATGATCTGATGCTGAGTGAAAGGAGCAGAACCAGGAGAACTTTGTACACAGCAATAATCACAGTGTGCCAGGACTTTTTCTGGTAGACTCAGAACTTAATTGCAATGAAAGGACTTAAAAAATTCCCAATGATCTTTTAAGGCAAAATGCCTTCCACATCCAGAGAAAGCGCTATGGAATTCAATCACAGAATGTACCAGTTCATTTTCTTTTGTATTATATTTTGCTTTGTTTTATGATTTCTCCCATTCATTTAAATTCTTCTATGCCACATAGCTAAGGTGAGTGTGTATTTAGTAGGAATATATGTGTAGAACCTATGTAGAATTGAGTGCTGCATCAGGGACATAGGGGAGAAGGAGGGGGGAAGGAGGGGGTGGGAGGGAAAAAAAATCTAGGTTATATGGAAGTGAGTGTGGATCCCTGAAAATAAATAAAATAATAATAATTTTAAAGAGTTCAAAACAAAGAAACTATATAAAGTATTTGAAAAAAAAAAAGGTCAACATGGAGTTCTACCAAATTCCTTTTATAACACAAATATGGTTTTGATACCTAAATGAGGGAGAGCAAAAATAAAGAAAAATTTAGACCAATTTTCTCAATGAATATCAACAAAAACTTTTAAATAAAGTGCTAACAAGAATATAACAGTAATATACCATAAAGATTATACACCATGAGCTGGCTAGCTTTACACCAGTTAAATTTATAAATTTATAAAGCAGCAAGAAGGAAGAATATGAGTTTGGATTTATAAAAATAAAATCCATTTCCCAGCTCAGAAATTGTGAAAAAATATGAACAGGCAGTTTTCAGAAGTCTTCAGAAGAAGAAATCAAAACTAGCAATGGTCACATAAAAAAGGTTTTAAATCACTATTGATTAGAGAAATGAAAATTAAAATAACTGTGAGACACAATCTCACACCTATCGGGTTGCCTAACGTTGTGGAAAAGTAAAATGACGTATGCTGGAGGGAAAATGTGGAATAATTGGGACTCTAAGTAAAGTTGCGAAGTCTTTTAACAGTTCTGGAGAACAATTGTAACTACGTCCAAAAGGCTATGAAATTATACATCGTTTGAACCAGCAATACCACCAACAGGTCTGCATTCAAAAGAGATTAAAGAAAAGGGAAAAGGGTTTATTTGTATAAGAATATGTATTGCAGATATTTTTGCGGTGGCAAAGAATTAGAAATTGAAGGGATGTCCATTAATTGGAAAATGTCTGAGCAAGTTGCAATAGATGATGGTGATGGAATACTATTGTACTATAAGAAAGGATGAGCAGGATGGGTTCAGAAAAACCTGGGATAATTTATATGAATTTATGCAAAGTGAAGTGAGCAGAATCAAAGCACTGCACACAGTCACAACAGTGTTGCATCAGTGATCAACTGTGAATGATCAGCTACTCTGATTAAGACAATGATGCAAGATGTTTCAAAAGAACCCATGATGAAAAATGCTATCCATCTCCAGACAGAGAACTTATGGACTCTGAGTGCAGATTAAAGCATACTGTTAAAATTTTTCATTATTTTTCTTGTTTATGTGTATATGTGTGTTTTCTTTTGCAACATAGCTCATATGGAAAATGTTTTGCATGACTTCACATGTATAATCAGTATCATGTTGCTTGTCTTCTCAAGGTAAGGAGGGAAAAGAGAGTATTTGGAACTCAATTTTTGAAATGAAGGTTAAAATTCTTCTACGTGCAATTGGGAAATGTTTAATGAGATAAAATGTATTTTTCAACAATAAAACAATTATGAAAAACAAAGTGTCAATGACTTCAATGTTAATATTTCTTTCATTTTATTACCCCTTTATGAGATATGATGAAGTTCTTTCTTAATGGAATTATAAGGGCAATTTGCCCTTAGTTAACTAAAGATCAGCCTGGGTAGACTTTTAAGAAACTAGCTTGCCAGTCCTAGAAACAGTTAAAGAAAGAAAGCTTTATTAAATATGACTCCTGGAAGTCTGAGAACAGTCATCTATGGATGGAAACCCAGTTTGTATAAGGGGATAACAGTTTGTTTTTAAGTTACACTTCTTCCAGAAAGCAGCAGGCAGGAAGAATATTTCCCTTTCCTTCTTCACCCATTGATCATGGTACCTTGCAATGGCAATCCTTGCTCAGTTGGAGAAACCAATAGGTCAGAAAAAAAAGAGATGGTGGTAATGGACTCACATCTATGAAGTGTAGCCCTTGAAGTAAAGAAGAGATCTAACTATAGAGTCAGAAATCAAGCTATGGAGAGGAATTGGTACAGAGAACCCAGATGAGCAAATTGCCCAGGAGAGACGCTACATCCAGGAGCAGGGGAAGGAGCAGCATGAAGACCCTACAACAAGACAAAGGGCAACAGTGCCTTGCAGTTCTTGAGGCAAGGGTTGCCTTGGTCACCTGCACTGCCTATGTGTGTACCATACTGTTATTACGTGATAAGGATGTTCTGATGATGTTACATGTAGTTGAGAGAAAATGACCCCTAGATTTATGGTGAGGATATTTTTCTTACTGTTCCAGCTCAGTAAATGCCTGTTTTGAGTTAACTGTGCTTGCCTTTCAGACATGTTCAATGCTATGTGACCCAATGGACTTTTGTCATTCAGTCTTCTTGACAGATACTGGAGTGGTTTGCCACTTCCTTCTCCAACTGTGTCTAATAGCTGTTATAGTGGGTGATCATAAGCAACGGTTTTAAATGTGCATACCCAGAGACTACCATGGACATGGGGTAGCAACCACCCTCAATGAAACCCACTCCGTGAGTACAAGAAAGAGTTGTGGGGGAGGGGAAAAATCCCTAAAGGGGATGTTACACATAGGCATCTCAAATCAATATGTCCAAAGGAGAATTCATGTTCTCTAAACTCCCTCCTCTTTCAAACTTTCCTATTTCTTTCAGTGAAGCTACCATCCTTCCATCCTCCAAGATTCTCAATGTCAGGGTCATCCTCAGCTCTTCACTCTATTTCACACAACACACCCACTGAGTCATCAAATCTTGCCATTTCTATCTCCACAATTTCTCTCTACTCACCTCCTCATTATCATATTTAGTCCTTTAACACTTTTTATCCTTGGACTATTGTAACAGCTTCCAAATTGATCTTTTTGCCTCAAGTCTCTCCTCTCTAATCTATCTACTGCATTATTGCCAGAATGATTTTCTTAAAACTGATCTGAAGAGGTGGTTCCCCTATTCGATGAACTTTAATGGATTCCCCTTTATGCAAATTCCTCTTTTTGGCATTTAAAATCGTTTACAACCTGGTAATCAACCTTATTATAAAGTATTCCTCCTTCCTTCATCTAACAGCCTGGCCAAACTGTCCTTCTTCCTGTTCCTATGCACCGCATCTCTCTTCTTTCGGCTTTGGCAGGATCTGTCCCCTATGCTTAAAAAGCACAGCCTTCTCACCTCTTTTTCTTAGAATTCCTTGTTTTCTTCAAGACTATGTTCAATTATCATTTTCTATAAGAAGTCTTTTGTGATCTACTTAGTTCCAAAAATTATGCTCTCAAGATTATTTTGTATTTTTTAGTTAGTATTCTATAGATATTTATTTTGCATATTTTCTCCCTTGGAACAAAGTAAACTCCCTAAAAGCAGGGACAATTTCACTTTTTTCTTTCTATCCTCAATGCCTAGAACAGTGCACCACATTTAGTAAACACTTTATAAAAGTGTGTTGACTGATTGACTAAAGAAATTAGACTATTACTTTTCCCATGAATTAGAATCATGCTATAATTTAGTCATTAACAATAGTGACTACCTTACTTCCACTGTTTCATGTACAGTAAATTTCATTATCCAGTACAGGTATGTCTTGTTTTATTGCATTTCACTTTATTGTGCTTCACAGATATTGTGTTTTGTTTTGTTTTTTACAAACTGATGCAACTGCAGTGATGCATCAAGCAAGTCTATTGGAGCCATTTTTCCAACAGCATGTGCTTCCATTGTTTCTCTGTGTCATAACTTGATAATTTTCACATGTCAAACATTTTCATTATTATTATATTTGTTACGATGATCTGTGATCAGTGATCTTTGTTATTACTATTGTAATTGTTTTGGGACTCTACAGACCATGCTTATATGAGATAGTGTTTATGTTGACTGCCCCAACAACTGGCCATCTCTTTGGTCCTCTTTATTTCCCGAGACACAAGAACACCGAAGATTATTCTATAAGCCTAGTGGACAAAACAGTTGTATGATTTGAGAGAATTGACTCCAAGTTTGAAAGAAGTTCTACTGTGGATAAAATGCTATCAAACATCATCACATGCTACAGAGAAAACTTTTGTGAAAGGAAGAGTTAATTGATGTGGCAAACATCATTGTTGTCTTATTTAATAAATGGCCAAAGCCACCCCAACCTTCAGCAAACACCACCCTGATCATTCAGTAGCCAAGGCAAAACCTCCCACCAGCAAAATGATTATGAGTTACGGGAAGCTCACATGATAGTTAAAATTTTTAAGTAATAAAGTATTTTTAAATTAAGGTAAATTTTTTAGACATAATGCTAGTGCACACTCAATGGACTACACTGAGTGCAATGTAAACATAATTTTAATATGCACTGGGAAACCAAAAAATTCACACAACTCATTTATACTGTAATATTCACTTTATTGCAGTGGTCTAGAGCCAAATTCACAATATCTCTGAGATATGTCTGTACAGTTGGGGAAAAGTCTTCTTTACTTAATCAGATGTTCTACTTAAAACTAATTTATGCCATTACTTATTAAATGCAATAGTGGAAGTATTGGATTTTTATAATCTATGAAATTACTAACATAAATGTTCAAAAGTTAGGATAAATGAAATTACATGTTCCAAAGATTTAAAAAACAGCTGAAAATCTTCAGACTGTGTTTCACACAGTTGCAGTTTTATTAACTTAATCTGTAGTTGACACAAAAGGCACTTAGGGATCTTGCAGTAACTCAGAGTCATTCTTATGAATATCAAATATTTCATTATTATAGATCCTAAAAAGTTCAAGTTATTAGGGGTTTCCTAATGCTAAAATTCTGAGTTACCAACTCCTCTATGTTTCCAAAACCATGTGTTTCTCTTTGAATGATTCTACTAGCTTTCTATTTTTATATTCAAAGAAATAAATACAAATGATCAGTGTTTTGATTACTTGCATTTCACCTCTAGCTAATGATAAAAATAACACAATCTAAAATCTAAAATGATCTAAAATACTACTATTTTATACTAGCAGGAACAAGAAACCCTCCATATGTAGTATCCTGAAAATGAATAACACATAGAAGTGATTCTATTATGACAACTTATTTTCATTAAACAAAAAGTTCTTTAAGTCACAGAGCATCTAAAATAAAAAATATTTTCATCACTACTCCACTTGATTTTACAGCACTCTGACATATGTTCTTACCACTCTGTGCACTGTTTGTGTGCTGAGAAGAGGAAGATGGTATTAATGCTTAAAGCAACATGTTTGATTGATGGCGCTAGAGAAAAAAAAATAGAACCTTAATGTTTTGACTACTAACAGACACTGGAGGAAACTTGTCAAGTAGCTACATTCTTATTTGTTAAATGCAGAAAACCAGAAATAAGGATATAAAAATTTTACCCACCAGTTTAAAAGGCTCTGCATTTGCATTTGTTATGACACAGTTCTCAGGGAATTGATGTGTTGAACAAATAATATTAAGAAAGAGAAAAGAAATGAATATTTTGCAAATAAAAACATTTTAGTTTTTATATCTGTATAAAAGTTTCAATATTAATGTACTTTAACATGAAAATATTTACTAAATACTTATTCTAGCATAGAGTTGCATTAATTCAAAGCAACACTTCTGTTCTGTTCTGGGGATAAAACAGACTACAACAAAGTGGAATGATTAGGAAATTAAGAACAAGTAATTTACTATTTTATCTTTTACCTATGCTGCCATCTTGTTTTTCTTACTGTAGCAGCAATCACCCTGGCCCCCACTGTCTATGTTACATTTCACCCCTACCCTAGACTTCTCTTGTATCTTTAAAATAATTTGGGGATGTCTAGATTCTCTGCCATTGGTTCTATCCCTCACTTTTCTCTCAATTTTAGGAGTTCCTTTCAGTTGTAACAGTTGGATTAGCTTTTACTCCTCCCAACCCCTAAGGTATAATACCTCTCCTACAACAAGTATGCTATGTACAGGAAGGAAGACTTCCTATGTGGTTGGAATTATGTAAGGCTGAGACTTGGTAGGGTGAGATCTACAACATGAAAAGGGCAGAAGAATTAAGGAGAAGGTGACAGTATAGGGTTCAACTAGTGCAACCATGGGTCAAGATGGGGAATCTAGAAAAGGTTAATTAATGTAGGAGTAATGGCCTGAGAAAGAATATAGATGGGGTCAAAGGACTGGAGATCATGGCCATGGATAAACAACAGTGTTTGGTATGGGAAAGCCGAGAGAGGGGTGGAATGCCAATAAACTGTGATCAATGTGACAAAAATTGTCCCAGGATCCATTAATATATGTAATTTTCCAATTATACCATCAACAAAATAGAGATATGATTTTAAAAAAGAAACAATTTATTAAGGTCAGAGTATTGACTCAGTGTATCGAAAAATCAGTGATCCCTGAGCAATACTTTTAGTAATCTTATATTTATTTTGGTTACATAAGCAGGAAGAGTACAATGGAA